>OU452233.1:9468666-10668666 GCA_911728455.2 Marthasterias glacialis | reverse complement strand
TGATACCATGTGGTGAATGCGCAGATCGCACACTACATGTAGTTCTGTGCACAGTTCTGCCACCATACACAACCAGGGCAGTTGAATGGTTTCAAATGGCTTGGTCAACTCGCTGGGAAATGGTACCAAGAGTAGGAGGGTTGAGGAACCATTCTAGAGTAAGCATAGGTTCGGTGTAACTTAACAAGAGTCAGAGAAAACTTACCACACTGTTCTTGACCAGAGTCATCTTGGATTCTTCAATTGTCTGGGTGATATTTTCAGTAATCATAGAATCAAAGGTCCTTAAAGCCTAGATGAAAAGAAAATAGCGATATCACATTATACTATGTTGTGAATACATCCACTGAATCAATTCTATTAAAGATCACACCTTCATGAAGAAAATTGTCAAATTGACACCTTGCACACACGCGGAGACTGTGCCATGCTCACCATTTTGGGAGTCAGTAGGTACACATGTTAACGCTGCATCACCTCAAATGCATCCTGCACTGTATATTACACAGTGCCACTAACTTCCAAAATGGTGCAATCAAGATTATTGTGAAGATGACATCAGGTGAACAAAAATATAGGGTCTTTCTTTGTACTCTTGTAACTTGTGATATGAGACAGGGAACATGGCAAAATATACATCACATTCAAGAGATTCATGTGCTCTTTCCAACAGTATACGTTTGCTAGG
The DNA here is from genome assembly GCA_911728455.2 of Marthasterias glacialis. NCBI lineage: Eukaryota > Metazoa > Echinodermata > Asteroidea > Forcipulatida > Asteriidae > Marthasterias > Marthasterias glacialis. The sequence continues at coordinate 10,667,978 of OU452233.1, read as the reverse complement.
GATATTTTTGTTTGCAAGACAGTAAATATCAACTAATAATAGATCCAAGCCGAAGGAGATGAAGCCATAACAGAAAAGCTAACCCTACGTTGTACTCTTGGGAAAGTACCCTCAAACAGCAATCTCTTGGTACTGCTGGAGTAATGCACATCATCCATCAATGGGTACTTAACATGGGCTTAGGCAAGAACTGTGTTTATGTACAGTGACCAGTCAGGCAGATATGGGTTAATATTGTCCCACGTATAAAAACAATAAATTTACACCAGTAGTGTTTCCTGTGATGTAATGGAAAAGGTCAGGATCACGTTTTGAACCTTTCCTGTGGAAGTTTTCATTTCTTTTTTCCTCTAAAATACAAAATTTAAGGTCTGCTCCATTTTTTGAATAAGTCAGGTTGTGCCAAACATGTAATTTTTTTTTTTTTTTTTTTTTTTTTGGGGGGGGGGTTTTGAAGGAAAACTCAATTACAATCTTACTTGTTCCTTTCTAATGAAGAGAGATACATCACTGCCAAGCTCACTCAGTATTCCTGCTAGTTCCACTGCGATGTAACCTGCCCCAACTACTGCAGTTTTCCTATCAACAGAAATCACAAGACTCAAAATGTTGTTACATCTATTTCAAGAGACAGTATTTTAAAATGAATCAACATTCGTTTTTGCCTAGCCCTCCCAAATCCTCTTCAGTGAGTTGTCTGATTGCGGAGGATTGAGGACTGTCAGCCCAACTAACAATTGCTGATCACTGGGCCAATCTTATCCAAGTCCAAACATTCTAGTGCGGAGTGTCCATAGAGTGGAAGATAGTGGAGGGTTGAGGTTGCCTGTGGGGAGTGAGGGTTAACAAACACCACGGAGAGTTTACGCATTTTGATCGGTTGAAACCAGTTCACATGGGTACATTTTAAGGTAAGCACAAAACTGGTCCCTGAGCAAGCACAACACATACTATAAAATTATTTACTTTGTACATACTTTTGTTTAATCAGAAAAATGAAACAATGTAAAAGACATGGCCCTTTGTTCAATCCATTAAACAGCAGTCAGACCAAAACGCAGGCATTTCTACACAGCCAGGACTAATTCCTCCTCACACCGTTATTCCCTAAAGGTATCAATGATCTAATCCATTCTTTAACCCTCCCACGCTTGGGAACATTTTCCAGTAAGTTGACCAACCAGTTGAAACCATCCAACTGCACAGGATGTGTATAGTAGGACAACTGTGCACAGAACAAACTGTGCACATGTAGTGTACTGCGGAGATGCTTTCACTGCACGATATCATATTGCAGGCTGGCATATTTTATGTATCATTCAAAACCACAGAGGATGATACTGAATGGTCAGACAGTAGGAGGATTAAACAGTGCCAATATTTAATTTGAGTTCTGACCAGTGATGCACCCAAGGATTGAGCACCCCCCACCCCTAGGAAAATTTTTACCCATAGCAGCATTTAAAGTGTTTTCTATTAGAGACAATGAATTACTGAAATAGAGTCTAAGGTGAAATAGAGTCCGAATCAAGCGACTTTGGCTACGCTTATGGCCGTTGGCTGCAACGACAATGTAAGAGAATAGGACTTTTCAGCGTTCCAGCCACAGCCACTGCCAAGCCAGTCATGCGGAGACACGGCCTAAGACTATCTTTTCTTTTTAATGTGTGGCTAAAGTGAACTTACTTTGGTAGATCCTCTAGCTCAAAGAAGCCATCACTAGTCATTCCAAGTTCAGCACCTGCATGAAAAAAATATCAATGTATATTGCATAACAAAGTTTAAAATTAAAACAAAAGTTGAAACATCTTTGAAACAACAAGAAGACCCAAAAGGCTAAATGTAATTTTGAGCAATACATGTAGTTTCTAACTTGAGATTTGCCAAATGTGAAAATTCTGAAAACGGCTTGCGAGACCTGCGTTCCCCGTCATTTTAGACCTGGAGCCTCCCAGATGTTACAATTCAGGAGGTTTTTACAGACTCTGTGCATCACCAGAAATACAAAACTAAAGGTTTGCACACAATGTGGACTATTCCTTTCTCCCTTTGGTGACTGCTTTACTTCTTTCAAGAAAATCTGAAGTCTCAAGTATATTCTGAGAAAATCCTGAAATCAGGAAAAATCCTGAAAAATCTCATGCCTGCATCACACTTACCAACAGGATAACATTTGGTCTCAGAAAGTATTATTATTTACCTGGAATATCTGGAACAACGGGCCGTCCACCTGTAGCAATCAGGATGTGCTTGCCTGTGTACAACGTCCCATCAACGACAACACTACGATTGTCGGTAAACTTTGCCAGGCCGGTGATGTAGGTGACCTTTGACCTCTCTAGATTACCGAAGTAGATCCCATTCAGTCTCTTGATATAGGCATCCCTCTTCTCTTTGATGGTACTGTAACGGATAGGAAGTCAATTCTCTCAAATGTTGTGCAAAAAAAGACAATTTAAACTTTCAATATCTTATGAAACTGCAATCTCCGTATTAACTCTAATTCTCCCAAATCACATCAATGCTACCTCCGCTCAACTTAAAGACGCAGGCTCAGTGTCATTACCTGACGGCCATTTTCGCGGCACGAAAGATCATGAACAAGTTCATTAGCACGTACAACATGAAACAAATCGCCTTTCTCAATGCGAGAGATACCCGACAACTATTTTTTCCCGACGAGTCTGTATCTTTAATTGTTTACAAAAAGAAAATTGTTATATTTAATAACCACAAATTTGTACACAGCTCAATGGAACAAAACGCAACATTTTGCATTCTATGGACTTGGCACTGTCTGAATTTGATCAACTTTTGGTGTGAAGAAGGGGACACACCTCAAAACACTTGTTCAGCTTTTATTTTAACCATTACTGAAGATGTGTGGCAATTACGATAAGTTTGTTTTAAATTTCTTATACGACCAGTGTATCTTGCCTGCCAGAAAATGCACTGGAGTGTGAATGATCAAACTTTTTGTGTACAAGGCAGGGTTCTCCCCATGCACAAGCTAGCATATCGGGCCGATAGGCGCAAATTACGGGTCGATGCGCAAAAAAAAAAAAAAAAAAAATTGGGGGGGGGAAGGGGATTTTAACATCAAATTCACAAAAAAAAATACTAACATTAAACCATTTTAAATGCTCCAGATTGCTTAGTGGAGCTTTTCAAACCAAACATAAACATTAAATAAAATCATTCCAAGGATATGATTCCAATTCAGCATGCTTCAGCAACACTTTCACAATTTGGGTCCAGAATGACCCCCAGTTTTGAAAAATCCTGGGGAGAACCCTGCAAGGTCACTCTTTAAAAAAAAAAAAGGTGAGACGGTCTATAGAACTTTACATGTACTGAGTGATGTGTTTGGATTTACCTCCATGAGAAAGCCTTTTTCTGTACATCATATCCATAATCAGGTTGATCATGAATAAACTCTGAATGCATTGCAGTGTTAAACATCACCTTCTTGGGGACACATCCTACATTGACCTGGAAATACCAAACAAAACAAAAAAATCCATTATTTTAGCTTTGAATTTTGACTGTATCTTGCTTGTAAGCTTAGGTCGATTAACAAGCCAAAGCAGGGCTCGAAATTAACACTGGACAGCAGGCCCAAGGCCAGTAGTATTGGGCCAGTAAACTCATGACTGGAAAAGTCCAGTGACCGATTTCACAAAGAGCTAAGACTCATCTTACCTGCGAATCAATCTTAATTGCTAAGCTAAGTGTGATGTCACAATACAAATTGCTATAGCAATATTGACAACTGATCTTAAGATGAATCTTAGAGCTTTGTTCAATCGAGCCCCAGCAGTCTTTTGTTTTTCAATTGAATAATATTTAATAGTTTTTTGGGTTTTTTTCTTCTCATTTTGATTCTGGTCCAGTAAAAAAAATTCTTGCCCAGTAAACATTTTTAGCTATAAGTCCTGTGGTCTTGTCGCCCCCCCCCAAAAAAAAAATTTGAGCCCTGTAAACATGGCAAAGACTGATTTGACCCACAGGGCTTTAAATTAACAATAGACCGCAGGCAAGAGGCCAGTCATTTCAGCATTAGGCCAGTTAACTTGTGTTTTTCAATGACAATTGAAAAAGAACACTTCACTGTTTAATAACTTTGAGTCTAATGTAAAAATTTTGAACTACAAGCCCTGGAGTCTTGTGATTTATTCCCAAATTCAAGCCCTGACCCTTCTCGTCAGACATAAATGAATTGGTACTAAAAGAGGGATAGTAGCTAAAGCCTGTAATTCAAAGCGAAGTACAAACAAAGGTGTCATTTTATTCAGAAAATATTTTATTTCAAAGGACTGGCTACCCCACAAGTTGTTCCCGTTTTACTCAATGGGCACTGAATGGTTGGTAGTTAGTCCCTCTATGTAAATCCTCAACTGGTTTGTATTTATATTTTCAATGAAGCTTAACTTCCTACAATGGGACAAAAAAGGCTGCACACTCTATGCATGAATATACAGTACTGTGCAGTTCCACTTCCCTGCTTACTGGGTATCCATGTAGGCGTGTGTGCGTTCATACAAGAACAACAAACATACATGTAACTGGACCAATCGCAAGCTCTTTGTGCTCCACCCACATGTAAACACAACTTCAAAAAGGTCAGAGATTATTTTCTGCTGAACTGAGAAGTGTATAAATTCACCACAAAAGAATCAAGGTCACTGAGGAACCATCAAACAGCTTTTCCTGTTCCTACTACAGGAATATCCAAAGCTCTCCCCATTTAAAACTGCTATAGTACTACATGTACATGTATGTACATGTAGGTAGAAAAAGGAAAAACAGGTGCAACTCGGGGCTTGAAATTTACACTTGACCACTGGCTCGCAGACCCGAGGCCAGTGATTTTAGCATCGGACCAGTAAACTCACCACCGGACAAGTCCGGCAGGTCTTGTGTTTTTCAATTGAATAATAATACCTCAGTGTGTAACAAGATTAAAAAAAAACTTGATGTTCAAATGTTGACTTTGTTTGAGTCTGATAACATCTTTCAGTTCTGTTGAAAATAGAAGTATGCTTACATAAGACAAATGAGGGTTTTATCTTCTCTTTGTGCTTGTTCAAATAAAAACAGTTTGTTGTCATAAATAGTTAAAAACTCTGTAGATATTTGTTTCTCCTTTTGATTCTGGTCAAAAAAAAACACTGGTCCAGTAAAAATTTTGAGCAATAAACAAGAAGCCTGCAGTCATGTGGATTCATCCCCCCCCAATTTGAGCCCTGTAATTATTTCAACCTTGTGAGCTACAATGTATGCTCAGTTGTTCATAATAGATCATCAAATATTAATTAGTTGTTACAGGTACATATATTGTAAGGGAGGACTGCAAAAATAAAAAAACAAGTGGCTACTCAGGGTTGAACCTTGTTAACCCCAGGGTTTCACAGCGTGGTTAAATCAATGGAGTTTTGACAAATGAACAGTTTTCATTAATCATCTGTTTTCTTTTAAAAGTGCATATAAAAAAACTGAAAAAAAGTCCTAAAAAGTCTGCTGACAATCATTGTTTTCAGCCGATTTATTTATTTTCCCTGCAAATGCGTCAATACATGGACAACCATGTACAATCATCTATAGTCTGTAGAGTAGTTTTGAAGCCCAAGGAAAAAAAATCCAGAAAAATAGCAATTTTAAATGGACATGTAAGAAAGACAAGGCAGTGAAAGGTTAAAAAAATATTGCATAATAATGAAACATTTCCCTTGTCAAAAAAAGACCCTCATCAACTTTCAGAGATGGGTGGAATTGGCCAAATGGTTGCTATAGTATGCTACTCAGACTCCTCTGCAATGTGGTCCATTACAAGGACAGTATCAACAGCTAACAGTAACACACTGTCGTGACTGTGCATATAGTTTATCTATAACATAATGCAGTGGGAAGATGACCCGTGCTTTGTTAAAAAACTGCAAACTCATTCAACAATGGATTGTAGAGTGCTTATATTCTAATTCTATTTCTAAAGAAAAACCACAGCTTTTTGTCAAGTAATGTGTTGCAAATTTTTATGTTTTTGGAAAGGTACCGACATTTTGATAATGTAAAATTACATAACTAAGTTAACTGTACTACATGTAACTCTCATTAAAAAATGTGTTTTTTTGTTAAAAATGGGACAATTAGATTAAACAGATTCGAGGCAGTTTGGCCTAATTCATCCAATATCTTATCTTACTACATGTATGTCAAATCACACCAAATTGTTTGGACTTTTAAACAAGATTGAAATGCCTGATCCTGTGATATGCACTTGTTTTTTGGGCCTGCCAGCCCCAGTCCTTCTAAATCCTTCATGGAAGGATTTGTGACTCTTAAAAAAATAGGTTTCTCTGGTTTGAGAAGAGTAAAATTCATTCTGATCCTCTAGTTTTCCATGAACAGACCATCCAACCAACCTGTCATAAAATTAAAAGCTCACGTTGAAGTAAAAAGAACAAAAACAAGTTTTTTTTTGTCAGAGATTTTGTGCACATTCCCAAACTTGCTTATTTTGATTGTTGCAACCAAAATAAACAACAGTGATCCTGGGGTCTATAAATGCTATTTTCTTGACTTTGACAGCATTTCAGATAATCTATGGATGATTAGTACTGGTATGAACTTTATAATCAGTGATCTTTCAGATTGGAACTTTGAAATTTTTTTCCCGATGATTACAAATCCTGTACTTAGTCTAAAATGGAAGTTCAAGGTTACACCTTCACTAATGCAGTAGTGAAATCAGGAAACAACTCACTATTCTCTAGCTGGTTTACCCTCCATGTACTATAATCCATTATTGTCTATTAAATTTCATTTTCTGTAGTAGATGTGCTTTGATTGTTAATTTAATTATTATTAATTTAATATTATTTATCAATTTAATATTATTATTATTATTTTTTTTTATATACATGTAGGCCTGTAGACCACACACACAGATCCTTGTCAGTTGATTGGTGGAACACGCATCACGTGTCATCCATTATTTTGTTATTTATGTACCGCCACAATGCTCACAATTTAATATTGAAGAGTGAGGCCTGTCCAATATGGATATGTACTGGATGCACTGCAGCGTCGTTTGCAAAATAATCCCCCACCCCCCGTTTGTCCAAAGGAGGCATAGTAGTCATTCCTTCTGCAAACTGTATGAGGTTTGGACGTACACCCTAAATAAAAAAAAAGCAGAATCTCCCACCATTTTTTTCACTCATTACAACCAAAAATAGTACCTTCATTCTTACTAATTTTACCAAAATAAGATGTTGTCTAAAAGTGTAAGAAAAAGTGGCGAGCTGTCCAGCAAATTACCCAAAACTTCCTCAATAGTTTAACTGATAATAAACTTCCTGTATCCAACCTCCACTATTTTTTCTATCAATATTTTTACCTTCTGATTATTTGTGTAAGGTAAATAATTGACACATGTTCACTGTAAAACTACCACTTGTTATTATTGTGCACTCCAAGAATATGTATTTTTTTAACGTAAATAAAGTCCAACTTTCAATCTTCAATCAGATGAATCAACAAGCGGAATTTTGATACATCAGCTTTTAATTAGCAATAAAAATAGGCCTACATGTACATGTAAGTAGAGTAAAAACTTATTCAAAATAAAACAAAATACTAAAAAAATTAGCCGACTAAAAATCTTAATAAAAGTGATTTTTATAACTTTAATCAAACGTTAATTTGATTTGTATTTAATGTAGTGCTTAAAACCATGTTGTTAACTTAAAGTTTTAAACTCAAAACAAACATAAATCAATAATTGCGGAAAATGCGAGAGTATTTTTTGTATAAATTATTCATTTTATCATTTTCAAATGCGTCGTGCACATAGACCCGGGGCCCTGAACTCCTTTTTTTGATATTTTGACATTATCGGACTAATGTCAAAATCTCAAAAAGGAGTTCAGCGCCCCAGTTACTGGGGCTATCGTGCACATATACACATGACATGAAAAATCACATTGGAACCTGCTTATATATCCAATATCTCAGTTATAATATTGGTTAATGTTTACACATTGGCTTGACTTACACACGTGCCGCCCAATCGCCCTGATTCTATCAGTCCGACAGAAACACCGAATTCTGCAGCTCGCCTTGCACTGGCGATTCCTCCAGACCCTCCCCCTAATACCAAGTAATCAAATGTCTTCGGTGCTACTGGAGGCATGTTGCAAACCTTTCTATTATTCCAACTCAAAATGCAAGAGTGAAAGTTACACTGGCTCCGGAACAGCAAAGACCTCACAATTTCAGTGCGCATACTTGACAACTACATCAAGTAAAGTAGCCCAAAAAGAACGAGCTTGCCGCTCGCGAAATCATAAAGTAAGCAAGCATTGGGCTCGCTCTATGGATATTTTATGCTATAAAATCGCCCAAACACTCGTACCCTGGTTGAAAGTTCAAAGGTCACAGAAAGCTCTCATCGCTTCGAAGTACTTCACAAAGTGGCGACATTTTGGTTCGTAAAAACTGTCTTATTTTCCTCTTTTATTTGTAACTTTTAACGCGAGATACAAGCTGATGTGTGTTTTGAGGTAACAATGCTCTTTTTCCTTTCAACATGTCCAGTTTTGATGAGTAAAACAAGGAATTTACGCTGCTTGGAGCCGGAAAAACTGCCTGCTCTTACAAAAAAGTAGCAAATACTAATGACAATGTCAGGAGGGCGCTGTTGCGTGTTGGTTGTAAATAATGTGAAAAATAAAATGTAATGTTTAATGTTTTGTTGTAACTTCAGTCATGTTAGGTATGGTATGTCAGTGTTTCACACATGTAGTTTTACATGTTCATTATATCATGTACCTCACTATCACCCCTTCTGGTTCCAAAGCTGGCATTTCTTTAGATTTCACCTCGGCCCCTCGTTCAGCTTCAGCCATGTCAGCAGTCAGACATTAAATTAGGCCTAATAATTCACTTTCAGTGAAAAGTTTCACTTTCAGTTTTACCAGTTTTACTGTTTTAGTTTCACCAGTGTTTATAAACCATTTAATTTTAAATCAGCAGCATGTTCATCTTTTTATTTGTTTAAGTGAGATCTTGAGTTAGTGCATTTGTAAGCATGGTATAAGACTAGCTGACTAGAGTAGACTAGTAGCTAGGGTGGCGGTGTAGGAGGCAAGTAAGTTGAAGAGTTTTGTAGTTTATTGCAATTGCATCAATCTGAACCATCCTTATTAAGTAGGGGTTGAACTTTGCATGGTGTATATATACAATCTAGATTCATTTTTACCTATTTTTAGTGCCATGAAAAATCTCTCTCTTTATACAAAGTATAAACTGGTGGTTGTGAAACGAACCAGTAGTCTAACAACTTGGCATTTTCATCAGCATGATCTGATTGGCTTCAGGAGAAAGCTGAAGTCAAGGACGATCAGACTTGGAGCATATTAATTAAAATGCCAGGTTATTACAGTTCACACCACCAGCACTTTTCAGAACCACCATTCGTATCATAGACAGAGATTTGTCATGTACTTAGTGTCACCGCAAACTTTATTTCAAGAAAAACCTGGCCAGTGCAGCCTTTGAATAATGATGCTTACTAGTTTGGATGGTCCCTGACTAGCAATTAGCATGCATCATATTCAAGGGTGGCACACATAGTTTATTCATCGTTCAAAACCACAATGGATGAAATGGAATGGTCAGACAGTAGGATGGTTTTAAAGTACATGTAGATAGTGTGTTGACTCACCAAGACTGAAATGGAATGGTCAGACAGTAGGATGGTTTTAAAGTAGTTAGTGCATTGACTCACCAAGACTGGATTAAGTCTGAACTATCATATCTTCTTAGTTATTCCTGTTGTGTTTTATGTGTATGTGGCAGACAGATAGCATGTTAGCAAATAATAGTTTATAATACATATGTCATGTTTTTTTTTATCACAGAACAGGTGTATGAGAAGTGTGACAAGTTACTGTACCTTCTTCATCAACTGAAGTGGACGTCGCAGATGAACGTATTGCAATTACAAACATGATTCCAGATTGTATGAGTTTTAAGAGACACGTTAAGTCTTAGAACCCTCAACCAACTCAAGATGCAGCATGATCAAGATCATGATGGACACATCGATATATTTTCCCATTCAAGCACTAAATACGGTGAACCAAAAGAACATATCGATTTAAAACAGTTCCCATCACATCCCCACTACTCAGCCACCGAGCATATCGATAATAATTCTTTCAGTGCAAGTAGCAGCGTCATCACCCAGCCGGCCCCAGACCTCAGCAAATCCTCACATCATAAAAATCTCCATCGGTCACTGAAAATGAATAACAGAATTTTCCCAAAAATTCGACGTCGACCATTTCAATGCAGGTACTGCAGTTTCACTTGTCCCTCGGCAACAAACTTATCCATTCACATGCGTATACACACTGGAGAGAAACCCTACAAATGTGGGACATGCTCGTATGCCTCGGCTAGAAAACAAAATCTCTTCCGCCACATCACAACAGTCCACAAGTCGGATCCCGTTGAGGCTAGTGCCACTTTGCACAATGCATATCCTATTGGGGTACAACCTACCATAGATGATGGCATGCCGATTGTTGAGAATGTCTACGGTAATGTGCAAGATGTGGTCTTCGTCGACGGTGAGTCAGTCAAGGTGATCGGAAGAGATCAGAGTCAGTATCCCACATCAGAACTCCCTCCTAGTCCACACATAACTCAAGTCTATTCATGTGACAGTGCCAGCAGTAGTAGTAGCCAGCAACCTGATATTGTTGATGTTACACCAGTTACCAATCCCACTTCTGCAACCGAATTCTCAACAAGACATTATGCCGACGGAAGTCGATTCATATTCGCGAGTGGAAATGTTGCAACGACTATCAATACTAAAATATCCCAAGCGAGCGTAATAGACCCTCCATTTAATACAAATAGTGAGATTATCCCACAGCAGACTCAAAGTGTAGCGATGAATAATGGAGCTCATCAACTTCAGCAAGCGTCATCCAAAATTGCAATCTCAACTAAGAAAACAGAAGCTCCAATCCAGCCATCCGTGTATAAAGAACCAATAACTGGAGCTATGAAAAGAAAACAGGGAAAAAGCTCAAGCCATACAACTCTGAAAAATATCTTAGATGGTCCAATGATACTCCAGAATAAAAGTACAAGTAGTTCTACGATCGTATCTTCAAGTGTCAGCAGTTTCCATCCATTGGAGACAATAAACAGTGGCCTAAAGATAATTCAGAGCGAAGAAGATCTGGAAGACGTTCTTGAAGGGAGGCAGAAAGGTTTTCGGAGTCCTTCTTCCATCATCTCAAACAAACAGGAGTTTACTCCAAGTGCAAGAAACAGTGGATCTGTTGGAGACACTGGTTCCTTTGCATTTCCCAGAGAAAGCTCAGATGTGGTATACACCCCAGAGACAAGTCGTAAAGTCCAGTCGCCAGACATGTTACCCCAACAAACACATATCGCAACCTCGCAAACAAGAATCTTCCGCCGTAGTCAGTTTCCTATCATGAATACATCTCCGATGAGAATATCTAAAGAGAAAACCGTCAAAAGCCCTGAATCGGCAGATTCCACTTCAGTCAAACAAACTGCCAAGAGACAAGTCATTTCCAATGTTTCAAACAGAAAAATTATGAGACCACAATCTTCAGAAAACCAGCGACAAGTAAACATTCAAAATTACCATAAGGGTCCAACAGTGAAAGAATGTAATGTGTCCGTCCCTATAAGTAAAGATTTCCAGGATAGAAAACGTAGTCCAGTGGTTCATTTAGAAAATGATCAAAATTTTATTCGAGAAGGTTCCAGACAGATGTCACAGAGGAGGTATGGTAGAGGATCCTTAACAGTGCAAGTTGACCTCAGCAAACTCATGTGTTGTGCAGCTAGGAAGCTATTGCAGGCCCACCTGGAAGAATGTGATGTTTGTGAAATAAATTTACCGCTCGAAAAAGAAGAGAGGCAGTTTGGTTGCTGGGGACAACCTGGATGTGGTTCCAGTGGGAGCAGATTTGAAGGAAAGCAGGAAAACGATGACATCTTTGGGAGGAAAGGAAATTGTTCACAGGAGAGTCAAGGTCGGAGATACTCTGATGGACAGCAAGCTGGTACCGGTCTTATCACAAATATACCTCAAGTGGTAACAGTAGGTAAGGATGATGAAATGGATCCCTCCGACTTAGATCAAAGAAACAGTAGAAACTCCATCCATGAACCAAGCGCTGTAAGTGGCAGTCCAAGCATGGAATACCAAGTCTCAGAACAAACGTATGTTGTGAAAGAACCAAGTAAACATGGACCCTTGCCGAGTCATAGAAGGCCATGTTCTCCATCCCATACTGAGCCCAGTGCTGTAGCTAATACATCAGTAGTTGGCTCATCCAGCGTACCTATCTCATCACCATACGTCCAACCCAGTGCACCTCAATTTACTCTTGACCACTCCGCCAAGCAACTCAAATCGAAACAAAGTGCCGAGATTCTTGCCTACATGAACGCTGAACTGCAGCAAGGAATGAAACATAAACAACTCAGAAAGTGCGATCTTTGCGGGAAAGTGTACCACTCGAAAGCTCAGCTGCGAAACCACCGCCGCGTACATATTGAAACGCGGCAGCTTTTCAGATGCACGGTTTGTCGTTATTGTACTCTGCAGTATAAGTTCTTGAAACGCCACATCTTGGAGAAGCATACGTCTGCTAGTAAGAAGCCAACCACAACTCAATGCAAGATCTGCAAGGAGGCAATCAAAATGGGTGAGATGACGTCTCATATGGAGATGGTACACAATGATGAAGGTGAAGGGAGGAATCAAGCTGAAGTCCCCACTAGAGTTTTGAGTCTTTCTTTGGATGAGAACAACAAACTTCCAGGTATAGCATTACGACTTCTGACTTAAAATCATATCAACAGAGCCCCAAAGCCCCAAATTGCAAAGAAAGATTTCCATAATATTCCTTGTAATTTTGACAAGATAACCTTAACCCTATCAGGACCAAAATGGGAAGAAAAAAAACAGTCAAAAATTACCTCTCGTGACAATTTTTGAATTTTTGTTTGACATCATCATGTAGAACTCGGTGAAATGAACATTTATGGCAAGTTTCAGCGAAATTGGTAGAAAACTTTGGAAAATACAGAGGAGGGGGGGGGCACTATGTGCCCCTCCCTGTTCCCCATACATCCCCAAAAAGCTCAGTCCTGATAAGGTTAAATACATCAATTTAAAGAAATAGGCTGTGGCTCACCTTACATAAATCTAGTGCCAATCTAATCCAGAACAAGGGAGTAGCTAGGAACTATAAATCCATGTGTCAGTGCAAAAAGGTCGTATCTCCAAAAATACTGGTTATTAAAGCAAGAAATTGAGTTTTAGAATGACAAACATGACAAAAGCTCATATCTCACTTAAAATGACCCCGACATACGACCTTGTTGCATGGAACGCTTTTGCGCGAGATACGACTTTGTTACACAATGGAGTTATGATCTTGTTGCACTGACACGATGAGGGTAATAAAAATGTGCTTTCAATTCAAATTTAGGGCATCCGCATTGCTGACTTGCAATACTTTCTGACTGCACTGGTCATACGAGAAATTTAACAAAGTCACAGCTGAACAAGTTTTCAGATGCGCCCCTATTTTTATATCAAATATCCGACATTTTCCATAAATGTCCTTTTCCTCCATTGCCTACTGGAAGTCCAGGCTTTGTGGCTCTTTTGTACTAGTGTAAACTTGTAATGTCACGGATGACGTGGTCTACACATGCAAAAGAAAGATAAAGTAGTCGGTCAAAGTTCATAGCAGGGTGTCAACCAAATGTCACCCAGACACCCCTCTGGTTCACACCCTGCTTCAGAACCTTCTCTGACTGATACTATATGGAGATTCTAGATCCTAATATATACATTTTTTAAATCTCCACACGAGCAACTTTTTAAGAGCTTTTCTTTGTTACTTATCACAGAAATACATAGCAAGCATCAAGATGTGGTTACTGTAGAAACAGACGACTGCACGATGATGGCCACTGACTCGGTGATGTCGCCAGAAACTGAAGGATCTTCATCTCTTATCTCGGCAACAGATGATGTAGAGAATTCTGGTATCGTTGCCATGGAAGTCAAACATGAAGAAATCACAGATGTATGAACTTTTCAATATAGTTGATTTCCCCGTAATGGGAGGTATGAGATGCCATCTTTGCAGCAATTACATCAGGGTAGTTTCCCATTAGTTAGCTCTGCGCGTTGCACATTTCCGAGAACAATCAATTTACCCGATAAGTCTGCTGCCACCTAGTGCCCCATGAAAGTCTGAAATGTGTGCTGAAAAATTGCAGGTATCTGTGATGGGAATTAAGTTATATGTTACTCCTAAATATTTTTATTAAAACTTTTTTAAAGCTCGTTCATTCATCATTGGTGCTACACTTGACACTTCTCTAAGAAAACCTTAACTGGTAAATAAGGGATTCACAATACAGTGCGCCACCAAGAGTTTGTGCTGGAGAGTTCCTTTTCAAAGAAAGCGGTCGAGAATACACAAAGCATGTTGACGTTTTTAAACATGTTTTTGACGATTTACTGTTGTTTCCTTAAACTTTTCAATTTTCCAAAACACCTCCTAAGTAACAATAAAAAAAAAATTTATGAGGTCTTGTAAAAAGTTCTCGTCCAGTGAAAGTGCTGAGCTGCAAGACCTTTGGATTAGTTGAGATTCTCATGAAATTCAAGCCCTTACTAGCCCCCTTCACACCATATAACTTTCCCAGGAATTTCCTTGGAAAATGTAGTTGACCTGTTAGCCCTGGCAAACTCCCGGGAAACAGCCATAACTCTAAAAAAAATAGCTACCCCTGATTTCGGGAGTAGGGTTAAGCGAGATAATCCCTGGGGTTAAGCGAGATATCGCCATGGTTAAGCGAGATGACCCCAGGATTAAGCAAGATAACCCCGGGGTTAAGCAAAATAACCCCAAGGTTAAACAAGATGACCGCAGGGTTAAAACCGTTGGATCTTCTCGCGAGGGTTAAGGGGGTTAAGCGAGATGATCCCAGGGTTAAGCGAGATGACCCCAGGATTAAGCAAGATAACCCCGGGGTTAAGCAAAATAACCCCAAGGTTAAACAAGATGACCGCAGGGTTAACCCTGGGATCATCTCGCGAGGGTTAAGGGGGTTAAGCGAGATGATCCCATCCCAGGGTTAAGCGAGATGACCCCTGGGTTATGCGAGATAACCCCGGGGTTAAGTGTTGGGTAACCCCGGGATTAAGCGAGGTAACTCGGAGTTAAGCAAGATACCTCGGAGTTAAGCGAGATAACCTCAAGGATAGCATACTGAGTGTTCATCTTTTTCCAAGAAAATTGCATCAAGCATGTCAAGTATCAAGTATGAAACAATATGGAATGGTCATGGGATAAACTTCCCCAGGTATTTCCTGGGAATCAACTTGTTAGTGAGAAAATGGCTCATGCAAAACAAACTCTTGATAGGGCACTGTATGTTGTGAATCGCCCAAATCAAAATATTTAGCGTGTCTGGTTCATGAAGACCTTGTCCTCAATATTAGTTCTGTAACCCTCCTACTCTTGGTACCATTTTCCAGCGAGTTGACCAACCATTTGAAACCATTCAACTGCACAGGTTGTGTATGGTGGCACAACTGTGCACAGATGTCAAGTACATGTACATTATTTGTGTACTGTGCATTCACCGCATCATTGCAGGCTGGCATGGTTTATCCTATCATTCAGAACTGTAGTGGATGATATTGAAATGAATGGTCAGAAAAACCCACAGTCGAAGCAAGTCGAACTTGGACTAAGGAAGTTTTAATACAGCTGTGAACTTCAAAGACAATGTTAGTGGTGATGATAATGATACAAAAATAATCAAGCAAAGTAATCATGAAATCAATTTATAGGAAGATGATGTTATAGTTTATCAACAACTCTTGTGGCAATGTTATTGACCTAATGGGAATGTGTATTTTATTGGTACATGTACAATAAATATTTTTAAGTAATACAGTATGTCAAATTCAACTATTGTATATAAACGTATGAACTTTCGGGAACCAAAAATTCTAGTATCTAACAGTATAGGTTTAATAACATTTAAAAGTATTCTGGTCTTGGTACTATTTCCAGTGAGTTGACTGACCATTTGAAATCATTCAACTGCACAGGGTAGTATGGTGGCACTGCTGTGCACAGAACTGAGTATGCATTTACATGCATTTACATGCATTTACCACATGATATCATATTGCAAATAGACCTTTGTCATGCTGCTACCATCTTGGTCATGTTCCCTGCATCCAATAACAGTAATGTATGCTGATGTTCGTCGTTCAAAAACGAACCTGACTATTTGCCCTTCCAGCCTCGGGTTGGTTACACTGATTTGAATGGGAGAAAAACAAGATGGCTGCACCACAATAAAGGTCTATTGCAAGCTGGCGTAGTTTATTATTCAAAACCACAGTGGATGACATTCAGGGGTCAGACAGTAGGAGGGTTGCCTGTGGATTAAGTGGTGGATAGCAGTGTTAGTCGGATAAATGCAGAAAGGAATATAAAATGCATCACCTTAAAGACTAACTAGTA
Source organism: Marthasterias glacialis (assembly GCA_911728455.2). Taxonomy (NCBI): domain Eukaryota; kingdom Metazoa; phylum Echinodermata; class Asteroidea; order Forcipulatida; family Asteriidae; genus Marthasterias; species Marthasterias glacialis. The sequence continues at coordinate 10,651,347 of OU452233.1, read as the reverse complement.
GAAACTTTTATTAGTTAATGATTAAAGTGCTGCAATTTATTTTCATTTGTGTATTGTGTAGAAGCATTAACCAAGTGATATAATTGCAGGCTGGCTTACTTCATCATTTAAAACCATTGGATGATATTGAATGGTCAGACAGTAGGAGGGTTGACTGTGTGCTGTGTATGCATTCACCACATGATATCATATTGCAGACTGGCTTAGTTCATTATTCAAAACCACAATGGATGATATTGGATGGTCAGAAAATAGGAGGGTTTATGGAAGTCTAGTTGATGGTACACCACATGGTCTTCTGTTGTAGAAAGCATGGCCTAAGATGCCATTAGCGTATTAGATTTAAATGCTGTCTGGTACAATGCCTTTTCCAAGTGATTGTTCAGTTTGACATCCTCAGGCTAAATCCAGTGCTGCTTTTTGTCACATGGTATAGACATAAGAAGTGGCAAATATCCATACAAAATTTAAAATATCCACCGGTCTTTGCTGATCTGGAGTTTCCTGCTATGCAAAAGCTTGCACCGAACCATGTGATGTAGCATCAGTAATTTTAGTCTATGGAATTCAAATTGAACATTTTAATGCTCAATTTGAATTCCTGGTAAGCTATTTAAAAATAGCTTACCAGGGGTGGATTTCACAAAACTAGTCCTAACTTATGACTAGTCCTAACTTATGACTAGTCCTATAAATTAGGACTAGTTACTTGTCCTAACTTGAGATAAGGCTAGTCCAAGTGCTTTGTGAAATCCACATCAGGCAAGTCAATGTACTAGACACTATCATAGGCATATTGGGACTCTTTGGTTACAGAGAGCAGAGGGGTTGACTTGCCCGAAATACACAGATACCAATTTCTAATAAAAAATCTTTATTTATTTATTTTTGTCTTCTAGCTTTTCCCGAATTTCCGTCACTGTTTTTTGCTGGAATTTGGGGAGGGGGGCAACTGCCCCCCGGCTCGTATGCCTATGGACACTATTCACGAGTTAACTCAAAAGAGGTTAGCACACACATAGTCTTGACTCGGACGAATCTTGCTCATGAACCAAAGAAAACCCAGCTCGTTCACCATGTTTATAACTACTTTTTAACTAGTTACTTGCCAGTTTATTTTAACCTACCAACTTGATTTGTAGCATTATTATTTAATAGTTTTATGAATTTTGAACTTATTGCTATAACTTTGTTTTAATTAAAGGTAAAGAACATTATGGAGAAAATGAAATTGATTCGCTTCAATCTGTAAGCTCAACGATTATGAAGTTTATCCTCCAGAAAAGTAGTTGAGGAAATAGTACTTGAAGACCCCACAAATCACCGGTGCTTATTTTTATTGCGGCAATTGAAATAACCTTGATATGAACGAGCAGAAAATGCACGGCAAAACATTGAATGATGAATGTTTTCTCACAGTTTTCATGACAAAACAATACTTGCCAAATTTGATGAATTTGTCACAGGCTATTTTTATGGCCTGTTTACTGAAATATATGGTGGGAATGAGTCTGATAATGGTAATGGACATTGCACTGGTATCCGCCAGTTTTGGTGCTTATAGCATATGAACAGTTTTACCCGATCACTAGGCCATTTTCCCCCATTCCTTAAGCATCTCAGCTCCCTTGGAAGTATACAGCCTGTGCTGCTAAATAAGTAGCGCACCAAGCTAAAACAATCACAAGAACCATCTCTGCCCTCACTGGTACCCATTCATCCCTGGGTGAAGAGAAGCAATTATAGTAAAGTGTCTTGCTCTAAAACACAAATGTCATGACCGGGATACCAACCCACACCCTGATGACTTGGCCACCAGAACTTGAGTCCAATGCACTAGACCACTCGGCCATGACACGTCATTTAAAAAAACATACTTTTTTTTCCTGTAATAATGTATCCTGAGAGGAATTAAGCTAAAAACATGCATGTTGACTATTATCAAGAAAATGAATGGTGCTATTACAGTTGACTTTATTTTGCCTTGACTTTATTTTTTTAAATTATCTGAATTTGTGACTAAAGTTGAATCTCTTTTTTTTAAGAGAGAAAATAATTGTTCAATGACAGATTGTAATCTTCCTTGTTCTAAACAATGATAGTTTTTCCCGGTGCAGTTTCAGCAACAATTAATTCGGTTTCATTAATACTCATTCAAAGTTCACGCTTGTTTCCCTGATTCATTCCAATAGGCCTTTACCATGGTGTGGCCATCTTGATTTTCTCCCATTCAAACCAATGTAACCAGACCGAGGCTGGAAGGGCAAATAGTCTGGTTCCTTTTAGTACAATGAATATGAGCATCTATTACTGTTATTGGATACAGAGAACATGACCAAGATGGTGGCAGCATCATAAAGGTCTACTGGGGTTTCCTTTTAGCTATTATTGCATTCAATTTCGTTTCCGTGCATGACTGATTTTGTTCTTCTCATTTTAGGTTCGTTTTAGTCATTCTTTTTCATTTACAGACATTCAAGACTGCATTGTCACTATTCTCCAGTTGAATTTCAACTGCCAATTTACCTACCATTGATGAAATTGAATGGTTGACCAGCCTTATGCTGCTGGCTTTTTACAAAATTGAATGATCTTCGTGACCTGATGAATTTGAATGATCTTATTTGACCAGTGAATGCTAAACTGTTGAAATTGAATTTCTGCTTTTGACTGTTTAACGTTGATGTGACGAAGCATTCATTTTCAAACGAAATTGAAGGAGCCAAGTGTTACTTGAATAAGTTTTTCTTGGAATTGGTCGGGAAAATCTATAAAAAAATGTATGGATGGTCTTTTGCAGGTTTGCAAGCGGCACACAGAAACTCAATGTAATTGCATAAAAACTAAATGCAAAATGTTATTGCTTTGATACGTTGTACCTCTTCTGCAAATCAGTTATGTAATAAAATTGAATTGTCATTGAAATATTCAATATTTTTATGTGATATTTGTTTTCCGTGGCAACTTTTGTTGTTTTAGTGTTAAGAAACGAAAAAAAAGAGACTGTTTTGTCCCCAAAACTGGTAATTGAGATCATTTTTGTCACTTTTCTTTTCCGAGACTCAGAAAATGAGTGAGCCTGAAAAGGCAAAAAATAATTTCTGACTTTTTAATAGCATAAGGTTATAGTTTTGTCTTTCATGTTGAAACAAACTATTAACCCCTCCTATACTCTCTTGTTGTTGTTGTTGTTGTTGTTGTTGTTGTTGTTGTTTTTTTAAAGATTAGTTAAGTCTGGGTAAGGGGTGGGGTATAGATTTACTTTTAGACTGATCAAGATAAGCTGCCGCCTCCCAATACGGCAGCTGCCTGTTAAACCCGCACTGTGTATTACAGCTACAGCAGAGAGGCGCTAAAAATTGCTAGTAAACAAAACTATCTAGCGCCCTCATTTGACAATTCTACAAAAACTTTTCGTGAGGACCGTCTGCGCTTCTGTGGGTAGTCGCTCTCAATGGCACTCAATTAAACACTATATTTCGACAGAATAACTCAATATCTTTTGTTGTACATGTTGTTGTAAATAGTCATCATATTCTGAGTCCCCTTTCTTCAAACTAAACCTATAAAAAAACGATAATAAAACCATCTATTTTGCAGAGAAAACTACATGGAAAAATTCCTTATCCCACAATACGAACCAATCATAGAAGTTCTTTCTTTGACGTTTGTTGTCTGGTCGGCGCATGAGCAAACCCACTTCGGGTCGGACATCAACAAATCCATGAAAAGTTGAGAGGGAAGATGGGGGCATCGCTTCCCAAAATTCTTTTTCAGTCATCTTTTACCTAAAGTTTCTGTGTCATTTCCTCAAGAATTGTACAAGCAGCAGTGGAAATCGGTGAGATTTTTGTTGCAGATAGGGTAATTATGACGTTTGTATTGTTTAATCCCTCTTGATTTTGATGGGTGATCGGCTCCATCCAACACAGAGCAAGTTGCTCTGGTTCCACTACTCATGCTACTCAGTAGTCGGAGTGAAACGTGAAAAAAAACTTGTGCCCTCGACCGGCATAAAATCCAAGTCAATAAATTTGAGTTGGGCTTGGAGTTTATCTGATCATGTGTTGATTGCTGTGGGGTTGAGACATACTTTGGGGTTGAGGTTGGGGTTGGGGGGGGGGGCTGTATTATTTTCTATTTTTTTTATTTATTTATTTATTTATTTTATTTTTTTGGGGGGGAGGGCGTTGTTTATCATGTTTATCATTGTTAAATGTTAATGAATGAGAAAGTGGCGGTGTAGCCTGTAGGATTCAGTAGTTTTCCAAATTGATGGAGAGATCTCTGGTCTGGCCACGCTGTCTCTTTCCGCCCTCCTCATTGCCTCTCTGGAGACTCTGGCCTTCCAAACTGATCATACGTTGTCTGACTCTGACGATCAGCCATTTTTTTGACAAATTTTGTATAAAAATAAGAACGTTCCCTTTATGAGTGGGTGACATAGACAAAGATACAGCTCATTGATACTCATCTCGTCATTGCCATTGGATACTCATATAGTCATACTGATCGTATACACATGTAATATTATTACTATCTTTCTGGTAATGAAACCAAGGGCCCTAGACCCAGTAACTGGGGCGCTGAACTCCTTTTTTGAGAATTTGACATTATCGGTCGTGCTAGTACGACCGATAATGTCAAAATCTCAAAAAAGGAGTTTAGCGCCCCAGTTACTGGTACAGACTGGGTCTACAAGGGACCCTCAAAAGTTACTTGCACTGTAACCCGTAGGTCTGAAGATACCTAGTGTAGAGAAGATAATGAAGAAATGTCAGTTTTAGATGTGGGAGGAAAACCCCAAATAGGGAAAACCCATGGAATCAGGTAGGGATTGAAAACCCAATCCACATGCAAGGCTCCAGTCCAGGATTTGAACCGGGGTCCACAGAGGTGAAAGACAGGGAAAGAAACCACTGAGCCAACCTGAATTATTGTTAATGTTACTACATATAGTTTTGTCAGTTGTGATGATTGTAACCCTCCTCCGATGAGTCAGTTCAGGACACACAGGACTTTTGTATTATAAATTAGTAATAGTAGTCTTGGTGCAAGACGTTTCCTACTGAAAATTGTGTGGGTGACCTCAGCCAAGCCAATTTTTGTATTTAAATAGTTAATAAAGAAAAACAATTTTCACTCATAACAGTTCCTTGTACTTTTGTCAGTCTGATAAGCTATTCCATTTACACTTTACAGGCCTGATTGCTTCGTTCTTGAAAAGGGAAGGGCCCACAAGGATTTTTCTTCTTCATAAAGGGCAACTCTTTAAGGAAACTAAATGTCTATTGGAAGATTTCAAAGGCACCAAGGCAATGACCAGGGGGCAACAGAGGCAATTGCCTCTGTGTAGTATTAGGCAGGCCTGGATTTATAATTAACCAAAAACGCATAAAGATGTATGTCGATGGTATTGACCCCTTGCCACAGGTCACACGTGCCGACTGTGCCACGCTCACCATTTTGGTGGTCAATAGGTTTACGTGTAAACGCCGCGTTGCCTAAAATGCGCACTTCTCTGAACAACACAGTAATACATTGACCACCAAAATGGCACAACTAAGATTATTGTGATGATGACGTCATGTAAATTGGGTCAATATCAAGCTATTGTTTAGGTTAAACAATTCACTCGACAGGTGGAGATTGAACTTCAGAACACAGACCACTTTGTTTACATATCTGACCTGGATAAGTCCAATTTACCAACTACTATCAACGATCAATGTCATTCTATAAGGTTTTTCTCAATCAGTGTTTGCAAATCGAATGTATTCTTACGCTTCATTATACCAATATTCCGGTGTGCCCTTTGCCAACAGAGGGCGCTAGTGCGTAGTGTGGCTTGTTCAAGTGTATAGTGAAAGCACATAATATTCTTAGATTGCACACAACAGGTTGATTATCACATAGCACTAACAGGTGCGGTGTATTGAACACGCAAGCTGATCGCTACGTACGAAGGTACAATTGACTGATAATCATTAAGAGATAAATATAATAAATCACCGTTCATCGATGTGTGATTCAGGCATGGAATTACACTGAGGCCATGGCCTCTGTTGCCCTGGTCTTGGCCTTGGTACTCCCCTTCAAAAGTTTCTTAATGGTATTAGGATTTTCCAACTGGAAAGCATCATTGGCCTTGCCCTCTTAAGTGATGGAAGTCCAGGGGTGGATTTCACAAAACTATTCCTGACTTAGGACTAGTCTCAACTTATGACTAGTCCTATAAGTTAGGACTAGTCACTTTTGTTAACTAAAGATGAGACTAGTCCTAGTGATTTGTGAAATCCATCCCAGGCCTGCTACATGTAACTTCACAACATTACTCTAACAACCTATTCATGTCAACCAAGTCATACGGATCCAGGTCATTTTTTCATGCATCACCTAAGTTGTAGAACTCCCTCCCAACATCTCTCCGAACAGTGGACACTTTTGACCGGTTCCAAACCACTCTCAAATCTTACCTACAGTATTTCACCTGGCGTACTACCAAACTTCATAATTATTGTTCCATTTTGTTTTGTTACTTGTCTTTATGTTTTGTAAAGCACATTGATATTTCCTTCGGTTATGTTTTGCGCTATATAAGATTGTCCTATTATTATTATTATTATTATTATTTCAAAGCCTTTTATGCAAGGTCTGTGTAAACTTAAGCACTTCCTAACTGGGGTAATTTTCTCTAGTCTCTAGTCCCAGTATTTCTGGAGTTATTGGTCTTGGCGCTGACGACTTCTTTTTTCGGCGGTTTTTTTAGCTGGCTTCAAAACCCACAGACACATAAAGCATCTGACTCACAATTACAAGTCGTTGTTGGACGTCACAAACGCTGAATCAAGACAGAGGCAATGGGAGACAAGGACTCCATATGTAGCCAGAGCTCTCCGGAGGAGGATGGCCTGATGGAGATTGAACGCGTCATGTCACCAAACGGAGACGACAGTAGGATGGATGAGAACAGAGAGACTGGGATTCTGCGACGATCGAATAGCGCCCCCATGTTCGACGGCCCTAACATGAGGTATGCACTATTGCCATAACAAACTGCAATTAACCGATGGTACATCTGTGCAATGAAGTTTAGTTTTGTCCTACACCTATGTATGATGAGCGCTGTCATGGCTGTAGATATGATGTACTGCATTTATCATTTAAAACCACAGTAGATGATATTGGATGGTCAGACAGTAGGAGGGTTGACTGTTCACTGTGTAAATGCATTGACCGGGTGATCTAATACAGCAGGCTGGCAAAGTGCAACATTCAAAACCAGAGTGGATGATATTTAATGGTCAGACAGTAGGAGGGTTGACTGTGTCCTGTGTATTTATGCATTCGCCACATGATATGATTTAGACTTTATTGAAGGCAGGCATAGTGCATCTATCATTCAAAAACATGTGGATGATATTGAATGGTCATATAGTCGGGCGCCTAAATGCAAAGTTAAGGGTATGTTACATAACCTTAACTCTTTGCATTTACAGTAAGAACCCTACTGTATGAACATTTGATATTTTTGTTGGTAGTAAGTACATGGACATTGTTGATATTTTCTCCACATGCAGATTGATTTGATTTTAAAATTGTTCTAAATGACGGACTTGTTCTTTCACGCAGCGATGAATCTCCAGTGTTTCAGCCCATCCGAGAGAGGCAGAGAGTTCGGCGATTTAGTGCCAACATGTCCGGTAATGCCAAGTCAGCCAATGTGAGTACATGTAGCTCAGAAGTCACGCTCTTCACCGTGTGGTAATAACTGCGTTAGGGGGCTGGCCACTGTTCATGGATCAAGCCAAGGGCCAAAGTGTTAGGACAAAGTGTTGCTCAGTTTTTGCAAAAAAAAAAAAGAAGGGAGTTAGGGGTAATGGATCAGTCTCGTACACAGCCCCATGTGTGTTGAAGGGATGCCTGAATTATTAGGGGAAGCCCCTGCTCCATTCCATCGCATTCTCTCCGTTTGTCCCACAACCACAAACTATATAATGATAATAATAAACACTTTTAAAGCAATGGTACCTGCCGCAGATGGTTGCTCATGGCGCTGATATTCACTCACTTTTGTTATAACAGGTCTGCGGACTTATGAATATGAGACCCATATTTATGTAACACCTTGTAAGGTTTTACAAATAGCTGTGGCACAATCTGAAGCCAACCATGCCAGAAAATACCGGGGCAAACCCCTTCTCTTAACGCTAAGTTTATTGTGTTCTTTATGTGCCTTACACAACACGTGGGAACTATGGCTTTACCTTCCTTCCGAAGGACGAAGCAATATTGATTAAAGTGTCTTGCTTAAGGACATAAGTGTCAAGACCAGGACTCGAACCCACACTCTGCTGATCAGATCATACACCAGAGCTTGAGTACAGTTCGCTAAGACTGCTCAGCCACGACATGGTGCCGAAGTTCCCTAGAAGAGGGATTTCCAGCAGTGTTAAAGGTATTCGGATCCTCAAAATATAGAGGGAGCTAGGACCGTTCTTATCTTGTGTTTTTACTGTGTGGCATTATTGATTGTTATTTGGACTGCTATTTACAGGTGACTACACCTGTCCGAGTGCCGTCTCGGATTAGACAGATTCAACAAGAGGAGAGTCTGGATGTCCGCAGCAGAGAAGCTGAGCATGAAAGGTGCGATCAAAATTTACGGATTCTAAATAATCAAGACAAAGAACATGTATTCAAATGGGCCACATTTAATATGAGACGCCAATTCCTGGGTCGAGAACTCTGTATGGATTACAAATGTGGTTTGTTGGGATTTCAAGATTTATTTTCACATTTTCTCGTTTTACCTTCAAACTGTCATTTTCAAGGGGATGAAAGACAAAGCCCTCTGATGTCCAAACGTAAAATTTTGTTCTGGTATAGAGAGTCTGGAACACCTCTGAAACGAAACAACCAGGACGTTCAGGGGCTTCCATCTCCAGACAAAGAGGAAACCTTCTTGTGCCTTTTCAGTATTTTTTTCATTTCTGCACAATCACACCTGTGCTTTAAATATCACAAAAGGCCACAGGTCTTATCTTAATGAAAAATACCTTCTAAAAATGAAATCCTATTACATCCTTCCCTTTGCCCTTTTCCTTCCTCATTCCAATGCCCTCCCTCCCCCCCCCCCCAGTCGAAGACATCCTAATTAGCATGAGATGTTGAATGCCAGATTGCTGTCGTGCCCAAGTTGGGCTGGAATTATTTATATCTATTACACAGGAAGTGATGTTGTATGCATATCAATCATTGTTATAGCTCCAGGCAGATTGGGAATCCTAGTGGGGTGGAGTAGTACCTGGCATTGACATCACACTAAATATGTGTTCCCATTTGGGAATAAGTGCCCGTTTAAGATACATTCTCAAATGGGAATGCCACCCCAATTTGCAGTATTTTTTACCGCGTGAGGGCCAAATTTACATGATGCAAAACAAGTAAAGAGAGGTTTCACGTGACGTCACCCGAGACCTTTTTCTAATGCTGCGTGCACAAACAGACGCTGGAAATCATTCAGCAAACAATGCATCAGCCATTGAGCTTGTACATGGCTGTACCCAACATAGCTGCAAAATGAACTTTTCCCGGGGTCACGCAACCTCTCTATAACGAACTGGTGTTTCCTACATTGTTATTATTATTTATTTGGCCATTGATACAAGAAAACTACATATAGGCAGTCAAAACAAGATAAAACTGTAATTGTGATGCAAGGAAATTAGCCGTTGAAAGCGCCCTCATGCAGTAAAAAATTTGGTTAATAGAAGTAACATTTACTACTATAGAAGTAAAATACATTTTAGTTGAAAAACAAATCTCAATTTTTTTTTAGTTCAGTGAATGGAGTTGAATTCTAATCAAAGGTTTGATATCATTTTGCAAAATGAAGAGTTACACAGTATTCAATTTTCCTTCAAAATTCCTTTGACGATCAAGTTTCATATTGATTAACTTAAGTTATTTGTTGATTCTTCTGCCCAAAGGGAGGTGCAGTCTGCATTCCAGATCAGCCATTCATGTGATGAAATGAGTCTAGTAAGTACTACAGGAGCCCTTTGTCATAATGGTGTCAAGCAGTCGTTGATTACAAATTACAGCATTGCACTCCAGGTCTAACAAACCACGTCCGAATCAAGCAACTTTGGCTGCAGCTACAAACTTTTTAGCATTCTGGCCATAGCCGCCACTCTTGAAGCCATCAATTTTACCTTTTTTCCTGCCGTAACTTCAAGATCAAACCGGTTCTTTGTGGATATCGTAAGAGTCTCTGCTGTAATTGGAAAAGTCACAAGACTGTGTCGTTAACAGGCATAATATTGGCCTTGATTGCAAGGCAGTCTAGTGCGGAGTCTGTAACGACGATGCACACGTACAAGCACCGGGTCCATAACACAGTCAACCACACACAGAGTCCTTCATTCATGGACTCCTTGCGTATGCATGTGATCGTCCTTAGTTGTATGTGTGTGTTATGTTGTCATTTGGCCTTTGAGAAAGAGTGTGCTGCGGTCGAAACGTGAAAGTAAAAATTGTCTGCTTTCAAAAACAAATGATAGCAAAAATCAGAACTTTAAAACAGACAACATAAAACAAACAAATTTGAGATGTCGATGTCTTTGATGTTGGATTGTTATATTGTTTTTTTTTTCCCTTGCAGGGTGAAAGCATCAAAGCTTTAAGATCTGATGAAAAGTCTGCTTCGTTCTCAGAACCTTTAAGAATCTTCACTTCATCTCTTCCTGTTCCTTCAACCCCGTCTCCTAATAGGGAGAGAACCCCCGGGAAGGTAAAGTAGAGTGGGGTTGGGCTTCATAGTATACAAATACTGACTGCTTCAAGTGGTATGGGTGAAACTACAACTTACAAGGTGATCCCTGAAACTGAGGGAAGATGGAACAGTCTAGGGATCACCTTGGGAGTTGTAGTTTTAACCATAGCATGAGTAAAAGCAGTCTGTATTTATAATAGATGTTAATTTTTGCATCGGGGATAAAGAATATTGTTTGTGTTTTTGCCCATACACCAATTTGTGTTAAGCACTGTATACTCAGCACTTTCTCGAGTCAATATTTGTTTTATAACACCCCATACATATATTGTGCCTGAATAACTAGGTACCAAGAAACTGCTGTTGCTATGGGTAAAGTACATTGATTGCTATCGGTATAGTACATTGGTTGCTATGGGTATAGTACATTGGTTGTTATGGGACAGGGCATTGGTTGCTATGGGTATAGAATACGGGTATAGAGACATCATGTGACTCACTCTAAACCAATCAAAAGGCAGAATCTTTGTAAGGGATGTTATAATGTAAAATATTTTATTCTTATTCTTTTTTTTTTACCCTAACAACACTGATGTGTGATAAGCACTGTACACTCAGTGCTTTTTGAGTCCTGTGGAAAAAACATCCACAGGCTACTTAGGTGGGATTCGAACCCTAGAGCAGATGTCTTATTAGATTATCAAGATTGCCTGGCAGCTAGAGGCAGTTCGAATCCCATTATAATAGACGTTAATTTTTGCATCGGGTATAAAGAATGTTATTTGTGTTTTTTTATCCCCGATGCAAAATTTAACACCTATTATAATGAAATTGTGGTGATCTTTAAGCCGTTGGTGTATCAATAATAAAACTTCCAGATTTGTCGGGCCACTAGTAACTTTCAAATGACTACAATTTCTTGAGACTAATATGAATTGATGAGAATTTTCTCTCTTCCCCGTGTAGCAATGCTTTTCCCCATCGATGCAAATTTCAATGCGAAACAACTCTCTAACTCCAAGCCCCATCCCGAGCCCCACCAGACAAACGTCAAGAGTGCGCAGCATGAGCCCTGTACTCAAGCCCAGTTTGCTGAACCTCAAGAGAAAATGTAAGTACCTCGGCTAAACCAAGGAGGGCTGGGTTATTGATGGGGAGAACTGGGTGGTAGAAGAGGAAGGTTGGGTGGTAGAGTGTGAGTGCATGGTGTTAGAGGGTGAGGGCGAGGACTGGGTATCAGAGGGTGAGGACTGGGTGGTAGAGAGGGAGGATTGGGTTGTAGAGGATGGGTATTGGGTGATAGAGTGTGAGGGCTGGGTGGTAGAGGGTGAGTGTTGGGTGTTAGATAGTGAGGGCTGGGTATCAGAGGGTGAGGACTGGGTGGTAGAGAGGGAGGATTGGGTTGTAGAGGATGGGTATTGGGTGATAGAGTGTGAGGGCTGGGTGGTAGAGGGTGAGTGTTGGGTGTTAGATAGTGAGGGCTGGGTATCAGAGGGTGAGGACTGGGTGGTAGAGAGGGAGGATTGGGTTGTAGAGGATGGGTATTGGGTGATAGAGTGTGAGGGCTGGGTGGTAGAGGGTGAGTGTTGGGTGTTAGATAGTGAGGGCTGGGTGTCAGAGGGTGAGGGACTGGGTGGTAGAGAGGGAGGATTGGGTTGTAGAGGATGGGTATTGGGTGATAGAGTGTGAGGGCTGGGTGGTAGAGGGTGAGTGTTGGGTGTTAGATAGTGAGGGCTGGGTGTCGGAGGGTGAGGGACTGGGTGGTAGATAGAGAGGGCTAAGTGGTAGAAGGTGAGGATTGGGTTGGGGAGAATAAGCTGGGTGTTGGAGGGTGAGGGCCTGAGTGGTAGAGAAAGGATCGGGTGGTAGAGAGGGATGGTTGGGTTGTATAGAGTGAGGGCTGGGTGGTAGAGGTTGAGGACTGGGTGGCAGAAGGGAAGGATTGGGAGGGAGGTTGAACTGAGGAGGTTGAAAAGGAAATGTGAACTGATGTAAGTGGTGTAAGAGAAAATGTGAGTATTTCAGGGGAAGAGGTTGAGCTTGATGTCCAAAGGGGGTACAGATCTCATGGGTTATTGGATGGTGATCGCCGTAGTTGCAAACTGGATGCAGAACCGCTGTATTTGTTTTCAGATTCCACTCATGCTTGTTGGATAACTAGTAAAACTACATCACAACGCACTGTCGTCATTTCTTTTCTGACGGTATGTAATTTGATGTTTGTATACAGATGATAGTGATAGCGATGCCACACCACCAAAGAGACAGTTATTGTGCTCCCCGTCACACAACAGCAGCAACCAAAGGTAAGTCATGTTTACCAGTCCACTGGAAGCATTTCAACTTGGGCCTAATAGCCTGCTCAGCACAGAAAAATCTTACTTAAAAATCATACCGGCCAAAATGCCATGGAATGTATACTGTTTGTGACTGGTATCCTGCTGATTTGTGCTTAGCAGAAAAACATGCTAAGCACCATTTTCTGCGTAATTACTTTTTTAAACTGGTCCCTGATTCATTGGGATACGTTGATACTCTAGGTGGCAGCAGACATACCGGGCCATTTTGCTGAAACAAAGTACCTACTTTGGTTAACAGTATGTTTATGTCAGACACATTTTTGATAAATATTTTGCATTTATTTTCAGTATATGCAGTCTGAGCTCAGATGATGCCAGTCCCCCTCAGAGAAATCTGGACATCTCAACATCTGGCCTGACCACCCCTGTCTCATCAAGTGGATCAGTCTTTGCTTTTGCAATGGGGGACACCCACCTATGACAGTATGCATCATCCACTTCTAAAAAAGAGGGGTGACTATGTAGGTATATGTTTGTCCTCTTGTTATGTGAAATCATCAAAGATGATAAATGTTTTGTGTCTGTCTCGAATTATTGTTTTCGTTTTGGTAACCTAGGGTAACCTTATGTATTGATGAAGCACCGTATAAATACTGCGTAAATCATTCTGAATCATCGAGCTATGTATTGGCTAAAGCGATAGCTTGTCTTTTTAATAAAACATTTTTTTATGCAATTTGCCCATCACAAGGCCCAAAGGCCACTTGAGGTGTGGGCTACTTTTTTTGAAGGGATAGAAACCTGCCTCAATGTGCAGAAACAAGACATGTAGGGATATGGATGCAAATCTCTTCACAGCACAGCCAAGTACAGGGAGGGTGAATGAATCCTCTTCCCCTATTTGAAGCAGTTATAGTTAAGCATCTTGCTCAAGGATACAAGTGTCATGACCGGGATTTGAACCAACATCCTGATGACTTGTGTTTGGAAGCCATGTGGGCACATCCATGTTTACAAACAGCTGTTGTATGGTAATTTGCCTATTAATGCTTTCATTCTTGACAATGACAATAAATCGGAACGCTCGGTCGGTGAATGTGCATATTTTGACTGCGCATAATTATAACTTAAGTGTGTCTCTGTTTCAACATGCATGCAAGGGATGCAGGATCATCATAATGTCATGGTTTTTAGGGCCATGTCACATGAGGCAATTTACAGGCAACCAGTTCCTGACAATCTCCAAGAAGAAAAGGCATTCACATTTGAATGTTCACCTAATTTGCTTGAGGATTGTAAGACATTGTTAGACAAATAACACCTGTTCTAACAGTGTTTCTTCTGCATGCGGTGCTGTTGGTTGCCTGGCCCATTGTGGCATGGCCCTTAACCTGACACCCATGTGTGTAAGTGATGTATACTGGTTGCTTTCTGAGTCGTGTGCAAAAACAGAATACACAGGCTACTTGTGGGTGGGATATATTAAATCCAGGACCCCCTGCATTCTAGAGTGGATGTCTTGACCACTAATCTGCCGAGTGTGCCTGGGGACGAGAAGCAAGTTTGAGTCCTGTATTAGCAGCAGGCTACAGCAAACAGTAGACCCTTTTTCACTGATGTTACATTTCTATTGCAATGCAGGAGGTCTGCCATGCTCCCCCCCCCTTTGCCCACCCAGCAAAAAAGATGCTTGCTATGCCATTGCGTTTATGCAGCATTGCATTTCGTAGCACATTTTCGTGCAGCTCTAGTAGCATGTGTATGTGACGTGCGTGTGTAAGTACCCAACCAGCTTGACAAGTGATCAAATAGTGACGTCACCTGAGAAGGGTCTAAAGTAGGTGGTTTTGGTATGTGGTCGGTTCCCTACACTTGGAAGTTAATCTTGTTCTCCATGCATTGGGACGCTCTCCACGGTTCCCTACCACACGGAAGGATGGTCGGAGCAGTCGCTGGAAAAGCGTTTGCTGGAAACTTAAAACCATTCCTCAAACGCACACAAGCCTCAAACATGTCTGTACGCACGACGCCGCTTCAAAACATTCTGTGCGTTTAGAAACAAAGAGTTGGCGCTCTATTCAATACAGCCCTTCAGTCTGATTGAGATATAAAGCAATAAAAATATCAAACAAAGTGTAAGTTATCTTTGCATAGCAGTAAAATATGATTTTCACTTTAGTGTATACATCGCTTTGTTTCTGTATATGTAATATATGATGAGTCTTACGTAACCTTTGACCTGTGTAACCCATTACGTCATACTTTATAAAGGATCACAGAGTCTGGAGTGCCTGCAGGTACAATTTGTAAAGAGTTCTGTAGCAGAAACCAAAATCTTACATTTTGTGGAGATGGCACCGTACAATTTTCATCAACTTTTGATATGAAGCTCTCAAAGCTAGTTCAACTGCTATTTTTACGATTCTATATTTCACCGGCTAAGAGCAGATAAGGACTTATAGGACCTAGAGAGACCCAGTCGGCTCAGAGCAGTAAAGGACTTATACCCCACTGTGCTTGTATAATCTATATAGTCTTTTCTGCTCTGAGAGGACTGGGTCTTTCTAGGTCCTATAAGTCCTTACTGCTCTGAGCTGACGATTTGATGTGGCTATTATGATCATTTTTTTTTAAAGATTTCTCCTATAATCAGTGTAGTATCTTGCCTGCCAGGAAATGCCCTGGACTGTTCAGGGTCGCTCTTTTTGTAAACAAGGTGATTAGATCTACAGGTTGATCCCTGAAGGCAACCTAAAAGCAATCAGTCATTTGGCAAGTTAAAGAATGTAATTAATCTGACGCATCACTATTTTCGTATTGTAACAGAAGATTGGTTTAGACCACTGCATGGCCAAACATAACTGAACGGGATCGGGAACTATCGTTCACAAAGCTCGGTATTCAATTGAACGATCCAATAAGCCCCACCCCCTTATGCATTGACCAATCACAGCCTTGGCTACGCCACTGAAAGTCTGAATGGCTTCTAGCAGTTTGCAAAACAGATGAGGATCACGCCGCCATTTTGTTTGTAAAATTTTGCAACATGGACATGCGCTCAATATGCAAATTAGGTATTAGATGTTTCCCGAGCAACGTTTGTAATGGTCGATTGCTTTTTTTCTCAATACCCGCACACAATTTTTTTAAAGAATAGCAGGGTAGTAAACTAACGCAAAGAGTTAAAAAAACTTGGTATGACTCCAAGCAATAGATTGATCCATTAAGCCCCACCCCCTTACGTGTTGACCAATCACAGCCCTGGCTATGCCACTGAAAGTCTGACAAAAGTCCGACATGATAAAATCCTATTGGGAAAACGTAAACATATGTGAGCACAGCACAATCATATCGTGCAGTGTGGCATTGAAGAGACACACATTGTGCTGCCCATGTGTACAGTGGCAGGCCTGATTACTTCGCTCTAAAAAGGGCAAGGGCACCAAGGCATTTTCTTCTTGATAGAGGGCACCTCTATGAGGAAACTAAATTTCTATTGGAACATTTCAAGGGGCACCAAGTCAATGACCAGGGGCAATGGAGGCAATCGCCTCAGTTGCCTCTGTGAAGTATCAGGTCGCAGTGGTGATATAGCCAATGCTGTGATTGGTCAATATGTTTAGGGGGCAGGGCTTAATGGATCAGTCCATAGCTTCACTCTGTCTTTGTGTTCCTGTACTTTTAAGTAAAAAACTTCTTTGCAGTTTCTACTTTTCCTTTGATTAAAAGTAGCGACCTCTCGGAAGTGCTGTGCTGCGTCTATGTGAAATCATGAGCTAGAAGATTGTTACGGTAATACTATTGTAGGGGTTTGTGCAAAGTGTACATAGATGCCTGTGTGTATAAATGTAGATATAAGAAGAAAATGCTTGTATATTGATCATGTATATTTCAGAATAGTTAACTGTATAAAGAAATATTCAAAATAGTAATATCTGCATGATGTATCGGTTATTTAAACAAGAATGAATGTTTCACACCAGAGCACTGACCTTAAGTTTGGTGTTATATTTGTAACGAGGTCGTGCCATTCTTTAAGTAGACCCTGAAACAATGGTAAAATAGTCTTGTTTATTGGCATATCAGCCTAATAAGCAATTAGTATTTGTAAGGAATTTAGGCTATCAAAAACGATAGCTGCCAGTATATTTGTATACTATCAATAGTTCACAAATGTTGACTAGAATGAGTGGAATAGTAACACTATTGGCCTCTCGGTGATCCTGGAACATTCTTTGTACCCGTGGCGTCAGTCGAGGGAAATAACATAACATCCAAGTAGATACTTGTCATTTGATTGGAGGATTGTAGTTTACGAGGCATTCATTAATCAAATCATCACATGGCCTATGTCATAACGGTGCATTTCCGTACTATTCATCGTGCATTTTCACCAATCCTTTTTGACTAATGCACGCTAGACCACACCAGTACAGAACGCCCTCATAGTGGACACCAGAATATGATCTTGTACACTTTTCGTTTATTTTACAGTTGTATCCTCCAATAAAATGACAATGATCTACGAGGATGTCACATAAAACAAATAATGTTTCGGATACATGCAACAGAGAGAATATTTTCATTGATTGACAAATGGAATGTTCCATTATTTGTATAATGGAACATTCAAGGGATCACCGAGAAACCAGGGTTTGACTATTTCATGCGTGATATGCAGGCAATGTATGTGCAAGTTCAATTAAGAACCAATGGTTAACTATTGATTGGTTAGTGACGACGACTCTAGTCATGTCACGTCAATGCGACCATGAGAAAATGGGCAGAATCAACATAACTTTGCTGGTATCTGGTCCCCATTGCACTGTGCTTATGCAACAGCTATTGGTAACCAGTGATGCGAGCAACCTATATAGGCTGGTCGTGACTAGTTGACCAGAATAGTCCAACCACCGTTGACCAGCCTGAGTTCGATCAGAGCTAGTTGAACTACAGTTAACTATGGTCCTTGATTGAACTTGCTCTATGCAGTTTAAAACAACTCTTGAATATATTCTGCAATATTTCCAGGACTCAAATTTGGGGTAACAATCCACAGCTTGAAGACCACATGGCTTGTCCCCCAACATTTTTACTGGACCAGAATTATTGTTTTTACAAGACCAGAATCAAAATGAGGAAAAAACTTGTAGTTTTTATACAAGCTTTAAGAGAAGATTTATCTCATTTGTCTTTGGGTAAAGTGTCCTTCGATACTCAAGTAAAATTCAAAGATGTTCATCAGATTCAAAGTCATCATTTGAACATTTTTTATATTATATTAATATTAATGCACTGTGAGGTGTTATTATTCAATGGGAGACTTCTGAGATGTTAGCGGGCGACCCAGTAACCGGTCCTTTTCTAATATGAGAGCAATGGAAAACGACCGGTTATTGGGGCGCCCTCTAACGTCTCAAAAGTATCCCATTGAAAAACACCAGACTGATGCAGCTGATTTCACAAACCTTTCAGTCTTTATCAGGGCCCAATTTCATAGAGCTGCTTAAGCAGAAAAGATTGCTTAAAATTTTTCTGCTAAGCAAAAATAAGCAGGATACCAGTCACAGATTGTACGTGTGACATGGCATTTTGGCTGGTAACCTTATTCTGTTGAGCATAATTTTGTTGTGCTTAGCTACTTTTAGTGCTTAAGCAGCTCTATGAAATTGGGCCCTGATTAGCGTGATTTGATAGTCGAATATCACGCTTTCGATCAAAGACAGAATCTATTCAAAAGGTTGTACGTAATGCAGTGTGCATTAACTTAGCTACCTACCCCATTTATTTAGAATTAAGTTAAAGATGTTTTGATCATTTAAGCAGTGCTTTGTATACGAAGTTCAACTATTATCCATAAGTCAAAACCGTAAATTCTTCCATATATATAGAAAGAAAGCATATTTTGATGGGCTGTAAAATTACAAAAAAATAAATTACATTTACGCTAGGGTGATTTGTTTCTATTATTCTTACAGTCAACACAAGACTGTAATACTTTCTTTATAAATACTAGGTAGAGAAGACACTTTTTCAAGGTAAATAAAAGCAAACAAGTTATGTTTCTTTTTTCATGAGTGTTATTTTGGTGTAGAAGCTCACTTTGCAAGTTTCGTTTATACTTCAGTCATTTTTTTCTGGGACTGGATTTTGAAGCCATTGTGAACAATCTGTACACAGTGGTTTACATGCTGCTGTAGGAAGTATGAAGTAGTATCCAGCTGGGGCCAATTTAAGGGCGCTGCTTTCTACAGAATTCTGCCGAGCGGATAAGAACACCGGATTCAAGCTCTGGTGTTTCTGATCAGCAGAGTGTGGGTTCGAGTCCCGGTCGTGACACCTTTTTCCTTAAGCAAGACACTTGACCATTATTGCTACGTCCTTCGGATGGGACGTAAAGCCGTAGGTCTTGTGGGTTGTGTAAAGCACGTAAAAGAACCCAGTGCACTTAATCAAAAAGAGAAGGGGTTTGCCCCAGTGTTCCTCGTTTGATCGGCTGCAGGTTGCGCCACAGCACCCTGTAAACCGTTGCATGGTGCTGTGTAAAGGAACAGGTCTCATACATGTCATACTTCAAAAGCAACTCTGAATACCTTGGAGGAAAAAATACTGAGCACTTGAGACGACCATCGGGTGTGATAAAGTGCTATATAAGAACTAGCTGCGTATTATTATTATTAAAGTTTGTGATTCTTGGGGCTATAAGCGCAGAATTCCATGCTAAGCAGTGACATGATATTGGTCCTGGAACACTTGAGGAGAACTTTGACTGGACCTTGGGCATTTGAGTGGATCCGTGGGCTACTGGTGACAGAAAAGTACTTGTTTTTTACAAGTAGGAATGCCAGTCAGGTTTTTGTCCATAGCCTGAAAATCATGAATGAAATCAATTAATCAACTTTTTAAATCCTGTCCCTCAATTCCGGCTTCGACTTCATTTAGGCTACACCAGTAGTTTGAAAACGAGCACTTGGCTTCAAACATCCAGACCAGAGATGTGTATTGAGAGGGTTGCAACATGGAGGGTCCTGTTTTCTTTAGTCATGGGTTGCTGGGTGCCATTCTTCAGTCCAAATGTAGCACAGCCCAATATGCAGTCTAGTCTGGTACCCTGTGTGTGCACATGCATTTGTTGGACTGGAAATGGCTTCTAATCGCAACTTATGATCTAGTTATGATCCGTGGTTTACTAAAAGGGTGAAAACCTTCTATTTCAACATTGCAGCCGTGTATGTCGGAGCCCTGTATCAAAGAACAGTAATAACACTGATTATCAGTAAAGGGTCCAGCCTCTTGTGATTGATGGATTTGTTGCTGAGGAAAGCTAGAAAAAGATGATCAAGATGATAGGCTTGAGTGCTTGATCCCCACTGAATAAATGATAACGAGTCTGATTTATTAGTCCAAGCTGTAAATAAACCTATCTGCGGGGAACACGCCGACTGCAGATGATTTTAACTGACAGCTCAAGTTGCTCTCATCTTTTTCTGCAGTGATCGTAAGAATTGACATAGGAAAACACACTGGTACATGTAGCACACACAGTTTAATCTTGCATGCATACTTTTCAATTATACAATACACATTTGGGTCTATAAATACAAGGATAAACTTTTAATCCATTCGGGGAAAATCATCAATTATCTAAGTACTGGGCCCAATTTCATGGAGCCTGTAAGCACAAAAACTTGCTAAGTACAGAAAAATCTTGCTTAGCAGAAACAGAATACCAGCCAACATTCCATTATGTTTACACTGTTGCGACTGGTGCCCCACTCATTTTTTTGCTTAGCAAAGAAATTTGCTAAGTAGTATTTTCTGCGAAACAGCTCTATGAAATTGGCCCCTGTTCTCGGCCAAATTTCATAGAGCTGCTAAGCAAAAATGAGCAGGATACCAGTCACATATTGTACATGTAACATGGTTTTTGCCTAGTAACCTTACTCTGGTAAGTATAATTTTGTGGTGCTTAGCTGCTTTTGTGCTCTGATCAGAGAGACAAATTTCATAAAAGCCTGTACACACATAAATCTGCTAAGCTCAAGAAAAAACTTGCTTTCCAGAAATAGCTTACCAACCACGACTGCGACTGGTACCCCACTCTTTGTTTTGCTTAGCAGTGAAAGTGGGCCCTGGACCCAAAAGCAGCTTAAAGAATAATGCTTACTGCATTTATTTTGCTGAGTGAGAATCAGTGTGGGACCAGTCATAAGTGATATACTTCACATGGCATTTTGGTTGGTAACCTTTTTTTGGTAAACAGACTTCGGTCCTTTAAACAGCTATGCAATTGAAGCTGGTGACTTTATATTAGTGGGAATAAGGAACAGTTTGAAATGTTGCTAGGACTTGATGAACATATTGGTTAAAAATAGAATGTTTCTTGTGTACACCATTCAGTTTATACATAATCATGTAAAAGTATTAGACTTCAACTCAAGGTGTTAAAAATTCTTGACACTGGTCAATAGAGGGCAGTTTTCCATTTGTAGCAGACACCTTTCAGACCCTCAACTGGCAACTGTTTCTAGGGGAAATTGAAAACCACACAAATTTGAGTTTCTCCAACTGATCAAAAGAGGGCAGCACTCTTGCAGCTGGGATCTACCATCCGGAGAACGTCAAATGGAAACTTTTTAGGAAAAGATTGTGCACAAAGTTCTGGCTTTCATGGACAATGAATAGAAACGACACTAAATTACATTCCTTCAAAGGTTTCTAACGGCAGCTGTCTGTATAACATCATCATGATGGCTCAAATTGGTCAATAGAGGGCCAGCTCAATCAAAGCAAGGATAAGGCCACATCCAAATCAAGTGACTTCGGCTATGGTTATAGCCTCTGGCATTGCAGAATAGCCACTGACAAAACTGTTAATTAAGACACAGCCTAACTACAAACCTGGCTTTGAAGTGGCTAGACCATCGTCATTTGGCAAAGGGCATTTCCATTGGAAATATTAAAGTCTATGGGAGTATTCTAAAGGGGCTCTACGTCATGACTGCCTAGGGGGGCAACAGCAGCTAAGCCATCCATGGCCACTGTGTCATTCCAGGCCAGTATTTCCACACAAAAAAAACACCTGCTGTTCTCCCAGAAAGCCACTTTGTAAAAAAATTTCATCAGCTCATTGCTTCTGATATAAATAAGACATAGTAATAGAACACAGAGAATGCCGAGCTCAATCCTTGTCTGTGTCTGCTGTGCACGCCCTCTATATCAGCTGTGGACATAGGGTATGATACCAAAACCATGTGACACGCCTGTATGACAAAATGATCCAGATCAACCAATGGGAAAGCTGAAATTTGCCATACGGCTAAATTGTCAGCGCGCATTAATTGCTGCAAAGCAGATAGACACAGATAACTACACCCGCAATATTCTCCTCATTCAATTTCTACGAAATACAACCAAAACTGAAAACTGCCCAGAAACCTTACTACTTATTTGATAAAAAAGAGAGTTGAGTTAAAAACTAGACTACTTGAAAATGAATACAATTTGCTATTCTATCCAGGAAATATACACAACACTGTCATATCATAGGGAATAGGTACTGAAATTAAGTCTGTATGTACAATCATGCTTAGCATTACATATGTACTAATAACATAGGTATTTACACAAAATATGTACAATAATGCTGAAGGTTTTTTTTTTTTATACATTGTAAAAAATAATAATGTGGTCTTAAAATGTTGTGATACCTACCAGGGACGATACAAGTAAAATTTATTACAGCAACTGAGCATTCTATTAAAAAACCAAACCGGGTGCCATTTCTTTACCAATTGAATGCATTTTTAAACAAACTGTAAACTTTGCATAGATACAGCTGTGACTACTATACTAGTATTAAGTCCATCTAAGAAGCACATCAGCAAATCGGAACTACATGTAGGTTGCTGCCCATTTCTCCTTTTAAAACAAACTATTTTATACATTTTATACCCGATTTGACTGGCCATCGTCACTTACAAGTAAGGCTGTCAAGTATTACCGCATAGCTTATAAACCACTCCTCATGCCATCATGATAGAGCAGGGCTTTTTCATTTACACAGGACCGTAGGCCCGAGGCCTGTGATTTTAGCATTGGGCTAGTAAAAGGGGAAGAGGCAGTTATGTTTGTCTCACAACGGATTCATTTACTCCACCCTGTTCTCAGCTGTGCTGTGAAGAGACTTGCGTTTATAGATCTCGCCATGTCTTGTTTCTGTGCATTGGGGCAGGTTTCTATCCCTTCAAAAAGTAGCCCACACCTCGAGTGGCCTGTGGGCCTTGTGATGGGCGAATCGCAAAAAAAAAAAGGAAAAAAAAGAAGTAAACTCTTGACTTGAAAAGTCTGCCAGTCTTGTGTTTTTGTTCAAATGTTGACCTTCAGTCTGATAAATATTAAGTATTGAATACTTACCCATAAGTCAAATGAGATAAATCTTCTCTTAGAGCTAGTTCAAATTAAAACAGTTCAAATGTTAAACTGTGTACCAGTAGGTAATTCTTTTATCTCATTTCAATTCTGGTCTTGTAAAACAAGTTCTGGTCCAGCAAACATGAGCGACAAGCCCGTCGGTCTTGTGGATATTCCCCACCAATTTTGAGCCCTGTAGTGCATCCACTCTTACAAGCAAGGCGGATTTAGAACGGGCTATTTAGAATGATATCATGAGCGGTTTATAAGCGATGCAGTAATTGGCTTGAAAACCTTACTTACAAGTCACAGTCGCTAGTCGAATCGGGTGCATTTTAAAAAAACTACAAAAATATCACTGCATAGTAACTCATGCACTACATCTTTTGTAAGGGAGTACAGTATGTTCAACTCGATAGAGACATAGCAGTCCCAAGTGGCTTGTCCCAAAATGCCCAGAGGGACCGCAAATGGCCGCAAGGGTTGACCTACTTACACTCAGCCAAAAAGGTCAAAGTAAAGGTCATGTTCTCAATTGACCTTTTCTAATGTTTCCCCAGTTTAAAGCCCCAGCTCAGCATTGGTTAAGTGTCTGCAAATGCTTCCATTCTTTGTACAAATCAAGCTATATGTAATAAAACCAACCTGTGAAAATTTCAGCTCATTTCATTGTTTCATTTGTGAGAAAACAGTAAAAATGCATTCAGTGTTTTTGAGCAAATTCTTACGCAGACTTTTGGTCTCACATGAGACGAAAATAAATTTTTGATCTATTTTATTTTATTATTCAAAAACGCTAACACTCCAGGAAAAAATATTTCAAGGAAAGTTTTCTACCATCATTATCTTTATACCATGTAAGGTATATGTAAATCTGTATACATTTATGTTTTTCTTTCTTATCAATGTTCAGCTGGGCCTTTAACATTGCATCTACATTTCCCAAACCAAAACCAAATTTCTGTTTCATTTTGTCAGACAATTCTACTGAAAACAAAAATTGTTAAAAAACTCGAACGATACTAGCCATGGTCTGGGCGTATGGTGACGGTTATACGTAAATGAATGGTCCCTATAGGATTAACGCATTAATAGGTTATCATATGGTTCATAAATATCAAAATAAATTAAGGTCTTATATATTTAATATGCTTACTCAGACAGCCTCAGTATTTATGGATTGTGATGATTAATTTTGGTAAAGTGCCTTAGAGCTGATATTTATGAATTTTGGCACGAGATAAATTCTGTATTGTTATTATTATTAGTAATACTATTAACAATGAAGGAGCTAGAACAAGTATGAGGCCAAAGATTATACATGTTACTGCTTCTGATTACATGCCATTTTAATATAGGGTAGGTTGGGAATAAATATAAAAATGTACTTCTTGTTCACTGCTGATTGGCTTGGCATCAGAGTGAAAACGATTTTCAGAAGGTGCAATGAATCAATCCAACCTTCATAAAATCACTGGAAAACAGCACATTGTGTATGGTGTTCCACATTTTTTCTAAGACTTAAAGAAAAAAAAAAAAAAGAAAAAAAAAAAGGGAAATGTAGGGTTGAACCGCAAGGGTCACTCGGATAACCGGAAGTAGAACTGTTTCATTTTTGGTCTGGCCAATAAGAATTGCCTAGGATCAGATCAATATCGACATGTATTGCATATGACATCATCCATGAAACAGCGCCCTCACTGAGGTCAAAGGAGGATCTATCACTGGCTGCGAGTTGTGCTTGGCGCGTACACCCATGCCTATTTCCATGGTTTGTCCTCAGCAATGGCGGCCCTCATGAGGGGTGTCTATTTACATGTATCCCTAGATCTGAATAAAACCACAACTTCAATGATTATTTCAATGACAAACTTTGGATAAACCGGCCCCCTCCCCTCCCACCCCCTGATCAAAATATAAAAATTGGCATTAAACGACCCAACCATTTGGGATTTCACTTTGACTCGTTGAATCTACGCTTTTACCCTGAGTAAAATTGAAACGATAAAGGCATTCAACTCAACTTAGAAAAACAAAGTAAAAAAAAAACACACCAAAATATACAAAATGTTTAGTTTTGTGCATAACAATAAAAAAGAATTAACATCTGTTCGACCATCTACTTTTCCTCATTAATAACTAAATTTACACAAATTTTACGGGTCGCTAGTTGTATCCTGTACAATAGTCACTTGCATATTACGAAAAAAATAAGGCTAAATATCAACGGAGATTACGACGAATTTCCCATCTACGTGTAATGTACATATTCTAGCAGCGCGTTTTTAAAACATTGTTGGAAACTCAAGACATCTCCCAACAAAACCCTGTGTACTTGAGACAGCTTTACCTTCTGCAAAGATTTGTCTTATCTGAGAAACCCTTGTTAAGGCGTCAGATAAAGATAAAAAA
Source organism: Marthasterias glacialis (assembly GCA_911728455.2). Lineage (NCBI taxonomy): Eukaryota > Metazoa > Echinodermata > Asteroidea > Forcipulatida > Asteriidae > Marthasterias > Marthasterias glacialis. The sequence continues at coordinate 10,625,445 of OU452233.1, read as the reverse complement.
CCAGGGCCCAATTTCATAAAGCTGTTAAGCAGGACATACTGCTTAGCAACCTGTTCTGCTGAGCATAAAATGGGTGAGTTACCAGTAAACTGAATGGCATTTTGGCTGGTAACCTATTCCTGCTCAGCAAGTTTTTGTGAGCTCAGCAAACTTGTGTACTTTATGAAATCAGGACCAGACTGATATGGACTTGCCATGATGACCCTGCAAGAACAAACACATCTCGGCCCAATTTCATAGAGCTGCTTAAAGCAGAAAACATTGCTTAACAATTTTCTGGTAAGCAAAAATGAGCAGGGTACCAGTGAGAGTAAGTATGTGTGACCTGGTATTTTGGCCGGTAATCTTATTCTGGTCAGCAAGATTTTCTTGTGCTTAGCTATTTTCTGTGCTTAAGTAGCTCTATAAAATTAGGCCTTGGTGTGCATCATGGCAAATCTGAAGTGTGGCCTCTGAACAGGTAACTTGCATAGCTCCATGATAAGATTATTCCAGGATGCCATGGTCCAATTTTTATGAATTCTGTAAGCAGGCATTTTCTGCTTCAAAAAGCAGCCTTTAAGCACAATTTCTATTTCAGAACCACTGCTTACTGCAGGCAAAACAAAAGGCATGCTTACTTGCCACTGGTTCTTGTAAGCATATGAGTGATGCAACAATGCAAGTCCATTTTGAATGTGCACACGCCCTGTGAATTCTTGATCATTTATGAAATACACTTTTGCTTATGCCTATTTTCTGCTACAGCAAGAACAAAAAATTGCTTACCAGAGAACAGCTTTATGAAACTGGCCCCTGATGTTCAAACTCTGAAACCCTTGCAGTCTACCATCACACTCTCAGATTCATTTACAAACTACAGTATGTTAAGTAGTTGACCTTTAACCCAGCTACTGAGTATTGACCTTTGACATACTCCATGACCTTTGAGATGATTTAGATGTAGATTCCGAGAGCTCTGTGGAAGTCTGTCAGAGCTGCACAAAGCTGGGTGAACTTGGGTCGATCCGTGGGAAGCAATGCCCAGCAACAAGCCATCAATGAAAACCTGTATGGTGAAAATACAGAGAGTCAATCGTATCCAACACCATAGAAATAGAACTCACAGACTGCTGTGTATGTCGTAAGATGTATGCTCCGAGGCAATAGACATTATGCGCCTGACGTCATGAGTCCCATAGAGATATGTACAACAGCGCCCTCAATGAGGTCAAAACGGCCGTAAGTTTACCGCGGGAAAATGCCTGCCATCATTTCAGCTGTATAGCAAATCCAGCTTTCCCATTGGTTGATCTGGATCATTTTGCCATACAGGCATGTCACATGGCATCGATACTCTACACTCACAGCTGACATAGAGGGCGTGCACGGCAGACAAAATGACAATTGAGCTCAGCATTCTCCATGTTGTATTTACATCTCATGAAGCAAAGATGCTATGAAGGCAAGCATATGGTATTGATGCTGTACGCTCACAGCTGACACAAAAGTGTGTGATTTCGTTTCCTTTACACATTCAAGCAATGAACATGGGCCCAAATGTTTCCCCAAAATGTTTGAATTCGTACGAGATCTGCAGTCTATTAGTAAACATTTTACTGCATAAGTCTTATTTGGATACCAGTGTTTCTCCTGGCTTTTGGAGGCAGCGAGGTGGTTTAAATTTTATTTGACTCAGTATAAAAAAAAACCGTGGCAACAGGCAATCTGCGAAGAAATCAATGCATAGTTGCACTGTACACGTGAAGGTTGTGAGGTGGTAACTTTTTTTTATATCAAATAACAAAAATCGTTTATCTCAGGGTGTGCAAATTTGAAGTTCACCACATTGTTCTGGGATGGTGAATTTTGTCAAAACTTTTTTGGTTGAAACAATTTTTTATTATGATTTTTATTTGCATACATTTTAAGATTTATTATATATTTTTAAAACTTTTTAATCTGCAGTTTTCCTTTAAAAAATTGGAGGACTGCTGTAAGTTTACTTTAATTTGGAATGAATGAATTTCAGGCAGACTGACTGCATGCATCGTTCTACGTCATTGGAATTGGAGTTTTGTTTTTATTATTTATTTTTTTACAAATATTTTCTGTGAGGCGGCAATATTGGCGAAAAAAGAGCGAGACGGCTGCCGAAAGTAGCGAGGTGGACCACCTCACAGTTTAATAAAGAGGGGAAACACTGTTGGATACCAACAGTTTTGTGTGAAAGAAAAACAGAGATCTATCAGAGATGCAAGTTCAACAAAAAACTTCCACTCAACTTCAGGCCATACTTACAGTTCATCAGGACAGTTCTGCGGTTGTGGCATTCTGTATCCACTCTTGAGATATGACGCCATCTCAAATGGGTCCAGATCAGCATATGGGGTCTGCCCTAACGTTACCAACTCCCAAATGAGAATACCAAACGCCCACTGGAATAAGAATGGCAAAGAGTGTAAATGAATCACAACATAGAGCATAGAGTATGTTTATATACATGGTTTGTATAGAACTCAAAGGTGTGTACATTAACATGTACAGTCCCTATTCCATCAAACTCTAACAGCAGGTTTTGTTGGATTTTGTTGGGACTGAGGACTGCATGAGTAAACTGATCATGCTTTACATGGGTTCAGGCATACCAACATGATCAGAGTACCACAGTTTGGGTGTTGGAATTTGTTAGAGGGGGTGGGGAAGGATCCTAGTAAATCACTCTGGGGAGTTAGGGTCAATAGTAACATTAAGTATTTAAATAAGGGAATATCAGTGGTGACGAGGTCTTAAATGGCGGTTTTAGATCAGCAGGGTGGTGGCCTTGCAATAAAGGACTGCGCCCAAGGCGTGGTCCTTTATCGCACGGCCACTACCCTGCAAGGTCTCAAAAGGCGGCTGTTTAAGACCGAGTCACTACTCTTTTATTCCCATTCACAAGTCACTGAATAAAAAAAGCAGGCCTTCATTTTAAGAAATACGAGGAGAGCTATAAACCGCTCTCCTTAAATTATTGAGGAGAGCTTTTTGCACTCCTCAGCAGAACCAAACTTGACACATTAGTCTCAAAAGCAAAATTTAAACACAAATACACGATTGTATTATAAAATCTGTCTGTTGCATATGAGGATTCATTATGCGCATACCACATTGCAGGATTATTTTAGCGGACATCTTTGTTACATGATCAAAGCAAATAATCGCCACATTGGTAGTTAATTTCCTTCTGTGAATAAATTTGTCCCAGATTTTTTAATCTCCACTTCAAACTTTAAGGAGTGCTATTTTTTGCAGGAGTTCGGAGGAGCGCGATTGCACTCACTCTCCTTAAAAATGAAGGTCTGGAATAGAGTATCACGGAGGCCTCAAAGCACTTTGCAACAAAGTAGTAAACAACAGTTAAAATTATACAGGCAAAATACAAAATAGACCACAAGATAAACCAAACACACCTACAAATGTAGTATAAAAAAACCAAATGTCTGCCCTAATGCTACGAACTACCGACTGAGATTTTCTCAGCTTTGATAGTATGGCAATGTCCGAATTAATGGCTTCAGCAATGGCTACGGCTAGAGCGCTGAAAAGCTGTAGCCAAAGTCGCTTGATTCGGACACGGCCTATTACAGATGAAAGTATTTTTCTGGAGGATTGGTACGGATATGAGCAGTACAATTAGTGAGCTCTCCGATTAAAACTGATCACTTTTAGTGTTCGGATAATTACAGATCACCACTTACCACATCGCTAGCTGCAGTGAATTTTTTATCTAGTAAACTTTCTATTGCCATCCATTTGACGGGGCGGTTTTCATTGTCTCCTAGACAATGGTAATCCCCTGGGAATATATCTCGAGATAAAGCGTTGTCCGTAATCTTGAGGTTGTAGTCCTCATCAATGCTGTAAAATAAATAATAAAAATACTCATTGGTAATTGATCAGAAATGACCCTTGATCAAAAATTGGAAACTGTTATCGAGAGCAAAAGCAATCTGGAAAACAAATATGAGATACGATATTTTCACACTACACACATTAAGGGTAAGTCGTAACAGTGTTAACTGCAGAGAACAAGGTTGAAATTGGCAAGTTATACTTACACACAGTTTCTTGTTGCAAGGTCTTTATGGACTACTTTCCTCTTTCCCAGGTACATCATACCATGGCTAATTTGTATTGCTAACTGCACAAGGTCTTTGGTTGATATAGACTGAAACAAAAAAGTCAACGCAAACATTATTTCAACACTAGTCAGAATACGCTTCTCGGCCTTTTGGCCAAGATCTTGCTGGTATTTGTTGATAACTTGAGGAACAATTCTTGGGGGCTTGCCCCCATAACTCAGGTGAAACAAAGTTTATTTTTAAGGTGTTGCTATGCCCAATTTTCGAGTGAGCAGATATCTCCAGGAGCGATCGGATAGTACAGGTTGTATCTTATTTTATTTTCTTTTGTAGCAAAAATAAGCCAATTTTGCTTTTTGTTTTCTCACTTCACTAGTGGTGGATAAGTAACCCTACTCAGTGCTTGTTTGCTTTTCCTTTTTTTTCTCTCCATTTCCTCAAGAATTTAGGTTCCCAGTTGGAACCGAGACCTTTGGGATTTTTGCCAATTTTCCGTTGGCTTTTTTGCTCTTTCAGTTGATTATATTCTAGTTCTACTCTTCGTTTCTATGGTCCCCGCCTATGGAACACCATAGATAGTGATATCAGAACAATGTCATCCGTGAGCCGTTTCAAATCCTCCTACAAAAGAGCAATCCTCTCTCAATATGTAACATAGCTTTCCCTCCCTAGCAACACTCTTCTCTTGGTTGTCTTCAATTATTTCGTCGCGGTGCTGACAGGCCGACGGTTGGCCGGTGCGGATCTGGCGGGGTGGCGAGTGGGCAGTAGTAGCACTATTGCCTGTTCGCCACCTTTGACGGATTTGCGCCTTCGTTGGTGTGTTAGCGCTGCGACGACTTATGATTGTCATCTTCCCTTTGTTACATTGCATATTATTGGATTTTATTGTCATTTTTCCTCCTGTCTTTGTCTTGACTGTTCTGTATCTCCTCTTTGTTGTCTGTCCAGTTTTCCCCATGTCCGTTTGTCTTTGTGCTTTTCTTAATGTCTGTTCAAAGCTGTTCTTTACAAGCCTCGGCTTACCATGAACAGCCCCATACTTTCCCCCTGTTCTGTTTCTAAATGCTATAACGTATTGTACTTCTATTAACGGTTTGTATTCATTTATAATTTGATGTATACATTGGAAAGCATGGAAATAAATGTCGAATTAAACATCAGAATAAATGTCGAATTAAACATTATTTGCTTGTGTATGATGTTTCGAATCCATGGCAAAGCGGCATGTTGTGCTGATTTGCATTTTGATCAGCCGGCCACAGCGGAATTTATTTTTGCCGAATTTAGGAAGCTGGGTTTGATACCTAAAGACCATCTAGACGCCCTGCAACCCCTTAGGGGTGGGCTTTTTGAAGTTGTTTTTAAGAATCCAAATCTTCTTAGGCATTTTTCATCCAAGTTACCTTCTGTGCCAGGTTGTAGCGTGACGTCCAGTGGTGGTATCACCACTGTGACCGTCAACTACGTTGATTTAGCTATAGATGACTTTGTGGTTAAGCGGATGCTTAGTGCTTACGGAGAAGTTTTATCCAGTAAATTTTGTACTCATAAAGACGAACCGGGGGGTGTTCAATGGAACCCGCCAATATCGTATGAGTATAAAGAGCAATATCCCAACCGTTCTCCGCATTGGGGACAGGAACGCCTGGGTGTCCTACCTTGGACAAACCCGGACGTGTGCCCGATGCGGGGAAACTGGTCACTTTGCTAGAGACTGTGTTCAAGTAAGATGTTATAAGTGTGGAGAGGTGGGACACGTCAACAGGGCGTGTCCCAATGAATTAGTTTGTACGGTCTGCGGGGGGGGAGGGGCATAGCTTTAGGGCGTGCCCTAACTCGTACGCGGGCCGTACAAAGCCAAACCGGAGATGGGCCGCTGTAGAGAAGGTCCCTTCCTCCACTGTCGATAAGTCTATTTCTAAGGCGGACGCTGACCCCACGGGGTCGGCGACCAAGACGGATGGTCACCCCACGGAGTCTTCCGTCGAGGCTGTCGCTGATCCGACGGGGTCAGCCAAGACGGAAAGTAACCCTACGGGGTCTTCTGTTGGGGCAGACGGTGATCCCACGGGATCATCAGTCCTGCCCCACATTGAACCCCCGGTTCGTCCTATTTCAGTTTCGGAATTTTACGAGGAGACAGATCTTTCGTCACCAGACGAACAGACTTGCTTCGAAATTAAGTCTGTTTGTCCAAAAGCCTGGTTATCAGAGGCTCCTTATGAGACATAAGGGGAGTTGTCTGGCCCTTTCCCGTCGGACACTCCCTGTTGCCACTGTAGCGAGGAGATCGGGGACTCGGATTTCCGAGTCCTCGGCTGCTCTGCTTGCAGGGGGGTCAACGGGCCTGTTATTCTAGCCTGTAATAAGCCAGAATGTCGTAGGCTCGATGGTCTCCCTGCAGAGGTTCCTTTTTCTAAAGTAGTGAGGAAGAGAAGAAGGAAGAGCAAACACCTTTCTTCCCCTTCTTCTTCTTCCTCCCCTTCAGTTTCGCCCAAAAAAATTCCGAAGGCCCGAAAAGTTAATCCCGAGACAACCGTCTCGGAACTTTTCGGGTCCATGTCTGATATGTCTACAGACGAGGAGATTCTTTCTCCAATCTCTTCTGTCTCCACGAAAGAGAAAGCTGTTACCCACCTGGCCAGTGTTAAGATTCCGGGCCGGTCAGGTGTTCCAATTAAATGTAAAGAGCCAGGCTGCGACTTTAAAGTCAAAGCCTGGTCTACTCTCGCTAGGCACAGGACTGCAGAGCATCAAGATGTTCCGCCACGCCTTGAATATTCTTGCTTCAAATGTGACGACACATTCTCCATCCCGGGGATGTTTTTAAAACGTATGTGTCGTCATCATCCGGCTTTTGTTTTGGAAAAAGATCCATCCTTTTTTGAAGCCATTTTTTGAGGGTTTTTTTCGTCTAGCCCCTCTGTTCATGTTTGTCAATTGTTTTAATTTCATTCTTTTTATGACTGCGATTTCCATTATTACTTTGAATACTAATGGTTTGCGGTCTTCTTCAAAACGTTTTGTCGCTTTTGAATTATGCAGGAAGTAAGACATTGCCTGCTTGCAGGGAAGATGTTTGCCAGTTTTGGCACATCTTCCTCTCGTGGCACCGTTATCCTCCTCCCTAAACATTCAAGACTTCATTTTTCTAATCCATCTTATGATTTAGACGGGAGATTAGTCAGTGGCGATGTCCGTGCGGGACCTAACTCTTTTAGGCTCTGCACGGTCTATGCCCCAAACGACCCAAAGATCCGTCGTGATTTTCTCTCGTCTATTTCTCGTTTTCTAAGGGGTAATCTCCCCATTATTTTAACTGGAGATTTTAATTGTGTTTTAGATGTGGAGGGGGACCGACGCGGTGCCCCTTCCTCATCTATTCACATTGGTAAAACGGAACTAAACTCTATCATGTCAAAATTTTCATAATTTGATTGCTGGCGGTGTTTGCACCCAAAGCTTTATTCTCCTACTTGGAGAAATATTGACAACACTGCCTCTAGTCGGCTGGATCGTTTTTATGTGTCCAGCTGTCTGGAGGTAGTGTCTTGTTCTCATCAATCTGTGCATTTTTCTGATCATGATGGTGTTGTGCTTTCGGTGCGCTCCCCTGGGGATTTTGTTCCCGGGAGGGGGTATTGGAAGTGCAACACTTCAATTTTCTCTGATATTTCTTTTAAGGAAGCTTTTAGAGAGGCTTATGTGGGCTGGCGGACTCTCATCCGGGGGTACGATAACGAACTCCTGTGGTGGGAGGACGTCAAGCTCCGCTCGAAAAATCTGATTATTTCTTTCTGTTGTAAGTATGCGAGACGGAGGCGACGGAAGAGGGAGACCCTTTTGGAGTCTTTCAATTCCGTTGCTTCGGAGCTAAATTCGGGAAATTCCACCCCTATTTTATTGCGTCGTCACATTGATATTAAACATCAGCTGCAAGAACTCGATGATCTTGAAGCAGAGGGAGCGCGGATCCGTTCGCGGGTCCGGGATCTTGATGAAGGAGAAAAGCCCTCTAGACATTTTTTCCAGCTTGAGTCCGCTCAGGCCCAGAAAAGAACTATCTCTTCTGTGCGTGGGGAAGATGGCCACATTTGTACTAGCACTGAGGAAATCACGGCAGTTTACCGTGATTTTTACTCAGCGCTTTTTACTGAAGAGACCGTGGAGACTGGGTTACAGTCCCCTTTTTTAGATTCCTTGTCTACTTGCGTGGGCAAGGAAAGCTGCCTCGACTTAGACAGTCCACTTGGGCTGTCTGAATTAGAGGCGGCACTTCAGAGCATGGCAAACGGAAAGACTCCGGGGGTGGACGGCCTCCCCAAGGAATTTTATACAACGTTTTGGGACCTTGTTGGTCCAGACCTCCTGGAGGTTTTCCGTTGTGCTTTTGATTTAAACATTTTAAGTGATTCCCAATGTTTGGGAATCATTACACTTTTGGAGAGGTGGAGGGGAAGAATTATGTCTCTTTTAAGCAAGGTATTGCTGGTCAATACCTTGTTTTTATCACCATTTTTTTACCTAGCTCCTATCTTCCACTTGCCCTCCTCAGTTGAGAGGTCAATTAACAAGGCTGTCTTTTCCTTCGTCTGGTCTGGGAAGACCGAGCTCGTCCGCAGACCGGTTCTTTTCCAGTCGCAGGCCGAGGGTGGGCTTGGGATGTGTAATATACGTGACAAGTGTGATGCTTTTTTTGCATCCGGGATGAAGTCGCTGTGGGGCGACCGGGGTCCCCCGTGGAGGTATTTTGCCTTCTATTGGGCTGCACTGTCGCTCCGCAGTGTTCTACCTATGAGGGGCTGGAATAACAGCGTGCCCCGCTGCTGGCAGCCCCTACTTAACTACACTCATTTTTGCAAGCTAGTCTTGTTCATTTGTAACATTGCTCCGAATTTGGACTGGGGTACAGTCAAAGTTCGGCAGCTCAATAACATTTTTGCCGGTCAGACTGGAGCTCTGAAGCCGGCCATAAACATTGTTGATTTGACTTGTATTTTTAAACTTACTCACGCCTCCAGTTTGAGCCCTCGTCTTCGAGACTTAAACTGGAGGATCATTATTGGAACGCCCTCAAAACGGCCGCTCGGGTTTCTCGTTGGGGAGTGGGTAATGGGCGCTGTCCGAGGGCTGGTTGCGCCAACCCGGAGACTATCGACCACGTTTTTTGGGACTGCAATTTCATCTCCCTCCTTTGGGCCTGGGTAGAACATGTTGGAAGGAAGTTGAAAAAAGAAACGTGCTCCTTGACAAAGCCGGGTGTTTTGTACGGTTCGGGGCTGGACAACCGTCCGGACTCTTCCGTGCTTTGGTTTATTATTTGTACGGTTAAATGGATTGTTTGGTCGTCAAGATGCGAAACTTTGTTTGACGGTAGCAAGGCGGGGGCCGAGTCAAAGCTGCCGTCAAAGATAGACTTAAGACAGACTTTTTAAGATTGAATAGGGCAGACTTCGTTGCCACCTGGGGTGGGAACCCAGTCCTTTGCTCTGTGGATGAGGTAGGCGATCGCCTTGTCATCCACAGATTTTGACTTTTTTGGTGTGGGCATTTGTCCACTTTTTTTATCAATTTTGTGTCGCTGTTTAGTGTTTAGTATGCTTCTTTAAAGCGTACTTTGTTGTTCTTTCTTCTGGTTGTTTCCTCCGGGCCCGGGTAGCATGCTTGGCGGAAAGTCTTGGGGTATCGAGTTTCCGCTGAGCTCCCCGGGCCCGGGGACTTCCACAAAGGAATTAGCAGCGAGTATTTTGCAGTGTGAGATTTCCGGCGGTGGCTGGGATTCTCGCGGAGTATTTTTTTTGCTTTGTCTTTTGCTTGTTAATTAAGTGGGTGCGAGGGTCTCGTTTTCCTGCGGTTTGTTTTTCCTTTTTGTTTTTTCGTTTTCCAAATTCGGGTTTTCCATTTTTTTTGCGTTTTGTTGCCGAGTTTTTTGTAAATCAAAAATGTTGTTCTTTCTTCTGGTTGTTACCTCCGGGCCCGGGTAGCATGCTCGGTGGAAAGTCTTGGGGTATCCAGTTTCCGCTGAGCTCCCCGGGCCCGGGGACTTCCACAAAGAAATTAGCAGCGAGTATTATGCAGGGTGAGATTTCGCGAGATTTCCGGTGGTGGCTGGGATTCTCGCGGAGTATTTTTTTTGCTTTGTCTTTTGCTTGTTAATTAAGTGGGTGCGAGGGTCTCGTTTTCCTGCGGTTTGTTTTTCCTTTTTGTTTTTTCGTTTTCCAAATTCGGGTTTTCCATTTTTTTTGCGTTTTGTTGCCGAGTTTTTTGTAAATCAAAAATGTTGTTCTTTCTTCTGGTTGTTACCTCCGGGCCCGGGTAGCATGCTCGGTGGAAAGTCTTGGGGTATCCAGTTTCCGCTGAGCTCCCCGGGCCCGGGATCTTCCACAAAGAAATTAGCAGCGAGTATTATGCAGGGTGAGATTTCGCGAGATTTCCGGTGGTGGCTGGGATTCTCGCGGAGTATTTTTTTTGCTTTGTCTTTTGCTTGTTAATTAAGTGGGTGCGAGGGTCTCGTTTTCCTGCGGTTTGTTTTTCCTTTTTGTTTTTTCGTTTTCCAAATTCGGGTTTTCCATTTTTTTTGCGTTTTGTTGCCGAGTTTTTTGTAAATCAAAAATGTTGTTCTTTCTTCTGGTTGTTACCTCCGGGCCCGGGTAGCATGCTCGGTGGAAAGTCTTGGGGTATCCAGTTTCCGCTGAGCTCCCCGGGCCCGGGGACTTCCACAAAGAAATTAGCAGCGAGTATTATGCAGGGTGAGATTTCGCGAGATTTCCGGTGGTGGCTGGGATTCTTGCGGAGTCTCTCTTTGTTTTTGACTTGGCCTTTTAATGTCCTTTTCTTTTTTTGGGAGAACGCTTTCTTTTGTCTTGTGCCCGTTAATTGAGTGGGTGCTAGAGTCTTGTTTCCTTCGGTTTGTTGCTCGATTTGAGTGAAGGTTCTTTTCCACTTACCAAGGGGTGCCTGACTCCTCAGTCACTTTCCCTTGTTTCTTGGATTGTGTTTAGTGTCATTGACGTCTTGTAAATCTTACTTTGATGTTTTTTCGGTGTTGTCATTTTTAAGGTATGGGCAGGGGGGTTCGTAGCCCCACGACACTAAGGTGCAGCATGGCTGCCCTGCCCAGGGGTTTCTTGTTTTATAAACAACCCCAAAATCAAAAATTAGTCAGAATAAGCTCAGAATGAGTCATTTGCAAGTTTGATTCAAATGATGTCTGGTACAATGCCTTCTTCGGTCACAAGTGAATGTTCAATTGGAATTCCTCAGACTAAATCCAGTGTTGTTATGTCACATGATTCGGGGCAAGCTTTTGCACCGCAACCTCCAGATCAGCAATAACTGGTATCTTGTGCCACACATTTCATTGAAAATTGTGTATGGGTGTTTGCCGTTTCTCAGCCACCTTCTCAAAACTATTCAAGGATAAGTTGCGGGAAAGTTCCTCCCCAAAGGGTACATCACCGAGGATAAGTTGTGGATGCATTTTTTTTTTTTCAAAGTTAGATGTTTGCCTAGTACAAAGCTCATTTCATCGCCAAGTATGTTTACAGACTACCCTATAAACTGGACTGCTTGGGGACATCTTGTGGGTTGGAAAATCAACTGTGGAGGAGTCCATCCGCAACTTATCCTGGAATAGTTTTGAGATGGTGCCTAAGACAAAGCTTGCCCCTTACCATGTGACATAGCAACACTGAATGTAGTCAGAGGAATTCAAAATGAGCATTCATTTGTGACTGAACAAGGCATTGTACCAGACACTACTGTCTGCCCCCAGTCTGCTATTTTGTGAATCAAATTGTCAGTTAAAGATTTGGTGCATGTCTAACTAGACGTACGTCACCTAAAATGCACACTGCACCGAAACACACAGGGAATCCGACAACCAAAATGGCGCAACCAAGATTTATCATGGGTGATGACATCAATGGAATTGCGTCTATATAGCCAATTCACCTAGCATCACAACCACAATAAATCTTTGTTGCGCCATTTTTGAAGTAAGTTTCCTTGTGTGTTCTCTGTGGATTAGAGTGGACAGGCACACAGGACGGGACAGGACAGGACATTTATACAATGGTACAAAGGTCCCCACAATGGACAGGACATTTATACAATGGTACAAAGGTCCCCACAATGGACAGGACATTTATACAATGGTACAAAGGTCCCCACAATGGACAGGACATTTATACAATGGTACAAAGGTCCCCACAATGGACAGGACATTTATACAATGGTACAAAGGTCCCCACAATGGACAGGACATTTATACAATGGAACAAAGGTCCCTACAATGGACAGGACATTTATACAATGGAACAAAGGTCCCCACAATGGACAGGTCATTTATACAATGGTACAAAGGTCCCCACAATGGACAGGACATTTATACAATGGTACAAAGGTCCCCACAATGGACAGGACATTTATACAATGGTACAAAGGTCCCCACAATGGACAGGACATTTATACAATGGAACAAAGGTCCCCACAATGGACAGGACATTTATACAATGGAACAAAGGTCCCCACAATGGACAGGACATTTGTCAAACCCTGTCCCAACATAGGGATTCTTTAGGAGGGGGAATAATAGAACAATAGGGAGTCCCCACAACTGGGTGTTAAAAAGAATGTGTGTACTGGGTGATGGGTACTGGGTACTGTGACGTCAGTGCATGCAATCAATAAGTTGACTTCACTTTATTTCAAGTACTTTTAAATCAAGTCAAAAAACAATCGGCCAAATATTATACCTGGTGTGTATCCCCAGGCCCAACTCGACCATTCCTCAGAAACGTCTTGAGATTTCCAAGGTTCATATAGGCAAAGATGGTCATAGGTTTGTTTTCCATACAAACATTCATGATGGTCAGAATGTTCCGGTGACTCAGACCATGTAAGGAACAACTCTCCTTTAACAGAAGCTTCTTCTGCGACTCCGATGCTTGATCTAAACAAACAAATAATAACATTTAATAAATATTAAGTTTTTATTTATTTTATTTTATTACAAATCCAACAGCTCAAGTGCCAATAAAAGGACGAGTTATAAAAAATGAGAAGAAATGTTCACTTTTTAGATTTTTCTTGGGGAGGAAAACCCCAGGGGAGGAAAACCCCAAATAGGGAAAACCCACACAATCAGGTAGGGACTGGAACCCCAATCCACATGCAAGGCTCCAGTCCGGGATTCGAACCAGGGTCCACAGAGGTGAAAGGCAGGGAAAGAAACCACTGAGCCAACCTGAACACAATAGTGTAAGGGTTGTCTTAGCTTTAGAAACTGACCATTAAAGGTCAAGACAAATTTCAACAACAGAAATAGACTAAATTATATTGTCTGACCATTCAGTATCACCTACTCTGGTTTTGAATGATAGATGCACTATGTAAGCCTGCAATATGATATCATGTTGTGAAACATCTACATAGTACACAGTCAACCCTCCTACTGTCTAATCATTCAGTATCCTCTACTCTGGTTTTGAATGGTAGATGCATTATGTAAGCCTGCAATATATCATGTTGTGAAACATCTACACAGTACACAGTCAACCCACCTACTCTCTATTACCATTCAATATCATCCACTGTGGTCTTAAATAAACTATACCAGCCTGAAATATGATATGTTTTCAATGCATCTACATGGTACACAGTCAACCCTCCTACTGTATGACTATTCAATATCTTCAATATCATCTACAGAGGTTTTAAATGATAGATAAATTATAATATGATCATTATAATATATCATGTGGTGAATGCATCTATGCAGTACACACATGTACAGTTAATTCTGTGCACACCATACCTTTTGAAGGGTTTCAAATAATAATAATAATAATAATAATAACAATAATAATAATAATAACAATAATAATGATAATTTATTCATTTATTATGCACAAATTCCACTTAAAATATAATTAAATGCGCATTACAATCATAAAAAAATATACAAAAATACAGTTAATTATCATACACAGTAAAAATTGAAAAAGGTCACAGAACATTAAAATGCAAAAATACAAAATACAAGCTACAAAATATACAAATTGGAAATATTCCTGGAAGAAGTCAATCGATTAAATCAAAAAACCAATCAGCTATAAATAGAGAAAAAACATCAATGTATTAAAATAAACAAGATGAACGCTGCAACAAAGTGGAACAGCCAACAAACACACAAACCAAAGATTATATCAAAAATACATTAAATTTATCAATGACATATAAAAGTTTTCGCAAAAAGATGAGTTTTAAGTAACTGTTTAAAAACATTAATATCACTAGCTGTCTGAATAAATAAAGGCAAATGGCAAATGGTCGGTCAACTCACTGGAAAATGCTACCAAGAGCAGGAGGCATTCTAATAGACCTTATGCACATGACATCATTTGAGTAGGGCGCCCTCGCCTAGAAGTAAAAAGAAGGTAGCTCATTGGCTCATCCTGTGCGCCGTGCGTCTAAAGCTGTGCCTTTTCTATTGTTTCATTTGTGTTTTACCTCTACAATGGCAGTGTGATGACGTCAATGCATAAGGTCCATTGTTGTTAAACTAATGCTGTTAGACTTAACCCTCAGCAGTCTCCGGAGGTGTTAGAGGGTGAAGTCGAGACCTTTCTTATTTCTACTGACTTACCTGAGACAGTTTTAACAAGTATATCTCTCTCGGTTGCCGTCTCTTCTTCATCATCGATCGTCATGAGGAGCTTGCCTTGATACACTCTACCAAAGGTCCCTAACAGACATCATAACAAACAAGAATGAGAGACACGTAGACAATGAACAATCCACCGATCAATACAATGCTTCCATTCTGGCTGGTTCAGTAAATATCAATCAAGACAATCATGGTTTTAACAATTACAGAACATCATCATCACCAAAGCGGCAGCCAGTCAGTTTTCAAGAGGATACACTCTACAAAATGTTGTTGTCAAACATCACTTAAATGATGAGCTTAGTTCACAACAAACAATCCAGCAATCAATAAAATTCTATAAGTCTGACTGGTTCTAAATATATATTATACAAAACACACTGCATTGACTACATTTATGTACGAGTCTTGTACCCTACCTTCTAGTAGCAAGTCTTCCAGTGTGATCCGACTCCTCTCTATTGTAATTGTATGTAGTTTCTCTGTATAGTCTGGTGTCTCTGGGATAGTTTTATAGATCTGATGATGGAGTCCGATGTATCCTAAATGCAAGGAGATGGCGACTTCTGATTAAGATCAACAAGTTTTGCTCAGAACCTTAAGATAAGGGCCTTTTTAATTATTTTAAAATGCTAGAATGAACCATTGACATATACATGTAGAAGCGTGTCGTGGCCGAGCGGTTTAGTGCATCGGACTCAAGTTCTGGTGGTTAAGTCATCAGGATGTGGGTTTGAATCCCGGTCATGACACTTGTGTCCTTGAGCAAGACACTTAACTATAATTGCTTCAAATAGGGGAAGAGGCAGTTATGTTTGTCTCGCAATGGATTCATTTACCCCTCTCTGTTCTTAGCTGTGCTGTGAAGAGACTTGTGTTTTTATCTCGCCATGTCTTGTTTCTGTGCATTGGGGCAGGTTTCCGTCCCTTCAAAAAGTAGCCCACACCTCGAGTGGCATTTGGGCCTTGTGATGGGGGAATTGTATTAAAAAAATAAATAAAAAAAAATTTAAAAAATGACATCGACATCACACAGTGTGATCAAATAAACAGTGGATCTCAAAACTGTGGATCTCAACAGCTTCTTACCTGAGCCAAACTCAGCTAGACTGAGTGGCAGCTGTACCCTTTTGTCCATGCATAACCTTCAAGTTTGATTTCTTGTATGACATCTTTAATAACTATATTACTATCTTATACACTTTTTTGTATTATGGGGTGGCTAACAGATGCTGCAGTACGTACAAATAAACAATGAAGTATACACCAATCCGAGTGGTGCTCGTTTATGGTGTTTGACACCACCGCAGCTATGGCCTCTGCACGCGCTCGCGAATTGACACGAGCGTCAGCACGCATGTGTACCAATCAGCATGGAGGATTCAAAGTGCGTGTGCAGCGATGCCCGCGTGCGGCCGCCATAGTTGCGGTGGTGTAAACGCCCATGAACAAGCTGCTGGGATTAGTCTATAAAAAAACTATTTCCAAAATTCCTAACATTTAAAAACTACAACAAAGGAGATACCTGAAATTTTCTGAGGTTGAATTTGATCACGTGCCTGCTTGTTACAGGGCTGTTTGGCATGAAGACTCTAAAGGGTAACCCTTCATCTATTGTACCTATATAATCATAATTTTTACAACGACAATTTTGGAGGCTAACCATCCTTACTGGCAGCTGAGAAGATGAGTTGTGTAGGACGGGGCTACACGTGTTCGAGCTGCAGGCATTCAAGGGCGCCTTCGGCAGCCAGCCACATCAACCACATATGACCACGGAGAACAGCCTGAGATCAAAAGTGTTTGCTTTTTACGGAGGGAGGAAAATCAGAAAACCGTTGTGGCACAGGAGAGAAACAAAGCACAATTGTACTCATAATATGACCCTTCAGGAACCATGACCACATTGGTTAAGAGGTGAGCGCTTTACGCACACGCCACCTAAGTACCTACCATTATGTGGTTTGACAGCACTGCCGTTAGCATGTCCATTTATAACAGGTGCCTTGGTGTAGGAGTTGGGAGATGGTTTCTTCAGCACCGTCGTCTTGGGCGTTGAGCGACTGCTTGATGTCTCACTGCACACAGATTCATCAAACGATAGTTTAATTCCTGAGATCTATACCGGAAAAGCTTTGATTCTAAAGGTATAACGTTTGGCCAATATCAGACCTGAAACTTCCCAGCGTTTATTATTACCATGTGCAACAGTCATGAAAAGGTCAAACATTGACCCCAGAGACCAATTTGAGATTTTTATGTCACCATATACCCCATTTTTTTCTAAAATACTGTTGGGAACATTGTTAGTTTCCCAATAAAAACGAGAATCTCGCTTCTGAAGATTGGGTTAAAAATTTGTGGTTTTGCTAAACGCATTAGTCTGCAATTGTTACGTACCTGGCAGGATCGGCTGACTTCATGGATCTCACATGAACCAATGCAACGAGCATAACCAGCAGTAAAATCACTCCACACACTACACCAACCGCTATGTAGAACATACTTGTTGATGTCACTGTCTTAGTTGGTTGTTTTTCAGCTACAAGACAAAGATAATTTATTTTTCAATAAAAACCAAACAAATGTTGAAAGGAAACCTTTGGCATGTTGTGGCTGAGCGCTCTAGTGCATGGTAGCCCCATGGAGGTAGATGGTAGCGCACAAATTTCGCTCGAGCAAGTTTCAAACTTGCATGCGCAATTTTGAAGCTTGCATGAGGCACTCAACATGGATGGAAATTTCATACAGACTCAAATCGAGGTGAGCTGTCAGATTTGTTCTCAACTTTTGAAGGTTTTTGGACGTTTTTAACAGAAAGGTAATTATGAATGGGAATAAGTTTGTTGAATCGGTTTTGAACAAGTTGTTTAAACATGGTGAGGCCTGGTTATTAACAATTTTACCGAGATTTCGTCTCGGTAAAATTATCGAGAACCAGGCCTCACCATGTTTAAACAACCAGTTGAAAACCTCTTCACCACACTTTTATTCCCTTATTCAGAGGGCAAGATACATTAGAATCTCCTTAGTAAAGGGCATCTCAGTGAGGGAAATGTCAATTTCTACTGTACATGTCAAGGGGCACCACGGCAATGACCAGGGGGGCATGGTGGCAATTTCCTCGGTTGCCTCTGTGAAGTATCAGGCCTGCATCTACATATTTTACATACCAAATATAACGTCCACTGCTTTGTCCTCAGCTAGGGGTGTCTGCAGCACTATCTTCTGACTTTCATCTGTGTTAATGATACATACAAACTTTGGTTTAATAAGTTTATTTAAAGGCGCCCACTCGTCAACATGCAACAAACAAATTTGTGTCACAAAAGATCAACTCTGACCGGCGCACGCGTTGTACATAAACTATGTACAGGTATAAGATCGTTTTGTGCCACAGAAAGAGTCGTCGGGTAATGGTGAAGAGCGGGCATCTTTAAGAAACAAAGCACTTACTCTCCTAACATCTGTCATGCCCATCACAAAATCATTTAACAAATATTGGCATGTACAGGATTAGTCTTATCTTGAGTTAGGATGAGTAACTAGTCCTAACTTATTGGACTAGTCATAAGTTAGGACTGGTCCTAAGTTAGGTTTAGTCCTAAGTTAGATTTAGTCCCAAGTTTTGTGAAATCCACCCCTGAAGGGTTTTAACGACACAGCCTCTGCTTGACCACTCACCCATGACGCAAGTTTTCCTTCTCCTGAAGTTCAACGATGTGATATTCTTAGCTGAGAATAGTGTGAGATTCACCTGCATTGTGAAGCCAACCTCGCCAGTCTCCTTACCAGTACAATGTAACGTCACTCCAAACGCTGAGACAATAATACAAACAAACAACATCAGGGTCCACGTTCATAAAGCTGTTTCAGCCGAAAATGGTGCTGAGCATTAATTTCACCGAAGCAAAAATTAGCAGGGAACCAGCCACAAATAAATATACATCAACTGGTATGTATGTTGGCTGGTAACCTGTTTCTGCTAAGCAAGATTTCACTGCACTGAACCATGCCCTTTTCTCCCTCCTAACCAGACCCTCTTCTCCCTCTAACAACACCCTTTTCTCCCCATCACACCCCTTTCTTCTTCTAACCACACCCTTTCCCCCTTAACCACATCCATCCACAGATGTACCAACACCCTTTTGCATTCTCCCGAAATACAACCCACAAGCCCTTGTAACCCTATGCTTCAATTAACAATCAAAGATATCACTTACCTGTCTCAGTTCTTCAAACATGTCAAACCTCACAATCTAGACATATTCTTGACACTTATCACCCAAAGCACACCCCTATGTATCCCAAACCACACCCATTTATTTATATCCGTGGCCTTTCTTGTTCTCTTCAACAGTAATGCTGAAGACCCTTGTAAATGAAATGTAACTCACTTTGTCTTTGTCCCTTTGACTTCCACATTTAGGCCTACAATGTACAAAAAACATGGAGCCACTCTCATCCACCTACAACCACACCCTTTTCTTGTTCCTCCAAATGAAACATCAAAGATGTAACTCACTTGTCTCTGTCCTTGGGACCTCTCCATCTAGCGTGATGTTGGTCCCTGGATTTGACATGATCCACAGATTCTCAGACTTCAGGGACATTGAATAAAAAACCTTCAAAAAGAAGCAAATGAGTAACACATTATACTACATCACAATACACAATATTCCCTCCACATCCTTGTCCAAGAAAGTGCAAAGGAAGAGCCTCAAAGAGCATTCTGTTAATACTGGATACTAACTATTGATAAATTACTTTAGGATTGGAATAGGCCAAATTTTTGACAGCACGAAGGCGCAATACTGATTTCATTTTGAAAGTACAAAACAATTTCAAAACATTAAACATACACATTTTCAAAGCAAATATCTAACACTTGTTGCCTTGTAAAACTGTCAATAAAAAAACCCTCAAAAGTTGTATATTAACTGCTTCGTTAGAAGTCTAATTGCATCTGGTTTACCACCCTATCTTTATGGTTTGACCCCAGTCAAAAATAAGGCCTATTGTAAATGTTCATTTTCTGCTTCATCACTTGACGCTGGGTGACGTCAAATTACGTAAAATATTTCCAAACTGAATAAGTGTGGACGTATAAACCAGGGATGAGATTGTATGAAAAAAACAAATCCTGAAAATTGGATAACAATTTGCTCTTGGTGTGGGAATGAACCTCCCTGGATGTACAGATTGTTACATTTTAGAGGTTTACAGACTCTCTATTTCATTTCAAATAGGTATCTGAAGGTCTGGTCATAACAAAGGAGTGTCTTTTCATCTCTGTGATGGCAAGTTTGCCTCTTTCAAGAAAATCTGAAGGTGCAGGGAGACCAATGAAAAATCCTGAAATCAGGAAAAACCTGAAATCACTGATATACGTTTTGCAACAGTTTCAAAACTTCCTCTTTTGGTCGGGTCGGTCAACAGCATTTGGAGTGATGTTACACACTGTTACTGGCAAGGAACGGCTGGTAGGGAATGCAACTGTTACTAATTAGAATTCTTCACTCTCAGATGGGAAACAGTTTTTACATGTACTACTTACCTGACGCTGCGTTCTCCAGTTAAAGTATAAGGAGTTGATATCTGTCTTGATTGCCATGTCGTACCTCGTTGCTGATTGCTGAACCAAATCATCCCTTATAAAGTACAACTCTGCCTCCCATCCTGAATAAACGACCAAAATAATGGAATATTCATTAAAATCTACACTAATGATTTGCATAGTGTGATAGACACCTCTGACTGCTGAATCAAGTCATTTTATAACTCTGCAGCCCATCTTGCATAATCAACCAAAATAACTGTATATTCATTGACATCTACATAAACGATTTGCATATTGTGATATAAGTCCTCTGACCTCTGAACATAGTCATTTTATAACTCCGCCCCAACCTGCATCAACAACAATTAAACGGAATCCTCATCCAAATCTACACACTGATAAATTGCATATTGTAATGTCAAAGCCTCTGATCAGAATGTCTACATCTTATGTATGAATGAAGCCTTCAACTTGAGTAATTGACTGCTAAACAAAGTCATTCCTAATGACATGCAGATGTAACACCACCTCCCAAACCTGTGTAATCTACATACTGATTTGCATATTGTAATGTCTCTGATCAGAATATCTGTGAATGAAGCCTTTGACTTAAGAAGTAGTGTCCTCCAGTAAGGCCTTTTTTCCTCCCCCTCTTTCTGCCATTCTGAATTCCTTGCGCTAGAGCAGGCATGACTGACCCATGAGGACCTGCATAAGGGCATTGTCCAGTCCACTCCCCATGACAGACCCTTGTTCATTCAAGACAACTGTCTGCACTAAACCCAGCTTTAGAATACAAACACCTTTGTGCAATACACATTGACACGAAGCACTAACTGTTGACGAACGTACAAAATGCTTTAAATCCTCCTGGGTCCAGGGTGAAGACGTGTCTGAACGGTATGCCTGACTAAGGAACGATTTTAATCTTTCTGAGATCATCTTGCATCTTGTAAACCCTGCATGAAAGCAGTTTTTGTTACCCACGCAGACAAGTTCAACACTGATTATGCAAATCATTCTTTGATACAAAGGGAACAAAGTAAAGTATTGATATGCAAACAGTCGTACAAAAGCCAACTGTCCAGCTTTTTAACAAAACGTACAGCTCTTTCCCTAGTCCAGCTTTTGACGAGCTTGAATCAAGTTGTGGTTCTTGTGTGATAATTTTATGTAGGAGGTTGCCATCTTTTGTCAAGCGCTCCGGGTTAAGTATTGTACATTGGAAAAAACAGTTTGACTTTTGACTAGTGTTTGTACGTTGGGCTACAAGTAGCGAGGTGTACTTTAATCCCGTGGCCCAATTTCATAGAGTTGCTTTTTAGCACAAAAACCAGCAAAGCACAAAACAATGTTCCTTACCAAAAAAAGGTTACCAGCCAAAATACCAAGTCATATGTATCATTTGTAACTGGTTTCCTGCTCATTTTTGCTCAGCAGAAGTTAAGCACTAATGCTTGTCGACCTGCAAACTGAGGACTTTTCTTTGTTCTCCCATTGTTTGGACTTAGTTTTTTTTAGCGCCGTCCCCATTGGTTTTGTACATGAAAGCAAAGCAAGGACGCCCTCGCTCTGTCGCAACACCCGGATCCCTCTTGTTAAAGTCCTTGGTTTCAACTGGTAAACAATCACACACACACACATTTGTTGATTCCATAAACCAAGGACTTCTGTATGTTCTCCCATTGTTTGGACTTAGTTTTTTTATAGCGATGCCCCAATGGTTTCGTACATGAAAGCGAGATGAGGACACCCTCGCTCTGTAAAAACACCCGGATCTCTCCGTGTCAACTGGTAGTCCTGGTCACACACACTGAAACAGAATTAAACAGAGTAGACTCTGGTCCATTTATCTTCATTTGTTTCATAACAAACTTTGCCAGACAAACACCTTCCACATTACTATTATGGTTTATTTAAAATCAATCCTGTGGTTAACATTTGTGATACAGTGGTGTATTATACAAGTTGCTGTTGCTACCCAAAACCATTTCTTTGCCCCTCATTCCCCCTACCACCCCCAGCCTGTTTTAGAGTCTGGCTCCACTGCTGATGGCAAGACAGTATATCCTGCAGTTACCAGTTGGAAAGGGTTGACATTACTTTCTAAAATTCTTCAGTCCAGGATTGAATGTCACTTTCCTTATCAGTCACCCAGTTATTAGTAAGATCTCATACAGAGAGATTGAAATAGTTATCATACTTGGGGGTTAATTGGCAAAGATAATGATGGAATCTATCCAAGTGCATCAGGCAACAATACAGTATCCGCAGTCATTCTGTTGCTTTTGCTATGGTTTGCCGAGGTGGCCTTTGCGTTCTGTTTTTATATACGTGTAAAAGTAGTTCCAATACAAAGATTTATATACTACATACACAGATCCTTGTCATTTGATTGGTGGAATACCTGTCACATGTCAAACATGCACTTTACCACATATTTACAAGATTTACTGCCGTGATGTTGGCGTGTCCTACATTGTGTACATTATTATTTTTTTGGAAGGTAGACATGGATTCATGACGCTTAAGGGACATGTTGCCTGCGGGATGGCAACTTTTTGCCAATAAAACCGTTTGTTATGAAACGAATATAATGATTCCCATAAATATCCCTTGCAATTGTGTGGTTTTTGTTTTTAATTTCGCGACAGAGTGCGGTCCGCCATTTTGTCGAAACCAATTTTTTGACTCCACAAAATGGCGGACCGTATGTTTCTATGCAAAGTGTGGTTCCACTGGTTGTATTTCTAAGGGGCAAATTTAGGTTTTTTTAACCACTACTTATTACCAACGCACTGCACATGTAGGTGTTTTATTGCATCATGAACGACTCTTAAAAAGGATATGGAGCAACTCCGAGTTGGCCCTGTTTTTGCTTCGGTTTGTCATGGTGCCCTTTCTAAAGTTCAACTAAAATTTACACTTTCCCTGATAAGAGGTGTCCTTTACCAGGAGTAAAATGCCATGCCCCTTCAAGAATGAAGTTTAAGGCTGGTAAACTACTGAGCAGGGAAGGCCAGGCAGAGGAAGAGGGCAAGTGTACAAGCAGTCCAGATATCATACAGTATCAACCCAATTCACCTTGGTTGCGCCATTTTTGCTAGTTACTGCCCTGTGTGTTACACAGTGTAGTGCGAATTTTAGGCGACGCGGCATTAACAAGCTTACCTATTGACTCCCAGGATGGTGAGTGTGGCACAGTCACCGCGTGTGACGTGCGTGCAAGGCGACAATACAGTCCCTTCCCCCACATCCTTCTACCCTCTCCGACAAACTCAATCAAGTCTCAATAAGTTCTTAAATTAATACATGTAGTTGTTATTGGTCCAAAGGACAGGTATTAATGAATTACATGTAGAAGACTCTGAAATGCTAGGTGGCAGCAGATACTTATCTCGGGTAAATTTTCTATTTTATCCTGGGCATGCCCACAATTTCAAGGCCAATGGATTTTCCCCCCTTTAAATAGGACCAAGAAAGTACCGTGTGTGTAGTTATCTGTACATAATCTGCTCTGGGGCAATTTGTACGGGCTGTCATTTCAGCTGTATGGCGAGTTAAGCTTTCCCATTGGTTGATCTGGTTAATTTTGCCATACAGGCATGTCACATGGTATTGATACTCTCCTCAGCTGACAAAGAGGGCGTGCACAGCAGACACAGACGACAATTTGAGCTCAGCATTCTCCATGTTCTATTTCTATGATTTTACCTGATATTCTAAGTCTGCTGCCACCTACGCGTGGCATCTCAAACTCGAAAGTCACCCACTGGTGAAGCTGCTAAAAATCCACACAATAGAGGGTATGCACAGCCATTTTCCTACCGTAAACCTACGGCCATTTTGACCTCATTGAGGGCGCTGTTGTACATAACTCTATGGGACTCATCATGACGTCAGATGCAATAAGGTCTACAACAGATGCTACAATCACAGCATCTGGCAAACAAACTCTTCATTTCAAACTGATCACCATACTGAACAAATCAGAGAGGTGTGAACATTTCATCACGCCACAACACACTGTATCAAGACACCTCTCCCTGATTAAAACTCCACCCCCCCCCCCCTGTTGCCAAAACGTGCCAAAACTCCAATCAGATTTTACACACCATTTCTTTAGACCATGGTGTGGAGTCGGAAACATCTGTTTTAATCACTGGGCTCTGCATAGAGCGTGCGTGTATCATTCTCTTGATTCATTATCTGTCATCCTTCCCACAGTGTCCGCATTCCCCTAATATTTGCCGCTCGGAATGTTTCCGTTCTCACCTCTCTCCACTGCCGCTCAATACGATAATGTTTCTAGAGCACAGAGTGTGTGGAGTCCTTTCTTTTATACAGTCCAGTATATATATATATTCCGAATCTGGATAGGTTTACCTGTACATAAATAACTGTACACGCCATTCCTGCCGTGCAGAGTATTCCTGACAAAATAAACTCACAGACCCTATTTATTTTGTTTGTCTATGCACAGCTAAGCTATTCTTTTCCCTTAGGACATCCCAGGAAACTGCATAAAGAAAAAAACTGTGCACTGTATGCTGTTCAGTGTGTTAACGTATGCACTGCATACATGTACACTGTACATGTACAGTGTATGTCAAAGTAGCGCACACAGAGGATTTGAGTTTTTGCACAGTGAAGATGTACAAGTAGATAACTGAATTTTTAAAGGACCATGTAATATCTCTTGAAGTGGATGCAAATTGTGCATGTGTGACCATAATGTGACACTCCACGCCCAAACCAGGAAAACTCAATACTGGGTTTACAATGTAGGAACATTTGCTCATCAATTACAGGCCTGATTGCTTCATTCTTGAAAGGGCAAGGGCACCAAGGCATTTTCTCCATGGTGAAGGGCACTTCTATGAGGAAATTGTAAATTTCTATTGGAACGTTTCGAGGGCACTGGTCAAGGCAACCACCAGGGGAAATGGAGGCAATGAGAGACTTTTTGAGACGTTGGCGGGCGCCCCAGTAACTGGTCCTTTTTCTATTATGAGAGCAATAGAAAAGGACTGGTTACTAGGGCGCCCGCTAATGTCTCAAAAGTCTTTCATTGCCTCTGTTGCCTCCGTAAAGTATCAGGCCTTCAATGACAATGTACATAGATGAGAATAAACCTATGTACATCACATGTAATTAGGGACTACATTGTACATTGTATGACTATGAGGTACACAGACCTGATACTTCATGGAGACAACGGATGCAATTGCCCCCTGGCCACTGTACCTTGGTGCCCCTTAAAATGTCCCAGTAAAAAAAACTGTCATTTCCCTCACAGAGGTGCCCTTTACCATGGAATGTAGAAATGCCTTTACTCCGGGAAAAAAACGCCTCCGTGCCCTTCAAGAAAAAAGTACCACACCTTGGTACACATGTAAGTACTTCTCAACAGCACTGCAGAATGTTTAAAGACATCACGTCACATTGATACCAAGGTTGATGTTTTGGTTACTTTCACATTCAATGCCACTTCACTATTTCTGAGAAATGCCTGATTTGGGCGTAAAACATACTGTACAGGTGGATACCATTATTGTATAGACTATGTAACCTTTGTTTACAAAAAAACAGAGTGACCCTGTACATTCCAGGGCCTTTCTGGCTGGCAAGATACTACACGGGTCATGTAGGAAATTTCACATTTCAGGAACATATTTCCACATAAATTCAAGAGTTCTAAAAGTAACAGCTGAACAAGTTTTGAAATGTGCCCCATTTATTCATATGAAAAAGTTGCTACAAAACAAAATCGGACAGTGCAATCTCAAAAAAATAAACAATTTAATGCTTTCTTCCGTTGGGCTGTGTACAAATTATGCCTGCAGGAAGTCGAGGTTCTGTAGCTCTTTTGTAAAATGTGATGTCACAAGTTATGTGGTCTACATGTATGTCACCATAATAAGTGAGTTTTACTTCTCTACTGAGCTAATGTACATGTATACTCATTACATGTACATCAATTGAAATAACATGAACAGGTGCATGTAAATCAATCTCAGCTAATTCATTTAAATCTAATTTAATTAGTGCTACACAATACAGGCATAATTAAGTGAACTCCTCATGCATTAAACACTGTATGGCATATACAGACAACAGACTGAGCAAGTCTACACATTGGGTCCCATTAACTCCAATTCCTCTGAGTGATATACGCAGGCCCTTATCGGAACAACGGCTTTGGCTTAGGATCCGGCTTGGTCAGTAAATTTAACAATGTACACAGGGGTAAAATGATGCCTAAGCCAGAGGAGAAGGCTAAGCTGTGATTTTAAGCAGGGCTGAGGATCCTCCCTTCCTTGCTCTGAACAAAATCCACCATCAAACTCAACACCCAAACTGATTTTGAAGATTAAATACCAATGCATCTGCAGAGCTTCTGCATTTTACTGCAATCATTTGCCTTGTCAACCGAGGGTCAGCAATCTGTGGAGCAACCAATGTGGCTGAACTTTTCAAGAACCTTTACCACCGTTTGGACGGGGCATAAGTGTTTTTTCATTGAGGGTTTTCAACCCTGAAAATGGTACTTTCACTCTGGCTGCTTGCCCCATAATTTACCACTGCATATTTCTGTATTTTGATTTCATAATGGAATAATGTTTGCTTGTGCTTGATTTTCACGTAGGCCAAGGGCTTGATTTATTTTAAATTATGTACTCCATAACTTTCCCCGGACCAAGAAACTGTACATTTGTGCCAGATCAAACCATTTTCTTTACTTTTTCCACTTTTTAATTTGGGGAGGAGGTTAAGAATTGCACTGGCCAATAAAGTAGTCAATCTTCAAAGTAAAAACATTAGATTGCTAGACTTGTTTTCTTTGTGATGTTATTGACCCAACCTTATAACTGATCTTGAGGCCCAGTAAGTATTTTTTATTAAGTCCTGTAATGCCCTCAAACGATGATTGCTTGGCAGTGCTCAACAGTGCAATACAAAAAACCTCCTGAATAAAACATCAGGTAGAGATCTCACAGATGTTCCCATGGTGATGATGTGTGATGAATAAGAGACCCAGTCCACTGTACTTGTGGTCTGACCAGCTGTTGACCCATGACCTTCCATTGATTACACAGGTCAGTGTGGCTTCAGCTTTTATGTTTGAGCTCAACCAGGTTGAAGAATTTAGGAAATTTCCAAGTTGAAAAGGGGAGTGTACTGCACTTTGGAATGAATGTACAGGCCAGAAACTTCGTTCTTGTTCAAGGCAGGTTTTCCTTGGTGAAGAGCACTTCAATGAAGGACAGTAAAATGTGTACTGGAGCATTTCAAGGGGCACCTAGGCAATGACCAGTGACATGGAGGCCACCGCAAATAAAAAGTCCAGCTGAGTAGTGAACTCCCTCTTGGTCTATGGGAATGCCAAGTGCCCAGAATGTTCAGTGTTTGCCTTTAAAGATATAGGCTCCATGATCCATGCTCAAGCCGATTTTACCTTGAAAAAGGAATCCAAAGTTGAATTGCTATTTTTGTAGGCTGACAATGTTATTAACTTTCAAATGAGATATCGAACGATAAAATCCATCAATGAATAACAACAGCGGAATACATAAAAAAAATATAATTTTGTGTGTAGCACAATAAATAAACTCCGTGTGCTGCCTAATCAATTTCAGCCTGGTGCCTTGCGACACAGAGACAAAATGCAGGCGAAATGACGTTGTAATAGAGCCGACTTCTGGGTACCAGCAGCGGGCATGGACGTCAGACACATTTTCACGTAGGTTGGCCAGGGCAATCGTTTCAAAAACAACATTTCTATAGCCATCTACAAGGTCAAAACGGGATTCATTAGATTTATTTGCTATAAAACAACGTGCTCTTTTTAAATTTCATTTGCTGGAATCAAGTCATTTTCGAGCACAGGAGCACGGAACATATATCTGGAACTTATTCAGCGACTTGCCAGCTAGACCACTTAGCTTGTCATTTCAACCTGGACCACCAGCTTTTTCTGTAGTCCATGTTTCCTATATCAAATCGGGATTCTTATTCGACACTGAAGTAGCCAGCCGGACCACTTGGAGACAACTGTCACTTTTTTAGGCATCATAGCCACATCATAGCCATCAAATGCAGGACACAACATTTTAGTGACATCAGTCGGACAACCAAAAGAATTGGGCAAGCAACCACAGGGACAGCTGACCAAGTCCTGGACAACAAGCTCTTGGTAAAATCTGTCAACCCTTTACGGCTACTCTCCACCCTGGACCGCAAGATCCCACCTGGGCCAAATTTCATAGAGCTGCTTAAAAGCACACAGAGTAGCTAAGCACAACAAAACTGTGCTTACCAGAATAAAGTTGCCAGTCAAAATACCATGTCACATGTACCATCTGTGACTGGTATCCTGCTTATTTTGTGTTTAGCAGAAAACCGTTAAGCAATATATCGAGACCAGTAAAGACTGTTATTGAAGGCAGAGGGTAATCTTTGAAGAAAAAAAAATTACTGAAAAATCTGAGCCATGGTGATTCTTCCAAACATTATCAGCGTGTTCCAACTTTCTATGAGTGTGCTAGGTGAAAGCCTGTACTTTCCGTCGAAAGATTCCAAATGGGAAGTCTTTATTGTTACACCCACAATGGCGATCTTTCTGTGAAATTAGACACACCAAACACTGTAAATTAAGCCAGCTTACGCCCAGAGCACAGGGAAGACAACCTCTAATGCCCTACCATTTTATCACAGCTCAAGCTTAATTTAACATGTATCAATGACCGGTCATTGTTCAGAGTGGCTCGAAATCCTCAATAGATTCGTAATGGAACTCTCAGAAGGGAATCCACTCCAGCAAAGCCACGATATGAATGGGATTATATCGGCCATGTTGATTAGGTTGACAGCTGAGGGGGTTTTTACCGAGGAATGAATAAGAAAGTGGCAGATTCTATTTTCACAAGACTTGTATCGGTTTGAAAATCAACCACCAGACAGGGAGTATTTCACACAATCCATTCATGAACAGACAGTACTGTGATCCACCATACAGCATGGATTAACTACAGGCCATTTCACACTACAAAAAATCTCAGTGTCGGACATGGGCCCAATCTGTGTAGGTTTGACTGATCTTTTTCACATACGACATTTCAATCCGGCGTTGACCCGTGTTGAGTGCTCGATCCATGTCAAAACCAACCCTGGTCGGGAGGTGGATTTACAGCTCTCGATCCATGTCAAAATTTCCAACATGGTCGAAAGCCGCAGTGTGAACACTCTAGGGTTGGTGCCATCCGCAGTTATGCAGTAGGGGAGTATTCCGCTTGGATCCAGGCAGGACCCTGGCAGCATGAAACGATCGCATGATACATGGGTTGAAAGTTACACGTGTAACCCACAAGCCACTGCACCAACGCACTGATTAAGGGCAAGCAGGGCTCGAAACTTACACTTGACTGCAAACCCGAAGCCAGTGATTGTAGTGTCGGGCAAATGGACAAGTCCGATGGTCTTATGTTAATCAATGTAACAATAATATCTCACTGTGTATAATATCTTAAATAAATGAAAACATTGTGCTCAAGTGTTGTCTTTATGGGTCATAAAACGTTTTTAACTTTTTTAAGTATCCAAAGTACCGACAAAAGACTAATTTGATTTAAATCTTCTCTTAGTTCTTGTTCAAAATAAATACTGTTTAAATATCAAACTGTGTGGACAGTGTTTTTCTTGTTTTGATTCTGATCTGGTTCAAAATATTTCTGGTCCAGTAAAAGTTTTGCGGTACAGGCCCTGCTGTCTTGTGGATTTTCCCATCGAATTCGAGCCCTGACATGGATGCAAACTGCCTCCATCAAGTATCACTCAGGTCCCGCACCACCGTAGCAGTGAATTCACTCAATGCATCGCACCTGTGCATGTGGCTTCACGTCAATTCTGAGGCAAGTCCAGAACGGATCTCAGCGTGTATTATACCACACATCAGTTTTTCAAGGAAGTACTGTGTACCAATCAATTTTTGATTTGATGAGAACGCCCAGGTGTTAGCTTTACAGTCCCTATGCGCCTGTTTCCTGAAGCCATATTGCATTTTCTCTGAATCACAAAGGACCCCCACAGTGCTAATGAAGGGGAATCCCATCATTAACACCAATTAAAATATCTATTTTTAACGAGCTGTTCTATTTTTAACAGCAGCATCTTTTCAGGCTGCCATCATGGAAGCCCTACGACGGTCTTGATATGTTTTTCTTGATGTGAGGTTGAGGTAAATGCTGACCCCACTTGTCACATCCATGTACGCACATGTTCTGACGCTTGACTGGGATCGTGACTTTACACAGGAGAGCAGTCCTTGAGATGTTGCCGTTCCACTGTGTGCGGGGAGGCAGGAAGAAATGACGTGAGAAATAGGCGTGACAGTTTCCTGCTCACAATGTCACTGAAGGATACGAGTGTCTTGGAGGGACTGGGCATTACGTGTGATCTAATCCCATAGGAGATTAAGTCTGACTTAGAGTAATAATTCCTTACATGTATCTTGTAAGACTGCCGGGCAGAATATCTGCAGTCAGTGTACCCAACACAAGCAGCCCACATGTCTACAATGATGGGAGATGAATTGTTTTTTTTTTTTAATGGTGAATTCACTCCCATTCTCTAGCTTTCAATGAGTGTCACACAAAGCAATGGGATATAACCAACCAGTTAGGAAATATCATAAATTTATACTATATCCCAGTTCAGTGAAAACAATTTATGTTATTTTTTGTATGTTCGGGATTTTGTGCATTTTCAGATTATGCTGTACATGCTTATTTCAATAGACCAATCCATGAAGCCCCACCCTCTTCACATATTGACCAATCACAGCACTGGCTATCACCACTGCACGTGTGGGCAGAACAATGTTTTCCTCTTCAACGCCACACTGCACGACATGAATGCTCATTTCCGATGGGATTTTATCGTGTCAGACTTCTGTCGGAATTCGGTGGCGTAGCCAAAGTTTTAATTGGTCAACACGTAAGGGGGTGTGGCTTAATGGATCGGTCTATTGCTACCATGGAAGCATCTTTGGCTTTTGGATAAAGCTGGAGGAAAGCCTAATACAAAGACACCCGATGCAATCTAAAAGGACTGTTCGAAAACCCGATCCATGCTCAAGGCTCCAGACCGAGACAGGATGTGAACCAGAGTCCAAAAAGATGACATACAGGTAAAGAAACCACTAACAGTACGCCAACCTGATCCAGTTTACACTTACATAAATCGTTATGATTATTTTTGTAAATTGTACTGCTGCTGACATTTCAACAACAAGTCAACTCCCCTAGTCTTGGAGTGCATTGTGTAAATGCCTCAAATTGAATCCAACTTCTAGGAAAGAACAAAAACAAATGGAACAACATATTAAGAATTCGATGGAATTTACTTCTCAGAAATCTTTTCACCAATTACAATTACATAAACCGTTTTCAGACATGCTTCTTTTTTTAAATTGTACTGCTCCTGACATTTTAACAACAAGTCAACTCCCCTAGTCTTGGAGTGCATTGTGTAAATGCCTCAAATTGAATCCAACTTCTAAGACAGAACAAAAACAAATGGAACAACATGTTAAGAATTCGATGGAATTTACTTCTCAGAAATCTGTTCACCAATTACAATTACATAAACCGTTTTCAGACATGCTTCTTTTTTCAAATTGTACTGCTCCTGACATTTCAACAACAAGTCATCTCCCTAGTCTTGGAGAACATTGTGTAAATGCCTCAAATCCAACTTCTAGGAAAGAACAAAAACAAATGGAACAACATCTTCAGAATTCGATGGTATTCACTTCTCAGAAATCTGTTCACAATCTTGTACCTTAAAAAACATGCATTGTATTTATTTGTAGGTGGTTTGGGTTGATGCATGTGCTGGACCTTTTGTATCCATGCCTTCAGTGCACTGTTGTAAAGCGCTTCTTTGATCAACAAATGGATTAATGATGCCTGCCTGAGAGAAAATCAATACTGCTGTATGAGGCGGGGACAATCAGTGCTTGTACACTAGACTAGCTGATAATGATTACTTGATAATGGCATGTAAGGCGCAAACATAAACTGTTGTCAAACTATGGCCACACCAGCCCTTACAATCATGTACATGTACAATCACTCGCCGATGACAAAATGGAGACCCAACAATGTCGCAATAAATATTGTTCAGCTCTTTATCTTCCAACGCTATTATTTTTATGACATAATACATAAATGAGACATTTTCTGAAGCTGTACAAAGTCCACATTGTAACATTTTAGTGTTTCAACGATTTGAAGCTACTGTACACATTGTCAGCACAAATACATCATATCAAATCAGCGTGGTGTAGTATTGTTTGTTTACCTGTTGAATGAACAGCTTGATTTTTTATTTCACAGCAACTGTACTTTTTCTCTCTCTTATGCTAAGAATCTACCATTCAAGTTTTAATCAAGTTTAGCAAAATGAAAGCCTAAAGATCACACAGCTGAACGTGTCTACCCTAGAAACCAAAGTTAAAGTTTGTTATAGTTCTTGAACATTTCAAAGTTGTAAAAACACACAACTGTCGGACTTTTACGACCGTGAAAGGATACTACAATATTCCTAATGGACCAATAAATTTGACAAAAGTAAGAAATACCCCACGATTTTTTTTTATGACCCTATTTTGGCAAAGTAGTTTTATGACAAGAAACATGTGTTGCCGACCATAAAAATAAAGACATTTAGGGAAGTGGTTGCCGTGGAAACACACAATGAGGGTCAATATATGGTGCAGTTATTAGTGAAATCATAAATCTAAAAGGTTTGAGTGAAATGATTTATACAGTTCTCCCTGAGGGCCTGAGGGAAGTACAGTTAAAGTTCTTTTAACAAGTTCCTTTATTGCATGTATGTGAAGGAATTTACCAGACTTGCCCTCGTATTGCAAATTTAACATTGACACAATTTTTTGTTCAAAGCACATGGACAAAATTAGTAAATTTTGTCAAGGGCCAGTATCAGTACTTTATGTGACCAACATATTGGCCCAAATGAAATAACAAACCTGTGAAAGTTTGAGCTCAATCGGTCATCGGAGTCACAAGAAAATCGTGGGTGAAAAAAATATATTTTCACTGTTTTCAAACACTGAGTTTTAGTCTTGTGAGATCAAAAGTAATTATTTTACTCGTTCCTCAACAAGTATAGCATTTCAGGCAAAAATATTTCAATCTAGTAAGGTTTGCAGAGACACCATGTACATGTGCATAAAACTCTCTCCATGAGTTGTGGTGGTTCTTTTAAACGAATCGTGGGGGGGAAATATTTCAAGGGAAGTTTTCAACTAGATGATGCCCATCTTTGTACCATGTAAGTTGCAGATATGTGAACATTTATTTTGTCAACCTCACCAATATTGCGCTCCACATTTCAATTCAAAGTGTATGTGTGCACTATGAATATTGTCCATGGGTACATGTAGAGAAAAAGCACATAACTGGCAAAATCTAAGAAAATTCTAATCATGTTTTTTTTAATCTGAATGCTCAGTGGCTATTAAGTTTATATCAGTTCGAAGCCTCCAGGGAAGTATTTCCATCGGAAATACTGCCAAAAATTGAGACAAAGAGTCTTAACTTAATCCCCCAAATAACTTTTGCTTATTTTGATGGCAGCAATCAAAATAAGCATGTGTTATAAAGGCCTATTCCCTTAAAAAAGAAAAACTATTTTTGTTGTTTTCTAGAATATGATCACCAAATTTGGCGACGCGTTCATCAGGTTGGTTGCTTACTGAAAACTAGTGAATGAACAAGTTTACGTCAAACAATTATGTATTTATATCCGTTTATTCAAATTAATAAACAAGGGCTTCTCGTGGTCTTCCGTTTCATTTATTGTGCAAAAATGTACATTCAATTCACGAAGCTCCATGCCCGTTCCAACAAGGCAGACTTCAGGAAAGTTAGTTTTGCGGTCTGTACATTAATTATAGCCTGCAGTTGTTTAGCTATAGAACTGACTGCCACCACAGCAGATCTGCACTGTAAGCTAGCTTCACCCTCCAGCCCAAACCACACATGTATCCCACAGAGGCTAAGACAGGATTGCGGGACTTGTTGCTGGGTTTGGATTTCCCACATGAAAGCAAAGTGAGTGACTGCACCTACTGGTAGTGTAAACAAGTGCGGATTAACCTCTACAATTGGAAGACTGATCCCAGGTATCAGCTCAAGTTTGTTACATGGGAGTAAGTATAGTGTTTAGATCTACACCCTACAGTCACAGCATGATGTAGAGCCAAACTGCTAGGCAAGGGTGCCTGCTGGGTACCGTGTTTTGCACTCGCCGTTAACAAAGTTTCCACTTTATAAAGAAATTCCGTTTCAAAATAAATACCGGCCAGACTCTGCTTTGAATGTGTGAATACATGCAGCCACATGGCAAAAACTGTTTGTGCAAACAGGACATATTTGTCATTGGAAAAATACACCAATCGTAGGACTTTCTCAGCACTTGATTTCTCCATTTAGTTAACAATGTGGCTCTTTCATAGAAAGGCCATGCACTTATGTACATAGCATCCTTTAATAGTGTTTCCACACTTTTGTCCCAACTCTCCAGAATTTCCCTCAAAACCATATCAGGGCATGAAACAACCTCTGGACGTATGGCCAGACTCTAGTAGTTAAGGTACTGGACCAGGTGTGGATTTCACAAAGCGTTGGAACGAGTAACTAGTCCTAACTTATAGGACTTGTCATAACTTAGGACTAGTTTTGTGAAATCCACCCCAGTACATTGTACCTCCAAAACCAAACAAGGCCTGCAGTCTACATTTAGTATTTCCAAAACACAAACTCTCTAGAAATTTACTAATATACACTTGCAGAGGGGCTCCAAGGTCAAATTAAAAAAACTCATTTCCAAGAGAGAGAGAGTCCTTCTGAAAAATAATGGAAAAAAATTACAAGTCTCTTTAACCTCACGTTAAAACGGTGTAAAATGCCATTTTATTTCGTACTCTTTCGGAACAAATTTAAAACATGACGTCATTATCAATAACAAATGGGTCTGTACATTTCAAAGAGAAATTTTTGAGTCTGTCAAAAGGATAAGTTTAATGCTGTTTTGATTGGATATCAACAAAATTCTATATAATGAACTAAAATTCTACTGTACACAAATGTACAGACCCATATATCTGAAATCTGGTGTCATTGGACGTTTTTGGATGTTTACAAAATTCGTACTGGAAGGTATAAAATACAATGGCATTTCAAACCGTTTTCACGTGAGGTTAGAGACTCCTAATTTTTTCCCCACTTTCATGTGGACTCTATCTATTGGAACATGAGTTCATCACAAAACTGAATTCGACATTGGAGCTCGTCTTTAAGCTTTACAATTCAATACATCCTCCTAGAAGTAAAGCAGGATTTTGGAGGAAACAAAATTAGGTCTTGTACAAAGATTTTTGGTCCAGTAAAAGTTCAGAGTATATTTGGTTTGAGGTAACACCATGTGATTATATCTACTTTGCTATATATACAGTAGATTGTTCTGTGAGAACTTGTCTTGCTATTATTCTACTACCACGGAGTAGAATAATAGCAAGACAAGTTCTCACAGAACAATCTACTGTATATAGCAAAGTAGATATAATCACATGGTGTTACCGCAAACCAAATATACATTGATACCTCACCATGCAATGCCTCAAATCCTATATAAAAGTTCAGAGTTACAGGAACTGTGTTCTAGTGGAGATTTCCTTGAAATTTTAGCACAGCTCAGTTTTTTTGTAACCTCCCAAGATCTACAGCATGTACTATAGCTGTTTCGCTCCTCTATGCAAACCATGATGGATGAATCACACTCGGCACCAGACTCAATTATACAGCTGTATAATTTGCAAGGATGCGACTTGAGCATTATATGTTGGATGTGTAGTCGTGTAGATTTTAACATGAGTCTACACATCCATTTTTTTTTAGTGTGACAGTGAATTGAAAACTATCTGAGATATTCATCGCGGCTGGAGAATTGAGTCTGTCACTACCATCAGCGAAGTGAACTTTAAAGGGATTATCCATGGAAGACAGCAAGACTCCGAGCCAGGCCCCAGTGTTGTGCATAATGTGCGATTTCAATTTCATAGCGCTGCTAACCGTAAGCACGGGAAACGTAAAAGGCATGCTAACCTTCCGGTGCTGAATTGCGCAAGCTGGCCGCCTACTTCTCTTGCTAACCTGTGAAAAACGTCTACGCTTAAGCAAAATTTTCTACTAAAGTCAGCACGAAAATTTGCTTACCGTGAAGCAGCGCTATGAAATTGGCCACTGAGCTTCCTGCATCTCATGGCAGAGACTTTTGCAGGGAAGTACAATACTGTTTTTTTTTGGAAGAGTAAATTCATTCCTATTCTCTAGCTTTTAATACTCACACCATACAATTCCAACCGACCAACCTGTGAAAATGTTATCAAGTTGGGTTGTCATGCTTTTGTAGTGAAAACAACGAAAAACAGATTTCTGTTTTGCGAAGGATTCTGTGCCAGGTTCATATTAGGCAATTTGTGGCAATCAAAATTAAGCAATCAGTGATTTTGGGGGGTTGTAAAAATGCAAAGGGAAATATTTTTCTGAAAGATTGGTGTGCACTTTATTACAATCAGTGAGCTTTCAGACTAAAACTTATCAAAAATATTTTTTTTATAATAATTTCCTCATGTGGTAATCCTGGTTTTTCTTTCTTCAAAGGGTATGCAAGACATTGGTAAGGTTGAAAAAAAAAACATAGATGTTCACAGATTTGCCATAACTTCCATGGTATAAAGATGTAATACATTATACATAGTACATGTACATACAGTATACATGTATGTAGTAGCAAACTTCCCTTGAGTGAAATGCTATAGTTTGAGAAATGAGTACGGTAATTAGCTATGATGTTCTACAACAGTGAAAACATATAACTTACAAGGTTTGTTTTCATTATTTTCTTGTGACTCCAATGACAGGTTAAGCCTTAGGGCTACAGCACACAGGGTAATTTTAATTTTCACAGGCAACTTGGAGGCAACAAAAAGGAACACTTCGTTAGTACAAAATACATTTTTTTCTATTTGCATCTCACTGTCCCCAAGACAATTATGTGAAAGTTGACATGTGAATGTTTTGTCTTCATGAATATTGCCTGGACCTGGTTACCTGTAAATTGCCCCGTGTGACAAGGCCTTTAAGTTTCACAGGTTTGTTATGAATTTCACATTGGCTCATTATACAGTGCAGATCTTGACTTTTTGGCAATTCCCAATACTGTCCAATACTGTGCTTTAAAGATAAAAACCAGATGAAAGACTGCGGAGGCTGCATTGACAGCAGTGACCTTAAAGGGGCAACCCAGATTAGACTTGAGGAATTGCTATTAGCTACATGTAAAGAAGATGAAAAGCTGACGAGAGACTCAAAGCTTTGGCATCTGCATTACAGGTCGGTGACCTTAAAGGGGCAACCTAGATGGCAACAGAAAACTGCTACTTCATCTTATACTGCACATCCATCACTCATGGTATGACAACCCATTCATACTCCCAAACTGTAGGGCCTCTGCATCAACACAGTAGTTACCATAAAGGGGCAACCCAGATGAAAACGGTGCGCTATTGTTTTATAATACATGAATCAATTTCACTGTACAGTCTGTAAAATGAAAAGCTGTTGTAAAAATCAAGGCGTTGTCCTCTGCCTCCACAGCAGTGATCTTAAAGTGGCAACCATTTGTACATGCCTACATGTATACCATGTTTATTTTGATTGCGGCAATTGAAATGAGTAATACCAGTGATTTTGGAGGTCTTCAAATAATATTTGCTTGACAGTATTTCAGATTGAAATATTACTCAGGAGGATTGGTGGTAGATATATTCTATAATCAGTTGAGCTTTTAATTTGAATTTACATGTACGGTGTAATAAAGATTTGTTCAATTTATCTGAAAAAAATAAATAAATAACCGATGATGCATATGAACATGAACATTTCATTACAAAATTTAATTCTTGTAGTATTTCAGACGAACGGACAGGATGTCATTAATGAAAAAAAGGAAACAGTTCCAAATAAATATTGTGCAGGTGTTTTGTGACCGAGAATCCACAACTCGAATGTCATCGCTAATGTATCATCAGTGAAGACAAACGAGCAGGGGTGCCCCTTTTGTGCCTGTGACTTTGGGGTCAGTAAGTCTCAAGTAGCATGACTTACTGCATTGACAAGCTCATGTTTGGCCACTCCAAACACCCCGACCAGTCCAATAAATCAGGTCAAATGCTACTGCAAGCCTGGAAATCAACAGAAATTAGTGCCCGAGGGGAAAGTCAAATCTTAACGGTCGTGGGAAAAATCGGTCAAAATTTAGAATCACGATTCTGTGATGTCATTCCATCATGTATACAGTGTAGAGTATTTCTCAATGTGGACACATAAAAAGGATTCTATTCTTTTCTATTCTATTCTATGTCATGATTCAGGAATTGAACAAATGATTTATAGTTATGATAATGGTTAGGAACCTCAGAAATTCTCAACAACTTGATATTCCTAAAACCCGGACTTCCAGATATAAACAGTCCCAATTCCTTTTATGACTAGCCTTTTAAATGCAGTCTCCTCTGATTGTACCTAATTCTATGTTACATGTAGTTCTTCCCCTTTTATGTCTTTTTAAAAAGATAGTGGTTTTCCTGTTTATATTGCTATTGTAGCCTAATTTCCAGTAGTCTAGTTCTATTTTTATGACTTTTTGTTGATGTTACTCTTTGTGAACTGAATATTTTTAATCTCCGGACTTTTTATTTGGTAGTTTGAATAAAACCGTGTATGTAAATCCTTTAAAACATTTTTACCAGTGTTTCATTTTAAGAAATATGAGGAGAGCTACAAACTGCTCTCATTAATTTATTTCTTTTCTTTTCTTTCTTTCCACCCATCTTCACATAATAATCATCTCAGTTTTCACTTTTCTTCTCATTTCTATCTACAGTAAAACTCTCTGATTTTGTTTGTCCCTTTGTTTCTAGTTTTTGTTTGGTCCTTCAAATAGGTTTATTAAGTGTAACTCCATTTTTTTTCTTTAATTTCTTTTTCAAAGGCGAGCTGCTAGCAAAGGCAAGCCCTGGCTTATCCTGGAGTTGTCTCCATGTGGTTTTCTTCTCACCTTATTATTGCTTAATTGTGTTAGCACTTAAAGGCAAAGTATACCTTTGGTTTTTGGAACCGTACGTTTGCCTTAATGCTATATAATTGTAGATGTATACCATAAAACTAACCCGTGTAAATTTTATTTCAAAAGGTGGCAGCCTTTTTGAGATATCGCCAAAAATCCGGAGCGGTTGCGTTCACGTAGAAGAAGTATCTGTCATTGGAATACACATTCTGAGAAGCGTTACGGCCATAACGCTTCTCAGATTCAAGTTTTTGGGGGATAAAAAGTGACATATTTTTCCATAACTGCAGTACTTCGAAGTGAAACGTTTCTCAAAATGCATTATACTATCCAAAGCTGCTGTGCTTCTTACCAAGTAATTTTTATTGCCAACAATTTTCAGAGTCATAACCAAACGTATGCAATGCCTTTAACTATGTGAATTGTGTATGGAAATAAATGTACAATTGAAACCATCGAAACCATTGAAGAGAGCTCTTTGTGCTCCTCAGAACCAAACTTCACACATTAGTCTAAAAAGTGAAATTCAAAAATGATTTTATAAAAATATGACTGGTCATAATGTTTACTTTTAAGTTAAGTACCTTTGATGATTCCTGAGCGTACCCGATTGTAGGATTGGATTAGTGGATTGTTATACTTTTAATATCGTCGTGTTGGTGCAACAAGGTCTTACATCCAATTTTTTTTTATGAAATTTAGTTAAAACATGCAAAAGGTGCTTTATTTTTGTATAAAAAAATGGTGAAAGTTTGTATTTTATCTAAAATGTCAAGATACAGGTAATTAACAATAAATAATGTCGTAATTTGTTAATGTCGTCTGAGCAACAAGATCGTGTCTTACACTATACGATGTTGTTGCACTAAAGAAATACATGTATGACGTCATTGTCCATAGATTACACGCGGTGAAGGTTTGTGCCACAAAGTCATACTGTACATGCACGTATCTTAAAGATATGACCTTTTGCCCACCAAAACCGTGCATTGTCTGTGCAAAAAGGTTGTATCAACAATTGTCATAGTAAACAGGGCATAAAATACATGTACTAGGGCACAGATAGGTAATTAAGTGTAGGAACGTTTAGTGTAATTATTTTAAATTTCTTCGTAATTCCTATATTATAATTCCTATGCATGTACAACAACCAGTAAACGTCCCAAACCTTAAAAAGCGATTTACGCAAAACAGACGAATCCAAGTTTACGAGCATGTTGCACTGATGCGACGACATCAAAGGAGATAAACGCTGCATCTGTAGTTCATTTCCTGCTGTGATAAAATTCTTGTTTTCCCCCCAATTTTTCAACTTTAAATGTAAAGGAGTACTCTCTTTTGGGACATGGTTAAGGAATTCGGCGGAGTGCAACTGCACTCGTACTTCTTAAAAATTATGGTCCAATTTAGTACTTGGTAGTGTTTGTGATTTAAAAAAAAACAATTTTCCAAAAGATTACATCATTTCATTCGCTTTTAGAATCTATAAATTCATTCCCATCCTCTAGTTTTTGATTATAAACATGTCATCCCAAAAACTTGTGAAAGTTGCATCAAAGTAGGTTGTAAAATCCAATTTTTAGTGGGGCAAAAAAAAATCAAGAATTTCATGCCCAATCACATTGTGCTTCATTTGATTGCGGCAACTGAAATAAGTAGCCTTACATGTAGAATCGTGTTTTGGGAGGTCTTTAAACTTGTACTATTTTCTCACCTTTTACAGTATTTCAGATGATGGAAATATATCTGTTCTTGGCTGTGCTGTGAAGAGACTTGCGTTTATATCCTTCCGTGTCTTGTTTCTGCATATTGGGGCAGGTTTCTGTCCCTTCAAAAAAAGTAGCCTACACCTTAAGTGGCCTTTTGATGGGG
The DNA here is from genome assembly GCA_911728455.2 of Marthasterias glacialis. Classification (NCBI taxonomy): domain Eukaryota; kingdom Metazoa; phylum Echinodermata; class Asteroidea; order Forcipulatida; family Asteriidae; genus Marthasterias; species Marthasterias glacialis. Next base: position 10,584,023 of record OU452233.1, on the reverse strand, counting down.
GAATTGCATAAAAATAAACAAATAAAAAATTCTCAGGAGGATCGCTACTGGTAACTACTTTATAAGTAGTCAGATTTATGATTAAAAGTTTTTAAAAAAATTAGGAATCATATTTTTTGGTATTTAAAATGTTCCAGAAACTCATTTTCAGGTCTGGTCTAAAACTCGTCAGTAGTCCACATTTTATGAATGATCAGCAAAACTGAACACCCTTTTTCCAGATTCTGACTAATGTATTGGGTCACATGGTTGGAAGATGTCTCACGATTTCTCCGCAGTAAGATGGCCATACATGTTACAGTCGCACCACCATTACCATACAGAGTGGCGTCATCTTCTCTTCATCCAGACAGGTAATTTACCTGTCTCTACACACCGTAGGCCTAATCAATATATCTCAGTCCACAGTGAGTAGGATAACTAATGCTTCATTCAGGCATGTTGTAATCAAGCAAGGACATACAATGCATTACACCGTCGCTCGTCCATTCACGTTGAATATTTCATATAATACAATATTCACTGTCCATCACAAACATACACCCTAAAAATTATTTTCAACATTTTGCTGGAATAAAAATGTCTGGGCTTTAGAGCAGTTGGCATAGTTCTAAATCATTCTTGAGCTATTGTACTGTTTTCCTACTCATGATTTAGGCGTTTAATCTTCACACTCTACTCTACGTGTCACAAACGTGTCATTTCTTCCTTTTTTTTTTACATTTTACTGGACTACAAACATCTGCCCCTTGGAACATTTGGCATGTTTCTTAAATCATTCTTGAGCTGGTACCACTTTCCCAAACTTTCGATAGACTTTTTTTCCTGATGCTCTGTCACAAACGTGTTATGAATATTACACGTTTAATATTATAACATTTTGCTCGACTTAGAAATGTGTGCGCCTCAATGTGGCATATTGCTGAATCATACATCCGTTGCTCCCATTTCCACCACTATACACACTGTTCATGAAGCAGAATTTGGGTCCGCACAGGATGATGCAGAGACTCCTAAGCTTCACACCACTCCTCATTAATTCAATCATCTGCTAACCTGATCGCCCCCGGGCAATCAAATCACTTACAAAATCCCATCATTTTCATGGAAAACATGATCAAGGGGAGCCAACAAAATACAGAGACAGTCTGCCTTCGTATAAATTGGAATCTGCAGGCGCAATATGCCACGGGGGCCTTCCAGACTTCAGAGTGTGCAAGGACCTGTGAAAAATTACTAACAAGAAACCAATAAACCTTGGTTGGGAATATGGAAGCGGGGGCTTTAAGGAAGTGACCCAGCTAATGGGAGCGGACGACCGAGCGTCTGTGGAGTAGAAGCTCAGGGGAAGGAAACCCCAGCGCGGGGGAAATGGAGAAAGCCTTTCTCTCTGCTTCACAGATCTCTCTCCCTCTCTCATATGTATACCAAGATTAATTGCAAGATAGCAATGACAATTCTAAAATTGCTGGACCATTCCTAGGTCTTTGCCAAGGTTCTTTCATCCTTAGTCTGACCATAGAGCACGGCGTCTGACTCACCGTTTTGATTTAATTAATGCAAAAATGCGGATGAGTCCCAACCATGAAATGCATTATTGAAATATGGGCTACACTGTATAAATTCATCATCCATAGGCATTCAGCTGCCGTGAGGTTTTTTTCCTCCTTTGTGGATTTTATTTTTTTCTTTCTATTATTATTATTATTTTTTTTTACACTTTACAAATAAAAAAGCTTTGGAACTAAGTGCCCCTTGAGCAGAACAAACATTTTATGAAAACAAACATTCTTGGGGACTAAGTGGTGCCGTTCAATGCAACGTATAATGTTCAAATAAATCATGTGGGTACTTAGATGTAATGGAGTTTGAATTTATTTTGTCGGTTTTCTTAAAATGAAAGGCGAAAAGAAAGTTGAATTTGCTTGAAGCAAGAGGTCTACATTATCGGACTACTTCGTACTCAGACAACTGAATGGGCTGAACATTTCTTTTGATGGTGGTTGGTTTGGCATTTTTTCCTTGGTAAAGGGAAATTTACAATATCTACTTGAGGGGCACCAAGGCAATGAACAGCGGCATGGAGGTAAATTGCTTCTGTTGCCTCAAGCATCCTTTACAGTATGAAGGTAAATTCAGTTTCTACTGGAACATTTCAAGGGCACCAAGGCAATGACCAAGGGGCACAGAGCCAAATTGCCTTTGAAGCCTCCAGCATCATCTATAGTACGAAGGTAAATTAAGTTTCTACTGGAACATTTCAAGGGCATGTCAAGGCAATGACCAACGGGTATGGAGCTAAATTGCCTGGCCGTGGTCTCCGTGAATTATCAGACCTGCAAATTATTCATAACAGAAATTCAAGAAGCACAGTCAGCCTTTGCTGGTGGAATAAAAATACACAACATTCTTGCAAAACAGCCGACCTGTAAACTATACTTTCCCTTCAATAATGCCTTAAATCAGCCAGCAAAGGTCAGATTTCAAATTTGTTTACGTTTACACATGAAAGACGTTTGGAAATTTTAGAAGCTAATCACCGAGGAAATGATCTGACACCATAAAGGGGCACAATGACCTTCATTGTCCAGAAAACCATAAAATGCAGAGCAGAACTTGACAGCATTCTAGTCGAGTACAAAGTGTGATTTCTTGTATTATTTATGAAGTATTGTTCGGGAGTATGAGTCAGCGATGGTCTGAAGACAGAATTGGAGACAACATTTACCGCGTTAATGTGCCGGAAAACATCTAAAGAAGAGCTTAAATCTAACAGTATTTCGCTGGAGCTCCGAGTTACACCGTGGAGGAAGGACATTTTGAAAAATAAATCCCAGAGAGTTTATTACATTGGTTATCTTTTTGGTTAAGGTTTTTCTTTGAATGTAAAATTTACTTGTATGTGTTCCGAAAAAAAATACAAAAAAAAAATGAAATGATTGTGTAAAAAGTTATTTTTATGAGAAAAACATTTGACCTGTCAGTAAAAAGAAACAAATTTCAACTTACATTGTGGGCTAGAACTTTACCAACATTCGTACAACCCTGCCCTTAAAAAAGTACACCTGCATAATGCGTGTTTTTGTAGTGGATGTTCATTTCCCACCTCCTTGATTGCGAACAGTAGAGTTACAGCATGAATGTTAAAAAGAAGCTGGCCTATTTAAAAAATTGGAAAACTCCGGCAAGGTACATTACAACAGAGGCAATGGGAGACTTTTGGACGCTCCTTTTTTCGAGTTCTCTCCAGCAGTACAATTGCTCAGAAACTATGTACGCGCGTAACACTGAGCGTGTGCGCGCATTGCCAGAACTGTCAAAAAGGACTGTTGTGTCTGCTGCCGCCAGCGTCTCACAAGTTTCATTTTGCCTCAATGGCAATGCTCCTGGTCATTGCCTTTGTGCCCTTTGAAATGTCCCAATACAAATGTATACTTTCCTCATTACAGTGCCCTGCCCTGCCCTTACAAGAATGAAGTATCAGGCCTGAAAGTGGGTGACAACATACACACCTACTACACCTTTGAATTACTCACTAAACAAATTTACTATCAAGGTACATGTACAGGCAAGCATACAATGCAGTGGACTTCACAACCCTTATTTATACTCAGCAGATTGGCCAGCATGTGGCCCCTTATACTCAGCAGATTGGCTAGCGTGTGGCCTCAATCCTTCAATATCCTCTTCTCTTGTACATGTACATGATGTCAATTTATGTAGATTGGTATGCCTGACCATGTGATTAAACAATTGTTACTTGGGCATACCATCCCCAGTCCTTCTGAGTCCTTCACTTTGGCAACTGGATCCATAGAAGGATTTGGGACTGAATTTTGATTTTAATGTGACGCCATGAAAATTATTGCAACACATAAACTCCTCCAACCAAGTGACCATGATTCGGGTTTATAAATCAACAGACAAATGATACAGGGGAAAAAGTGGACAACCCTGTAGGTACACACTTCGCAAGGGAGGCGTGACGTGTTGAAGATTTGCATGTTTGAATACAGGATTTGGGAAGCAAGATATTTACTGAACTGTTGAGACAGAATGTAAACACAGAGGTGTGACTATAAAAGGCTGATTATGAATGTGTGAATAACAGGCAGGAGTGTGTTATGTACACTAGCTGCCTCAATCCAGAAGCATTATGACCTCCTGACGAGTGCGTGGTCTTTGGTTTTGTGTGTCTATACTTTACAAAATCATGGAGAGGAACCACATTACAGTTTGGATGCATACTTAAGGCATTTTCACACTCGAAAAATCTCTGTGTTGGCCATGGGTCCGACTAGACTCTGCAGGCCTGATACTTCATGGAGGCAATGGAGGCAATTGCGTCCATTGCCCCTGGTCATTGCCTTGGTGCCCTTGAAATCTTCTCAATAGAAATTTACAATTTCCTCATAGAGGTGCCCTTTATCAAAAGGAAAATGCCTTGGTGCCCCTTGCCCTTTCAAGAACGAAGCAATCAGGGCTGGACCCGTTTAAGTTTGACCATGGTTTGACAGACCTTTTCACTCTACAACATTTCAATCCGATGTTGACCTGTGTTTCGGGCGCTCAATCTCTGTCGAAACCAACTCTGCTCGGGACCTGGGTTGGCGTTTTTTGACCTGTGCAGAGAATTACATGTGCAGCAAAAAAAAGCTGATTTCTCGTCTGGCAGTGTGAAAGCAGAGCAGCTTTGAGCCGTGTTGAAACTTGATGAAGTCAACACGGATGGGAACCCTGTACCTTTTGGCATGGAACGGAGCTTGGTACATAGTGTGAAAAAGCTCTGGGTGGATGATCAGTGAACGATTTCCCCTGTATCGCTCAGCAAAAGGCTTTACACAAAACGAATAAAGTTGCCAACCTCGTGGAAATCATCATTTGCTACTCAATATTCCATTCAGTATGTACAAAATGTGTTCAGTCAAGGAAATGTTTTGGTGCGATGCAAAATTGCTGGATGAAATCATGTGTCCCTAATCATGTAATAATGTTCATGTGTACTCGTTTTGTTGTTTCATTTGCAAGAAAACGATAAAAATGTATTTGGCATTTTTGTACGCATTCCTATCTTATTTCATTTATTCTCCAAAAAACAATAACACTTCAGGAAGAAATATTTCAAGGAAAGTTTTCTACCATCATTATCTTTATAGGTAAATCTGTGAATAATTATGTTTATAATTACCAATGTTGAGCTGGGGTTTTAAAAGACAAGATGCGGCAATCCTCAGAGGGTATACACATAGTATCACATGTACCTACTGTGTAGTGAGAGTATACAATGCCAGCGACAGTGCCTTGGGTTTGACTATGACATGAAACCCTAGTACCTACTGTACATGGAAAACATTTGAAACTTTGGGGTTGGGGCGTTCTCTAGCAGAATTGAATCCTCGGCTAAATACAACAACCAACACCTCTAATGAAACGTGTTACATCTTCACCCGACGCGCCAATTGTGTATTATGTTACACTGTGATTCAGCTGCCTGAGTTGTGTACAAGGAACTAAGATCTAGAACAAATTTAATAATTCTAACAGTCTACATGTTGTTCTACACAAGGTTGTTTGATTTGATGCCGGAATTCTGCACACCAAATCTTGTCTAACATGCTAAATCTTGTACGCCTCCGAGGCTTTCTGGTTTTCAGTTTTCGACTCCAGTCACCTTGAGGGAGGGTGGCAAACATCGTCTTGTCTACCGCATCATTGATATCCTCCTGAGGATGGGAACTCAAGTACCTCCTAGTGGCTTGATGAGAGGAAATTGAGATCCTAACCACGGGTCATTGGGATATCAAATACACTGTGCACCGTGCGTGGCCAAATCAGTAATTGGAAGGGTTTCTGACAGCAGTTCTGCTTCAAAAAATATGGCAGTTTTGCCATTCTTTGTCCTTCTCTTCATTTTGGTCATTGTTGTATACAGTAGGCAAGTCATTGCTGACAAAAAAAAGGGTGAAACTAGGATGCAAATTTTATGAGGTATGTTGAAATGATCATGATGGCATTTCCATCGTTTGGAGTTTTACATAATTGAAGGAGTGTACGGGAACACTAACCTCAATTACGAAAGATGTAGATCAACGAGCCTACATGTACATGTAGGCCTATATATTATTGCAGTGTTCTCCACAAGGGGTTTTGGGAGGGCGACCTGCCCTCCCAAAATTTTCGGGCGCCCTGCCCATGAATGGGCAGCCCTCCCAAGATTTGTGGCCGCCCTGCCCCCCAAAAAATGACGGCCCTGCCCCAAAAAATGACAAAAAAAAATACCAACGGGCGTGCGTCCGATGACGTCATACCGTCCTCCCAACGAAAAAGTCTGTGGAGAACACTGTATTGTTTCACCAGGCAGACATTTAAACATCTGAAATATTCCAATAAAAGTCTGAAATTTCTCATCCCTGTACAGGCAAAGTTACATTGTACTAACATTAGTTTTTACAATAAGCAATAATATTACTAATTTTTAGGCTAATTAGTGAAAATTCATGGCTTGGTCAGTGACATCGAAACAATTTCTGTCAAGTCCATGAAGTCTACACATGTAAATTTTAAAAACCGACTTAAGTTTACTTTTTTTTTTAAAGAACTTCTTGCACAACTTTATGCTGAACCAGTCACCATACACGATAATTTGGACACTGTATAACATAAGACCGGGCAAGAAAGCGACTCAACACGAATATCCTTAGGCTTTTTATTTAAGGTGTTAAAGTAGCCTAATTTTCATACATAACCAATCTTGATGTAGTAGGCCTATTGATACATTTACTCTCATGTATAATCAGTGACAGTGCAGAGTGATACAAAAGTACAGAAAGCTTCATGCGGATTCAGAGAATGTTAATGAGGACTGTATGACCGGTGATGGTGGAAGCACTACTACAAAGAGATTTTGTTAACCTCACTTTACACTACATGTACATGTGAATGTACAATGTCACTGTCTCCTGTCTTGCATTGTGTTTTGTATGTCTTCTTCATTTATTCATTTGTATTTTTTTTTCCCCATCAGATTTACTGTTATTAATCATTTTATTATTTTTTATTAATTGATTGATTGATCAATTACTTCTAATTTGATTGGTTCATTTATCTGTTGGTTGGTTAGTTAATTGATTGTTTAGTTAATTTATTTATTGATTAATTGCTAGTTTACTTTTTAATTTTTATTTATTTCATAAATTTGATTTGTCAGATTCATTTAGACACCTTGTTTTCTCAGAGTATGTTTTTACAGCAACTTTACCGTTTCTTTTCAATGTTGGTGTTCCATTCAAGGGTGGATTCAGATGCTTTCGAGCAACAGTGACTATCCACTTTTATTAATCCTGGCCACCTTAGAATGGATTGTCTTGTGTTCTGTATCCAAAATGTTTCTGACTCACTGTCTTTCTTAAATTGTTTTTGTCATTTTTTAATCCTCTTTACTTATTCTGTTTACATTGTTTATCTTTCATATTTTAGAAATGCTTGTATGTTCCATCCTATTGTTTTGATTGTTTAATTATTGGCCGAATAATTAATAATAATAATATTAATAAACACAGTTATGAAAGTTACATTCAGCTTCGTTTGATAAATTACATAAAAACCATTAAAAAATATATATTAAAACAAACTTCAAAGAGTTCATTTTTGTTCCAAATTGTCGTATCCAACCCACACTTTTTAAGGGATTTAGTGGGATTTTATTATACTCCAATCTATTTGCAATTTATCGCAACCACGCCTCCATCCTCCCAACTGTCAGGAGGATGGAGAATTTTGATCAAAACGCAAATTAACTCTAACTAATCATACTCACCCTGTACCTAGATTGATTTACGGAATGTCTAGAGATGTACGGGCACTTGGAATTATTACAAAGTGTCAAAATCAAGGGGAAAAAAAGAAAGAAATTATTTTCAGGTCTGCGGTGGTCTTGACAGCGCTACTCACTGGACGCCATTTGCATTTCTTAAGAGATGTGCGCAAGTGTTCCGGATGCTCGATGAAATGTCCACTTGAAGTTTAGCCTGCTGAAGGTCAATAATTAATGTTTTACATACAGTAGCTACAAATGACAATAGACCTTGCATCACCCTTTTCCTACAGTAAACTTACGCCCACCGTGACCTCTGAGTGAGGGCGCTTTTGTGTGTCACTCTATCATGGCAGTGATGACATCACATGCATGCGTATTTTCCTTTTAAACATTCTTCCTCTTATGGAATACCATAAGAGGAATGGGCTAAAATGCCGTATCCGGCTGTCACTTTATATCCATGGAATTTAAGTAAACTTTGATCCTTAAGGGTTGAAGAATATATCCAGCTAGGAACAGGCACTTTAAACAATTACAAAGTGTCGAAATCATGAAAAATAAGCCAATTTCACATCAACATTAGGCTTGACAATGCTACACGCTAAACGGCATTTTAATTCGCTTGGGCATGAATGCGCAAAAGTTCCAGCCGCGCGATGAAATGTCCGCTTAATTTTTCTTTTTGTAAGGTCAATAAAACTTTTCCGAGGAATGTTCAAAAAGGAAAATAAAGTCCAACAATCATTAAAAAATCTGAAAAATATTTCAGGAAGTGTGGGTTAGATACAACATTTTTTCCAAGTCGTGTAAATTGTTAACTATTTTAATTAGGCAATAGATATTTTACTAGCGACAGTAAAAAATGATCGTAACCGCTATTCAACCGGAACGGCACTGAACATGCATAGCCACAGTGACTGTTTTTGGAGACTTAGAAATGTTGGGATTTTGGTAGTAGGCCTTGTACAGTTTCTCTAATCGCACCTAACAAACCAACACTACAGTAACACTACAGTAACAGTAACACTAACTAAACCGTGAGTTAGTTCGAGTGTAGTGACTAATGTTTATAATCCAGTTAATGGTTTTCTTATCAAAACATACACAATGCTTACGAGTTGCAAAAATATAAATTAAGTTTCGTCATCTCAAAAGAACTGTACTCACCCAAAACTCTTGCCACTTCCGTCTTCGTCATGTACATATTCATCTGTGCGGAAACCTCAGCAAAAAGCAGCAGAAAAATCCAAAGTTTAACACAAAATTTCCAGCGGTCTTTGGGATCCATGATTAAAAGACGACCGCACCGCGACAACACTGCTGCTGAGACCAATGCAAAAGTTAGTTGTGTACATTTTGCATTCAGCACAAAATGCTGCATGCATTCAATTGCGAGTTGTAGTTTGACCTCACAGGGGTCAACCATTTCACTCAATTAATTATGCAAATAATTAGAAAACCGCGATTGGGGTTCGATGAAGGGTTAGCCCGCCCTCAGTGAAGTATTTACACACAATCACAACAGAGTTATTCTTTCCCCAGGTTTTTCGCCCGCCCTCTAGTGAGATTTTTTGTATTACATTCCCCCAAAGGTAATGGAGGCCGTGAAAAGTGCACTGTCCCGCTTTCAAAAAAGATTTTCTCCGTAAAACAAAAAGAATTAAAGAATCAAATGATTTAAAGAATTCAACATCAAAACAATACATACTAGCAGCAAACAAATATTTTATTTGTATTTTCCCCCTCATCCAATTGCTCAAAATCCTCACAAAATGTCACAACAATTTTTTTTTCCCACAAATGGGAAATCACAAAAATAACATCCATCTTGAAACTGATTGACCCCTTACACCTTAAAGTAACAACAGATTTTGTGGTCTCTTTTTAGAAAGTTTTGTCTTCCAATTTGTTGCTATCCAAGCTTTCTGTGAAACCACCCAAAACTGTTTCAACATGTGAATGGACATGCAAGCTTACAATATACATAATTTGAGTTGATTATTGTTAATTTATTTTTATAATATTACCCTCAAATTCAATTAAATTATGGACGGAAAAATCAGGTAACTTTTTTTGACAATTCTGATGGAAATTTAAGGGTGATTTGGTGACAAATATGTAAATAAAAAATTTAAAAAATTGTTGAATTGGCTAAAATTATTTTCAGTAAAAGCCTGTATGTCCATTCACAACACTTTTGGGTGGTTTCAGGTACTTAATAAGTTACAACCATTGGAAAAACTGGTACTCTTTATTGTCTTTCTTGTCATATCCCCGATACCGACGCTATTTCAGATGGAAATATTTCTCTGAAGGATCGGTACGAACTTTATAATCTCAGATTGAAACTAATGAAAAAAACCTTCAATAATTACCGATCCTGTAGGCTTACTTTGTTTTCAAACTTGTACTTGTATCGAGAATATTCTTATTTCCAACATCTCAGAATATCAATCTTCATGACCTCCAACATTTGGCAAAAACAACTCATACTTTAAAAAGAAAAAAATGATAATTATAAACCGACTTATGTTATTTGTCTTAATGTACTTCCGATATTTAAAATCAAAAGAAAAACTTCTTTTTAAACCTTATAAAACCATAACATTATAAATTCATGTTAGATTTTTCTCTATGGCATTATTTCAAAGAAGTTTCTTCAAGCTATTGAATACTGCTGACAATATCAGCATCTCGACAACAGATCAATGCAAATGTCTTCCTTGAAAACATATTAACCCTCCTACTATTAGTAACCTTTTTTTAAGCGAGCTGACCAACCATTTGAATCCATTCAACACCACAGGTTTTGTATGGTGGTACACAACTGTGCACAGAACTAACCGTGTGTGTGGACCGTCTTGATGCATCCTCCACACGATATACTGCATTCTAGCATAGTGGTTTATCATTCACAACCACATGGGATGATATTGAATGGTCAGACGGTAGGAGGGTTGACTGTGTACTGTGTAGATGCATTCACCTCATGATATCATTTTGCAGGCTGGCATAGTGCATCTAACATTCTAAACCACAGTGGATGATATTGAATGGTCAGACGGTAGGAAGGTTGACTGTATACTGCGTAGATGCATTCACCACATATCATTTTGCAGGCTAGTGCATCTATCATTCTAAACCACAGTGGACGATATTGATTGGTCAGAGAGTAGGAGGGTTTGAATGTCACAAAATCAACTCTTTAAATCAACTTATCGTTAATCAACAAAAGTTATCCAACAGAGAAAGTTTTTACTCTAAAATACTGGATAAAAGCAATGATTAAATTGTCATTCCTTTACAACAAAAGGTTTTGAGGAACAATTGTACTTAATGTTAGGAATCAAACTTCTTATATAATGGTGTATTATTTAAGCCACAGTTTAAGTTTCAGTAAATGTTTCAGGATTTTCTTGTGTTGGGGGAATTTAAGTCTTCAACTCAGCTTATACTAAAATATTATAAATAATATTGTTTAAAAATTGCAAACAAAAGCACTTCCATACACCTTATGCATTAAGGTCATTCCACCGCCATCTTCAGCCCAGTTCATATTTCACGCAAAATCGAAGGCGAAGTGAAGTTTGGTGTCGCAACAATTCAGTATGTGCTGTTTTTCAATTGTGACGCAAGACGCTTCGCTTTCGCCATTCGTGAGAAGTATGAACCGGGCTTTAGAGGTAAAAACGACAATGAACACAGTATCACACAGGTATGTATGCACAGTGCACAGAATGGGAAAAAGACATGGTGCGCAGGTTATGTGACATTTGTATGCATCCGGTCCATTGAAAAATTGTGGCAAAGTAGTGATTGCAAAAATATCTGGAAGAACATTGGGAGATCGCTGAGGTACAGTCAGTCAGTCACACAGGATAAAACTTAGGCCGAGTCCAAGTCAAATGACTTTGGCTACGGCTATGGTTGTTGACTGCAGCGACAATGCTGGAGCAGTCTGGAGCAAGTTCGATCAAGGACCATAGTTAACCATAGTTCGACTCACTGTGATCAAACTCACTCTTGTCAACGATGGTTGGACTAGTTTAGTCGACTATTCGCGACCAGCCTATCAAGGTTGGTCGCATCGCTGGTTACAATAGCCAATTCATAAGCACAGTGCAGAGGGGACAGAAGACAGGGCAGAGTTATAGAAACGTGATAACATGTCGTTTTCTCATGGTCACACAGAAAATGAAGGAATGGGGGGAAAAAATGTGTCATTCAAATTGTGTACACCACAATATCCCTTGAATTAGTTGTTCGAAACAATTGTAGAAAATAGTTTCAAAGTAAACATTCAACTCGTCTTAGTCTCACAATATTTATTAAAAACAAAACTTTTTTAATACAATTTCATTAACAAAATACAGGGATGTACACTATCGGCAAATTCTTGTCTTGGAGCATCCCTCCAAAAGTTCATCTTTTTCATTCTACTATGGCTACAAAACAGACCTAAAAATATATCCACTATATGATCAAACCACAGAGCTTGGACTAGAGTGATAACTTTCCCAGCATTTTGAAGCCGGTGGGTGCATCCATGTTTGTGTACAAACTTATAAAAAGCTTGACATTTTGCACTGCTATTGTATGCATAGGCGTACAAGCCAAGGGAGCAGTTGCCACCCCCCCCCCAATTCAGGCAAAACAGTGGGGAAAATTCGGGCAAAGCAGGAAGACGAAACAAGAAAAAAGAGACTTCTTATTAGAGAAATTGGTACTTGTGTATTTATCTGAGTAAAATTTGAGGCAAGTCAGCTCCTCTGCCCCCCATTAACCAAAGAGTCCCCATACGCCTATGGTTGTACGGCTATTTGCATTATAACTGCATTTGTTCTTTTTTATCTTGTCTATGCGTCATCGAATCAAACATGCCGTGAATGTGAACGCACAATCTGATAAAGTGCATAAGAGACTGCAAGCATAGCCCACCCGTATGCGTCAGGTGCCGATTTCAATGCATGTTCACCCATCATTCGTCTGTGCCATGAGTTGGAACTTTCAAACAAATTCATTCTTTTGCCATCTTTTGATGCAGATTTTGCTCCCTCTAGACTCAGAGAAGCAGCGAATGACAAATAAATTCGTCAAGTAAAATTCATCATCATTTTTTATAGGTTTAAACAGATCCGCATTGCACAGCGGGCCTATTCTAACACACATGGAATCTGAATCCCAAGTAAAACGTTGCAAGTAAGATTTATCGTGGGTGATGATGTGGAGTAGCAGTCGCGTATTAGGCACGCATGCCTAATACACAATTTCTTGCTTTCAAAACGTTCTCTTCAAATTAAAAACGTTCTGTTGCCACGAACATACGTAAAACATGGACGCGCCCAGTAGGCTTAAAAGACTTGTTCATGTACATGTTTACTGGGGAGTTAGCGCTCAAGTCAATAAACATGTTTATAACTCTATCAGTCCATAGATCACACAAATAGACCAAACATTTTTCAAAAAAAATCATAACAGACTTTAGATACAATTGCTGCCTTCAATAAAACGAACTTTGACCTTTAACCAATAGTATACAAACCCTTCAGACAAATCAGTAGTTCTCTGTAACCAAACAATTGGATAGACGTCAAACCAAAAATAAAATATACATAATTTATACGGGAATATTGAAATACTTTCGGGGGCTATTTACACAATTAGAAAGACCTAAATTTGTTAATTGTATAAAAACACCATAACTTGTAAATATCCGACAAAAAGAACACCTACATCTATAGTTGCACCAACTTGGGACAATCAAGAAAGTATATTCTAGTTTCTAACGTTAGAACCTGTAATGCCTTCATTATTTTTACACACTCGTAAGTCTAACCTTACGTTCAATCAGTGTTTTGGTGCACAGCATTAAATATTGTTCCGCTCCAACTATAGAATCGGCTCAATTATAGTTGGGATCAGCTCATAGTTGGGATCGATGCCACTATGCAGGGGTATACGATCTTTGGATCAGCCAAACTATAGTTTGTCTGGCCCAACTATAGTTGGTCAGGCCCAACTATAGTTATACTGATTCTATTGCAGGGGGCAACAACATTCTATTCAAATCAATATCTGGTACATATGATATCTAATATTTTTAATATCAAATACATATTTGGTATATCTGATAGAAATTATGTACGATGGATGTAATATCTTATTCGATAGAGGTAATAGCTGATTAATTAATCGATACATTATCACAATCCAACTTCAGTCCAATCGTGATATACTAGCATTATATCAAATAGTTCAGATATCCAGTATTTATAGTTGTGATATATTTGATAGGTGAACTATCTTCAGATAGAGGTAACAGCCGATTATAACTGAGTAGCTGAAATTTAAAAAAAAATTGTATTTTACCAATACTATGTAATACACACCTTGTTTCTGGATAGAACACTCTACTTTAAACCAATAAACAAAATGAAATAGTTACAAATCTTGAAAATGCCATCATGCAGTGGTTTGAATTTTGTTTTGGCAGAAAAACCACAGCGGAACTTCTTAAATTATCCCACTGTTCTCACTGAAAAATGTCAATCCACTTTATAGGTGTTAATGCATCGCCAGATGACGAATTACTGCAAGTCAACGGCAGAAGAAGCCATTTGGGAGTTTGATTTTGAGTAATGTCTGGTACAATGACTTGATTAGTCACCAGTGAACACTCAAATTTGGATTCCCCAGACTAAAGACAAGTGTTAGTTACATGGTTCAGGGCAAGCTTTTGTGTAGTAACTTTCAGATGGGCAAAGTCTGGAACCTTTGTGCCGTTCAATTAGAACAGCCCATATGCATGTCACAGAAATGATCAGGGCGCAAAGGATTCTGGGTGAAATCCGAGTCCAAACAACATTGGCAACCATCATGGCATGCTGATTTTGAAGCAATGCTGTACACAACAGGTAAATCCTGGCATGTTTACAAGTAAACTATAGCACAGTGTCCATCTTGGCAACTTGATTTCTTTTTGAAGTTGTACTCGGTTTCCCAAAATACTTTGTGGTATATATTTCAGATGGTGCTTGTGCATATGGGCTATTGTGTACTGGTATATGGAAGCTCGCCATCTCGTACAAAACTGCAAACAAATCTTGCCACGTACCATGTGACCTAGAAACTGTCTTCTGAGGAATTCAAATTTAAGTGGTTCCTCGTGACCAGGTAAGTTATTGTACCAGCAATTATTCAAACCCAACTTACAAATTGGCAACTTTATGCCTTGCCTTAACCACTCAACCTATGTGGAGGTCAAAGTTCATAACATACTTCAAGGGTCAAAGTTCAGCTATAGGATAGGGTGTATTTCCACACGGTGGAACTCTTAGGAATGTCTATATAATTAAAGCATAGACACTTAGGCACACATAGCAACTTTGAGATTATTCATATTTACAGTCATTTAGGCCACAACGAATCCGATGAATCGAATGAATTGTACAAAAACGTACGAATAATTAAGGGCAATGCCACGGTTACTCAGGCACTGCACAGTGATTTTTCATGACTTGATGCTGTGATTTCTTCTTATTAACCCTCCTAATCTTGCTAACACTTGCTGGTCACTTGACCGACCTATTCAAACAACTCAATTGCATGGGTTGTGCATGGTGGCACATCTGTGCAGATGTGCATTCACCACATAATCTCATATTGCCGGCTGGTATAGCTTATCTATCTCATTCAAAACCACAGTGGGTGATACTGGGTGGTCAGGAAGTGGGAGGGTTGACTGTGCACATGTACAATGTACTGTGTCGATACATTCACCATATGATATATTGCAAGCCGGTATAGTTTAACTATCAATTAAAACATTGGATGATATTGAATGGTCAGAAAGTAGGCAGGTTGACTGTGTACTGTGTGGATGCATTCACCACATCAATTAGAAACATAGTTTATGATATTGAATGGTCGGAAAGTAAAAGGGTTGACTGTGTACTGTGTGGATTCATTAACTGCATTGTCATATTGCAGGCCGACGTAGTTTAGTAGGAGGGTTGTAATAGTAAACCTCAACATACCAAGTCCTCACATTCGTTCAGAAAACACGATTTTTCGATACTTATGTTTAATGTGGCCTGAGTAACTATGGAAATTGTCATAAAGCATTGCCAGAATCTCTGTGTTTAAGATCGACATACAAAAATGGCTTACAAACTTTACTTGAATGTAGATCGGACAATGATCTGTTCATACAAACAATGAGTACATGTGCTTGAATTAATGAGTTTTCCCCTGGGCTATTTACATGTGTATCGCCGTACGAAATATCTTCCCAAAACCAAGGTCAATCTAGACCAATCCATTTGGGGTCATTAGCATATTGTCCGGTAACAGTATTTTCCCGCCATTACTGGGACACATTTACGCGCGCGAATAGTACGCGTGCATGTCTTATATTGCGTCAAGGTAGATTTGATAAAGCAGCATCAAAATCGATCACTGTTGATGCCTATGATATGCACACAAAAAAAAGGAACGCTAGATGCAATGTGTAGAATCCTGTTGGGAAGTCATTACATCACATAGGCTTGTATCTCCTGCACGCCCAAAGTTTTCCCTACTTCTGTCATGTCTGGCTCCAAAGCTGGCATATCTGTTTGTGTGTAATTTACTAAAAATCACCCATTATATCATTCAAAGGCATTTGGTATGACAGAATCTCTTCATTCTGAGAAGATTTTCAAAAACATGTGTAAAAGCCAGTTTCAATTATTAAACTTCTCTTGTGTAAATCCTCACACAAAAACAAAGCTCAATGCAATTCCTAAGGGCTTCTGGTAATCAGTGGAGCCAGTTTGTGCGAAGTGGGCGTGGCTTACAGTGCAATTACGTCACACTTAGGAACAGGAAAGTGCCCACCCAGTTATAACGGCACATGGTTGTGGCTTGGATTCATCTATACATTGTACAAGTCCCATAGGAATGCTCAAAGCGGATTGATTCGTTAGCGCATTGACAAATCACAACCATGACGGTACACCCAAAAAGTCTGACACGTTAAAACGTCATCATAAAATGAAAAATCAGCAGCTGCAACTTGGATTACTGTATTGTGAATCTTTGTGGTGGTTGCTCGGCAGAGACGACGCACGTGTCGTTTGCGTTTCCCACACGGGCACCACTGCTAGATGTATGCCATGATGGACATGGCTCAATGGCCATGGCTCATTCTATGAGTTGTTGACATCACATTTACAAAGCACCCCATCACTTGAAGAAAAACAAAACAGTTCCACCCTCACGGTCCATTTTGGCTTTTCACTCCATCCCAAAAAAGGGAAACCAAATCAATTTTAAGGTGAATGGAGGAGGATATTACAATTTGCTAAATGACCGACCTCTGGCTATGTACATGCTTACAAATATAACAGACGTGCACTGGTGCGTGCTCTTAAAGACGAAATTCTTACATCTTGGTTTCAAAAAGAAATCCATTGAACATTACTCGACTACTCCGTTAAATTGTTAACTACAACTAAAGAGTCACATTTACCTACACAAAGTATGCCACAGTCAGTTGCCGTTTCATGATCAGTACATCCAGGGCACTGTTTCCTTGTGCTTTCCAGGAAAAGGTTACCAGCCAAAATACGCCATGTGTAATCATTTGTGAGTGGTATCCTCTCCTGCTTATTTTCGCTTAGCAGAAATTGCTTAAGCAGCTCTATGAAAAATGACCTCAGGAAATACTCAAGTGTCAAACTGATGTACACAAAAACCCAACAACTGTGCTGTTTTAACCCTCAAACTCTCGGCAACCCTTTCTGGCGAATCGACCAACTGTTTGAAACCATTCAACTGCACGAGTAGTGTATGGAAGCCTTCTCACCCACATCACATTTCTACAGCAACGCGGAAAGTCTACCATGCTGGAGTAGGTACGTATGCGTATTGCCATCCAGCATTGCGTTTCATAGCACATATTCGCGCAGTACCAGTAACGTGTGTGCGTGCTGTGTGCAGGTAAGTACTCCAGCATTGCGAGCGATAAAATAGTGACGTCACCTGAGTAGGGTCTGTAATGGCACAGAATTATCAATGTACTATGCATATCCTTGAAGGGGAGGGGGCGTTTTCATTTTGCGAAGGGCCCTTCCACTGGAAACCTTACAGGGGCACCAAGGCCACGACTAGGGGCAACGGAGGCTATGCCTGTGTTTTTTTATGAATGAAAAAACTCTGCATTACTAGCACAAGTCAGCGACACAGCATCCTTCTCAAATGCCTCTACAGTAAAATGGCAAAGCGAAGCTGTTTTTTTTGTGAACACTGAACTGTGGATTGATCAGCACACTGTGTGTACGTAACTCGTGTCTGGTACAACTATATTACATTTAAAATGCTATCCAGGGAGCTACTTAAACAATAACTAGAGTGTTATCTTCCTAATGCAAGGATATCCTTGAGATCAAGCTGTTAATATGTGCCACAGTGAGATTCAGCCACCAGAATGTTGTCACCCAGTATTGATTCGCCTTGTTTGCAGTTGCTTATTGGAGAATTCAAGGGAGAAGCTCAGAGCGCCTGGCTTCTAGAGATGGTTCTTGTGATTGATTTAGCTTGTTGCGGTGCATACTTGAGCACAGGCTGTATACTCCCAAGGGAGCTGAGATGGTTTAAAGAATTAAATAAGTGTCCAATGTACCATAAGCGTCAAAACTGGCAACCGGTTCGTTTTTTTTTTATCATAAACATAAAATGATACCCTTTAACCATCAGATGATTGGTCAGTCTCATTTTTGAATGCAGTGGAGTAAGCTATCAGGGAGGGTTTTAAAGATTGCAGCAACTTTCATACTGACCGTTTGAAAATTGACCGTATTAAGGGCAAATTTGGAATCACCCGTTTATGGGCCATCTGGGAATCGACCACTTATGGGCCATCTGGGAATTGAGACCGTTTATGGGTCATCTGGGAACTGACCATTTATGGGCCATCTGGGAATCGACCGTTTATTGGCCATCTGGAACCCGACCGCTTATGGCGAATCTGAGAACCAACCGTTTATGGCCCATCTGGGAATTGAGCATTTATGGGCCTTCTGGGAACCGACCGTTTATGGGTCACCTGGGAACCGACCATGGGCCATCTGGGAACCGACCGTTTATGGCCCATCTCGGAACGGACCATTTATGGGCCATCTGGGAATCGATCATTTATGGGCCATCTGGGAACCAACCGTTTATATTGGGAGTCAACCATGCCATTATTCTTGTTTACAATTTTCCTCAAGCTTCAGTGATTAAGTTCGCTTTCTGAGGCATCCTTGGTTTCATTAATACAAACAAACATGAAATAATCAATTTGGTAACGATGCCATAAGTACCGGCTTCTCCAATCTCAAAATGTCTACAGAAAGTTAGAGATTTGTGTGTCACTTCTTTTGGTCACATCTGTGTTAAACCTGGCCAATCTCAGGTTGAAGTGTGACGAAGGCAGGAAAATAGCACTCTTGTTATTGAAATACCTCTTGGAGTCAATCTTACTGTGGCAGAGGTAAGTCTGTGTAATGTGGCAGCCATCTTGGTATTTCTGTGCACAGATCTATGACAATCAAAGTGAGGCTCAAGTGCAAATTAGACTGGTACCCATCTTTTGTATTACACAGTGAAGCGGCTCAATTTGTGTAATGGTAGCAAGTCAAAACATGTAACTATCCTTACTTTCTTAGTTACACTTTAATGTACTCTGTAAAAAATTTCAAAGGTTTGGTGATCTTTACCGGATTGCACTGCAAATCCTCTATTTTTAAAAAGAAACATCAAACCTTAAATGAAACCTATTAAAAATGTCATCATGATACACTTTCTTGAAAAAACACCACCATCAACAGCACCACACTTTGTGATGTACTATAAATGTAAATGTTAAGTAGGGTCTGCCCTTCACTTTTTCAGTTACTAACCAGCAAGACCAGTTAGCTTGTCCATCAGCTTTTTCACTGGGTCCACAATTCAAGATTTCCCTTTGAATTCGTCACTCATACTGGACTTGTATTTTGAAGTATGTGAACAATCAGTGGTTCACATGGGTGGTATGCAATAAACTAGCCTGCTGGACCACTTGGAGAGACTTTGGACTGGTCCTCAGGTGTTTCATTTGGCATTTAGCCAGCAGACCACTGTTAGGGGAGAAGGCTGTCAAGCCAAAAATCACACCATGAGTTCAAACAAAGTTATTTTGTGATCAGACCACTTCAGATGGCATTGTTTTCAGAATAATTTTGAAAGAGTACCAACTGCAAACGTCATACACTAAGTGAGTTTAAAAATCAACCACCCCCCCCCCCCCCGGATTATCACCAAACCTGTAGCATATTCGTTTTCAGCCAGGTGCATTTAAGAAATGATCCTCAACTCATAACTATAGTGACCATGAAGTCAGGGAACTGCACATTAATACACAATGCAACTGTACGAAAGAAGAACTAATGAATGTCAAACACAAGGGTACCAGTGAAAGGTTGCACAAAATGAAATACAATGTAGGAGTAACTGGCTACCAATGATCCCTTTACCTCTGCCACATGAAGATTAAATAAACACCCCTTCCAATCCCCAAAGCCCCGCCTCCTATTAAGAAGGCCAGCATACCCTATGACTGTGGATCGTTTTGTAGTTCTTTGATTTGTTTGATGAGATAGGCTTTCTCGTCGTTGAACTGTTCGTCTTCCGTCCTGTCGGTGTGGAACGCAGACAGAAACTCCACGAGTTTACTCTGGTTCTTGTAGAGTATGCCGAGGATGGCTGGGGTTTTATTCGGGTTGGCTACAAATACCTGCAGGGTGGAGTCAACAATCATAATTAATCATAAAGTACGGGAGTAGTAATTCAAGCGTGAGATTGTATAAAAATGAAAAATCAAGCAACAAAATTTAAAAAATAAAAAGTTGCATCGCCCTTAAGGTAGATCCGTGTACTGCCGCATCCCAGGTTATATCCATGAGCTAGCTCTATGGTTGTATCAAATAATGGGGTGTGATCCCTGGCTACACGGCAGTAACCGGTTGAATGGCTTCTGACTGGCACCTCCCCACCCCCCGAACAAAGATATTGACAAAATAGGGAGACCACCAACATTAGGGCTAGATAGCTCAGTTGGTAGAGCTCCAGTGAATTTTTCTTTGTTCACCCAAAATTGATTCAAATGAAAAATCCTGAACATTTGACAAGTTTCTTCTTGGTGTGGAGATGAAGCCCACTATATTTACAGGATGTTATGTTTCAGAGGTTTACATGCTCTGCAATATTTCACAAAAAATATCGGACGGATTGGTCAAAAAAAGGGTTATTTTTTTTAATGGCCTCTTTCAACAAAATCTGTAATCAGGAAAAATCCCACCAGGAAAAAACCTGTAAACAGGAGGAAGCTTTTGATCAGGAAAAATCTTGTATCAGGAAATATCCTGTGATCAGGAAATCTCAACAGGAAAAATCCCGTAATCAGAAAGCTTTTAACCAGCAAAAATTCTGTACCAGAAAAAATCCTGACATTTCTGATAATTACAACATTTCACATAGCTGAAGGTTTGTAAATAATAAGGGCGGTCTTTTATAAAATGGCAATTTTGCCTCTCTGAACAAAATCTTAAGGCCCAGGGATCAAGTTGGATGAGAGAGCAATGAAAAATCCTGTCATCAGGAAAAATCCTGACAACTCACAAGCCTTGCAATTATCGAAAAGAATCTTGATCAGTTTCAATCTGAAGGTCAATGACTATAAAAAGTTCAGCTTGTAACAACCCTTCAGTGAAACATTTCTGTACTATTTCATCAGAAAGTTCAGGCTTTCTAGATAACCGATAGAGGGCGTTCTACCCTCGTCTGGACTTACCTTGAAGACGTGGAAAGCCTCAAACTGTATGTTTCTGCTCGTGTCTTTCAGCATGTTCATCATAAGTTTAAGGTTTTCCGGGTTACTGATATACTTGGTCATGATGGTGAAGTTGTGTCTGTCGAGTAGCAGCTCACCGAGGAGCTACAGAAAAAAAAGGGCAAATATCAATCATTTTCCTGAAGACGAGCAGGGTACATTGTGTCCTGGCTGAGCAGTCTAGAGCACTGGACTCAAGTTCTGATGTTCTGTTCAGCAGAGTGTGGGTTCGGGTCCCAGTTGGGGACACTTGAGTCCTTGAGAAAGACACTAACCATTGTTGCTTCATCGTTCGGATGGGACATCAATCACTAGCACAAACTATGCCCTTAAAGACACCCATTTACCCCCTGGGTGAAGAGAAGCAATTGTAGTTAAATGTCTTGCTCAAGGACACAAGTATCATGACCGGGTTTCGAGCCCACACCCTGATGACTTCGTCACATGAGACCGGTGCACTAGACCGTTCAGCCACGACATGATAATGATGCATTCTCATGAAATAGACAGTGTAAGTCTACTGTGAATTCAAAATGTTGGCCCTGTGCTAAAGTCCTAAAGTTCAAACTCAGTGAGTTATTTTACTTCCTTCAGACGGCAAAGCTATCTATCTTAGTGGTTCCCCAAAATATCTGATTACGTGCGAGAGTTGCGCAGTCTATCACAATTGAGTGACTGTTGACAGCAATGAGGTTCTTTTTTCTACCCACTTCATTGCACAACACCTGAAATGTGATAAAAAGGTTTTAAGCATGCAGACAACAACACTGGTCATTTTAAAAGACGGTATCCGCACTTTAAGTGACCAAACATATACATGAAATAACAGACCTGTGAAAGTTCAAGCTGAATTGGTCATCGGAATCACAACAAAACAGTGGGAAAAAACCTTGTATATCTTCACTGTTTCTTCACCAAGTCTGGTACTAGGAGATCAAAACTAATTGAAAAAGCATTTACAGCAAAAACATTTTTTGGGGAATTCTGTGCAAATCTGTGAACGTTTATACTTTCAATCTCAGCCATGTTGTACACACCCTTTAATAAGACAAACTTTGCATCAATCTTTTCAAGAAATACAAACTACGCATACCTTCAATGATTGTCTCTTTGTGACATAGTTCTCGGAGTTCAACAACTTTTGGTATCTTTCAAACACATTGTCGTAGTTTTTCTCTAGAAATTCGGCACACAGAATTTTATGTCTGGTTAACAATTCCTAAAAAAAAAACAACAACGAAAAGGTTTTTAAATAACTTGACTGAAATGCCTTTGAGATGACTGGTGTTCCCAAATAACAGTAAACCCTTGAAGGCCATGTCACACGAGGCAATTTATAGGCAACCAGTTCCAGGCAATCTCCATGAATAAAAGTCATTCAGTTTTCTCATTATTTTCCTGGGGATATTTAGTAACAGCAAGAAGAATGACTATGATGCTGCTGTAGTGTTCCTTTTACATGCAGTGCAGTTGGTTGCCTCCAAGCTGCCTGTAAAAATTGCCCTGTGTGACATGGCCTTCAGTCTTCTAAAACCCTCAGGGTCCATCTGTACAAGTAATGTAATGCTACGTGCACCATGGTGTGTGCAATCAGCATGAAGGCTGTGTTTCTTTTAACCAGTTCGCACCCGGATTCTTCCTTTTTTTCCCATCCAACAGGTTTATTTTCTCCGAATTGCTGGAATAATTGTTTTGGGGGGAGTACCGCTGGCACAAAGAAACCTTGTTTTGACAAAGCCTAGAGCACTAAGATTCTCTTAGTAGCACCAGGATTTTTGTTTTCTCTTATCAAGAAAATGTCAAATACATGCAACATAAATTGCAAAACCTCAATCTCGAACCAAGGCTGGACTCTTGGTTTACTCTGACTTCTCCATCGAGCTGAAATAAAATTAATATACAATGGTTGAAACCTCTCGATGTCTCGTAATCCTCCTCTTGGAACGAAGGGACAAAGGTCTGGAATTGGGTATCAGTGTAAAGTGTACCATTACACTATACACATACATGTAGAAATAAAACTCAGAGAATGCTGTGTGTGTACATGTAGTTGTCTGTCCATACCTGCTCCGAGGCATAAGTGCGTGCTGCCATTTCAGCTGTATGGCAAAATTCAGCTTTCCAAATGGATGCCATACAGGCATGTCACATGGTATTGATATGTCCATGGCTGATGTCTAGAGGGCATGCACAGCAGACACATCTTTGAAATTTAGATTTCAGGGATGAGAGTGGCTGAAAATGAAAAATCCATGCAACACCGGTGAAGGGTTTGGTGGCTACCAACCACGCCATAACCCGTAGCACTTTGTAATAATAATAACACACAGTTTTTATATAGTACTTTGTCACACCCTATGGGCGTCTCAGAGCGCTCAGTATTTTTTTCCTGCAAGGTATGATGAGTTACGTTTTGGAAGTACATGTATGAAACCTGTTCCTTTACATAGCACCATGTAATGGTTCACAAGGTGCTGTGGCGCAATCTGCAGCCAATCAAACCAGGAACACCGGGGCGAACCCCTTCTCTTTGCGATAAGTGTCACTGGGTTCTTTTACGTGCATTACACAAAACACGCGACCAACGACTTTACGTCCCATCCAAAGGACGACGCAATAATGGTTAAGTGTCTTGCTTAAGGACACAAGTGTCACGACCGGGACTCGGACCCACACTCTGTTGATCAGAAACACCAGAGCTTGATTCCGGTGTTCTTATCCGCTCGGCCACGCCACGCCACTTTGTGTTTAAATGTAGATGGGGCAAGCACCTTGGTGTAGTCAAAATACAGTACATGTACTGTGTTATGGCTTTACAAGAGCCTCGATGTATATAATTGACATTTTAACAAAAATTGTTTGTTTTTGTTTTGTTTTTTAAGTAAAAGAATTAATTACACAACAATAGTTTTTTTTTCAATCTGGAAATCCGGCAAAATCTGGAGAAACTTCCTTCCTGTGATTTACCTTGAATGTTGCAAAGGCATCAGATGCGATGTCAAACGTTGACATCTCGACGTAGGTGAAGAATTTATAAAACTCATCGCTGTTAAGGATAATCTTAGCGAGTTCTACAAATCGGATGCTATCCCTGAGCATGATGCCACAGTTCAATGCAATCTGCTG
This sequence comes from Marthasterias glacialis, assembly GCA_911728455.2. Lineage (NCBI taxonomy): Eukaryota > Metazoa > Echinodermata > Asteroidea > Forcipulatida > Asteriidae > Marthasterias > Marthasterias glacialis. Next base: position 10,559,190 of record OU452233.1, on the reverse strand, counting down.
GTTCTCATAGCTGAGGGTAAGACATAAATTAATAATATTAATATGTATCTGTTATGCACTTTTTCAAGCTAGGTAGGCCCCTCAAGGCACCTTGGAAAATTATTACCCCTGTTCAATGGGCTTTAAGCATTTCTTAAACCATCTCAACTCCTTGGGAGTATGCAGCATCGACAGCCACATGAGTCCACAGGTTGTTTATCATTCACATCAACAGTCTACACACTCACAGGTACCCATCTAATCCTGGGTGATGAGTAGCAATTATAGTTAAGTACATGTATCTTGCTCATGGACACAAGTGCCACGACCAGGACTCGAACCCACACTCCAGTGACTCAGCCACGAGGACTTGAGTTCAATGCACTAGACTGCTCCGCCACATCACGCTATAATAACACGTTGCAAACTTTTGGTTCATCGGTAACAAGCCTGGAATTACACAAAGGCCATGGCCTCCATTGTGGGCTACAAATCAACTCCTTGGGCTGAAATAGGGTTACCCCCTTTACAGTCCGTAAGGATGTAGGCTTTGGTATCATCCATCAGAAGCCTGGCTGGTAGAGCAGGAGGCTCTACCTCCCCAACTTTTACGAAGCAATCATGTTTAAGTGCCTTGCTCAAGGACACAAGTGTTATGACCAGGACTCGAACCCACACTCCGATGACTCAGCCACCAGAGTTTAAGTCTGACGCACTAACCACTCAGCCATGACAAGCCATGATTAGCAACTCTTATGATAAATTAATAAATGATAAGTTCCAATCTGAAAGTTTACTGATTATATGATTCATAGTAGTTCCAATCAGCCACAGAAATACTTCGTTTTGAAGTACTGTCAAAGTCAAGACAGAAACAGTGCCTAAAACACAAGGGCGATGACTCTTTAAGTATTTAGACCCTACAGGCTGAACATGAACAAAACTTAAAATGCTACAACTCGAATGACATGACATGTTTACAAAAGAGCCACAGAGTCTGGACTTCCTGCAGGCACAATTTGTACACAGCTCAATGGAAGCAAACATAACATTTGACATTCTATGGAAATTGCACTGTACAATTGTTATCAACTTTTGAAATGATGAAAAGCGCACATCTCAAAAGTTGTTCAGCTTTTGATTTTATGCGGTAGTTACGACACAAAATGTTAAAATTTCTCACATGACCAAAGCAGTATCTTGTCTACCAGGAAGTGCCCTGGAATGAGTGGAATGTACAAGACCAGATCACTATGTTTTTTTTTAAAAGAGGTGTCATGATCCGTACAAGAGAGTATTTCTCCGTAATGCAATCAGCAGTCAATCTTTTATGAATGTTTGCTTGTGGGCACTCAGACTACCAATATTGCTGGTACACTGACACATAATCTTGGTAGTCGGGGCTATGTCTCGCAAGGCAATTTACAAGCAACCAGTTCCAGGCAACTTTCAACAAGAAATCACCTTCACAATTGAATATTCAAAAATTAAGAAATCAATTGTAGGAAGAAGAAAAAACTTGCGCTATTGAAGTGTTCTTTTTGTATCCAGTGTACATGGTGTACATGTAATTTACAATGTGCAACATAGTTGTCTCAAAGTTGCCTGTAAAAATTGTACAGGCAAATTTTACAGGCAACTTGAACATGTTGGAGGATTTAATAACAGTGGATTTACTATCATTTACAACTACACTGCTAATCATTATTGACAATACATTTCACTATTTATTATCATTATTTGGGTGTAGAGCGACCATACGCTGTTGGATTTTGTAACAGCAGAAGAATCCTAGTAAATCACACTTGGGAGTTAGGGTTAAGTATTTGAGCATGTCCTACGCTGACCCGATACTTCATGGAGGTAATTGCCTCCGTTGCCCCTGGTCATTGCCTTAGTGCCCTTTGTTTTCACAAAGTGACGAATGTGCCTTGGAATTAATAACTCATCAAAACAGTTGCAAGATTGGAAACATATTGACAGTTCTGTATGAATGAAGATGTCAGCTTCATTTTGGCAGGACAATTCTAAAGAAATCTGCAAATTCCAAATTCTTACAGCATTGAAAAGACCACGCAGTTTTGAATAATAAAAAAAAAATCTCCTTACCCTTTGCATAGTGTAAAGAGGATGTCACTTTTCTCACAGATGTGATCCACTGTCGGAGAGCGACTCCCAATCTGCCTCCTCAAGATGTTGTTGTAGATTTGAGCAACATCTTTCTTGGCCTGGAAACACAAACATGAGCAACAGATTACACCAGGAGATTGTACATCAACAAATATAATTAAACGCAAAACACAAAACTGCTTCACTAAGAATTGATTTAAAATTAGCGAATACCTCATATTTATAACTCCAAAATACAGTAAATTACACATGATGCAAGGCTCATACGAGTCGTTAAAAAAGCCAAAAACACGCCACTCTTACCTTTCCCCATAAAAAAACCTCCAAAACAAAAACGATATAGTAAAATGTCAGACTATTGCTAGCCTTTTGGGCATGTATTTCAGACCTGGAATTTCATCTTTGAGAGGGCAAGGCTATACATTTTGCAGAGGGCACTTCTATTGGAAAATCATGAAAGTCTATGGGAGACTTTTGAAGGGGCACCAAGGCCAAGACCAGGGCAACAGAGGCCATGGCCACTGTGGCCTACGTGTAATTCCAGGGTCCAGTTTCATAGAGCTGCTTAAGCAGAAAATGTTGCTTACACATTTCTGCTAAGCAAAATTTAGCAGAATACTAGTCAGAAATGGTGCATGTTACATGGTATTTTGGCTGGTAATCTTATTCTGGCAAGCATAAATATTATTGTGCTGAGCTACTTTTTGTATTTAAGCAGCTCTATGAAATTGGGCCCATTATGACAACCTCAAATTGAGTTATAATAATAAGAGTTATTTTAATACAGCAATGTGTGTCAAACACTGTAAAATCCTTCCCTTAAGTCCTGTTGAAAAAACCACTTTATCCCCGATGCAAATTTAACATCTATTAAACTCGTTGCGGCACCTGCTGCTAAAATATAGTATTTAAACTGTCTCAACATACCGGGGCAATCTTGGTAGTCTAGTTGGTAACACATTTGCTCTAGAATGGTGGGGGTCAGGGGTTCCCACCCAAGGAGCGCCTGTGGATTTTTTTTCACAGGACTCGGGAAAGTGCCGAGTACACAGTGCTTAACACACATCTGTGTATGGGTAAAAAAACACAAATAACATCTATTCTTGAATGATTTCCCCCCCCCCCCCCGGAGTAATATGCCCTTTTTCCGTCGGACTCAGGAAAATAATACACAGACAATAATGACCGCCATACACGTTACCTCAAAGTCAAGATAAGGGAGGTTCTTGATGAGTGCCAGCAAGAGCCCGCTATCATACATGGAGTGAGCAAGCTGACCGACTAACTCCGTCTGTGGGTCTTGGTCGCCAGTTCCATACAGAATGGTCTTCATGCCGACGAGAGTCTTGGATACATCCTCTTGTGCCTAATAAAATAAATGCATCATCTCTTTACTCGCAGTCTTCGCATCGTCAACTCAGGAATGTGATCGCACAAACATTTTTAAAATCCTGAAAACAGGGATTGAGAGCGGATGAAAATGAAAAATCCACGAAACACCGGCAGAGGGTTTGGTGGCTACCAACCAAGCCATAACCCGTATCAATGGCAGCATTCTGTGCTTAAATGTAGATGGGGCAAGTACCTTGGTGTAGTCAAAATACAGTACATGTACTGTGTTATGGCTTTACAAGGGCCTGGATGTACATGTATGTAAATGACAAAAATTAGTAAAAGAAATTCCTCAACAACAATTTTTGTGAAATCTGGAGAAATCTCATCCCTGTGAAAAAACACCTAGAATTTAAACATTAGTACTCTTACTCTTACTCTTGGTACTTTTTCCCAGCAAATTGGCAAACCATTTGGAAACATTTAGCTGATCCGGTTGTGCATGGTAGCACAACTGTGCAAAGAACTATTTGTGCACCATGTGCAGGCCTCGATCTTAAGCAAAACGGGGGCAGGCCTTTGCTGGCCAAATCAGAGAAATTGTACAAGTGCATGCTGGCCAAGTTGGTAGTGACAGTGCAAATTTTTCTGAAGGGCATGCTGGCCAACTCGACAGGGCATGAGGCCAATGGCCTTGGTTAAGATCAAGGCCTGCAGGTGTTAACAGCACAAATGCATGTTCACCACATGATTTCATATTGTACGCTGGTACAATGTATAATGTAGTTTATCTATCTTTCAAAACCACAGTGGACATTGGATGGTCAGACAGTAGGAGGGTTGACTATGTGCAGGGTTTGCCCTTAACTTTTTAAATAACTAGCCAGCAGGGCTAGTTAGCTTGTCATTTCACTGGTCCGCCAGCATTTTCACTGGTCCATATTTCATAGTAAGTAGGGATGTGTTTTAACACTGACGTAGCCAGCCGGACCACTAGGAGAGAATTTTCACTGGTCCTCAGGTGTTTTGACTGGCATTTGGCCAACAGACCACTGTTAAGGGAGAACGCTGTGTACTGTGTAGATGAATTCACCATGATTTGATATTGCAGACTGGCATTGTTTGTCTACATGTATCTCTCAAAACCACAGTGGATAACATTGATTGGTCAGTCAGTAGGAGGGTTAATTAAAAAGAAAATTTGGCAAGGATTAGCAGTTCCAGTTTGTGTCTTCAGGCCCTGCCACACTGCTTCACAGATTTTTTTTAAGCGCACAAGATATGACCTTTTTTTAAAAACCAAAACGGACACTTCTTTTAGGGAATTTCAAAGTTCTACAGTCCCGATCATTTCAAAGGGTACTAAGGCAATGCAGGCATGGACACTTTTCTCCAAGAAATATCAGGCTTGCTAGTGTAATAAACTGAAACTGACATTTCTTCATCATTTCTATCACACAGGTTTCTTCAGGCCACCGGGTAACAAATCCATTGGTTTCATTACCAGAAAGAAACAATAATAAACTATTTTCGATTCTCTGTCTTCAGATATTTGTCAGTTTGTCTCGATGCTGTTTGCCTGTATTCATGAACATATCTACACATGTACCTTTCTACCGGAAGAGATGAGTTTTACATACACATATGCATAGTGAACAAGATCAATAAATATTTAACTGAACTTCCAGTTACAAACCTTCTCTGCCTTCTTTCCTTCCTGGCATTTCTCGATCACTTCCAGCGCCTCTTTGACGATTTTGACAAGCTCAGTAGGTGTCTTAGCGGACTTCCCAAACAGAGGCATGGTGATGAATAGTACAGTGACCTCACCTCTAGTGGATTGAACCTCAAGACTCTAGATGTGCAGTGCCAAACGTCTGGTCACTGACCATGCAACCACTGGGCCAGAGATAGGTCACAGACTGGTCAAGGACCGGACACGAGACTACAGATTTGGTCTTGACTGGTCTTATCCGCAGTAATGATTTCTAAAGTGTGCAACAAATTGAAAATAATATTACAATTACATTTAAGATCGGATACATGCCATTTGTATGAGGAAACAACCGCATTAAAATGTCATGTGTTACACTTGTACATTTCAATGCAGAAAAAGGTCTGGTTTCTGGAAGGGCACATCTCACTTACCCATACTACAGAATGCTCATCAAAGGCACCAGCACAGTCTTTTTAGTTAAATTAAACATGCTAATTATGTTGTGCATTGAGAATTATCACTCCAAAAGATCTTGAATCCATCACAAAATTCACAGGGAACCTCTCCGGGTCTGATTCTTTGTTCATGTAAGTGCAAGGCAGTTTTTTTAGTAAAGGCCACCTGGGCCCAATTTCATGGCTCTGCTTACCGCAGAATTCTGCGCTTACGGCCCATAGAATCGCATGCTTTACAGGGCACCGTAAGCGCAGAATTCTGCAGTAAGCAGAGCCATGAAACTGGGCCCTGGTGAGGGAAATCTAAATTCCTACTGAAACATTTCAAGGGGCACCTAAGCAGGAGGCAATTTTATCTTTGAAGTATTAGGCCTTTTCCATGTACATAATATTACAATATACAATGTACATGTTAATGTACATTTAAAGAATACACAAACATTTAAGTACAGTATTGTGTAAAATTTCATTGAAATGAATGTACATTTCAGTGGACAATGAAAGACAGTAAGCTCAAAAACTTTAACATTTATGTATGTAACCTTTGTTTACAAAAAGAGTGTGCATACATACATTCCAGGGCCTTGCTGGCAGGCAAGATAATGCACTGGTCATATGGGAAATTCGACTTTGTGTGTCATAACTTCCACATACATGTAAATGCAAATTTAAGAGTTATAAAAATAACTGCTGAACAAGTTTTGAGATACACCCCCCTTTCTTCATACTAAAAGTGGATAGATAAAAATCAGACAGTGCAAGCTCTATAAATAATAAGACACACGTATTATGTGTGTTCTTCCAGTGGGTTGTGTACACATCATTCCTGCAGGAAGTCCAGGCTCTGTGGTTCTTTTGTAAACATGTGATGTCACAGGTTACATGGTCTTTTAAAATTTTTTTTTCATTTTTTTTATGAACTGCTCTTGTTAAGGAGCACCCCAACAAAAACAAGCAGAATATCCCATAGGGATAGCTACGTGCTTGTTTCAACAGACCACCCCACAATAAAAAACAAGAAAAAAAGAGAAGAAACAATAGTTATTGGACTATGCCTCGCTCACTAGAAAGTGATGAGAGACATGACCATTACATGTAGCATCACACTGCAGTCCTATTGGCCCTAAGCTGGTTTGTCTGTACAGGTCTGATACTTTATGGAGGCAATTGCCCCCATGACCATGGTCACTGCCTTGGTGCCCCTGAAAATGGTCCACCAGAAACTTTAAACTTCCTTCATAGAGGTGCCCTTTACTATGGAAAGACTGCCTTGCCTTAATAACATTGAAGTATCAGGCTTGCTTATAAAGCGATCACAACCCATGACACTTTAAATTGCTTGCCACCTACATAAATGCCTAAGTGCACAATTGCACACTCAACTGTTAAGGCCCATCACGATTGTTAAATACCGACTACGAAATTATATACCGTATACAGGACATACCATAAACCAATAAACTGCATCTGACAGGCATGTTAAAGTCTTCCAACCGAGTAAAAGGGCTACCAAAAATCATTCACACATCATGAACATATTATCCATGGGGGTTTTTCATAAAGAGTTATAAAAAAATGATTAGAGCTGGTATTCAAGCGCAGTTCAAATCTAAAGGTCAACTTATGTACAGAGTGGATTGAATTCATAGTACTGTGAGTAGACATACAATTATCAAAGAGACACAACTTCAGAGTCGGTTACCTCTAAGAATACACTAGACATTCCAAACATGCCTTATCCATATGAGACCCACTATACAAAGCACTGAACATTTAGGATCCTATCTGTCTACACTGGTGTACAATGAAATCCAACTCTTTCATATTTGACGTAATTCTTTTTTAAGCCATAGCAAAAAGCTCTACTTGCATTGAATCCATCTTGATCATTACAGAAGTGAAACTACATGTGTGTCATTCGTACTAAAAGCTACCGGTAAAACAATTACACACCCTAACATGCAGTATGTACAGGCACAGTTTGCCTACATTTTCTCTTGCATGTAAATTTGCATTCATGTTGATGTGAAGTGAGAATAACTCAAGTATCTAATGTAGCGAGTACCATGCTTTACCAGCATGTACACGTATCACACACACACACACATGTACTTGCCGATGGCATTTCAAAACACGTCTGCATGCATTAAACTCCAACTGTATAATGTCTGCAGTAGCTCTGTGACTACTTTATGACAAAAATTCCAATGAAATTAGTTTATAACATTAAAAACCAATCAATTTATCACCATGCCTCGCTTTTATTCTCATAAGAGCTGTGATTGAAAACAAAGATGGAACTTTCATCCAGTTAAAGACAAAGCACAGGATTTACATTATAAATATTGTTTTGGCCTATACACTAGTTCCAATCTGACAGCTCAAGGTTTACAAAGTTCACACCAGAACCAATCCTCCAGGGAAACATTTCCGTCTGAAATCTGGTCAAAGTTGAGGAAAAAGTATTTACAATTATCAACCCCATAAATCTCAGACCTGGGACAATGTACTTCACCATTGCCTTGGTGCCTCTAGAAAATATACAGCACAATTACTTTTCACTCCTGGAGGTCATGTAAAACAGCCTTGCCCAATACAAGATTGAAATACCATGCCTGAAATTGCGATTGCTTACTTTGACTGCCACAAACAAAATAAGCCCGCCATGAACATGTAAAAAAATCCCTGACAAAGCATGAACCATTTTTCATTATTTAAAATTCCCCAGGAATTTCCCAGGGATTTTCATTTTCTGGGCATTGGCTCTGCAGTGTGAAAAAGGGGAGTAAAGGTGCAGCAGTGCCCCTTAAAACCAACCGCCCATCTCAAGACGGATTCTCGTAGACAGAGAGGATGATTATTGGATTTCCTGTGTTAATTGACTGGGGTGTGATGATACTGCCTTCTCATTGTGTGGTGTGTGGTGATGCATCGTTCAGGGTATTGAAGACAATGCTCAAATGAACTATAGAGGTTAGTGTGTATATGACACTGTGAGTGCCATGTTAATATGCATAGGCAAGCGTGACCTACAAAAAAGCAGCGTGTTGTACATGTACTACACGTACATGTACTATGCATGGTACACGTGTCTATGAATCATTTTACACAGAATACAGACAAGGAACTGTTCTAGCACACTCATAAGAAAGGTGCCACACTAAACAAATGTTAAGGAAGGGATTTCAGAGATGCAAGCCTTCTGTGTAGAAGAAGCTGAATGATGAGTTTGTTCAATTTTAAACTAAACTTCACTTTTACTTTGATGTATCCAACATTAGCCAATGTTCTTCTAAAATTACAATTCATACATGTACATGTACTTTAACATGCCATTCACTGGGCTTGAATTTTAGAAACATCTCCATTAGACTACATGTCTTGAACATGTAGCTCCGAAATTTGACTGGACCATTAAACTGATCTTACAAGACCAAATAATTTCGCCTTTATATTCACTGAACTTTTAGGAGGATGTTTAGACATCAAAATCTTAAGCAGGGTTTTCAGGATTTTTCAAAACCGGGGGGCGGGGGGCATTCTGGACCTTCTGGACCTTCATTTTTTTAGAAGTGTACCCGAAGCATGCTGAGCTGGCAGCATGCTGAACTGAAACCAGCAGGCCTAATTGCTTCTTTCTTGAAAGGGCAAGGGCATTAAGGCATTTTTTTTCTTGATAAAGGGCACCTCTATGAGGAAATTGTAAATTTCTATTGCAACACTTAAAGGGCACCGAGGCAATGACCAGGGGCACGGAGGCAATTGCCTCCATGAAGTATCAGGCCTGCTCAGCATGTTTTTATTTGATATTTATGTTCGGTTTGTTTTTAAAAGCTCTATTGTGCAAGCTGGTTTTATGTTATGACCTTTTCTAAATTTGATCTTAAAATATAAAAAAAAAAAATTAATAATAATAATAATTTTTTGGCAGCACCCTGTAAACCCTTAATACATAGGTCTCGCACATGTAGGTTTCATCATTTAAACACTTCAAAAGCATGTCTTAAAATAATACAATAAGCTCCTTGAGTACCTAACTATTGGTAGATACTTGCTAACAGCTAAGAACAGGGAGGGATAAATGAATTCTCCCAACAGACCTTATGCGTCTGACATCATGAGTCCCATAGAGATATGTACAACAGTGCCCTCAATGAGGTCCAAACCGGCCGTAAGTTTACTGTAGGAAAACGGCTGTGCATACCCTCTATACACATTGAAGCCCTGATTAACCCAACTCCCTAGCTTTAAGTACAAAGGACCTTCCTCAATCCTTCATAATCCTCCAAAATGAGTCGTGCATGAAACTCAGTGCCTCAATCCTTCAAAATCCTCCAAATAAGTTTGTGCATAAAGAATCCTTTGTATAGAAAAAGCACATGTACCCAGCATACCATTACAAGCAGGAATAAACTTCCCTAATTATTATTGTCCTCCAAAATCCTCCAGAGTCCTCCACAGTAAATTTTCATTATGCCCTAAATCCACCACAATCCTCCAGATCTCACTGAAGGATGCTTCCTCAATCCTCCATGCATCAAATGTCGACCTTCTTCAATCCTTCATAATCCTCCAATTGGTGATTTTCAAATGTTTCTTAATCAATCAAAATCCTCCAAATCCTCCAGAGGATTATGGAGGACTTACATGTAGGAAGGTTAGGGTTAAATGATCTGATATTTTGCGTACATTTCATATTTTGTTTATTTTTCACAGAAATGCAGTGACCAAGGTATAGTCGTCCTGTGTTATAATTTTTTGTAACTTTTTTTTTAAAAACTTAACCCTTGTGTGCATGTGTTCCACAAACTTTCACAAAATTGCCTACCCCTTACATCTTACATCTGTGGTGCATTTGAATGCTTTCCATAAACTTTTGCATGTTCTTCTGAAGAGTAGTGCACAAGTACCACAAATTTCCACAGTGAAATAGAAAAAGTCCCACACTGAACAGTTACTGCAGGATTATGTAGAACTGACCTGCTATGCTCACACAGTGTCTTGTTTTCCAGATGTCATGGGACTGCATGTATGTGGTTTCTATGTTCTTCAATATCGCATAGTTTTACTTTGCGGAAACGGATTTTTGTTTTTCCAACTCGAACACAAGTTCTTCAAAATTCCACAATTTGCTGTGGTTTTGGGTGGAATTGCATTGTGTTCTACAGCAGTTACACACGTTCTTCAAAATTCCACAACTGTGGAATTCCGTGGAGTGAATGGGTTTTTGAACTGATTGTAGGAGGGTTAAAGGGACACATCGCCTTTGGATTGGGCATTTTTTGGCTATAAAAAATGTTTTTTTTCTAAAATGAATATGGTTGGAAAGATACTTAAAAAGTAGAATATCATGATTCACATACATACATTATCCCATGGTTTTTGTTTTTCGTGACAGAACACAGTACGCCATTTATTTTGTAGAACCAAATTGTTGATTCCACAAAATGGCAGACCATGTGTTTGTATGTTGAGTGTGGCTCCACTGGTTGTATTTCCGTGAGGCAAATTTACGTTTTTTGAATCACTACTCACTAATTACAACACATTGTAGTTGTTTTATTGCATGAACGACTGTTAAAAAGGATAAGGAGCAATTCCAAACGGAATTTTTTTAAAGAGATTTGAAGGCAATGTGTTCCTTGAAAGGCTAAAAAATGTATGTTCTTATACAATTGCACAGTTCCCTGTGTACATTGTATACAAGAGACCTTGCATGATACAACATAATACAACCATTGCATAGACAAACATTGAAATACACAGTGTCAGTGTGCCAAACACAACTACCAGCCAATGAGAGGTCTGCCTTTGAAATCAGTGAGGGCACTGTTTGAGCTTGTGATATCATGCAAGGAGTCTATCCTGTATAATTAAACATCTAATAGACCGATTGCGCGACCCGTGTCACGTGACCACTTCTAGGTATAAAATGTAAACACACAAGACGTCCTCCATAGGAAAGTGCGGTACGGTACACAATGATTGTTGCATTTAGTTTATTCGATCGAGGTTTCTTGCTCGAAATCTGTGAAAAATATTCCAGACTTTGTACCAGAGACCCACGAGTGGCTGAATAAAGCCAGTAAGGACAATTCCACTGGAACTTCCAGCAAGTCTTGAAAATTGTACAAGTAACGTATTTAAAAGTGCATTTATGATGTGTACAGCGCACGACGGAATGTTACGCCAGACGACCGCGATCACCACAAACTTTTCAACACAAAAGTTTCAAAGTAGTGCCGGTAGTGCATGGCTAAAAAACTTCTTTTTAGTAGAATTCTGTTAAATTATGAAACAGAGATGTGATTTAAATTAATGCCACAACATACTACTTTAAATAAAGGGGCTGATTAACTAATTTATCACTTAACAAAAAAAAAATTGACTGTTTTTGAACTCACTGTGTCATGGCATATCTCTTTACACGTATTTTGCCATCAGCTGACGGCATTATACCCAGTAGGGGGTCACGTGAACGCATGTCAACATTGTCGCGCAATCGGTCTATTACATTTACTACGAATTAGACAGACTGAACAAAAACATTACAAAATGTCATCAGTTTCTCCAATGCTGATGCATTCTGGAGGAATGTTGATTCTACACTTGCACTTGGTACAACAATAAAGGTAGTTTTTTTTTTTAAAGTAATTAGTAAATGGTGATTTTAAATGAGCAAAATCAAAGACCACTCTACAACTCAAAAATAGTCTATTCACGGCATTAAATACATGTAGATGGTACGCACAGGCCACAGCCGTTTTCCTACAGTTTAGTTACAGCCATTTTTTTAGTTACAGCCATTTTGACCTCATTGGGGACGCTGTTGTATATACCTCTATGGCACTCATGAAGTCAGACGCATAAGGTATAGTATTTATACAAACAACCAATAAAACAACCAACCAACCAATTTGGGCAAAAAAAAAAGAAAGAAGAAAAATCATAGTGTCTGTCAAATGACATTTAGACATAAAAAAATCTGAATTCTGACAATGTTCATAAAAGATGTGAACTTATTGCATGTATTAGAAGAGGTCAGGAATGGGGATACCATTTTTTCTCACAAAACTGAGGTCACCAACATGACCAACCATGCCAACCATACATGGGCAACTTCGCGCAAGGACAATTGTCAACTATTGTTTGACTAACTTCACCCGAACGCTGTTTAGTCACCTATGGTTAGTCAACTATTTTGAACCAGCCTACTGACGGTGATCGCTCAATGGTTGCTTGGCTGGTTATCACAGGATTTGTTCGTTCTTAACTATGACAAACTGCACGGGAACCACGACAAAATGAAAATAAAAATGGCGGAATCGGCGGAAGAGAAGATGTGAGTAGGCCTATGTTTATAACAATGCAAACATATTACTGGAGGCCGCCACGTTGACATTACACAATTTGACAACGCTAGTTCGACTAGAGTCGTTCGCGCTTTAATATTAAAGCGCATGCGCACTGTTAGACACAAACCAACCATTGGTTGACGATGGTTGCTGCGCAAATTTGCTCCATGTTGACTAGACCCAGTAACTGGGGCGCTGTACTCCTGCGGCTGTGTAGTGTCTTGAAACGTTCACTGATGCCCTTACATGCATATTGATTTGCGCAGTCAATGTAGGATACCAGCTGTGTAGCCTAGTATCCTGCGTTGACTGCACGGAAAACAATATGAAAGTCAGGGCCTCAGCGAACACGCAATCCTCACAGCGTTTATACACATAAGCATGATAAGGAAACAGTCGTTGAGTCATGTGAGTAGCACGTTCAAAATAGCGATTCTAACGGCAAATTTGAGAGAGGGCTAAAAGTCATAGATTTGGAGGACCGAAAATGATCGTGAGTACAATTTAATGCATTTTATTTCATCTTAAATACTTGGACTCTTTGGAGAAGCCAGTAGGTGATTTTCAAGCAATTCTGTTGAGTCTTTGTCGTAATTTTGACAATTTTATAACTGATTCATAAAAAATCTGCTTCGCCACACTTTCCAAATATATCACCGACTGAGGTGCTAGTACGACCGATGATGTCAAAATCTCACAAAAGGAGTACAGCGCCCCAGTTACTGGGTCTACATGTTGACCTAATTCAACATGGCTTCAAATTTGGTGCATGAGGGCGAGTATTTGAAAGTCACTTAAAAAAATGTTTGCTTGTGCCTCGGTGCATTCAATTCATTAGAAGCAAATGTAAACAAACAACATTGTTTTATTTGTTGTAAAACGTACGTAGGCAAACGTGAAAATGACAGCAGCGAACGACACAACAAATAATAATGCCCACCATGGCCATGCACCCACTCAATCCTCTACACTTACAGAGTCTATGCATGTTCTGGTCGAAGAACATGTTACCGTACGGTCAACTAAAAATCCAATCACGATGCTGTCGAACCGATGAAAACTTCACGTATCCAACCCAAAACCTCAATTTAAATTAGAGAATAACCTTCCTTTGAACAATCTTGCACACATATGCTTGAATATATGTGATTCATAAGGACGCTTAACCCATTAAAATGTGAAATTTTTGCCATACTTTACCTCGTCCAGCCCATACGATGTTCCATCAATCAAGCAAAATGGTCCACATAGATATACTGCTGCACACCTAATGTTATGACGTCACTGCTTATGCACTCGTGTTCTTTTGACCCGGAAATGTCAAATAAAATCATTTTCCCCTCCAAATTTTGAAATATATCTGACGTTGTACTTTCAAACTTCAGAAGTGCCCAATCTTTTACAAAACAGGATTTATTCTAACTAGGAAATTAAAAAATTCCTTGGTGCTAATGCATATTCATTAGTTTATTTTTAGATGGGCATCAGAAGTTCGCTGGTCTATTTACAAGCTGCGGTCAAAGGTTAATTAACACATGATCTTGATGATGATAACATTGGAATTCATCTCGCGGGGTTGGCGCATTACATTCACATCATTTGCCATGAACACCGTGACGTGAAATGGGTCTAAAACAGCGAGCAGATGTGTGTGTTATTGGAGCAGGTATCTCAGGCCTTGCAACTGCGAAGTGTCTTCAGGATGCCGGGTTTAATGTGATTGTCTTGGAGCAGAGTGATCGAGTCGGTGGGCTATGGGCGTTCAGAGAACGTGGGTACGGTGTGATGAGGTTCACGCACATGTGAGTTCACACCCGCACCGTCATTCACGCAAAGGGTTGGGGCGGGCGGCGTATGGGGACTGTAACTTGTAAGGGGGGGGGGCAGAGGGGTTGATTTACCCAATATTTTACACAGATAAAACTAAACGAAAAAAAGTACCAATTCCTTAATAAAAAGTTTTTTTATTTTGTTTCTATTTGTTAAAATATTTTTGCCTGAATTTTCCCCACTGGTTTGGCACAATTTTTTTTTTGGGGGGGGGGACTCCCCCTGCCCCCCCCCCCCCCGGCTTGTATGCCTATGTGTTCAGTTTACAAAATACAGGAAAAGATGCAGAGGCATCCAACCGCCACTTTTTCACTCATTACGACCAAAACATAAATCTCATATTTACACTAGTTGCGATAATTGTAACCCTCCATCCGGCCCGGATTGTACATGTATGCGACCGAGTATGCTTTCTTACCAAGTAAGCTTTTAGTTACGGTCATTAATTTGTGGAGTAATTGCCAAAGGTATCCTGCCCTGCCTTTTATCTAGCAATAACTTGTTTAATGCTGTTTTTTGTTTTCTTCTTCAGCAATGTTTCCAAATACAACTATTGTTTCTCCGACTATCCCTTCCCCCATAATGTACCTGACTTCCCACATCATTCTCAAATGGCAAGATACATCAACGATTACACAACACACTTTGGTCTCGACAAGATCATCAGGTTCCGAATGAGGGTGATACTGCTCGACAAAAGTGGTAAGAAGTTACTGTTAACCCTCCATCCTCCCTCTGGTCTCCGACCGTCGGGAGGATGGAGGGTTACGATTATCGCAACTACTGTTGGACAAGCAGTCTAGCACATCGGACTCAAGTTCTGATGGCCTAGTCATTGGAGTGTGGGCTCAAATCCTGGCCATGACACTTGCGTTCTTTAGAGCAATACACTGCATCTCTAAACCCAGGTGTATATAAATTGTGTGAACTTGCGGGGGCTGAGGCAGTATTCACTACAGACCGTGCAAGTCTCGTGCGTATTCGAACATTGGTGTCCTTTAAAGCACGTGATTTTGTTTCCTTCACATGGCAAAGCAATGCGCCTGGAACCAAAATATGGTCTCCAAAATGTTCAAATACAGGCAAGACTTACAGTCTATTATGTAATGTTGGATTACCCCTTAGGGCTAATATAAGCAGCTTGAGGTTGTACAATGTTGTATGCTCCCCAGGGAGTTGAGAAAGTTTGTGGATTGGTTAAAGTATGCCTGATGAACATCGATATGTTGTTAAGTGGCTTTATCCAGCTATAGGTTACATGCGTTATATAAGAACCAGTATTGTTATCAGACCACACCCCTTATCTATCAACTTATTGTATACTTTGAGCCGCTTTGGCTAGACTTGGTTCCAAGTATATCTAGACTTGGTTCCAAGTATATGATTGTTGTTTTTTGTCTGCCTGGTAGCCAATACAGTAGGGCCTACTACCTGAAATAGCGCCATCTTGTGGATTAACCTCCGACAATGAGCTCACAATCTGGGGCAAATGACATTTTACATCACTGCGTGGCTCGTGCAGACAAAAATAACCACGATCTCAGACTTAAAATCAACTCTAGTAGATGGCAGCAGCTAGACTTAGCGGATAAATTTCTATAGTTTTTGTAATTCTGAGCATGTTTACACTTTCAAAAACAATGGATTTTATGCGGGAAAGTCTGCGACCGCCCATTCTAGAGTCTAAAGTTTCAAATATCAAAAGATCAAAAAGTCATAAATAATTAGACACGCCCTCTGTTGATTGCAATCCTTAAAATTACGATATTAGTAGCTGTCAATCAATCAAAACCAAGATTGTTTAAGAATGGTAAGACCACACCTATTGGAATAAAGATATTTCAACCAATCGAAACATAGATAAGTCTTAAATGAGGATACACACCCCTTTTTAATTGTATTTAAGATTACCATACTATAGCTTTTGACCAATCATAATCAGGAGTGGCTTTAAGATGGTAAGACCATACCTTTTGGAGCAAGACTTTCAAGTAAGATGTCAAATTGAGGAAGTGAGGAAGCTAAATCAAACCAAGATGGATCCCATTAACATGTTTCAAATTCCAAAGATACACACATTTAAGAAAAACAAATTTGAATGAAGAATTTTGTTTAATTGTTTTGAGCTAATTAGCACACCTACATGGATCCCCTCATTTTATCACCATTTTTAACAAATAATAAACTAATCAATCATAGTAGAAGAATGTGGACAAAATAATAAAATATGACAAATCTGTTTTTGTAAAAATTCTTGGCATACAGTATACTCATTGCTGTTAACATTTTCAGCAAGTTTGAGGACCTAACACGTAATAGTTTCATAATTACACTAATTAGCCTGACCGACATATCACTAGATTTGCCATAAAAACAGTTGCAAGATTGAAAGCATATTGGCAGTTCTTTAGCATGAAGAAGTCGGCTTTATTATGGTAGTCAAATTGTAAAGGACAAATAGCAAGCAGTCTCTGAAACAGCAGTTTGAAAAATAGTTCAGCTTCAAATGCAATTTTCTCCAAACATGGAAAAACATGAAAATGGTGACTGTTTGATCAACTCTATGGACGTCAAGCGGATAAGAACACCGGACTCCAGCTCTGGTGTTCCTGATTAGTGTGGGTTCGAGTCCCGGTCGTGACACTTGTGTCCTTAAGCAAGACACTTAAAACCATTATTGCTGTGTCCTTCGGATGGGACGTAAAGCCGTAGGTCCTGTGTGTTGTGTAATGCACGTAAAAAAAACCAGTGCACTTATCGAAAAGAAAAGGGGTTCGCCCCCGTGATCCTGGTTTGATCGACTGCAGATTGTGCCACAGCACCTTGTGAACCGTTACATGGTGCTATGTAAAGGAACAGGTCTCATACTTCAAAAACGTAACTCCGCATACCTTGCGGGAAAAAATACTGAGCTCTTTGAGACATCCATCGAGTGTGATAAAGCGCTTGATAAGAACTGCGTATTATTATTTATGCAAGAAATCGGCTTTAAAAGAAGTATTTTGTTTGACTTTTGATAGGTGAGGAGTGGACAGTAACTGCTGCCAGAGTTGAAGAAGATAAACATGGAGACGAAATGATGGGAGAACAGGAAACATTCACTGTGAGGTTCGTTGCCATAGCATCTGGCCACCATGCAACTCCTAGCTTGGCAAAATTCCCTGGACAAGAATCATTCAAAGGTTAAAAAATGATGCATGCATTTAAGAAAATTAATTGTGGGGTGAATGAAGAAAAATTGACTGGTAATTAACAGATTTTCATGGGCTGAAAGGATTTAAAAGGAATTGGGTCATATGCCATGTGGATAAAATATACAGAGATTTTGAAGGGTTTGGGCTTTATGGTCTTTTTACCCTCTCAGACTGAAGGATATTGTAGGACTTGGGCTGTGTGTGAGCAAATGATCCTAGTTAGTTAGAGTTAATGGACAAGACTTTTTTACCGAAGTATGAGAAAAGATCATTGAATGTTAAAATAAATGATTTATGTTTTTTCCCCCTAATATCAATAGGTGACATCATTCATAGTGTTTCATACAAAGATGCAATCACCAATGGTATTATTGGGAAACGTGTCTTAGTGGTTGGAATTGGTAACAGCGCAGTGGATGTTGCAGTTGATTTAGTTGCAACTGGCAGGTAGGAACAATGTCGGTGATTCATAACTAATATAGAGCGCCACCGAGAGTTTGCCATGGAGAGTTTAGTTTCAAAAGAGGCAGGTGACAATCGGTAACCAGGATGTGAGCGAATATTTGAGTTATGTGCTGGGAAAAGTATTTCTAAGCGCGGAATACTATAGTTGTTTCTAACACACACAGATAACTGGGAAGCCATAGGTCCCATATGTTACACCCGTCGTAAACAAAATGTTTACTCATTGGTGTACATTAAAGTTCTGTATAAAAAGGATGAAAGAAAGTGTGATTCGGTGAGTGGTCTTAAGCTTTTAATAATATATAATGTTGCTCTCACTGTCACATCATCCAGTATGGAGGGATAGCTGTGGGGTGAGACCGATTACCAAGTCACTGTGGTGTTGCTAGCCTGCTGATTGGTTAAAGTTAGGCTGTTGAAAGAGGGGGGCTGCCAAGCAGCTGTTGAAAACTTAGGGGGGCCTTAATAGGACCTCTACACATACATGTGTTGTGTAATCCATGTAAAAGAACCCAGTACATTTATTGCTAAGAGAAGGGGCTCGCCCTGGTGTTTCTGGCATGGATGGCTGCAGATTGCGCCACATCACCTCAGTTGTAAACCTTTAGAAGGTGCTCTACAAATGAGTCTCATATTTCAAATAAACTGTCTCCTGACGATGACTAGAGCAGGCTAGTCGAAACGTTGAGACCAATTAATAAACTCACTCCGCGGCAGTGATGTTGTCTGAGAAGTCTCCTCGATCCACTAAGTGAAAGTAGTAGCAGTCCTGGCCGATTTCCTACCTCCCCAGGTAGTACTTAATAAGCAGGACAGTTCTTTTCAGAACTAAGTTGTCCCCCTGAATTCCGAAATCTACTCCGCTGTAGTAGAATAATAACAGGACAAGTTCTCACAAGAACATTCTACTCTAGATATAGCAAAGTAGTTATAATTACATGGTGTTACCACAAACCAAATATACATTGATATCTCACCATGCAATGCCTCAAAACCCAAATTCAAATATAGCTCTTCATATCTGTTGAACAAGTATTTTGAGATGCTTGTCGGTTGTGATAAAGTGCTTTGTAAGAACCACATATTATTGTTATTGTCATTAACTAATTAAGCTTCATTTTTCCCCAAAAGATGAACTCAAACATAATTGATACAGGTTTGTTAAACTTATTTAAGTTTAAAGATATTTTCCCAAGAAAAAGAACCATGAATATGGCCTCTCCACTGCAAATTTCTACTCAACTAACAAGTTCTTATTTGAACTAGGTAGTCTCCCAATTCTCAATCTGCTCTGCAGCAGTAGAAAAGTAGTTGAACAAGTTCTTATGAGAACAATCTCTAGAGCACCAGTGTGTGCATAACAAAACTTAACACGTAGCCCTGGTAGGACATCAGTCTCCGTTGCACTGTGACTGGAGACTGGAGACTAGGTGCGTCATGGTGCAAGCACAAGCCGAGTGGATTGAAGCATGTTATACATTTACAAAGGTAATCGCTGATAATCAATTATCTATAAATCTATAGTCAATAACCAATCCTGTAATTTCACTGTAGGTTCAATTGTTCTTGGTTTACACAGATCCAAAGACGTCTACATCAGCACACGATCTGGGGCTTGGGTCGTATCAAACTATGTCTTTGGAGAACCGGCCGACCTCTACGCTTGCAGGTCATTCCTGTGGTTACCATGGCAAATCACTACAAATATATTTGAGAAGTTGATCTCACTGTCATTTGGAAAACCTGAACGGTAGGTCCTTATTGGTCATTTTTATAAGCAGATCCAAAGCTTCCACAAACAAAAATTGATATTTTCAATTACTCACCAATGTCCAAATTTCTGCAAATTAACCCTCTTACTCTTAGTAACATTATCCAGTGAGTTGACCAATAGTTTGAACTATTTAACTGCACGGGCATGACGGGTTGTGTATGGTGGCACAACTGTGTACAGAACTAACTGTTGACACGTGTGTATGTTTGTTTATCATTCATAAATACCCAAGACAGTATAAGGCATTCCTATTGGTTGAAAGGTGGTCACAAGACCGCATTTACCTGGTATTAAACGGCTGATAAAGACATCGCCAGAGCTGTTTAAGACCCGTTATTTTAGTCTGATTTCCTGCTTTGATACTCTAACACTACAAAACTTCTATGAAGAGGCGCAAAACAGACCCATAGTGCAAAGCTGGGCTCCTGAGCGTAGCGTTACAGCAAAAATCATTGCAAAGCGAGCAAGGTTTGTTGTGTCGTTTGATTTTTTTTCGTACATTTTATTTCTCAACAATAAAAGGGCATTTATGAATGGGAATAAAAGAGTGGTGACTCGGTCTTAATCGGCTGTTTAAAACCTTACAGTGTTGCGGCCGTGCAATAGAGGCCCTTGCCTTCTGCTTGGGCCTTTATCACCACGTGGGCCGTGACACTGACAGTTTTAAACGGCCGATTAAGACCTCGTCACAACTCTTTTATTCCCTTCTTCAAAACCACTTGGATGATCTTGAATTATCAGAGAGTCATGAAGGTAGGAGGGTTGACTGTGTACTGTAGAAGGAAGGTAGAAGTGCAGATGAAAGAAATATCTCTCAATTCAGTTTGTCGAATACTTGCACATTTTTCAATTTCAAAGTGTGAAGGTTTCAAATTAGGATAAATCCAATGGAGTACTTTTCATTCCTCACTCATGAAAAGGAAGTGTAATTAACTGCTATAAACTGTCACAACTCTTCCAGGGTTATTTCTTTTTACAGTACACTTAGTTCACATTCCCTATTCCATAGTGAATCTTCATCCATACATGAAGCACGGCAGAAAGAGATAAATTGGTGATTATAATTTTGATTTAATCAGGTGTGACACAGCTGTGCGTTAAGTCATGATAACAGTCCCATGTGACCTCTGGTGCAGGCAAGATACCCCAGTACTTTACCAGATGTGCGTTTGATGGAAATGAGTTGGTGGAGTCTTTTATGAAGTCTGAAGATTATATTTTGCTTGATTGATTTTGAACTTTGTCCTTTAAAGGTGTGGCAAACTGCCTTGTCCATTATGCCATGTAAACGTTTGTAATAGACTGATCCATTAAGCCCTGCCCCCTAACGTGTTGACCAATCACAGCCTTGGGTATGCCACCGAAAGTCCGACAAAAGTCCGACACGATAAAACAGCTATTGGAAAATGTAAACATGTGTGCGCGCACTTACAACGCGCGCGCTCATGTCATGCAGTGTGGCATTGAAGAGATGCACATTGTACACGTGTACAGTGGTGATTTAGCCAGTGCTGTGATTGGTCAATGTGTTTAGTGGGTGTGGCTTAATGGATCGGTCTATTAATAAATAACAAATTAGCTGAAAAACTATGTTTTGTGTGACTCCCTTTATGCATGTAGTTTACAACTTATTTCATTGACAATAATGCTCCCCGAAAAAGCAAACAAACAGAAACCTAGCTCTTGATGTATTACATGTGACGTCACTGGTGGAACGAGAAATGTTCGCGAAAGAAATGCACGTGTCACCACAATACATGTGCAATTGGTGGCAATGAAATTTAGAAGTTTTGGTTAAATGCCTCTTTTCACCAGTGACATCACATTGTTTTTGTGGGCATTCCCAGCAAGCACAGTTTTAACCATGCACGGCATTACCAAAGATACTAGAAACACAAGATAAGACACTCGTGCCGTTTTGCAGGGAAGCAGATGTAACGCCTTTTTACTTACCAACGGCGTGACGGCGCCCTTCCCCATGTGTCAGTTTTGCTACGATTATTAGCACAATTTATTACCGAACACCAAATTTGCCATCTGCCATCACCTTTTTTATTTGGTGGGATTGTTTGGCCAAAGTTTTTCCATTTAGTTGGCCCTATTTACCGCGCAAACGATCTTTGGTTTTACCTACCAAACAACAGCGGGCGCACCCATTTTGCATTTCATGTTTCTACATAGAGTGTCCTATCTTGTGTTTCTAGTATCTATGGCATTACGCAATACTTATATTGCCCTGTGGCACACTACTTCCTTATTACAGTGGTTGAGGATAATAAAGCTATTGCCCATTTGTTATCAAGCCCACTACCCCTCTGAGGGTCTACATGACCCTATCAAAGCTTTGCTAAAAAAATCTCGGCCTTTGTAGAGGTTCTGCCAGCAGAGATGGCAAGGCAATGACCATGCAATAGTGTCCCTAGCTTACCAGGGCCCAAATATTATGGCACCGCTTACTGTTCAATTCTGCGCTTACGCGCTTTAGTGGGCGCTGTGAGCACATTATACAATTGTTGTCTGCTGTGATGTGGTCCATGCTGTTTTGGACACCCGAGGGGGCAGATGGCACCCGAGGCGAAGCCGAGGGTGCTATCGGCCCCCGAGGGTGTCCAAAACAGCCCGGACCACATCACAGCAGACAACAATTGTTTTGTTATACCATTGTATTAGATTGCAGGATTGTTAAAAAGGCCCTTACCGACATAGTTTGCAGACGACAATATTCAATTCAACAAAAGTGCATCGGTTACAAATTTTTTATCAACCAAAATGTATCAACTGGTCCATATATCGCGAGCATCATATCTAAAGTACAGTAGCGTGCATAGTACCAGTGGTTGCATAGTAACCTCTTTCTCAGGTAGTACCGCTAATGTGGTTGTACAGATCAATGGGGACGATGAAATAATGTTCTGAGAACGATCTAGGTAATGGACGCGGGCAACATGACCTACCTCTTTCTCGGGTGTATTGCTAACTTCAATATACATATCAATGGGGATGATGAAATGAATTTTCTGAGGACGATCTACATGTAGGTAATGGACCCCGACAACATCACTTTTTTGAGAAGACATGAAATTTTGTATTATGTCACGTGATTGGTTCTCGACCAATAAAAATTCACAATCTAATACCATGGTATAACAAAATTATTTGGTGAGCAATGCCATGAAATTGAGCCCAAGTTGCAGCAGACTTACCGGGTAAATCTATAGACCCCAATCACTGAGGTCAAACAGTATTAGAATCCTGCCCGACATGCGTACGCGCAGCGCACAACTCTCAGCCAATGAGAGGTCTTCCTTTGACCTCGGTGAGGGTGCTGTTTGAGCTTGTGGCATCATTTGAAGGGGGTCTATTGTCCCTGAAATGTGCACACGCTCAGAACTGCAAGAGAAAATCACCCCGGTGTATGCTGCCACCTATTGTCCCATAACCCCAAATTGAAATTAGTTGCTTTTTATTCTCCAGGTACAATTTGAATCCAAAGATGCGAGCTCTGCAGACCCAGCCCACAGTTAGCCCAACTCTCATCCACCACATCCAGAGAGGTCATATCAAGATCAAACCAAACATCTCCAAGATTGAGGAGAAGTTGGTTTATTTCTCAGACGGCACATCAGCTGAGGTTGATCGTATCATCTTATGCACTGGTTACCATATCAGCATTCCTTATCTAGCTGATAACTTGAGAGCTAAAGTGCTTGATGAATCAACAAATATTATTAAGGTAACTATCTATTTAGTGGTGTGTCGACACAAAGTTCCATTGAAATTACATTTCATGGGCCCTTTGAAAAAAAAGTTTCAACTATTGGAAAAACTGCTAGCATGATGGTAAATAAAGCCCCTTTCACACGAGAGCAATTTAGCAAGGGTCCCTTGCTTAATTTTAGCAAGGTTGCGAAAATTTACAAAATGCACCTCGTGTGAAAGGACAACAACTTTTACATTGTCCAAGGTCCCTTGCGAAATCTTCTCAAACATTGCTAAATTTTGTCGCAGGTCCGGACCTACGACAAAATCTTCCGCAAGCGGAAGATTTCACCATGGACGTGCGCGAAATCATCGTGTGAAGGGAAACTCTGTTTATTGAACGACGTCCTGTGCGAAATGTCACATACCACGCATGCGTGGCGACCTTTTGTTTGACCTTTCGCATAACGACGAAAGATCATGACTGTATCTATGCACGCCGGCGTCCCGTGTGCGTGTGCTGCCTTGTTATTGCAAACGATCGTGTCAACATGGCCGACCCAAGTATTCTTACGCTGATGTTTCTGCTGCAATTTCTGGACTCTGTGCGCCATAGAAACGTACATCCATACACATAGGCCTGCATGACAACGCGCCAAAAAAGCTATACATGCATAGAAACCCGCGCACGCGCAGTTCAATTACTTAAGATTTCACTGGTACTAGTATCTATTTCACCGATATGCCGTTCGCACGTGAGTTACCAGTGATGTGTGCACAATGGTCGTTAGTTTTTTATACTTCAGTCGTGTGAAAGCTTGCGAAATCGGTCAAGCACGATGACAGCAATAAACAATCAGCGCTCGTAAAATGTGTAGCAAGGGACCTTGGTTATTTTTTTTGTCGTGTGAAAAGGGCTTAAGTTTATTTATTGTGTTTCCCGTCGTAAGGTTTATTTTCCACTGTTGTCGGTTGAATAGTTATTACATCTAATCTGTCATTTGAAGCAAAAAGTTTGAGCTTTGTTAATTTCGTTTAGTATTTTCTTTTGCTTGAAAGCTTTTCAGGAATGTCTTCAGTCCCGCCATCGGGCCCTCCTTGGCCTTCATTGGCTTTGTTCAACCAGCATCAGGTGGGATCCTCAGCATGTCTGAGACACAAGCACGGTGGTTTGCTGAACTCTGCGGAGGTCGGGTCAAGCTACCCAGTCAAAAGGTCATGATGGCAGGCATAGAAAAAGAAAGGGTAAATACTTTTTAAAAAGTTCAGGCAAAAGGTGGTAACAACATGTCACACTAAAGCCCCGTTTATACTGAACGCGAAGGCGAAACAAATTTGACGTTACAAACTGCGTCAAACAATTCGCTCAAGTTAAAATGTGTTGAGCTTGTTGCAAAATTCGCTGCGAATGTAGGAGAGTGACGTCAAATTCGCTTCGTATTTGCATTTGAGTGAAGTATGAACTGGGCTTAAAGGACAAAACTGGGTAGATGCATTTCCTATGCACTTCTGAAAATCTTAGTAGCCAAATTGTGTAAAGTGGGTGTGTTTTAAGTGGAATTTCAGAACACTTAGCGACAGGCTAGACAATGGTTTAGATACAGATCTCATTTTGATTCTTAACCCTCGTACTCTGGTAACATTGGTAAGTTGACCAACCACTCAAAATCAATTATGTTTGGTGGTACAACTGTGCACAGAACTTATTGTGTACATGTGTGGACTGCGGAGATGCATTCACCACATGACATCATCAAATTGCAGACTGGCATATAGTGCATCTGTTATTGATAACCACAGTGGATGATACTGAATGGTCAGACAGTAGGAGGGTTGACTGTGTACTGTGTAGATCACGTGTTGTCAGATTACATGTTGGTATAGTTTATCTACCATTCAATGCCATGTGGATGATACTGAATGGTCAGACAGTAGGAGGGTTGGCTGTGTACTGTGTAGATCACATGATATCGGATTGCATGCTGGTATAGTTTACCATTAAAAACCAGGTGGATGATACTGAATGGTCAGACAGTAGGAGGTTTGACTGTGTAGTGTGATCACATGATATCATATTGCACGTTGGTATAGGCCCTTTTCGATTTTATCTACCTTGCCTCACTTTAAAAAAAATAGTTTTGGTAACTTTCTGTTTTTTATTTTAATGAATGTTTGTAATTGCTCGGCACCCAGGATTAACAATAAATAAATAAATAAATAAATAAATAAATAAAAAATTGGTGCCTTAGCTGTTGTTTCGAAAATGACTCAGTCATAACTACAGTGGATGATAATGAATGGTCAGAAGTTCTCCATTATTTTACATGACGCAGGAGGAGGTTCGTAAACGTTACACTGCATCAGCTCGTCACACAATCCAAAGAGACCCAATCACCTACAATGATGACATCGCTGAAATGTTTGGGGCCAAACCTCAGCTGTGGAGACACCCAAAGCTCATGTGGAGGTAATTAAATCTTATTGTCATGTGATTAGACCGGTCCATTAAGCCCCACCCCCTTATGTGTTGACCAATCACAGCCTTGGCTATGCCACCGAAAGTCCTACAAAAGTCTGACACGATAAAATCCTATTGGAAAGTGTAAACATGTGTGTGCGTACTTATAGACTGTGCGTTCATGTCGTACAGTGTGGCATTGAAGAGACGCACATTTTGGTGCCCACGTGTACAGTGGTGATGTAGCCAATGCTGTTATTGGTCAATATCTTAGGGGGCGGGGCTTAATGGATCGGTTTATTGATAGATTTGATTTTTTTTTATAGACCATTACAAGGACGAAAATAAAAAAATGGAATGATAGGTCAGAAATTTGATTGGCAAAACCGTTAAGTAATATGTAACAGACAAATAAAGTCAATGACTGTATGACACCTGTAGCAACCTCGTTCCCAGGGGTAATTGATTGGCTCAATTATAACCCCTGGAACTGTGACACAAAAATCTAATTAGGCCTGTGGCCGATCCACTCTACGCGTCGCTCAAATATGGTATCCCGCAAAAGAGGCATCAAATCATAGAGCAACTGGTCCCCTCTCATTCTTCTTCGATTTGTGACCTGTCTAACTGTATGCAGTTTAGGGTGACCGTGTAGAAATGATTCATTTGAAGTAGGATGGAGTCAAAATACTTGCATTTTGCAACGCGCGTACTCATGTTGACACGCGCGTACTAAGCGCCCCTACAAGTGCCTGGGGCACTCAAATGTTTTTAACAAGCTTGCGCACAAAGCAGTCAGTTTTGGGAGCCAATCATCATTGTTTTTCGGTGCCTTCCTTCCAGGGATTAGAGACCAGAGGTATCGATACGGCGCGCTGCCCATTGTGGCGAGGTTGCACGTTTATTAATTGAACCTTGTAAAACATTCTTACCTTTGTGCAAATTTTGGTGCTTTAAAAGCCAACAAACTTGAAAATATAATATTTAAACAGATTATCGTTTGCAGAGATGAAACCCTATGTGGTGACTGAAGCAGCTTCTACCGCATGAATTCAGTCAATGTAGCTTGAAATATGTCTTCTACAGGTTGAGAAAAAGACAAAGATTGCGTAAGCCATTTTCTTCCAGTGCAGGCAAATTTTTGCAAAAGGGGAACAGGGGCACATGATCAGTTTGCGAATTAGGTCTCTGATTTTTACCGAGCGCTGTGTGTAATGATGGCATGGCTGGCGTGAAATCGGCCCAAGGGACTCGTTGCCAATGAAGAGCCTTTTGTAGACATGGCCCTAATGCATCGGTCTGCTGAGCTGATAGCTCTCATTTCAGAAATGAGGTATACACACTTCTTTGCAGGTTGCTTGTCGGCAGTTGTGGAGCAGCACAGTGGCGACTGAATGGACCTGGTAAATGGGACAAGGCACCAGACGTTGTAAGAAGTGTTCCTGTAACAGGTTTAATGCATTATGGGGCTCTGACTATTCTTGCTCTTCTTCTGTGCATTTTGGCTTGTATTCTTTATCTCATCGTTAGACTTCAGGCTTTTTAAAAAGAGAAAATTCAGAATAAGTCACTCTCATATAAAATTGCACCAGTTATATCAGTTAGTGCAGGTAACATGAGATATTTTAATTTACGGGTGAACAAAAAAATTGACTGGAGCGGGATTTTAACCTGTGACCCCCGGATTAACGTACAGGTGCTTTACCAACTGAGCTATCTAGCCCTCACCATTTTATTTGATTCTCTATTTTGTCAACATCTTTGTTCGGAGGTGCCAGTCAAATGCCATTCAACCTGGAACTGCCATGTACCCAGGGATCAGACCCCAAGGATAATGTATTTCAATCAAACTGTTGATCCATGTGTTATTTTTTTTCCTTCACTGATGATCATGTGCACGTTCAGTCATTAGCTTTGAATTAGGGAATAACAGTTTGTGGACCTAGACTTCACTGTGTGGTAATGACCGGGTTGGTGGCTGGCTGCTACCAGTTTTTATATAGCGCTTTATCACAGCCCGAAGGGTGTATCAAAGCGTTTCTGACATTACTACCCCTGGTCACTGGGCCATTTATTTCATTCCTTAAACCATCTCAGCTCCCTGGGGAGTATACAGCCGGTGCTGCGAGTAACCGCGCTCCAAGCTAATCATTCACATGAACCATCTCTGCCCTCACAGGTACCCATTTACTCCTGGGTTGAGAAAAGCAATTATAGTAAAGTGTCTTGCTCAAGGACACAAGTGTCACAACCGGGATTCAAACCCACACTCTGCTGATCAGAAACAGCAGAG
This sequence comes from Marthasterias glacialis, assembly GCA_911728455.2. NCBI lineage: Eukaryota > Metazoa > Echinodermata > Asteroidea > Forcipulatida > Asteriidae > Marthasterias > Marthasterias glacialis. The sequence goes on along the minus strand of OU452233.1, from coordinate 10,530,509 downwards.
CTTGAGTCCTGTGCTCTTATCCGCTCAGCCACAACACCCCATAATGGACCAAGCCGAAGGCGAGGTCCATTAACAGCGGCCAGCTACCAACCAAGGTCATTACCACAAAATAAAGACTGGGTCCTCACACTGCTATTGCCATTAGTAAATACCTTTTAACGAAAAAAAAACATACAAAATCAAAATTTGTGATTTTTCTTTCACTGATATTTTCTGTTCATGTTCAAGGGCCATTGTGTTCAAGGGCTGTTTAGTTTTTGCATGGCACCTAATCTCGTACACATAAATAACTATTTATACATGTTTTCAAGAACCAGACTATGAGCTTTGGAAATTAACAGCACCATAAATGGAAATACTTTGGTTGGTGTACGGCTTTATGCTTTGAATTATGTTGGTTTTATATTCAGACCAGCTACCTTAAATTGATACACTGTCTGGATGTTCAAGAATACGCGCGGTATGTGCATGTACGCAGCGGCAACATTTCTTGCAAAAATAGAAAAACAAAAATATCACAAAGTAAACAGTTGATTTGATAGTTCCCAGCACAACATGCACAGTGCATACAGAATTTACACAGCAATATGCTTGTTTATTTTTTAGGGGCCATTTATTTGCTAGTCTACACAGACTCATGTTAATACATCCCCATGTGACCAGTCTTTGACCAATCAGAGTGCATACACTCTTGGAGGTATTTATTAATATAGCAATAAACTCCACCCACCATCGCAAGTGTCTATCAATCCACGGCGCCCACCTGTGGGTTGGATGTGGTACACATGCATCTCGCCCAGCCCTGCCCCGCCCCACACACAAAAACACGACACATCAATGTAAATTGCGAACCATGTTTACATTTTGTAACAGGTGTTTTACTTGTCAGGCTTTTTGGGTGTGTTTGTGTTTTTCTTAAGTCTTTCAGTCCTCTAAAAAGAAATTCAAATAAAATGAAAAATTGCCAAATAAATATTCCATAAAAAATTGTCCGCATATAATTGAAAACAAAAAAGTGATTCCTTTTTATCAGAGATTTTTCCGATCATGAATTTATATTTTACTTAGACTCTATAAGAAATTAAGTATTTAAAAACATATTTTTGTAATTTTATTGCCAAAACAGGGTGAATATAGATTTTGTTATCTTATTATTTGATGCAAAAATTGTGAATGGCCTCACGTTTCGATTAGAGAAAGCATAATCTTTCTCAAATGTTAAAAATGCTTCAGGTGAATGCGTAGAGAGAATCCTGGTGTCGCACAAATTCTATGCCCGTTGTCACCCAATTGTGACGCAAAAAAATTCACTTCGCTTTCGCAATAGATCAATCCATTAAGCCCTGCCCCTGAACTTATTGACCAATCACAGCATTGGCTAAATCACCACTGTACACGTGGGCAGCACAGTGTGCGTCTCTTCGATGCCACACTGCACGACATGAATGCGCGCGCACGCATGCTTACATTTTCCCAATAGGATTTTTATCGTGTCAGACTTTTGTCGAACTTTCGGTGGCGTAGCCAAGGTTGTGATTGGTCAACACGTATGGGGGCGGGGCTTAATGGATCGGTCTATTGGCCTGAAGTATGAACTGGGGTTTAGTCAAGTTAACAGAGTAAGTAATTGAACATAAATCAGATTAAAATCAGTTTATGAGATATTTACAAAATTGTTATTATGAAATTGTTGATAGCAATTTAATATAATACCAAAGAAAACAAATATGTTTTTAATATATTTTTAAACATCGCTGTAATGAACTTTTTGTTGTATGCCAATTTAAGTACGATATCCAGATTCCTATGTGTAATTTTGTTGTGAAAGAATCACGTTTTATTAATAAAATGATATATTAGTGATTCTTGTGAATAAAAGAAGTTTGGACTTCATTCAATCAGATTAATCCCCACCATCCCCAAACCCATCAAGATTTGACAGCTAGTTTTGTTTGATTCTGATGGACCGAGGACTACACCCGGTAAACTGATTGATGCTTTACATGGGATCAGTCATACTACCATCATCAGAGTCTAACAGTTTGGGTGTTGGGTTACCATATGGTGCTGGATTTTGTAAGAGTAAGGAAGGATAGTAAATCACTCTAGGGAGTTAGTGTTCACAGTACAGTGTATATACCCTGGGTGTATGCAACTATTTTCTGCTTAAGCAGCTCTATGAAATTGGTCCCTGCCCTGAATGAGCTTTTTTGATTAATATTTAAAATTAACATAATTGTAACCAAGCATTATTTAACCTTAGAACACTTAACTAAAAACAGCCCAAGTTGGAAAAGTTTCTCTCAGGTCAACTTCATTTTTTTAAATTGGCAAACAAATGCCAACATCTCCGAATTTTGCAAACGGCACAAAATGGCAACATTGCTTTATTGGCCAGAGTTGAACGCATTCTTGTTTTGCTAAAAATTGTCATTTTGAATTTATGTATCAAGAAGCAACTCTTTTTTTTCAGGTTTAAACCTTTAATTGTGCAATGTTGTTTGTTCACAGTCCACAAAGTGAATGTTAAAAAAGGTTTCTGTCAAGGAAAACAAATATTTCCTCATGAAATCCCTTTGGGGTGCATTAGTCTGTGACATTCAGGTTGGCATTCAGGTTGGCTCAGTGGTTTCTTTCCCTGCCTTTCACCTCTGTGGACCCCGGTTCGAATCCCGGACTGGCGCCTTGCATGTGGATTGGGTTTTCAGTCCCTACCTGATTGCGTGGGTTTTCCCTATTTGGGGTTTTCCTCCCACATCTAAAACTGACATTTCTTCAACATCTTCTCTACACAGGTATCTTCAGGCCTACGGGTCACAGTGAGGGTCCCTTGGTTTCATTACCAGAAAGATATAAATAATAAATAACAATAACATTTTAGTTAGACTAACTCTGGATAATTTTACCCAAATTCAACTTTCAGAGACTTTCTGTCATGTCTTTGATGATGCTTTGTGTTTCTTTGACTTCCACAGATATTTTAATCTGAATTTCCGTTTATGTGAACCCGGCGGTGTTGGATTGCTGTCAGTGGATATGTCCACGTCTTCAGTTGTGCACTCCTTTGTTACCATGGCAACTGCATCTTCCTTTTCAACCTTGGAGGCAGTACATGTCTCGTCTTTTGGAATGCAGTCAGCATCTGAGTATTGGTGCTGTCCGTCACTTTGTCCACGAGAGATGTTCTTGGATGGTGAACGCTTCTTACTCCTTCTAAACAAGCTGAACCTCAGACAAGACTTTTGCTCGCCGCAGGGTTCTCTTTCTGGTTCAAGTATGGCTTCCTGCTCTTCGCCAGATGTCATTGCCTGGCAGACATCGGTGCAAGGTTCACTCTTGGGCTGTGCTGAAACTTGGAAGATGTTCACTCCATCCTGTTGTATCTCAGACTGTGATTGGAGGTTCTCCGTCGACCTGTTTGATTTTCTTTTTTCCTGTTCATCCAGCGTCTTTCTTTCATCCACATCTTTGTTTATTTCAACATCATGGATGGGTTTATCTTTGCTCGTATAGCAGTCTGGATTACATGCCATGAGAAAAGATGTATTTCTCAGATGATGGAGGAAGTCATCTCCACTTTCTTCATCTCCTTCATTCACATCATCATGAGGAGTTTGGTCTGGTATCTCGTCTTTATCAAAGCTCTCCACTAATGATGTGTTACTCTTTTTAAGTTGTCTGCGTGGATGTGGAGAGCTGGTTAAAAGTGGGTCATCGAGGCTGTTCAAACTGCTGACATCATCAAGCTCTCCAGTGGGAGGAGGGGAATGTATTTGAACCTCTTGTGAAAGGTCATCAACTAGGCTTAGGTCAACTATTAAGTCATCAGCTGAAGTGGCCTTAGATTCTTCTTTAGTCAGTTCAGCAGAGATTGCTTGATCTATGTGTCTATAGTGGTTCTGTGACTGTAAGACTACACCATCATTATCTTGGTCTGTTGTAAGATCATAATTTCTCTTGATCTCTGTTATTTGTGGCTTGTACTCAGTCACACTTTCTGTTGATTGGCTAGTTTTTAAGATGTTTTCTTTCATGTTGTCAGCATTTGCATCGTCTTGGCTGTCGTCCATCTGGAAGTGACTCTGATTACTGGAAGTACAGAGTCCGTCAGTATGTGGAAGGCTTCCAGAAGACGGCTTTTGATCAGAAATGATATCCTTTGATTTTAAAGCATTTTCTTCATTCTCCATTTCAAGGTGATTTCTTTGACTTTTGGGTATGCAGTTAGAATCACTTAGCTTGGCCTTGCAAGTGTTCAGACTTTCAGAAGAATGTTGTTGATGAGGTGTGATCTCTTGTAAAAGAAAAGCATCTTCCTCAATTTCAATTTTTGTGTCGCTACATGGACTGCTTGAACCACATCTAGACTCGGTGTTCGTGGTCTCGTCACCGTTCACTTTTTCAGAAGAAAGTTGGTGAGGAGTGATATTGTTCAATAATACAGCATCTTTCTCACTTTTGATTTTTGAGTCACTACATGGACTTCTGGACACACATCTATTCTCAGTTGTTACAGAGTCGTCGATGTTCAGACCTTCAGAAGACAATTTAGGATTATTTTTTGTCATTTGAAGTGTTCTTTCATATTCATCTCTCCTGGAATCGTGACTAGTCTCTGTGGTCTTCGCCTCACTTATGGTATCGGTGTCACAATTTGTTATTTCAGAAGAGAGCAATCTATCAACGGCGGTTTTGCTGTTGGCATCAACCCTCGTTTCTGTGTAACTACATTGACTGCTTGAAATACAACTATCATCAGTTGTTACCTGGTCAGTCAGTGCTTCGTTGTTTGTGTTTTTATTTCTAGACTTTTTCTTCTTCCGGGAGGATGTAGATTTGCTCTTTTCATGTGCTTTTTCGGGACTCGTGGGAGACTTTTCTCGTCTTGAAATCTCTCTCTTTGTTTTGAAACTGGGTCCTGGCTTGCCATCTTCATTTCCAGGCTCATCCAGGAGACCGTCATCTAAGATCCTTTTTGCTGTCTTTGGAGGCTTCATGCTTGTCTGGACTGTTTGATCATCACACTCTCCAAGAGCTTCGAAGAAGGCCCTGTTGGTCCATATTCCCTTGCCAGGTGTGCTGTCAACACCAGACTCTGGGTTCACCTCCACATCTTTTTTACTGGAATCTTTTCCCTTCCGTTTCACCTCATCACTCTGGTGTGTAAAGTTTTGGTTTGTCGATTCTGAACCTGATAACCTTTCTAATTTCCCCACTTTATGTACTGCCCGCTTTACGGGAGTGTCTGGTTCGGGCGAGGGACTGTTTGATAATGTTCTAGTCTGGTCACTCTTCTTTAAACTGTGTTTGGAAAATTTCTCAAAGAAGGAGATGCGATTTTTAACCTTTGGTTTGTCTTCAACAGATGGCTTTGAAGACGTGCTGGCTTTCTCACCAGTTTCTCTACTTGATATCGTACCACCTTTTAACAACTTGGTGGTTCCCGTTTTCTGTTCTGATTCAAGTGAATTTTCCGGTTCTATTTTAACATTCATCGGAAGGAATCCATCTCGTGTTGTTTTCTCTAGGACAGTTTTTCCGAATCGCTGACGGCCAATAGGTGTTCTCATTTTGTCACCAGTTTTTCTGAGTGTACGTCGGAAACTTGTTTTGTCTCTTGTTGGGGAAGCATCTCTTTTCTTTCTCTTGTCTTTAACCTTTGGAGGCTGATCTGCATTTTGCTTGTCTGTTGACTCAGGATTGTCCTCATCTTTGTCTACAACGCCCTGAGTGGCAAAAGCCGTTTCTTGTACTGCTGGAAAACTTTCTTTGTTTTCTTTCTTGCCTTTGACAGCCTTTTCTTTTAACTTGCCATCAGTCTTCCTGTCCTCATCAGCCTGTGCATGTACTTCGTCCTTTGTTAGTTTTTCTGACTGTTTGTCTATCTTGGTCGATTTCCCCCCAGCCTTCTTCATTTCTTTCTCAACTTTTGTATGTTTTCGTTTAGGTTTCCTAGCGACAACATCATCACCGTCTTCGTCAGTCTCATCGAAGCCAGGTTTATTTTGCCAGGTATTCACTTCCCTTAAATCAGAGGTTTGTCGTTCGCCAGGCTTTGTTTGGGGCTGTGCTTGGCTTTCTACCGGGGCCGACTCGTCCAAAGGCTCGTAGAGGAGTTCTCTGTACTGGGCAACCAAGACTTTAACATCATTGAACTGGTCCTTGATGTAGTTGATGCTTTCCATGGGTAGTTCTAGCTGGACGACTGGACTCTTTGGTTCATCTTCGATATCATCACTCGGGCTGCCGCTGGAATCCTTCCCATACGCCGTGTGCGATACTTGTGTGGCTTTATCAATAGTCTTTTTCGTATTCACTTGACACTCCGTGCAATCAGATTCACAGACGGCATCAGTAAACTCATCATCACTGCTGTGCACCTGACCTGTGATATCATGGGTCAAGAGGTCATCTGATGAACCAAACTTTTCCCTAGCATCTTCGTATATGTCCGATGACTCACCGCTTCCCTTTAACTGAGGCTGCCTTTTCACTTCGTCTGTTCTATCTACGCGTTGACGTCTCCGATCGGTCACTTTACATGGCCCTGCTGACCCTTCCAAGTAAGGAAACCATTCAAAATGGAGAGGGGGACCTTTGGCGAGATCGGCTGCAGCTTTCGTGAAGGATGGAGTAATTCTTAGTTCGCTCAAGCTTGTCAAACTTTCCAAGCTGTCACTTATCACCCTGTCTACAAATACCGCGCTCACTGCACGGTGGACGGCAGATTCGACCACGCCCTTAGCTTGCTCTGTCTCATGAACGCCTCCACGGGCAAAATGCGCCTTGAAATTTCTCTTCTCTTGGTTTGTTATGTCGTTATCTGAAGCATGTTGCCACACCACGTCCATCAGAAGTGGACTTGCTATTGGTGGCACATTCAGTTGTTTCATTTGAAGCGCGGGTTCCTGGTTAGTCTGAGCAGTGGCTACCTCGTTCGTAACTTGCTCATCAGTTTGTACAGAGTACGGTGGAGACTTTGCTTCACTTATCATTTCTTTGGTATCAATCACATCATCATCACGTGATTTGTAATCTTTCTGGAAATCTTTTTTCTCGGTCTGCGCCGTAGAATCCCTAAACTTGACAAGTCGATCAACTTCAGTTGATTTCTCACCCCAAAACCTCGTCCGTGGAGTGGATTTTTTTACTCTCTCGAGAGCCTCTGACAGCTCTACTTTCTTCTCTTTGGTCAAACCATCATTCACAGGAACATACATTGGAAAGTCGGGCTCATCTGTCGGTTTCTTTATGTTACTGCCGTGTGACTTTTGTACCATTCTCCACAGGAGACTGCTCTGGGATGGAGGGATTGCTTTGACTTTGAGAGCTCGATCTCCACAGGAGAGGATGTCCACCGAGGAGCAGCGACTAACATTGCAGCTGGAAGCAACACTTGGCGGCATAGAGTCCGGATGACTTACGGTGGTGACCTCTGGTGCGGCGATTCTCCGATTTACCTCATAAAGCCATTCCGATGAGACTAGATCTGGCTTTTGTTTAATCTGTCTCATGCCCTCTGATAATGGGATGAGTGGCTGGCCTACGTATCCGTCTGATATGGTCACGTGGGTGCTTCGGTAGTCCGTGAGATTCCAGACAGTTATGCTGTACGTTCGAACACCTCGGCGGATAACTCCGTTGGTGAAGATATTTGCGATGGCCCGCAACATTGCGTCACCAACGATGTGCTCTGCAGAATCCCTGTACGCAGACCCTTGATCTTGCTTGCAAGGTGACCTCAGAGTGTAATCATCCTCAAGAGTGCGGGTTGAAGGGGGAAGCATATCATCTGAAACGTTCGACCTGACACGTGACAGACCTGATGACGGTTTTCCGGTGGCAGTGTCTCTCAGTTTGATTTGGTTGTAATTAGGATGCGTAGGGTCATTTAGAACTTGTGACCCGTCACTTCTCGACTCCGTGACAATGTCATAATCAACATCTTCATCAACCGTCTCTGTGTCCTCTGTATTACTGTCTGTAGAGTAGTCACACTGTGCAAAGTCTTCCCTCGTAACAAGAGCTCCCACGTTGTCAAATTTGTCTACACGTTTTTGGCGGGAATGGTAGGACGATTCGTCTGCTGATAGTGTTATCTGGCTGGGAGTTTGGTCTTTCACACGGTACTCCCTGTCTTCGAGTTTGAGGATCAATGATAACAGCAGGGATGAAAGTACGTCGGCCCCATCATCGACCTCTGGTGTGTTTCTTTGTGATGTGGGCCAATCTAGATCGTCTGTGAAAAAAAAGAGAAGACAACATCAAAAACACTTTGAAAACAATAGGCCTATGTGGGGGATGGATAGTTAATACAATTTGTCATTGGAATTATTATGAGACTGCGCACACATAATTATTATTGAGAACGGGATAGAGTATTTTTACAAAAGCTACATTCATCTGTATTTTAATGACTGCTCCAAGTTTCTTGAGAGATCTCTGGAATGGCCGAAAAGAGCACACCTATGAAAAGCAATCGGCCACAGGGTCCTTCAAAAGACAGCTCAAAACTCACCTCTTCAATCAAGCGTTTCAATAATTTTCCGGGCCCAATAACGCAGTGAATAAACCTACAATTTAGATACCAGCGCTATCGTTGTCGTCTGTTGCGCACTCGTTATATTGGCGCGTCTGATCTGGGCCCAATTTCATGGCTCTGCTTACTGCGTCATTCTGCGCTTACGAAGACCATTCGCCGCTTACGAGGTTAGCGCCGAATTTCTGTGCTAGCTGTGTAAGCGAGGAATCCTCAGTTACGTGAACTACGCACGCAAAAATTGCTTGCTAACCCGTGAAATACGCTTAAGTAAGCGCGGAATTTTCTGCTTCCGCAAGCGCCGATTTTTTGCTTACGGTAAGTAGAGCCATGAAATTGGGCCCTGTTGTCTCCAGCCAGCTCTGTCGTTGGCCTCTTATTTTCAGTTCTAACGGCTTCAAGACTGAGCTGGACTAGCAGTGCTATATAAGTTTCAATTATTATTTATTAAGTATGTTACTGTTAGTAATGTTAGCTTTGTACGACAGAGCTGGCTGGAGACAACAGATCAGACGCGCATGCTTACCTAGTAGAACGAGTGCGCAACAGACGACAATATTTAATATTAGTTTGTTTTTGTATAGGCAAAAGGTTACACCCCCAGCATCAGTGCATTCCCACTGTCCTATCTGCCTGAACTTAGTTAGTAGATAACTGGAACAGCCTCACAGCCAAAGTTATGCAAAGACAACCCAGCAGTTCAAAGGTAGCTTTGTGTTTTTAAAGGCATCAGTCTGTAGGCCTAAAGGCCTACTAAATTCCCACCAAATATTCAGTACATGTAAGTTCGGCATGTCCTTTTCCATTAGGCTCAAAGTTATGTATCATGTGTGATCTACTTCGCAGAAGCACACCACTTGAAATTTCAAGGGTGCCCACTTTGGCAGTGACAACACCCACTCCCCACATGCCCCCAGCCCCTCCCCAACTCAAATGTGTTTCAAAAATTACCCTCTTAATGTAAAAGAGTGAAAATGTCACTCTCTTGCCCGAGTGGTGGTGTAATTTTCACTCTTTTTAGAGTGCAATCTCTAGTTTTCTCTTTTTGAGTGAATTTTGAGTTAACTTCACTCTGAATCGAGTGAAAAAGAAAATGGTTGCACTCTATAAAAAGACTTGTCCGCCATTGGCTCTTTTAAAAGAGTGGTGTGAGGGACAAGTCTTTTTAGATTGGCAATATTTTCTTTTTCACTCGATTCAGAGTGAACTTCACTTAAATTTCACTCTAAAAGAGCAAACTAGAGATAATTGCACTCCAAAAAGAGTGGAAATTACACCACCACTCGGGCAAGAGAGGGATGTTTCACTCTTTTACATTAAGAGAGTACCCTTTTGTATTAAATTTCAGTATAACGCAGTTAAATGTTTTACACTCACCCGAATCGGTTGACATTCTTTTGACGGCTCCTAACGCAGAATTTCTGTTGCAACTTTTTGTTGGTGTCATTTTAATTACACGTCGATTGTAGAAATATCCTTTTGCAATCGATTTCTCATTTCTATTTTAACCAAACGTAGAAAAAAATATCTCTGCTCTTAAATGTTGCATGCAAAAGAATAAATGGACGCGCGTCTTGACACACATTTTCGCCGTTTAATTGCACATAAACTATGCAACTTCTTGCGCGTGTCTATTCGAACGTTGGAAGTGAGCTCTTTTGTTTCCTTAACACGTGGGAACCCAGTGTTCCCCAAAACATTTTTCGAAAACGCGCAAGAGTGACTCGGTTATGCGTGCGCCTTGGCGCCACCAACGACGCGGCACGCTTGCCTCCAAAACGCGGGAAATGCCACGCATCGACACGTACAGTATGAATCTTCCGAATTAAGAAAAAAAACCTAAAATACAAAAGCTTGAATTGACTATTTGTTTAATTACAATCCCTAATACCAACATACGAAAGCCCATTAGCGCCAACAAAAAAATGACTGTGAATCGATCCGTAATAACGGCTTGTGAAATCCGTAATTACGGATTGTGAATCCGTAATAACTAATTGTGCATCCGTAATAACGGATTCTGAATCCGTAATAACTGTTTGTGAATCCGTAATAACGCATTCGGATCCGTAACAAAATCTGCAATGGATTCGAATCCGTAATAACGGTTTTGATTTTTTTTGCTGGCGCTAATGGGCTTTCGTTGTTACATGCGTTCACCGATCAATTATGTTTTTTGGCCCTTCATAAACGTCACTGTTAATTCGCAAAAAAAAACCAACCAAACAAACAAAAACTATTTCCCTTTCTGATAACAACAGTTTAAAGATTCCCGTACAACGATGGCCAAGATATTCGTGTCTCTCTAACCAAGACAGGCACGCTCTCACCAGTCACGTGACATCAACATGTTAGAACAGTTTTGACCATTATAGGTTCGCTGTCAATGAGGCGTTTTAATATGTTATGCACAGGTCTTGTTTTGATGATTTGGGCAAAACAAGTACTTCTTTGGGTATCTCCACTTCTTCATAAGTACATTGTATACATCAGGCATATCCAGCGCACAACGATAACAACTAGGCCCAGTAACTGGGGCGCTGTACTTCCTTTTTTTAAATGTTGACGGTCGTACTAGCGTCCCAGGGAGATACAGAATATCTGCTGTGAAGAAGTTGATTTACAATGAAATTCATTGTAAATCAACTTCTTCACAGCAGATATTCTGTATCTCCCAGGGCGCTAGTACGAACGTCCAAGTCAAAATTTCAAAAAAGGAAGATGTGTGATACCCTGTCAAAATAAAAATGCCCAAATTACGACAAAGACTCAACAAAATTGCTGGAAAATCGCCTACTCGCTTCTCTCAAGATATCAAAGATGAACTAACCGGCACTTAATTGTGTTCATGATCCTTTTCTGGCCTAAATAATAGTCACGTGACAATGCATTATCGTTAACGACTCTTTCCTTACGACGTATAAAAACTCGTATTGACGCTACCAGGATTGTGTTCGCTGATGCCCCGAGTTGCATAAAACTGTATTGCGCAGTGAACGCAGGATACCAGCTGTGGGGTGTCAACGACCCCGCGGCCAACACTTCACAGCTAGTATCCTGCGTTGACTGTGCAAAACAATAGAACTCGGCTCAGGGCATCATCGAACAAGCAATCAGCTTGGTTAATACGACCTTTTAATGTAAGAAAACAGTCGTTGACGAATATCCAGATGACAAATCTGATGGCTTCATGGCGGCCACTGGTTTTGCTTTGGGCCTAAAAACCATCAATTTGGTGGACAGAAAATGATCGTGAGTACAATTAGGTGCCTGCTATATTTCATCTTTGATATCTTGAGAAGCTAGTAGTAGTAGGCGATTTTCCTGCAATTTTGCTGAGTCGTTGTCGTAATTTGGGATTTTTGGGGAAACACAGTATCACACATTCATCATAGTAAACCGACTTCTTCCTATAACTCACTGGGGCGCCTGTACGACCGTTCCAGTAAAAAACAACAAACAATAAGTACAGCACCCCAGTTACTGGGTGTAGACAACAACCACGTTTGTTAGTTATGGTTATTACTAGAATAAAACCCCCATGCTGTCTGATTAATCAATATCGTCCGCTGTGGTTTCGAATGAAAATGCAATGTTATAATATAATGTTGTAATAAAAGCATTTACACAATACGCAGTCAACCCTCCTACTGCCCTACCACCGACCACTGAATATCATCCAAAATATATAAACTATGACAGCCTGCAATATTATATCTACATGTATATGGTGAATGCATCTACAGTTTACACATGTTCAGTTCTGTGCACAGCTGTTGTGCCACCATGCACAACCTGTGCAGTTGAATGGTTTTAAATGGTTGGTCAACTCACTAGAAAACATTACCAGAACAGGGCACTTACTCAATTTAGAGTTTTCATAAACATTTAATCTTAACCAACTTCATTGAGGTTTGAAAGAAAATATAAACATCAAACAAAACACAGCTTAATAATAAGCGTTTCATTAGAAAAAAAACTTAGAATTTACATATATTCAAAATACAAACTGTTTAAACAAAAATATAACATATTGAAAGCTTATGATAAATTATGCAGTTACTAAGAAATTAGTTGAGAAATAAAATCTTTTACAAAACTGAACTTTTGTAGTGAGATCAATGGCATGACGAGAACCACCCTTTACTTATCACTTGTTGAGATCCAAAAATCTATTATCCGGGGATGATGACAGAATACATGTTCAGCCAAAAGTATTGACTTTTCATGATACATTATCATGGGATGACAATAATTTGAAAGCACAATGTTGACTTCTCAGCATAATTTGTCTCTGCAAGTCAACATCACACTTTCAGACTATCCATCTCATCGCTCAACGATCAGTTATCTTAGTAAGCCAACATTGTATTTTCAAGGTGTGGTCACTCTTGACAAACCTTATGCCTGGATGTCAACATCTTGTTCATGGGATGTTGTCATCCCAAGATAGTTATCTCAAGATATCAATAAGTTAGTGGCAATTCTGGAACTCGGTTAAAAAGTGTTTAAAGTTAAAGCACCACAACCTATGAATCACAACAAGCACCGTACAAAATGTTTGCCAATAATTATGCGCATGAGATAAAACAATCACTAATGTTACCCAGTAAGATTTGAAACTTTGCATGTTGGTAATGGGAATATAATTTAATAAGGTTTGCGGAGACACCATGTACATACACTCTCTCAATGAGTTGTGGTGGTACATTACCCTAAACAATAGCTGAATTTCCCAGGAAACACCTTGGGAAATTTGGTCGACCTTTTCACACTTGAATTGCTAACCCTGGCAAACTCCAGGGAAATGGCTTGTTCCTGGGACAACGCTCCCCCTGCTTGGCAGTAGGGTTAAGTCAGGTAATCTTAGGGTTGGCATATCGAGTGCTCATTTTCCCCAGGAAAATTGCATACATTTTGTGATAGTGTTGACAGATATTTATACGGAATTTATACATGAAAATACTTTTGTCACAAATACTTTTCTATTTATACGTGGGAAGCTGCTGTTAATGATATATATAAGCTGCTGTTTTCTGAATATAACTGTACATTATTGTTATTATTATTATTAAATCATTATGGTAATGAAACAAGGAGCCATTAAAAGCGCCTGGCACTGTAACCTGCAGGCCTGAAGATACCTGTGTAGAGAAGATGATGAAGAAATCTCAGTTTTAGATGTGGGAGGAAACCCCCAATTGGGGAAACCCCACACAATCAGTAGCGTAGCCAGGGGGGCAAATGAGGGCAGCTTTCCCACACTGTGGAACATCTTGCCCCCCCTGCTTTTACCCCTGTCTGCCTCTGGATACCGTGACATTTGCTATAATCAGGCAATTTTAATGGTAATTGCCCCCTCTGCAAATATATGTTCCCCCACCCTCCTGTCTCCCTGCAAAAAGATGATGGCACGCAATCAGGGACAGAAAACCAGATCCACATGCAGCAAGGCTCCAGTTGGAAACAAGATTCGAACTGGGGTCCACAGAGGAAAGAAACTACTAAGCCAACCCGAATTAGCCTTTTTGAGATATGAAAGACAGTATAGCAGTGCACTGTTTGGTTTTGGTGTATACAGACAAATTAACCCAAACCAAATAGTGTCATAGTACTGTGTCCACCACATCTCAAAATAGCTTATGGCATTTGCTGTTGTTCAGTTGAAGAGGTAAGCAGTGAAACAGTTACAAATGAATAAGAAAGAAAAGGTCCACTTTTTTTAGGCTGACTTTGAGTATTGCCTGAGGTACAATTGCTAAATTGTGTTAAATAAATTCTACTTAATGTGGAAAGTGTACTAACTCTAATCGTTGCAAACATGTACATAAAACTGACCAAAATAAAAGATACATGTGGGTACAAATAGTACTCATTTTTTCAAAGAGAAATTTAAATGAATTGAATTTTCAAAGTGACAATCATGTGCTGCCATTCCTGGTTATGCTGTACATTGTGACCAGCGTTCTTTTTTTTATGCATCACATTAACCTTTGACCAGAAGTGTTGACATAACAATACTAAGCCCCACCACTGTGACGCATATAAAAGATGTAATGCATCCCAGTCATAGCAGGAAAAAGTTACACATTACAAGTTTTCAAATTACAAAATTTTTGGCTGGTCTTACAAAAAAACAAAAAAACAAAAAAACACTCTCACAAAATTACAGTTACGACTTTAATCCACTTAATGGCACAATTTCAACAAACTTTCATATCATATTCCTGAATTCGGAAGATAAATTACATAAGGTAAACCCTGCGTATATACAATAGTCACTAATAGTTGTACCTACCAAGAATGTGTTGTGATTATTTCATAATTGCATGTTAGATATTAGAGTTGCTCTCATAATTGACCTTATGCACTGACGTCATCCAGCCTCCATCTTTTAGGTAAAAGAGTGACGACTAAAAGGAATTGCGTAGATGTGTATGCATGCAGGGCTTTAAATACACACTGGATCAATGGCCAGCAAAATAATATTGAAGGCAATTGCCTCCATTGCCTCTGTGAAGTATTAGGCCTGCGGGTGGACAAACCATCCGACTTCCGGCACAGAAAATATTGGCGTGTACATACACGCCTTCCTGTGTTAACTTGTACAAACAACTGAGGACCAGTCAAAGTTCACTTCAAGTGGTCTGGCTGGTTAGTTCAGTAATGAAAAACATCATATCAAACATGGACAAGTGAAAAAGCTGATGGAATGACAAGCTAACTGGTCCCACTGGCTAGACAGTAGAAAAATGATCAGGGAAAACCCTGCTGGCCTTAGTGATTTTAGTCCTGAGGTAGTAACCTCACACCTGTAACCAAGTCCAGTGGTCCACAGTCTTCCTAATGTAATAACAGTAAATTTTAAGATTTAATGTAATAACAGTAAATTTTGAGATTTATTGGCTAAAATAAAACTTCTCTCCTAAATCTAAGCAAAAGACAAACCCAGTTGAAAAGGGAAGCTTCTGGTCCAGTGAAAGCCCCCTGGTCTTGTGGATATTTTCTTGAATTCCGACCTGTGTCCCAATTCCATAGAGCTGCTTAACCACAAAATAATTGTGCTTACCAGAAATAGGTTACCATCCAAAATACCATGTCATATGTAATGTATGTGCCTGGTTTCCAGCTAACTTTTGCTCAGCTGAAATTTGATAAGAAAGCTTTCTGCACAAGCAGCTGTATGAAATTGGCCCCTGGCATGGTGTCCAAGTTGAGAGGGCACCGTTCCCTTGTAATGTCTAGTGCATAAGGTCCATTAGTCTCATTGCTGTTTTTTATTAGCATATTCTATGAATTCAACCTTACTTTAACAAACCATAATCCCTTCGCCCCTTCTTCGTACACGATACCTATATGGTTATCATCCACAACAGTCAGGCAAGAATATTCACTATCTCCTGGATTGATAACGAGGGACCCCAACCAGGTAAGACCTGCATTCGAGCTCCATCGCAGTGTAAGGTTAACTCGGCTTGAACTACTGGCAGGGTTTGTGAAGAACATCATGCCATTGTGGAGGAGTAGACTGCCGGCACACGTTGGTTCAATTAGAGTGGTGTCGATGCGGACCGTTTCCATGGGAATGGTTTCAGCACCGTCGTAACTGCTCATGATGATCCGACATGCACAACGATACTTACCCTCACTTCGAGCGTTGAAGATAATGGTGCCATTGTCCAGTTCAACCATCTGGGATAAAAGCATGCGCATTTAACATTGGTAAGATTGAAAGTAAAGAATGCTCACAGATTTACA
The DNA here is from genome assembly GCA_911728455.2 of Marthasterias glacialis. NCBI lineage: Eukaryota > Metazoa > Echinodermata > Asteroidea > Forcipulatida > Asteriidae > Marthasterias > Marthasterias glacialis. The sequence continues at coordinate 10,514,212 of OU452233.1, read as the reverse complement.
CATGACTGACATTGTACAAAGATGATCAAGATAACAATTTTTGCCTGAAATGCTAAAGTTTTTGAGAAATGAGTTTTTGTAAAGCACCACAAAACCATGTGTCAGTCTGTATTGTGCATTAACCATCTATCATCATGTTTCAATCACTTTATGAAACGTGTTCAGATTTTCACTGTACATTATAATTCTTCTGAAAGTATTCAGTGTCACCAAAATTAGCTTTTTTTTTTTAAGATATGGTTGACACTATAGGAGTGCACTGTTAGGTTTGGCTGTATACAGCCAAATTGACCCAATCCTGAGTATCATAGTTTTGTGTCCACCATATCTCAAAATAGCCTATTAAGAAATATTTACACCAAGTAAGTTTTCAGTAGAGATTACTGTGGTACCCTTTAGGAACATCGAACACAAATATTGACGTCGATATTAATGACCAAATATACGCCTTGAGCCAAAGTCGCAAACCCAAGGAAGCGTGAATTTGAGGTGCTTTTTCAGCAACTTATGTAGTCCATGCGGGCGCTGCCTTATGCATACAAATACATGCACCTAGCCAGCTTTGACTTGTACGCATCAGGCAGTGCCGGGGTTGAAAAAATACATCAAATTCATGCCTCGTCGAGTTAGTGACATTGGCTTATGTTGTAAATTTTTTCATGAATATTGTCATCAATAGTTGTGTTCGATGTCCCTTCAGGGCCACCGTAGATTTCTGTATGCAGACTAACAATAAATTAAACGAAGTTGAGGTAAAACACTTAAGTCCAACAGATTCCTCACCTGTACTTCAGTTGGAGCAAAGTCACCTGGTAGTAACAATCCTCTGTACGGGATGTGTAAGACCTTACCTGCCTTCTTCCAAGAATTTCCGTGATCTAAAAACAAAACAAGAAGGTTTCTTTCATCGCTGATCAACTTCATCTAAAAACAAAAGCTCCACAAGTCTTGGGAAAATATGCATTTGCGGTAATCATTATTTAATATGGGCATTTAGGTTGACTCAGAGGTTTCTTTCCAGCCTTTTGTGGACCCCAGTTCGAATCCCACTCTGGTAAATTTATCTTCATTCACCCCAAAACTGAATTAAACATTTACCCAGGTAGTTTTCCTTGTGGTCTATTGCTTGATCTTTGAAATAAAACGTTGCATCCCCTTGAGGTGATCCTTGTCCTGCTGCTTCCTAGATAGTATCGTAAATTTGGGTGTGTGATCCCTGGCTACACAGCACTTTCAGCCAGAAGTTCTGACCAAGGGCACACAAAGATGGACCACGCGCGGAATGCTATTTGGGCCTGTTTCCATCCAAGCTTGTTTCCGGCCCTAATCAATGCAGACAATTGGCAAGTTTCTTTCCCGACATGAACGCGCCTGTTACACATTTTCTGTCTGTATGGCATACAAGCACGACCTGCAGTGCAATTATTATTATTTTAACGAGCGAGCAAAAACTTTCAGGTAAGATTTTTGTTTAAGGAACTAAGGAACTGAGTACAACAATGCAAATTAATATTAAAATATGGTTGTGGGTTGCGTGTATGTAAAGATGATCGTCCAAGGCTTGCACGGGCACGTCCCCTCCCCACTTTTCGGTAGCGATCGACGCCCTTGTTTCCGACTGGCACCCCAAACAAAGATATTGACAAAATTGGGAGACCGCCAACATTAGGGCTAGATAGCTCAGTTGGAAGAGCAAGAGCATGTTAATCCGGGGGTCGCAGGTTCAAATCCCGCTCTAGTAAATTTTTCTTCATTCACCCCAAAATTGAATTAAAAATGTATCCAGTTAGTTTCCCTTGTGGTTTTTGGCTTGGATAATAGTAATAATTATCAGCTGTCTTTCCTAATTACTATTAACTACAACTCTTACACAGGGCATTAAAGATGTCTCACTCCACAATATCTTTAAAGATTTAAAGTTCCACATTCCCGTAAGCCCCCTTATTCAATGTCTTTGTTGAGTGTCATACATATGTGTATCAGGGGGATATTTACCATGTATCACATAAAGGAACAAAGAAAAAACAAAAACATTTGCCCCTTGTCAGTGACCATGACAAGATAATTTGACAGTGACTAACAAACCTGATCATCGAAAAAGCTACTGGAGATGACGGTAATATGAACTGAAGTCAGGTTTATGTTATCCTGCAGGCCTTAATCTTAACCGAGGCCATTGGCCTCATGCCCTGTTGAGTTGGCCAGCATGCCCTTCAGAAAAATTGCACTGTCACTACCAACTTGGCCAGCATGCCCTTGTACAACTTCTCTGATTTGGCCAGCCAAGGCCTGCCCCCGTTTTTCTTAAGATCGAGAACTGATCATGAGTTACATAACAACATGAATGTATTTACTGACCATCACTGACAATGCAGAACATCGACAAGGTATTCAAATCATTTTCGTGACCACAGGCGATAAGTCGCCCCTTGTGAGGCGGATGCATCTTCTGAATTCCATATCCTGGTCCAGCTGACCACGAGAGATTCCTCAGGGCTGCATTACCCATGGAAATATCTACTGGTGCCTCCCATGTCTTGCCAAAGTCTTTACTGCGTTTCATGTAGTTGCCTCGAAGGTTATCCCTATCGGGGCAAGCGGTGTGGGCGCAGACTGAGTACAGAACGATGGTGTAGTTCTTGACTGTATCAACAATCACGGCGCCGAGATTGAGCCCATCTTTAGCTTGATAGTCATCTAAGGAAAGAAACATTTTTAAAATTTATAATAAAACAAATGTAAAAATCGTAGTGAATTGGTATTGGTCAAAACCAATCCACCATAGAATCAAATCACTGTTATTGCTTATATCGAATGCCGCAATCAAAAGATGCAGGTGCATGTAAATTCCAAGAATGGCAAAAGTAGCCATTTTCCCTTTGTGCCATCAATATTAAAACGATTTAAGTTTTTAAAATCAATGTTGGAGTAAACAAAGAAAAATTGACTGGAGCGGGATATGAACCTGCGACCACCGGCTAATGTACTGATGCTCTACTGACTAAGTTATCCAGCCCTGATGTTGGCGGTCTCCCTATTTTGTCAATACCTTTGTTCGGGGGGGGGGGGTAGATTTATCTTCTCCTTTTTAGTTTTCTCTTTATAACCATTGCTTATTAAACCAATGTTCATCTACAATATTTTACAAAGAAAAATGAAGGCTTCCAAAATGAATTCGTGAAAAACAAAACATATGTAATGTATCCTACAAACCTATTAAGAATTTAGTTAGTGACCATAGATCGCCAGCTCCACTGTTCGTTAGCGCGTTGGGGTCGGAGGTGCGGTAGGCCAGGAACTTCGCTCCTGAATCGCCTGTCGAATATTTGCGTGCCTCCGAGAAAGCTATCAAAGAGCCGGTAGGAAGTCTTGTAATGATTGGAATACGATAACAAGACACATCTCCAATGACGTTTGGTTCCCATAGAAGCTGTGTTTCAACAACACGGGGGCTGAACTCGGCAAAACTCGGTAGAAACGAACAAAATATCACGATAGTTAGCACTAAAGTTCCATTGAATGTCGCCATGATTGCTGTTTGTGATTCCGGTCATGTGAGGAGACACGTGATTTACTTCTGTAACAGAGGAGGGCGCCCTACAGATATTGTCGTCTGCACGATAGCAACACAGTCACGGTGGGACAATTTGGGTAATAAGAATTTCTCTACTTTGGACATTAACATTTTCACTTGTTTAATTAAAGAAATACGTAAAAAGAGAAAATACTTCAAGATTTGGTACAAAAACTCTTATATGTTGTACTTGTATTTAGTTAAAAATATTTTAAACGTAGTTTAGGCCTATGGACAAATGAGAATTTGTAATGCAGGTTCACTAAATTCTCCCAACATTGCTTGATCTTAGCGGCAAAAAAGAATTGTTAACTTTAGCACGTGATCATCTCCAACAAAAACTGTATGTACGGTAGCTTGGAAAGGTTGGAGAGAGGGGAAAGCCAACCAAGTTTTTTTTACCCCAAGAATGGACCGTCTATCTTTCCGGGAGTGTACACACAACTCACGAAGAGTGCCCTAGAGCTATTGGTAAGTTTGTTAAAAAGAAGAGCAACTCGTACTAGGCCTAGGTCCTAATCAAAACGTCCAGAGCTGACAAACCGTTGACAAAAATCCAGCTTCCCCCATTGAAGTTGTCCGGAAACTGGACAAATTGTGTGACTAAGTATTCTGAGCTTTGGTGACAGAATTATATAAGTTTTACAGTGTTTTTTAGTGTGTTTTTTCTTCTAACAAGAACGAAGGATCATGTACGGAAGTTCCTGTTGGCAACACTGAGCAACCAGAACTTCTTATGAGTATGGCGTTGTGACTTAGCCGTGGTAGGACGTCAGTCTGCGTTGCACTACCACTCAGTGGCAGTGCAACGGAGGCCAACGTGCTTACTACCCGGGCTAACTGTGGCTGTGTGAGCATTTTTTAGTACAGGAAAGGACGCCCTCGCGCTGAGGTCAAAACAGCTACATGATGCTTAATGCTGGTTTGACCTCAAAGATGGCGGCGAATGCATAAAGTCTATTAATAGCTGAGTGTGCTACAACCCCCCTCCCCAATATTTTTCCTAAGTCGGCATTTAGAGCCACAGTCGGCAAATTGAGCACCAAACTTACCCGAGTAAGGGCTCGGGCTGAACACAAATCCATTTGGCAAGCCTAGAGATTTGCCGACTGGATTTGCCGACTAAAAATTTTAATTTATTCCTAAGTGTGAGAAGTCAAACTTTCAATTACCAAATTTAATATTCTCGGCAACGTACGGTAATCTACGCTCTGAAAACACTAAAAGCCGTAGAGCGTCCGGTGCCTTCGCCTCCGGACCCCCGTAAGAATTGTTGACCCAGTTGGGGATTTGTCCCGAGTCCAAAGTATTCAAAGTTTGAAATTCAAAATTAAACGTCAATTTTCGGCAACTTGACGGTCCTCCGTAGCCCTGAAAACCCTTAAAAACGTAGAGCGTCCAGGGGCTTCTCCTCCTGGACCCCTACTAGAATTTCTGTCGGTATACTCGCAAAAAAAATTACGGTTTTCAAAACTTCCATTTCGAGTATGAGTCGTCGACTGATCGGCACCTGAGGGCCATTTTAAACCTTCGAACCATTTTAAACCTTTGAACCACTGAAAGACCTCCTGAGCGCTCGGTTTGCACAATTTATTGCCGAACACCAAATTTTCGACCTGCCTTCCCCATTTTTAATGGTGGGATCATTTTGTCCATTTAGTAGGCCCTACTTATTGCGCAAACGATCTTTGGTTTTACCTACCAAACGACAGCGGGCGCACCCATTTTGTGTGTCGTGTTTTTGAGTAGAGTATCCTATCTTGTGTTTCTAATATCTTTAACACAGGAAAGGCATTCGACCTATGTCAGCGAACGCATAAGGTATATTGTTCTTCACTTAATGACTAATTCTTTTGTAAGCGGGTAGCCTATTTGTGTATAAAAACAGTTTCGGATTTGTGAAATTTCGGTTGGAACTAGTGAGGGTGAATGAACTTAGTATCTTTTGAAGAGTATCTTAGTGTAAAAAGAGAGCAAATATCAGTGAGCTTAAATTTGGCTTAATATTCGCTTAAATAATATACAGCATAGTACAAGCACTCAACCAAATTTAAATCATGGAATCCTCCAATCGAAAACAGTTGCAATATAGGGCCCACCAACGTCGAGATAAGTTTTAGATAAGTCCTACAAAAATGTAATAAAATATCTCTACTTTGGGATATTAACTTTTCTCCACACGGGCCACATCAAAAGGTGTCCTACACTGACGGCGAGCAATCATGTAACATTAATGTGTGTGCCTACCATGCAGATAACGATCCAAAAGATCTCACCTTTTTCTTCAAGTCTCAATTTAATAAATTAATCAAATCCATTAATCAAGAACACTCAATTTGGATTATGCACTCTTGCCCCGTACTCTTAATGAAGATTAATCTATTCTACACCAACCTTTGGATACTATAAAATGAAAAAGGTTTCCTAACGCTTGGGGGCGCATGCCCTTGTTCAAATTAACTTATATTAAGACGCATTATGACACAATGAATAATCGGTCACTGTTTTGACTTTATCAATTGACGTGATGTACCTTTTCGCTGCTCGTAATTGTTATTTTGGTAAATTATATCTTCGGAGTTGACTGAAATAAGTATTTCAGCACTCGAGTCTCATGTTTTAGGCCTATACTTCTTTTATTTGGGTATGTTCGTCGTTAATTTTAATGTAAAAACAATTAATAAAACAAAAATAATAATTGCTTCCCCATGTAAAGAAAACAGTAATTGGCGTGGAGATATATTAAGATGAATCGCTAGAAAATATTAATGTGCCGCTCTGAAAATAAAAGAAAAGTTCCCAGTGTAAATATTAGTGGAAAATATTCGGTGTTAGTGATTGTCAGATACCGCATTCATCTAAACAGAGGAAGGTTGATGGGGCTAAAGTCTGGTCGTGTTTACACAAGTGAGGTAAGCTCAGGAGAGATTGCACTCGTTTACTGTAGGATGTATTTTTACATTCTGAAAAATAAACAGTGGTCAATATTGCCCAGTGAATATGTTGAATGAGTACATCAATATGAATTGTAAAATACATGGTAATACCACAGACAAAGATAACAATCTCAATGACGATGAGCTAACTAGCACAGGCCCATGATAACACTTTCAATTTGAAGGGGCAAAACCATGCGTTTGCTTCGGTTAATAAGAATAATAATAAGTCACTGGTAGTTTTTCTAACCAATTTACAGAAAACAAATCTGTAACCGGTTTATAAAGTATAAATCACATAATTATTCGTTGAATGTACACTGTTTGTTTCCCCATTGACCATCTGAATTCGATCAATTCAAATTTGCCAACATCTGAAAGAAGAATTTTCGCGTATTATTTATTACGTTTCACTTTGGTGTTACTGTTAAGACCATTATGTGAAAATTTAAGAAGACATCCGGATTAAGGGGGCCTCATGACTTTCGATGTACACTGTAGGTCTAATCAGTGCATACGATGGCTTCCGATGTGCCAGGCATCCCCCCCCCGTTTTTTGTTGAATGTTGTTTTCAATGACACATGGCGTCAAAGTCTCAAAATAGTGTTTGCAAACGTACCACCGCACCGGTTGACCCTTTATGGAGCACTTTTCTTCAAAATGACGTCTGCCTTCTCGTGTGGCCCCCACAATAGGCCTAAGATTCGAATTAAGTCTGGCGATAAAAATCACAGCATTGAAAACATTATTGGCATCATTATTAGCATCAGAACACAAGTTTCTGACGGCACACAGTGGTTGAGATCATGCAGAGCAAATACGTTTACGTGCTTAGCTTTGAACTTAGTGGTGTCGATACCACGTATGGTAAATAGTACGCACTCGGCTTTAAATCAACCATACCTGAGACAATATTTGAACCCTTGCTCTTTGTTTGAACCTGCAAATGAAACGGAACTTGAGTAAAACGAAGTTGCATATCGTGAGTTATGTTGCCTCAAACTTGGTTTCTTTGTGTTGTTTGCTAACCAATGTCACACCCTGACGTCACAAATGATATTTATAGTTTTGTTTTGTCACTGTGAGATTTGATGTCGTCACTTTTCAAAAACTGTCACACTTTCGGATGATTCTTTCCGTCTGTTGTGATCATGAACGCTTTATTTCTTCTGTTCCTTACTAACCCCATTCTGCAACTGTTCAAACACAATAGACCGATCCATTAAGCCCCGCCCCCTAACGTGTTGACCAATCACATGCTTTTTGACAAAAGTCTGACATAATAAAAAAGCTATTGGGAAATATAAACACGTGTGCGCGCACTTACAGCGCGCGCGTTCATGTCGTGCAGTGTGGCATTGAAGAGACGAGACCCACATTGTGCATGCCCACGTGTACAGTGATGATGCAGTCAATGCTGTGATTGGTCAATGTGTTTAGTCGGTGTGGCTTAATGGATCGGTGTATTATGAAGTGGTGCAAATGATCACTTCAATGGTTGATAAACAAAATTAAATGAAAACAAAGAAAGAACGCAAAACGGTCATGACTTTTTCTCAAATACCACTAAAGTGATTGCAAAAATGCTTGTATTCTTTTTCCAAATCGTAACCACTACTACACGAGCCCTTTCTAAAACATAGTGGCTGCTTTACTTCTTATTATCGGCAATAAGGAAAGTTGAGAACATTTAGATTGTTATGTACTGATTTGCGGCTTGATGCAACCTCCCAAAGGAATCGGTCGTCTCCTTCCCGCCATGTCATAGACCCATCCAAGACACATCGTTTCCTTGCCATTTAAAAGTGCGATGTCGGAGTTTGTTAGCCTGTCAGGTTCTGAGACGCCGCACGAAAATAAACCCTTGGTCTTTGATGAAATCTAATGATAAATACCTCGCCATATTTACTGAGTATTGTCAGACAAGTAAGATACTACTCTTTTCTGAGTCGTCTTGTAGTGCGTTCAGGAATGATAAATTAGTCTCGAAGATAAGAACTAGCTACTTGTCATTTGCCGCCCGAACCTGCACCATCGTGACGTGCAAATTAAAGAACTGCCGAGGTCGGCAGTTGCAGCCACCATGTATGTCTTATACCATAGAGTGATTAAATTTATGGAATGATTAGAATGCATATTGCCAGGTTACTGATCTAGTCTTCCTGAAAAAACAATAGTTTGGTGAAATTTGGGTCAACCATGCAGTTAATATTCCCTAAAATATACTGAAGTTGGCTGTTTGTCACAAATTGCAGTTGTATTGCTTTAATTTTGTTGATTGATTTTCATCATGCAAGTTAATAATCATGTAATAAATCATGTTTCAAATTAATGTGAAAATGCTCTGCGAAAATGCACGCATATAGCCTATTTCTAAGCCAAAAAATGTTGAATATTGGAAGGGTGAAAATATGTCAGAAACCATTTTTTTTTCGTTATGTAATTTTTTGCTTAGTTGATGTAGGTATTTTCATGTTGATTAATTAGAAATGCTGACTTCAATTTATGAAGAGGAAAAAGTAAACGTCTTTGTGGACCCTTTTGCCTCAACCTATCTGTTCGTTCATCAAACACGCCACAAAATCAATGACCATATAATTTTAAACCCTATTGCCAAAATGATCCTCGAACCCCCACATGAAAAATACTCGGTATGCCTTGTGGGCCAAATATAGGCAAAACGCGGGTATAATGCCGTATACGCACTTTTTATATATTGTTTCTCAGTAAAGTAAAACTCTAAAAAAGTTACCATCTTCGTTGACTTGGCACGTATCTTTTTCAGAATAGATTTGCAACATGTGGTTGCCAAAAGTACTTGCAGTCTTCACTGCAAAAATAACAACAACAACAACAACAACAACAACAACAACAACAACAACAACAACAACAACAACAACAACAACAACAACAACAACAACAACAACAACAACAACAACAACAACAACAACAACAACAGCAGCAGCAGCAGCAGCAGCAGCAGCAGCAGCAGCAGCAGCAGCAGCAGCAGCAGCAGCAGCAGCAGCAGCAGCAGCAGCAGCAGCAGCAGCAGCAGCAGCAGCAGCAGCAGCAGCAGCAGCAGCAGCAGCAGCAGCAGCAGCAGCAGCAGCAGCAGCAGCAGCAGCAGCAGCAGCAGCAGCAGCAGCAGCAGCAGCAGCAGCAGCAGCAGCAGCAGCAGCAGCAGCAGCAGCAGCAGCAGCAGCAGCAGCAGCAGCAGCAGCAGCAGCAGCAGCAGCAGCAGCAGCAACAGCAACAGCAACAGCAACAGCAACAGCAACAGCAACAGCAACAGCAACAGCAACAGCAACAGCAACAGCAACAGCAACAGCAACAGCAACAGCAACAACAACAACAACAACAAACTACAACAAATACAGCAGCAGCAGCAAACAGCAGCAGCAGCAAACAACAGCAACAACAAACAACAGCAACAGGAGGTTTTTTTACTTGACCAATAATTCTGTCAAATTAATACCCATATTACATGTAACTGATAAACAACATTCACTGTATATTTGATTTGCGGTAACACCATGTTATTGTGTCCACTTTGCTATATACACAGTAGATTGTTCTTGTGAGAACTTGCCCTGATTATTCTACTACCGCGGAGTAGAATTCATAATTCCGCGGGACAACAGACTTTAGTTCTGAACAGTGGCGTAACTAAGGGGGGGGGGGCAAGGGGGCAAGGGAGCACGTGCCCCCCCCCCAACTGATGTCCATACCACCCAGTGCCCCCCATTTCAAATCTGGACTTTTGAGATTATAAATTACCTGTCTAAAATGTTACATTTTATAAGCATTTATGTAGTAACTTCAATGTTTTTTGTTTTTTTTACAATTTTTTTATTTACTCGCAGAATGTATTTTGTTTTATACTTCAACACATCAGAAGACCGCTAAAAGGGGCTTGTTTAGGAATTAAAAACGGAAACTACAGTTTTAATTGGTCAAAAGAGCCCCCCAGGGAAAAATGGTGCCCCCCTTGTGTCCCCTAAAATTTTAACCTAGTTACGGCGCTGGTTCTGAAAAGAACTGTCCTGCTTAATAAGTACTATCTGGGGAAGTAGGAAATCGGCCAGGACTGGTACTACTTTCGCTTATGAATCGAGAGGACTTCTCGGATAACTTCACTGCCGCAGAGTGAGTTTATTTGGTCTCAACGTTTCGACTAGCTTGCTCTAGTCATCGTCAGGACATTCACTGTCCCAAACAAAAAGTAAACCTTTATTTTGTATAAAAAAGTTTTAAGTTTTTACCTACAAGGGGAAATTTTTGCCAATCCATTTTATACATTTTTGTTAGTCAAGGCCTCAAAATGGTGGTCAATGTTTGTAAATAAAAGTAAGGTCTAATAGATGCATGAAGAAAGGTACCGCCATTGGAAATTGTGCTGTCCGTTGTTAACCAAATGCATTTTAAACAGCTTCCCCCTTTTACCTTCTCTGATTGCCCATTCAAAGTCAAACTGCAGTTGCCATGGAAAAGCTCTAACCGTGATGAAAGATGGCTTTTCTTGTCAGTTTGGAAGGGAGACAATAATTATAACTGACGGGTTGATGCCACAAGCGATTGTTCCCGAACCACTCTACTATGTCACACTAGGAGCACGTGCAAAATGTCTCTATATAATGAAGTTCCGCGAATTACTTACGGGCACACACATTAATGTTTGTAGACGGTTGACAGGATGAAAGACCATCAGAACCCGTCATCCCCTTAAGAAGTGATGTAGTCAAACTATATGCTACATCACAGTTCATTGAATGCCTCTTCTTTTTATTTAAATGATGGCTTGTCAATAGTTTCCAAGACCAACTCTTGATGGCTTGTCTACTGTGTATAATGATGGCTTGTTTACTTTTGTGTATTTTGTTTTGCTTATATAATGTAGTGTTTTTCTTCTATGAATTTGTTGCTCTTCTGCTACAATTTTGTTGTTTGGTTTAAATAATATATTTTGTTCAGCGCTTTTGGGTAGTCTCTACGGCGCTCTATAAAATTGCACTATTATTCTTATTACAAAAGTACGGTATCCTTTTTACCAAAACCGCCAAACCAGTATTTGTACATATAAATTAACAGAATACGTCAGCCCCCATCCCAGCAGTTTTCGAAAATTTCCAGAATTTGTCACCCAAAAATAATGCTGCGTAAAGTTGAATGGCCCGACATGAGTACAAAAAGTTGTAATCTTACCCAAAACCGATGTTTGAAAACCGTAAAAACATAAAGGGGGTTTCACTATTTATTTGTGACTCCGATGACCGATTGAGCTGAAACTTTTACAGGTTTGTAGTTTCATGTATACAAAAGGTGCGGATACTGGTCTTTGACAATTTTATTGTTGTCCATGTGATTTAATCTCATTTTTTTCACCGTAAACAAAAATATTTTGCTGCTATTAGTTTGTGACTTATACTACTTTATTATACTTAACCATACCAACTTTTAATATATCCTGAAACATTTAAAGACTTACGAAAGGGTGGGTTCTGATAAATAGCTGATATTTTGGTGAGAGCAAATTAAGTACATTCTGTATAAAGGCCTACGGTTTGAAGAAACCCACAATACATAAACCTATCACGAAAATCTCATCAAAAAAGTGCCCGTTCATTTTAGAAACATACACATAACAGTTAGTGTTTTTTTTCCCATGCAGGCATTCTGTGATTAGGTCTCGATTTGGGAAATCAAGTTTTGGAGAACAATTTTCACAAACATGACAGTAATACAGACCGGAATGTTTTCCATAGGGCAATCTTATACGGTGCACATTAGGTTTGACCCGAGCGGGTTTATATTAGGGGTAGCGAACACTGATGTCGATTTACCGTGGTAGCAAACATTGATGTAGATTTTGGCTCGAAACAGCTACAACTACCTCCAGGGAAAAGGAGAAATACAATGATAATTGTTCATTTTAGTATAATATAAGTGGCATCGAAAGAAATATATCGAATTGGTGCTCTCATTTATGCAAAAGCTCAGACAATAATATATGAAAATTATATAGATATATAGACAAACTAGATAATATCAGTAACCTTCAAACTGCGTGATTGAAACATTGAAAAACAAGCCATTTTGGTTATATTCGTGGTTTTGTTGTTTTCTGCGTTACGCTTGCGTTTTCTATATCTCGTGTTCTTATAATTGGTTGCCGGAGATACCTGTGATGTGAATATGGAATTACATTATACTGCCATTTGAACGTGATATATGGCGTTAATAGTTGCGTCCCTAACCGTTTTCGCCGTTAACGGCGCACAGTCATGTCGTGCCGCCGCATTGTCGAGTCGTGCCGTCGCGCTGTCGACTTTGCACCGTTGACGGCTAAGACCAACAATCGACAATGCGACAATGTGACGGCACGGAGCGACAATGCAACGGCAAGACGCGAAATTGCGACGGCACAACGCGACAGGGAGTTGGCCCTATATACCAGCAGTAGAAGACGTGACAAGGCGACATGATATGACGGTACAAGGCGACAGCGCGATGCGACAATGCGACGGCACGACTCACGACGGCAAACGACTAGGAACTCAATATTAACGCCATAATATGTTTCGTTCCGTTTGAGTGATTTACATTATAGTTGGAAAGACAAAACGTACAACACAACATGTTTTGTTGCATTGCACACGGAACATTATTCTACAATTATTAAATACAGTATATTAAATATCATAATAGATTTTGTTTTGGGGATACAGAATATTATTTGTGTTTTTTACCCATGCACCTATGTGTGTTAAACGCTGTATACTCAGTACTTTCACGAGTCTTGTGAAAAAATCCACAGGTATATTCCCACCAGAGGAATATGCCTGTGGATTTTTTCACATGACTCGGGAAAAGAAAGTACTGAGTATACAGCGCTTTACGCACAACGGTATATGCTGGGTAAAAAATACAAATAATATATTAAATATCCTTTTGAAACAAAATAAGTTGTATTTATAGTTATTATTATATATATACGCTCATGTAATACAACCAAACTGTATTTTTTTTTTAATATATAAAAATATTGTTTATAATAAAAACAAAGTTAACGGAAAGTTGTTTAGTCTATTAATATCCTAATCGGGAATGTTTTGGACAGTATTCAAAGTTTAAAACAAACCATTGACATTAATATTGGTACGGTTTGATGTTTTTGATAATTACATTATAATTCATATACAACCATTTCACATTACTGCATTGTATCCGGGCAATAGTTGTAATTTAGTAGAAAATAACTAACTGAATTTGCTTGAACACGTTGTTTAAAACCAGACCTGGAATTTTATGGAGACCATGACTTCTGTTGCTTTTGATTATCCTTGGTGACCCTAAAAGTTATACAATAGTATCATTTTTGATTATCCTACAGCAACATAAGTGCTGTTTGTAATAACTGAAAACGGCCTCGCTCTTTAAAGCCCCAGCTCAACCTTGGTAAGAAAAAAACCCAGGTAATGTTCACAGATTTGCATATACATTACATGGTATAAATATAATGATGGCAGAAAACGTTCTTTGAAATATTTCTGCCTGATGTAATATTGTTTTTAAATAATAAATGAAATAAGATCCAAAATTAGTTTTCGTCTCAGTGAGACGAAAACTCTGCCCGTAGGAATTGCGTTCAAAAATGCTGAATGTACTTTTACTGTTTTCTTGCAAAAAACGAAATGAGCTGATATTTTCACATTTTTTTTTTTAACAAATATCTTGATTTGTGCAAACATAATCAAGCATTTACAGTCAGTTTACCAATGTTGGGCTTTAAAAGATGAAGTTTCAGAATTGAAAGTCACATAAAATTACATGACACCAAAATCAAAGGTGTTCCCTTTAACTGAAACATTAAGCCTCGTTATAGTCATACATTTTGAAACAGTAACATGCTTTACATTTCCTCACATAATAAAAAAAAGTCAACATTGCTAATTAATATATTAGACACATTCACAAACCATTATAGGCATAATGATCATGATCTACTATGCTGTTAAACAATCACTTAAAATGCACCTGATGTTATAGTGACAGGTTGCTCAGTGCTGTGACATTTTGGAACATGGCGGCAAACCGCACCAGACCTTAATACTCAGGAATGGCTTTACCCCCAGAATATTGACACAAGTCATCCATATGATTCAAGTGTGAAATTGTGTGCTTCGCGGGAGCTACGTCACAACCACTGAATATACAGTTTCAATATACTGAATAGCTACCGTTGTTTGGCTACGATTGCAGGCAGAAGCAGCTCTACTGGCAGCAAATTAATGTCACTTTGGCGTAACTAAGGGGGGACGGCACGGGGGCACGTGTCCCCAACTGATATCTGTGCCCCCAGGGTGCCCCCCCCCCCCCCATTTGAAATGTGGACTTTTAAGATTAAAAATTACCAGAATAAAATGTTACATTTTAGAAAAATACAATCGGAGACTATAGTTTTAATTGGCCAAAAATGCCCCCCGAAAATTGTTTTTCCCCCTTGTGCCCGCCTAAAATTTTACCATGGTTACGCCGCTGAGTCAACGTGCCTTTTTATTCGCCCAAGTTATCGTTGACATTTGAAAAGTTTGATCAAACCTTTTCTGTACTGTTTATATTGAAGACCGTAGATAAACGGGTTCACACATGAATTTAACTGAGCAGTGAGAATAGCAAAATTAGTGAAAGAACTTCCAAAATCAAGCGTTCCCCCCAGATTGTACTGGAGAAACGCCCATTGGTCCAGGGACCAGCAGATGACGTAAACGACGTACACAATAAAGAGTGTTTTTGTCACATTTTTGCGTTGGATGTTGCTGGATGGTTTAGGGCCTTGGGTCCGCACAGGCTGAGTGCTGGAACTTGGCTCGTTGATATCGCCCGCTGCTAAGGAGTTATCGGCATTCATGGGGCTGTTTGGATCTACTTCCGAGACCGAGTTTTTATGAGCTTTCATGGTGGAGATAGTGGGTACAGTTGACCCTTGGGCTGGGCGCTGTGGCTGCCTCGAGGCAACTTTTAAATTCTGCTGCTTAAATTTGATTACTATTTTGACGAAGGAAAACGTCATGATGATCACTGGGATGAAGTAGTCCCAAAGGAAAATTATGATGCCGAATATCTTTTCCATTGCATCGGTGTAGCGTTTGGCCTCGTAGGTACAAGATACCGTGTCTGGTAAGAAGTCGTATCTTAACAACGCAATGATGAACTGCCAAAATGGTCCAAGTAACCAGGGTATGACTGGCAAGGTTTTGGCGATGGTGGTGTTTGCGAATTTCATGGAGTAGTAAATCGGATGAATGACAGCCAGGTAGCGTTCTAATGATATCTCAGTCAGGTTGAATGTCGAGGCGGCAAATGCAGCAAATAGACAGAATCGCGAAGACCAGAACTTACAGAAAATCTGCCCGAAGAAGTAGTTGTCCGGAGGCGATACTTTAGTGATCTCTGTGATAGTAACTCCCACTAGGAGGATTGATGCACACAAGTCAATCAGAGCTTGATTAGCGATGAGTGTGTTGGTCGTGTTGCGTTTATTGGTGCTCCATAGACGCGCTACCACGATGCAAACCAACAGGTTACCGATGATTCCTAAACCACCGAAGGTGCCACGAATAATCGGTAGTAGAATCTCGCCTTGTTTGAACAATTCCACGTTTGGTGTGATGGTAACAAACGAACTGTTTTCATTCGTAAAACCCAAAGTAGTGATGTTGTGGGTCTCCATTTTTTCGAAAAATTCTACTGTGTGACGGTTCTAGTTGTAGAAAGACTCAAAAAACACGCGACCAAAGCCGGTCGTTCTGACAATGCTCACCAATTATATATAGCTCATCATCCAGCTTCATCAGTGCAATCAGTTGAAATTCTGAAGCCCAAAAGAGTAACCATGTTAGAACTCTAATTGTCAAAATTGTTCATGAAAGTTCAAGTGCCAAGGACTCATCGGTACCTTTGTCTATTCCGTTCTTGGCTTTCCATATTTTGTGTGTGTATGTGCACAACTCGCGCTGCCAGGACTACGTCTGTATATCAACGTCAATGTAAAGTCTCATAATAAAACAGCTCACGTTTCCGGACGTGTCATGAGAGCTGAATTTGAACTTACATTGGCAAATTTTGAGACTGCTACGGATGGACGGAGTGAGCTTCGCCGGATTATGTTGTAGTGTTCAATGAAAACTGACTTACAAGACATCGAGAATATAAAGCCTCCTGTGAGAGACAGATGATTGATGCCGACTTCTGATTGGCGCATCCTTTCCTTGTGCGGTGACCAATCACAAAACAGTACAAAGCTCAGCGTATTGCGTAGCAACAATGCATGAACCCCGCGCACACTTTGGGTAAGTGCCCACCGGCCAGCCAGGTAAATGACAAGGCGGGAGTAGTTATACAAACACACATGCCCACGCATTTCAACTGCAGTGATTTGACAAAGGCTGTCACTCTCTGAAGAATTGCAGTCTGAGTCAAATAGGTATAGCCTACGCGTTGGCTTCAAGCTGATCAGACACATTTGCAGTAAATAGATGTTATTATTATCCTAATTTAAAGGCGTGAGAAGAATTCATTTTGAATCAGCGGAAATCTGCAGTACTCGTTAAAGAAATTGAGGAAATGCCCATCCAAAAGCTGTTTTCCCCTGTATTTTAATTTATGATTTGATTGAATATTTTACCTCCGTGTTAAATCTAGTAATCCGTGAATGCCGATACTCTTGTTTTTATTCTGGTTTGCTTTTGTTTGGTTGTTGTAGTTTGTTGTTGTTGTTGTTGTTGTATAGCTGTTGTTGTTGTTGTGTTGTAGTTGTAGTTGTGTTGTTGTTTTGTTTTGATTTTTACATCAGGCATTTTTTTACGCCACAATCCATTGCTTCTAAAAGATAACTCCATATTTAAAAAAAAATTGTATTCTATAGAAAATCTGAAACATGGTGTTTTATTGTTTCTATAAAACTTTACTATAGGCCTATAAATATGCATAGTTCTCAATTGGCATATCTATGAGAAAAGGGTTTGAAGTGGATAACAAACTTAATTTGTGTTGTCGCCATCAGAGTCATACATGTTTTGATTGCCAAGGCCTGACCAATAGAATGGCCTCTCATTTCATTATTAATGCGGGTCGACATTGTACAAGCATCCTTACTCGTCACTTGAACGGTAATCATTCCACGTCACTCCATGTCTACCTGAAAGTAATGATTAAAATGACGCTTCTTTAACCATTAACAAATCACGGAAATGTCTTGCTCTATGTGTTTATCAATAAAGGAAAAGGACTTTGGTTAGCTGTCGTTGCGTGTGCACAGTTTTGATTTTGTTGTGAATAAATGACAGCGTAAATTGGACTTGCCTTTCACATAACCAGGTATGCGGCTGTGTCTTTAAACGAAATTTACAATTTGTAATTGTTTAGTTATAATTTTTAATAAATAATATATATATAATATAATATATATAATATATATGTATTTGTTAAACCGACACGGGTCTGTTAGAGTGGTTGCACACTTCTCCATAATCAGCCACTACTGTGCTGCAACCACTGAAAATGGGAACCAACATGTTAGAAACTTGCCTGATATGAAGCTATAGCATACGCTGTATAGATGGCGATGAACAATTCACAACGACTATAGATCCGAAAGACCGCATCTGTAAAACAAAATAAGAAAACAAGTAGTTTGTGGCAGTAATTTGCCTTGTTTGTTGCAAGTGAATTGACTACGAGTTATATGTGTCTGGGAAAGATACCACATGTTCAATTCCCCTGCTGGGCTATTTTACACTGTTAATAAGGAATAGCCTTTAGTGGCGTGATTCGACTTCATAACTCATTTGCACACGGGATGTTGACTCGGAAAACAACTCTGCGTATACTTTTTTTTTTTTATTACCGTACCCAAAGGGCCATCGGTAAAAAACATTCCCTCAAAGAAAAACGACCCTCTGATGATCGAGTTAGCGATTCTCCCCAATTCTTACAATAGTTGCACAGGATGTAATTATTGTGGGTTTCCAACCCTGCCTGTAGCATTGTGAAGATCATGAGAACAGTCTGTTTGACGACGAGTGACAGATTCGAGGAGGATAGAAATCTAACACCAATTTACCCAAAAGGCTGACGCAAGAATCAAATTTGTGTTGCATTCACGGTGTAGAATTATGAGAAGAAAACATTTGAATATGGCTATGGACAATCAGTAAAATTGATGTGTGTCAAGTGTAAATTTGAGCAGATACTATCGTGTATTATTGGATTTCATATTTAAAGGGAGCGCACACCTTGCATTTTTCACAGTGATGTGTAAGAGTGTGTTTTTTCAATAACCTTCATCGGGGCAGATCCAGGGTTTTCCAAACCTGGGATGAGGGGGGGGGGGGCAAGTTGTGGAGACTGGTAGTCCTAACGGCGTGGGGTTCGGGGGCCCACTTAAGAGCCCCGGAAGATTTTGGATTCTAGATACTATCTGATCCCTTACAGCCAATTTATTTTGGCTAAAGATCATAATTCAAACATCACTTTCGAGTTTGTGAGTCATTGAATCAGCTATCCTGAGTATAAAACTGTGGGCTAAATTGTTTGTTTTTTGTGGACAAAAAGTGACAGTAATAAAGACACGAAAATGAAGACACAAACATATTGACTTTTAAGAGTGTTCTTTATTACACCAGTCTGCTTACGGCTTATAGTATTAGACGTGTACTTTTAAAGGGTCCGTGAAATGCCGTTCGCCGTAATTTTGTATAGTAGTTTCGTAACTCTGTGATTTGATGCCTCTTTTGCGGGCTACCATACTTGACGCGCGCGTAGAGTGGATCGGCCACAGGCCTAATTAAAATGTGCCAAATACTGGGGTTATAAGCGAACAAGGCATGATGGGGAAAGATAGCGCGGCGAGATCAATCACCCCTGGGAACGAGGTTGACATATTCCTTAAAGGATATGATTGGTAAAGCTGATAGTGCTGAGCTCTTACTTTGTGTGATTCACATGAAAAAAACAAACCTGTGAAAATTTGGGCTCAATCCGTCGTCCGAGTCAGAAAAATTAGTGAGAAACCGTGCACACTTTTCAGCATGTAAAAACATTGTCCTTTATTTCGCCTTTTCGATTGCTACAGCCGAAATTAAAATCGGGATCTTCAAATTTTATTTTCTCGACTTTGACAGTCATTTTGTTTTATTTCAGACAGAAATATTTCTATGGGGATGAAAGATTGGGTACTGATATGAACTTCATAGTAAAGCTTTCAGACTGATACTAATAAAAAACAAATTTGGATGAATACCAATCCTGTATTCTACCTTAATAAATTCTGCGAGAGAGAGAGCTTTTTAACACATGCTTGTTACATTATTTCAGTTGTGTAACACTTATAACACCCATTCTGTAACAGCTCCCCGTGTGACATTGCGTCAGATTCACTAACATACTTCCCGCGGGGGGGGGGGGGGGTAGTTGCATTATCGGCTGTTCTGTTGATACCATCCACGGTTGTCTCCCTGGGGAACTTATGATTATGCAGTAAAGCCATAAAAAGAGGTTTTTAACATTTGGAACATTAAAACTGTCAAGCTCAAGACAGTAAAGAGCAGCCTGTTTTGCTCAGGATAATCCGTGACGTGTGCTGTGCATAACAAGTTATAAGTCTGTGTGCCCATAGGAACTTGTTCTATATCCATAATCCAGTAAAGCTTGGAGTGAGCGGAGATACCTTTTCACTCTCGGTAATTGGGGCATGAGTAAAATGGTTGCCACCTGTATTTGGGTAAGTGTATATCACGCGTCCTGCACGATTTTGCCAAGAAAAAAGCTCTTCTCTGTGACTACATAAAGAATGTTGTTATAGACCGAATGCGAACGTAAGCGAACGTTAGAACAATATTACTCTGGACTTAAAATATTTTATGCATTGAACCAAAACAATTTGTGTTGACCACGGCCCTTTAATTGCAAACAGTTAGGAATATATAGTTACAGATGATAATATGTTTCCAACTTGAATTACAAAAAACAAAACAAAACAAAACAAACAAACAAACAAAAACAAAAAAACCGTAATGACAACAGGCACAGGGAGAGGGCATTTTCCTTATTTATTGTTGCTTTTGAAACCGAGACTGCCAGGTAAACAACCTCTCTATGTAGCTAACACGCCCCATCATAACATCGGTGAAAATTACCTTATGCGTTGACGTCATGACGCCGCCATCTTAGAGGTAAATGTTTATAAATGAAACTATGGGAAGTGCACAGCTATGTACGTACGCGCGGCACACAGGACTGCGGCCATTGAGTGACCTTCTTTTGACCTTTAGCCAAGGACTTTCCTCAATGATGTCATGAGCATTTATAAGGTTTACAGTCTTAGGCCACTTCCGAATCAAGCGACCTCGGCTTCGGCTATGGACATTGGCTACCATACAGCGATTGAACATTAGGCCTTTTCAACAATCTGGCAATAGCCACTGCCGAAGCCATTAGTTTGGACACGGCCTAATAAAAGTTAACACTGAGCATCAGTTCTTCTCATTCCAGACAGCAATAACTACTTTGCCCGTGTTGCAAACAGGCAAAATAAGTCTGGTTATGTATTGTTTTTCAAAAAATGCGCAGGCTTCTCTCTATCTTGGAACTATTCCCCATGAACCAACATGATTGCACTTGGATTGCACGCATATTGACACAATATTATCCTGACGTCATCACATGATAAATTTTGCTTCCGGGTCAGATTATCCGTGGTTTGTAGAGTGAAGTGCGCATTTTAAGCAAAGCGCGCGTTTAAACGCGCAACATATCTTTACACGCATATTGACTCCCAAAATTACCAAGCATTGGCAGACAGTAGCCGCGTGTGACGTCAATGCAAGGCGTCAATAAAACCACTGTAGCCAGGGAATAAGACTTGGATGGCATACTGATTTGATCACAGTCATGACTCGTGACGTTGCAAAAGAAAGGTCTATAAACGGCTGATGGCAAACACTGCATCAGCGCACGCACTATTGCCATAATACGGCATGGTTAGACATCAAACTTGCTGCGCTTATTTACGGCGCAATGGGAGCAGTTTTTGTACGGAGTAAATACACAGCCCGTTGAACCATTTCGCCTTGGTTGGACATTCAAACTTTAAGATGCGATTTGAAGCTATTTCCGTGTTGATTGATTGTGAAGCTGTTTGCTTATCCTAGATATGTCACTAAACTGTGCCGGAATTTGAACTTCGATTTCCTCTTGTTCTATTCTCAACATTGCCTATACCCTCAAGATGCAAACCTCCTTCTCCAGAAAACCAATAAGTCGATATTTTATGAGAGGTGGTTTACCTCCGAATTGTTTGACGTAGAACTGAAGGAGCTTGAATGTATAAAACGGCCAGGGGGTGAAGCAGTGTGGGAGGGAGGTGAGCATAAATAAAACTGTATTAAAGGTTTCCCCGAGCGTAAACATATTTGCCAGTCAATAACGCGAGTTTCATTGTCTAAAAAATGAGACCACCACCATTGGATGAATATGAAAATGTTTACAAGATTTATTAATGGATACACTTTTGTTAATAGCAAACGATTCGAAAATGACTCTTGAGAAAGCTAGTAGGCCTATGGTATGCACTTAAACAAAATGGAGTAGCACGGGGCAGTCAGTGTTTTAGGATGGATGTATTATACGTCCTGTACTGTCCTCAAACAAACTCAAATTGTATGGTTTGGCAACATAATGAGATTGAAAACCATTAGCACAACGCATGGTGCCAGAAACAATCACTGGTAAGAACAGATGTGAATAGGCGAAGAAAGGGAGTCATCTTTTAGATGGGAAAATTACATCATTGCTAACAGCAGCTTCGTTCTGGGACACCGCACAGCGCAATACAGGCATAAGTGGAGGGAGTTAATCCGTGGAGCCGACGTCCTTCGTGACACGGGTGCAATATTAGATTAGACTAGATACCGTCCTTTATTTAATAGACCAATCCATTAAAGCCCCGCCCTTGCTGTATTGACCAATCAAAGACGTGATTGCGCAACCAAAAGTCCGACAACCGCATTCGCGCAAAATGGCACGCGTGTACCGTGGGCGGGGCTAAATGGATCAGTCTGTATGATTGTACTCAATAGTTCGTATTTTTAATGATTTGATTTTTGTGTAGATCTTGATAAAGGGTAATCTTGGTAATCTAGATCTCCCGACAAGGTTTAGCAGCATGACTGAGTACGTAAACAATGACTGAGTGTATCTTCCATAAATTTTGATAAATTATCACATCATTAAGCAGAATATCAGCTGCATTTTAAATGGTGGAAAAAACCATTACTGTTGCGAGTGTTTCTGACCCGTAAAAGGAATGAGAAAATTAGTCTTCACGGTAAAATTTAAGAGGACCTATTTCTAGCAAGTTGGATTACAATAAGTGAGTTTAAAGAAAGAAGATACGTCTCAGCATGTCAGACCATCGCTGAGATTGGTTTGAATCACTTCCCGACGTTAATTAAAGAGAGACGCCCCAACAGGTGTATTGATCGTGTGCTGAAAGGCACTTTTCACGGAAAAATGCGCACAAAGCCAGAGGATACCGATCCTTGGCTTCCGATCACGACAGTTAAACGTGTCGCAAGATTCTCAAAAAGAACGGGTTTTATTCTGTTTTTTTCCCCGATAATATTGACTTTTTTTTAAGTTTGAGTGAAATGTTTTTAGAATTGCCGGTGATTTTGATCACCACACGACTTCGTGAGAACCTCGGAAACGTTTTGCCCGTCCTTTCTTAATGTCAAACCCAGCGATGAACAGTGCTGATAATTTTGTTTCCCCACATTTATTTTCATCATCTTTTACTCGTTTTGCTGTAGTATATTTATAATAATATTGTAGAGCGCAACGTATCCACCTAACAGCAAACTGTGCCAAAGATGGGTTTTGAGGGATGTCTTGAACGAGCTGCGGGATGGAACAGAATAGATATTTTTCACATAGTTAAACCTACTGCTGTTTCTGAATTAGAGGTAGATGCAAATAACCAAGACTATATATTTAAAATATGAATTGTGTTATTATATAATTACTTTCCATCTCCAACATGTGTTTACAATGCATCCCAGCCTACAAGCATTTGCTTTTATGAGTCATGCCTCCATAGTATTTTGACTTGTGTATGGAAGTGAATTAAGTTGAATTGAAAAAAGGGCGTCTTTCCTGAGAGCTCGCATGGACTGCTTGCATACCTTCTCCTAACTGTACCACATACAGAATATTAATGTATAAATTATCTCTCTCTCTCTCTCTAAGTACCGTATCCTAAGACGTAGGTGATCATGGCCTGCCCAAATCTCTGTCATTATAGCTTTCTCCATCAGCTCCACCTGATATTTAACACCTCTTTCTACTAGCCAATCCTTTAAACTTGCCATCCAAAGCACTCGCCTTCTTCCTCTGCTATCTTCCTTCTATCTTTCCCGTCAATGCCAGGTTTTCAAAACCAAACCATATTAATGTATAGTGTGTATGAAAACTGTCAAATTAATGGTTGAGAAGTTTTTTTTAACTGAAACGTAAACGATAAAATAATTGGAAACACGATTAGAGTCCGGTCTAGACCGAAGCTCATCTCTTTATTTTAACGTCTAAGAAGCTCAACGACTCAGTGATGACGCCTTCATTGCTCAATATATAAGCCAGTCAAGAGTACACACTTGCCCTAAAAAAAATATTTGGTCACAAAAGCCCGAATATGAAGGCGGTACTGTGGGAGGAGCAAGACGTTCTAATTGGTGAATGTTTTTTCCCGCCGTGTTTTTACGTTCGTTGCGGCGGCTCGACCTTGCTTTGGAAATGTTTTTCGACCAGACGGTAATATGAACAAAATTTAATTTCGGAACGCAATTAAAAGCCCAGTCGAGTGTAAAGCCAAATACAGCTTGTTTGGATTGAAAATATTGTCCAAGTGGCTACTTTGGTGTAAAGCGATTCAGGAAAACATCTAATGCGATAAAGTCAGGGCACCACGCTGGCCTTATAATCTGCTCTGCCTTAATAACCACCCGGATTATGTGACGGCGAACATGATCGAGGCCGGAGAGACACGAACTGATAAAAATGAAGAGTCACTTTTTAAAAAGGCTGTGATTTTGTAGTTAATGTAATATTCATCTCTGCTTATCCATTATTCTGAAATGGTCCTGCAAAATTAGCCAATTAATAGCAGAAACTAAACACTGTGTTCTGGATTAGTGAAAATATTTGATGGGTTCACTACACCAATAGAGAGAGCATCGTGCGCCGAGCCTCATTAATCAAATATAATCCCACAACCTTTTCTGTATAGATCAAAGATTTGAAGGTCCTTGCTTTATGGATTGTTGAAAAATGGTCCAACATTGTGCCCATGGGGTTGTTGCCTTTCAAGCTGGAGCATTTTCAGTACACTGGCCCTCTAAAAATGGCCCTATTTTGCTTTAAAATGTAGAGTCATTTTCCCAAGATAGAGTCTAGCCAGTTTACTCGTTCAGGGGTGTTTTTTTATTTTGGATCAACCTACCAAAAATCCTCAACGTTCAATACTAAAATTGAATTGAATTGAATTGAAATGGTTTATTATTACAAAACGTCATCGCAACCAAAGGCCGGATTGAGACAATTTTTTACAAAAAAATATGAAGAGAGATGACATCCTTCGAAGCTTACAATGTCCATAATGTATTATGATTGTATATATGAATGGGCTATATTCGGTCCATTATTAGATTGTTCAGAGTCATCCAGTACTGACATGCAGCCACAGTTTGGGGAGATTTCCTCACTAACTGCAACTTCAGGGATGTTTTCATTTGTTTTCACACCATGATTAATCTATAATATAGGCCATGTAAAAATGTAATTACCAGTCATTGCGATTGACGCGCAGTCTAATTCCACAGTAGTTAAATTTGTTGTTACATGAATTGGTACGGTTGCCGTGGTGCTTGCAGGCTCCACGAGGCTAGGTTTCCGACTGAATGTTCCATCAGTGGAAGTGCAGCCGTTTCCT
Source organism: Marthasterias glacialis (assembly GCA_911728455.2). Taxonomy (NCBI): domain Eukaryota; kingdom Metazoa; phylum Echinodermata; class Asteroidea; order Forcipulatida; family Asteriidae; genus Marthasterias; species Marthasterias glacialis. The sequence continues at coordinate 10,488,659 of OU452233.1, read as the reverse complement.
TTTACTTTGTTAGTAGTAAACAGGTTCATGTGTTACTAACTTGCAGATAGTATTAAGTTGGCGTAGACCTACACGATATGGTTTATTCTGGCATACATGTGATTCCACTTGATATTTATCTGCAGGGGCAGATATGATTTAAAATGTGGGAGAGTTGTGTGACATCGTCGTCGTCGTCATCGTCTGCTGCGCACTCGTTCTACTACTAGGTAAACATGGCGCGTCTGATCTATTGTCTCCAGCCAACGCTGTCATTAGCCTCTTATTTTCAGTTCTAACGGCTTCAAGACTGAGCTGGACTGGTAGAAAATTGATACAGACATTGACTATACTGTTTAAAGCTGCAGATCAATTAAAACCAGATTAAAATCGGTTCAAAACAGATAAAAACTGATGAAAACAGAACTGGTTAAAAAACACTGTGAGGTCGTCACTCCCACAACGGCTTTAGTTGTAGTGAAATGCACATTAATCCACCGCCCACGCGAGTGGCTTGCAAAGCGCGAGCGCGTGCGTGATTAATTTCCTTATATAAATATTTTGATTTATAGAATAAAATAACAAAGATTTAAATGAAATGAATTTAAATGAAACAAATAGAAGGGAGTTGGAGAGAGCTCCGAATATACTTCGTCATAAGATTACCATTATATCAACCAGTATTGGTGTCTTTCGTCAAGTTATTTGTGGTCACTCTTCCTGCGCATTACTGATAATTCTGCACTGACCAATTAACGACCCCAATGAATAGGAGAATCCCAATTCAAATCTCCCCAAAAATATGTACACAAAATGTATAATAATTTACGTAAAATTACAATGGAAAGATACACAAAATTATACCAAATATTACAATGAGTAATGACAATTCAACAAACGCACAAAAGAAAATAGAATGATTATGACTGCACCCCAAAACAGCTAAAAGACCCCAAAATCGTTGAAAAAAGGTAAAATTTATTAATCAGAAAATAAACAGCCCAAGAACAGCAATTAGGAATGGGTAAATAATCTATAGAGTAAACAAAAATCAAAAAATTAACTGAGAAAGTAATCAAAAAGACAAACATAATATATCAAAATGCACGTATGAAAAGACAAAAATTATATTTAAACAATTTGTTTCTATTTCATACAATAAAAATGCATTAATGCATAAACCCTGAGTGTCACTGTTAGGATTGTGTTGCACAGTTCGAGATCAGCATACGCGATAAGGAATTGGGCCGTTATAAAATCTACAGGTTCGGCAGCCGGGTTCAACCATTTGAAAAATTGAAAAGAAAATTGAAGCTCAGTTGTCAGAAAATATACTTGAGTTGTTTTCTAGAGGCTGAGAGACTATAGTTTGAATATTTAGCCTTTAGCATTGGTTGCTGTGTGAAGCCTATTTAGTATGGTGCACCTTGATGACTATGCAACACAAATCTCATCTCCTTTAAAAACATCTCATCCCAATGGAAAAGATCATAAGTCGATAAGAAGATTGAAAAAAAAAACTCCGTCTTCAATAACCTGAGTCGGATCTGTACCTTGAGAACCCTTTGGGCCGAGGTGAAAGTCACCTGCTGAAATATTACTAAACAAAGATTCTTGCTTCCAGTTGTTACTTGACTTTCCATCATTTTGGCGAGGATATATAAATCTTTACGCCTCCAGCGTTCTTGGTATTGTCTGCATTCTGCGATGCTTCGCATTATGGCGGGAACAATCGTGAGTGGCGGGGAAAACATGTAACTTGACGACTGCGTCAGTGGTTACTAAGCACATTGAAACCTCGTCCTATAAGGGACTGTGAACATACTTCAGTTGGAGTCCCTGTATGACCTATTTACCTGTCAGCAATCAAATGTTATGGTGCCTCAAGGAAAGAACTTAGCGATGTCTAAATACCGACATGTCAAACCAATCAATATCTAGGTTGCAGCACAGGGAAAAAATACTAAGTGTTGAGCTACATTCTGACAAACTCAGTGCGATCAGACAGGGCTCGACTCGATATCACAAAGACACCATGAGGCCGTTACCAGACTGATGGCTTCCGCAGTGGCTATATTATGGCCATAACGCTGAATACGATCAACGTTGTCGATGCTGAGCCATAGCCGTAGCCGAAGTCGCTTAACTCGGCCACGGCCTAAGATTCACGTTAAGATGTACTGTCAACATTGCCATCACACCTCGTTTAGCAACTAAGATTGATCACACTTTAAAGATCAATATTAGCTCTTTTGGGTTGAGTGCTTGTCATCCACAGAAACAATACAACAATAATTAAGAACGAACGGAAATTAGATTGACCATTTATTATTAATGAACACAGTTGTGTATCAGCGTTAGAACTATGGAGGAACTACACCTTATGTAGGACTCTTCCTCGGTGCTGTAGTATTTGTACGAAAGTGAAAGGCCTCCATGGCTATGAAAGAACGTGACCAAAGGTCTCCACCGTGCAAATCTTGCATGTGGTAGAAGAGTTTTTAGGAACCTTAGTTGGGTTCACACATTTGGTGCTCGTTATGTGGTATGGTGTACCCCACACCTCCCATTGTGTCTTTATTGTGTTGTGGGATTTTCAGAGCTTCTATTAGAGGATGGGCAGTATGGGGTACGCTACTTCTGTACGTGCACTCTCATTTTTGCATTCCTTAGGGCCATGTCACACGAGGCAATTTACAGGCAACCAGTTCCAGGCAATCTCCAAGAAGAAAAAGACATTCACAGTTGAATGTTCACCGAATTTTCTTGAGGATTGAAAAACATTGTCAGAAAAATAATCCCTGTGCTGCTAAAGTAGTTTTTTCTGCATGCGGTGCAGTGGGTTGCCTCCAAGTTGCCAGTAAAAATTGCTCTATGTGACATGGCCCTTATGATGCATCTTTTGTTCTTTCCTTTGTCCCTGTATTTAACATTTTCCCGTGGCTTTTATACTCAAAATTCCTTGCAGAGCTTCCCTCTCATCTCTCATTAGAATTCCCCTGTGGAGAACAATATTTCTTGCTTTTCCGCTTTGCCTAAAGTCTTCACAAGGTAGCGATTATGGGTACTCTTGGGGAAGAGTGAGTTAGAGCAACCTTTTGGTAAGTCATTGCGTCACACGCCAAAAGTGATACTTCCGGTTCCAAAGCTGTCATATTTCATTTTTCCAAGGAGTTTGTTTTGACACAAACTTATAATTCTGAGAAGACCTCGAGTCTTTAAAGAACATGGAAAAGCCAAGTCCCCTTATTAAACTTGACATAATACATAAAAACCTCAGACAAAAACTAGCTCAATGCAATTCCTATGGGCTGCTCGCAATCGATTGGGGGGCCAGTTTGAGGGTAGTATGGGCGTGGCTTACAGTGGAATTTACGTCACACTCACCAGTATGATAGGAACATTAGGGGCGGGGCTCTCTCTCTCTCTGTCACATATCGGTCATGGGCTGGTTCCCATGACGTATCACTTTGTCGTGTGAAGGAAACAGAATTGCACATTTTTACGCACAATATGCCGAGACTTGCACCGTCTATTGCATATTTCCCCCTCGTGTAATGGTTGAGCTCATCAAGTGAGCGCATGTTTTGTTTACCTTTCCACGGCAAATTAAAATCATTTCTGTACTTCAGTCGTGAAGCTCTCTGATGTGCATGTCACTTTGATTACTTATGAATGATATTATATAAAAGGGATCAATCATTCAATTTAATTCAATAATGGTCTTTATTCACACATGCTTCGCAACCAAAGGTTGAATTGCGCATGGGTCACACAAATATTGACAAGAAACAAAGCATACACAAAAAATGTAGGTATCTAAAAACTACAAAGAATACATTAAAACGCGCTAAAACAAAACCGCGACATGCCATGACATTAATTATATCATTGAATGTATTCACTATCACTTTGTTACTTTGTTTGCTAATATTAAATAACAATAATAATATCTGGTTCTTATATAGCACACATTATCCTAGAAGCTAGATCGAAGGCAAAACTATTATCATTAGGCATAATAATAATACTTATATAACATTCCTCAAACTTTCTCAACTCCCTTGGGAGCATACAATCCCAATCTAGTGCTAATAAGGTGTTAATCCAACACAATACTGTCTCGGCCCTCTCAGGCCTCCGTTTGTACACCTGGGTTAAGAGAAGCAATTATGGTTAGGGGCCTTGCTCAATGACTCAAGTGTCATGACCGGGAATCGAACCCACACGCGGATGACGCAGCCATCAGAGCTTGAGTCCTGGACTAGACCGGTCAGCCACGACATTAATTATTGTACTGTTTTTGAACCCGTTCCTTTTCAAGACCATTTTAATTTCCCCGTCAGGGGAAAGTTTTAATCTATTTGTGGAATAAAACCACCAAAGTAAAACAAAGTTAAAAGTAGAATTGTAGTGATTCACATAAATATCCCTTGAAAGTGTGTGGTTTTTGTTTAATTTCGTGACAGATCACGGTCCCCCATTTTGTGGAACCAAATTGTTGACTCAACAAAATGGCGGATCGTGTGTTTGTATTTAAAGTGTGGTTCCGCTGGTGTTATTTCCAGAGGCAAGTGATATGTTTGTTTTAATCACTACACACTAATTACAACACACTGTAGGTGTTTTATTGCATGAACAACTCTTAAAAAGGATAAGGAGCTATTCTAAACATAATTTCTTTTTTAGAGATTTAAAGGCAATGTGTCTCTTTAACAGATTACTTGAGGCAAGTAATGGTGTCCACTCCCACTCGGGACGTGGAATATTTGATACCGGATATTTCTAAAAGACATCGGCCGAGTCAAATCCTTCTTCTTTAGAACTGACAGTGGTACTTCAAAATTTAACGACGGACTCACTGGATATTATTTACATCTTATAAAAAAAGTGTCTTGAAGACCTGAGTTTGTGCGGAGATGTCATTAAGAGTTCAAAATGAAGCATCCGTGTGATTACTCTGCGGGTTCATGAAAGGACAAATTGACCGGTGTCCATTTCGAGATCGGATATTACATTTTGGTTTGTTTTCGTTCTAAGCTCTATTCAAGACTAACCGAATGAAAAAAAAAAAAAAGAGAACAGAAAAGTGATTTAGCTGATCTGGAACCAAAATGACAATAAACTCAAATCTAATTTTCCAGAAAGCTACTGTAAACACCATCATCAAGTGGAATGAATTACATTACCGTCATAACGGCTAGGCATACAAACCTGCATTTGTTATCCCCATATACAACAGTTGCACAGGCACTTCACTGCTGTTGAAGGACCCTCTCCGAGGCGCCGAACTAATTAATGGTAAACACGTACAATGTTATTGGCAATATTCCACGTAAACAGCCCCAAGTGTGTATAGTTCCTGGGTGAATTTGAAAACATTGACTCACCGGTGCGACGTCATCGGGCTGTTTTCTTGGCTGTATCATTTTGAACTCCCTGTAGCAATAAGCCTGGACTCTATTCTCACCAAGGTGCATGGGAATTCGAGAGGATACAATGCAGATTTCTCCATTAGGAATCTGAAACTGTCAAAACAAATAGCTCTATATAACAGTTGCATCTCGGTTTATTTATTCCTTCAACAATGTGCACTTTATTATATTACAGAGCCCAAAATGATAGCGGTTTTATTCAGGGAAGTGATACAACCTGTCAAAACAGAACTTCAAGTGACAACAAAATTGTTGATCTTATGACTTCATTTCGATTGGTGAGCTCGTGTTTCATAGTGGGGACTTACTGCGGGGGATTGGAATGGGGTCTTGAAAGACACTATACCTCTCCGTCAAGGCCTTTGTGGCTTAGCTATGTAGCCGCGAAGACCAACTCAGCGTGCACGATCGAACTTGATTTTGCAGTTTTTTTGTTGTTGAATTGTTCCTAAAGCTTCAATATAAATAACTATTCATAATCTTTACGCAAAAAAAACCAAAAAAAACAAAAAAGCTGAAAGGTTAACCAATCACAATGCGGATTAAAGTTATTGCATGCTGACCCCATCACTTCTGATTGGCTGGGAATTTTGCTAACAGTTAGGGTAGCAAAATCAACAAATAAAGAAAAACATGATATTAGACGTTCCTGACAAGTTGGAAAAGGCCCGCGTGGCTTCGCCACTCGTGCGCGCTGATTTGATCTTCGCTGCAGTGGCTTCGCGGCTATATACACAGACGTCTAAGCCACGAAGTCCTTGACGAAAGACTAGAAAGACACGGTGAGATATAATTGCTGCGTTTGCAACTCATGCTGAACCGCCTTGGATCGGCTGAATGACTGAATGATCAAAGAATGATGATGGAGATAACCAGGCCGCTGGGAGCTGGGAGATCTTTATCCTTCTTCGGTTTTCCTTCAAAATTTAGAATTAAAGCGTAGCTCAACATCTTTGGTTATAAAGGGGACAGAGGGGTAATTTACCCAAAATTGTACACAGATAAATATTCAAGTACTAATTTTCAAATAAACAAGTCTTATCCGAATTTCCCCCACTGTCTTGACCGAAGGTGGAGGGGACGGGGGAAAATTCCCCAGCCCCCAGCTCGATTTTTGCCAAAGGAAGTATTTCTATAAATGTTTTCTCTGAACGAATTTTGACAGATGATGCTGTTTCAAAACGAAAAAACTTTCAAATATGCCACGAAAAATGCAGCTCACCAAAAACACAAAAAACAAAACAAACAAGTAGCATGATAACTTGCTTGTACGTGGCTGATGGATGTGAGATAATGTCGGGAATCTTACAATAATTCATTTTCAGATTTAAATTAACTACCACTTATAAAATGGAGGATTTCTTTCGTGCAATTCCTTAAATGAAAGCTTATAATTTTCTCGATCTTTAGAAAAAACTATTTAAATTTTAAATTTAAATTTTAAATCTAAATTTTGGGGTCAAATCGGCCCAAATTCGGACCTAGCATCTTCGGCTGTTAAGCGGCGATTTATGCAACGCGCGCACATTTAGAAGCACAGCATTCTTCACAAGTAATTTGACTCCTCCCACATGTCAATCAATGGGCGGTCAGTAGGCTTGTGTGACGTCAGTGCATGCAAGGGTCTGTCCAGCCAGTTAGTGATGACGTTTTTGGAGCCGGAGGTGCAATGTAAACGAATGGTATGCATACATGTGCATATAAAATATTCGTTCTCACTGCACTTCCGGCTCCAAACCGTCATAAACTTAAAGACCCAAACAAAAGCCATGTTATTGAATCAAAAACCCAGTTTTCTCGCCTTCATGAAGTTCGTACTTTATACAGAAACATTCAATCAAATTGAGTCCCATGCAGTCAAGAAGCCATACAGTCTGTGGCTAGCGCCATATTTAGGGTAACATTTTAGGGGGGCATAAGGGGGGGGGCGCACCATTTTTCCTAGGGGGACACGTTTAGCCAATTAAAACTGTTGTTTCCTTTTGTATTTTTCCCTAAGCAAGCCCCTTCTTTCAGCGCTCTTCTGACGTGTTGAGGTAAAACAAAATACATTCTGAATGTAAATAATTAAAAATCGTTTTAAACACATTGAAATTACTACATAAAAGCCCATAAAATGTAACATTTTATTCTGGTAATTTTTAAAGTCCAAAAGTCCAGATTTCAAATGGGGGGGGGGGGGCACCCGGGGGCACGGACATCAGTTGGGGGGGGGGGCACGTGTCCCCCGTGCTCCTTAGTTACGCCACTGTCAGTGACAACTTGTATTTTTGCCCTTTTTTCGAATCCGCAGCTGAGGTTTAGCTCTGGCTTTAGGCTTCGTCTGGTGCCTGTTTGAAGCTCTGTATCAAAACCCAGGGCCGAATCCAGACCATGGTTTCTCAAAGGGTCTGTCCTTTAGTTTTTCTGCACTTCTGCAGACGATCCCACAAGAACATTTTTGGAATCACAAATTACGTGTGAATGATTTATTTATTTGTATTAGAAAAATCTCAATGTATAAAGTGATACCGTTCTGCATAACACGTCAGAGGAACTCTGGATATGTCTCGTAAAAACTAATAGCTTTTACAAGTCAAATGAACATTTCTCGGGATTGTTGACAAAACAACCTATTTCCACTGATATGTCATACCTTCGATTCTCTTTCAGATATACCGAAAGATTTCTGTCAATGTTCAATGTAGTTTTCCCATTGATACTCACGACAGGACGGTTAAAGCCGCGTCTTGTCTCACAAATTCTTTATTAAGAAATTCGAGTACGTGATAAGACTTATCTGCAACATATATATAGCTAACCAACTGTCTTGCCCAACGAACACAAGCCTCCATCATGCATGGCCAACAATTCCTTATACAGTTTAATATTTCCCCTGCCTAGAAACCGCTTGGGAACCATCGCCACAATAAAATGTAATCGAAAAACTTTCAAAGCAATGCAGCCCGGATTTATTAAAACTGCGTTGCCGTCGAGACAAGCAATTTTTCTCATGTTTCTGATCAAAAACCCTCCCTTCCGTGATTGATGTGCCAGACGCAGGGACGATTAGGCAAAGAACAAAGTTCAGTATTGATCTTAATTGAAGGATAATAAAAAATAAAAAAAAAAATCTGGCATGCGGAGACAGTGCTCAGAAACAATATAGTTTGTAAAGGTTCGTCATTACATTTTGAAGGAACTTGACTTTGGGTGACATGATGCGTTGACGTAAATTGGCTTTCAATAAAGTTGCCCCTGATGGTAATGGATGCAGAACATGTCATTCTGTATTTTGTTGAGTGTAATGTACGGGATGTACAAAAAACATTGAAGATCGAGCACAGAACATCGTTATTAATAAACGAAATGTTCTCTTACATGTAATGCTTTAGTAAATTATTGAATGTAATAGACTGTGTAAGTCTCGCGCGTATTCGAATATTTTGGGGACAATTTTGGTCCTACACACATTGCTGTAACATGTAAAGGAAAAAAAATCACGCGCTTTAACGAACCATTATGTTCGAATACGCGCGAGACTTACACAGTCTATAGATCTTCTAGTTAGTCTATAGATCTTTCTAGAAGCTGAAGGTACTGGTTGGTCCAGTTTTGAATGCTTTTGTGAAATACTGATAATGTATTAGTATCAGTTAAAATTATCTGGGTATGCAATATTTATCTTTGTGCACTTTTGTTAAGTTTAGTAGTTTTTTTAAAGTTGTGTTATATTTTCGTAAAGTGCTTTGGGTTGTTGCAGCGTATATAAGGCGTACTGTATAAATCTCATTCCTAACAACGTTCTGTATGGAAAGTGAAGGTATGTTGCACAGCAACTTTTACCTTTATCGCTCCTTGCTTCATCAGCGAAAATGACCATTTTGACCCCTGTACCAACGTCACACGCAGCTACTACGAGTGTTTAAACGCGCCACGTGGACTATAAAATGCGAACTTCACTGTATAACACATGGGGGCAGTGACTCCCAAAATGACGCAACCAAGATTATTGTGATGGTGACGTCAGGTGAAATGGGTCAATACTGTAGTTAAACTAAATCGTAATGCGCTTTGCAATTTGTGCCCTGCAGCCGATTTCACGAAAGTAGTGCGTAACTTGCGCCATGTCATAAAGTTACGCCATGTAAATATTGCGCAGCTGCGCCACTCTCGTAAGTTGCATTTCACGAAACTTGTCTTAGCTGCGCAACTTTTTAATAATTAAAATAAATAATAAACACTGCGGACGAGGCTAAAATCAACTTTTTCGACGACCGTTGCCTGAATCCGTTGAAAAATGCAACGGAGCGGCGGCCATTTTAATCGCGATCTTTTACAGCGAAACATGAATGGCGTGTCGGAATAAGATGGCTCTACTTGGACCATTAACCAAGCTTATTTTGACCGGTAAGTTCGGCAGAATTTCTAGAAATGAAGAGATAAAGACTTCACTTATTAACAGTATCAACCGCTCGCAGCTTTTCACATTATTTTTAGCAGAAAATAACTAACTAGTCTGGTTCCCAGACCCAAAAATCTCCGACTATTCTCTTTCGATTTTAGGGTCATGTATCACCCAACTCACGTGACAAAAAGGAAAAATTCCTCCTTTGCCGAAAATATCCGAAATGCTCCGAACTCGTTGTCGTCAATATTCGGACAGTGTCGTTGGTGGTCGGACATTTCTTTTGTTGATAAAAAATCAAAAATTTTGCAAACACATCCCTTTATCGATTTTCATTTCTTTTTTTCCCCAACAAATTCAACACTATATTTGAATATAGGCCTTTTTGTAGCATTCTTACAAACTGTGATTATCCCACGCTTTTTGAAAGTAAACAAAGCCCGTCATCAGAGCTCCGATTTGTATCCAATGGCATCGTCCACCGTTGGTGACAAGTATTGAACATTTATATATATTGCGCCATGCTCTATTTTTAGCTTTGGATGATGCCTGACCTAAGCTTTTTAACAAGAGAGTCGTCAGGGAATCTTTGGTCAGGGAACCAGAAGAGCCAATAACATTCCAGTAATAATTATGTCTCAGCTCCCTGGGGGAGTATACAGCCCGAGCAGCCGTGGCGCCCCGAAGGCTTTTTCCTATACAATATTAGCCTCTACCATCGCAGGTACCAGTTTATACCCCATGTGTGAACAGAAGCAATTATAGTAAAGCATCTTGCTCAAAGACATAATGGTACAGTGTATGGTGATACAGTTTTTCAATTCAACAAATAAGCATTGTCATTTGAAAGCGAGGGGACTCTCTTTATAACGTTTTCGATTGAAATTTACTCTGATTCGAGTGGAACTAGGGCAAACTGCAAAGGATTTGACCCTGGCCTCAATCGAAAAGAGTGATTTCAGTTTGCAATCTTACTAAAGTAAAAGACCGATTGCGCGACCAATGTTTACATGTCATCACGTGACCTGTATGTGGCTATATACGTCATCTCAGCTGATGGCAAACTACATGCAAATAATATGCTGTGACCGACAGTGTCACACCAAAGTCGACTTTTGGTAATAATAACACAGATACTAAGCCCTTTTAATAAAGTTGTATATTGTGACATTGATTTTAACCACATTACTGTTTCATAAACTACCAGTATTCTACTGCAAAAGAGGTTTACTTTGAGCTATGCATTTATACCGACGTCGGACGACGATGTAGCCACCCGCCTGTGATTTTGATTGTAATGTAAATCAAAATCAAAATTCTTAAAAGTGTGTGATCGTGGTCGTCTGGCCCAAACGTTCCGCCGGGCAACTAGTAGTGCCTACTATAGTACTACCACACCATGAACATGGTGCTCCTTGCAGAATTTCCTGGACTGGCTGGAACTGTCCATACTGGCCTTATTCTGCCACTCGAAGGTCTCTGGTACTAACACTGGAATATTTTTCACAGATTTCGAGAGAGAAAGGCATTGCACACTTACACAACATTTTGATTTGCAGGGTCTGGGAATAAGACATAAGATGTCTGACTCGTACTCTGGTTGTATTATGATCGATGGCGAAGCATTGTGGGAAAACCTTTGACGATATTGTTGTAAACAGTTATTATTTTAACAATACACCAGCACAATTAGCCGTATTTTTGACAGCAAAGGGGCGCAGTACTAATTCCATTTTGAAAGTACAATTTTTGTTTAAAAACATTAAAAATAAAAATGTAACAAGCAAATTTATTACACTGATTACATTGTAAAACTGTCAATAAAAAAACCCTCAAAAGTCGTATATTATAAACCGCTTTATTAGAAGCCTAATTGCATCTGGTTTACCACACTAACTATATGATTTGACCCCAATCTACCCCTAAAGGGCGCCCTCGTGCAGTCAAAAATAAGGCCTATACGTTCACTGCAAGGTTCGGTTATGGCGCTGTGCGAAATTATTCGATTAAAATTAATAACCACGGCAACAAAATCCAGTCTCTGTAAAAAAGAGTGTCAAATTCTCACTCAGGGAAATCAGATTGATAGTATAAAAAAACCGAAACCTGTAGGGTTTTTGTCGCTTAGCAACCGTGTTTTACAACAAAATCTAGCGATGATTAATCTGAGTGAGGTGTTGTACTAAATCTCTCGTGACTTCTTGAAATGAATTGAGTAGAAATGTCTTGAGTTTGAATATCGGGTTCTTTCCGTGCGAAAATAATGTAAACACAACCCTTGTAGAAGTTCTACATGCAAACAGATTGAAGTTTAGGAATACACTCAGATAAATTTATCTTCAATTTACTATCTTGTAAAACTAGCTCGAGGAATTAGTTAATGTCCGTATACCATGGGGTTTTATGTGTTCAGCTTTGAAATTAGCATGGTATCCATTTTGTCCCTTGATATCATTCGCTGAGATACTGTATTGTCAGTTCATCCGATTACAACATATTGTCCGTATACAATTGGGTTTTATGTGTTCAGCTTTTAAATAATAGCATAGTATCTATTCGTCCCTTGATATCAATCGCTGAGGTATTGTATTGTCAGTTTATTTAAAATGTTATCTGGGCCATGGGGATTTCTCTGCTTGCTTTTTTAAAAATCGAAGCAAAGACGATCGGAGTGTTTGACTGTGTGCGTTAGGATTGTTTGCTGAGGCAGCAGATCGGGTCTCTTGTGCATTGATTCGGTGAACATAATACGCGCTTCGGACACCGTTTATCTTAAAACCCTCCTGGCACCGGTGCTCCTGGGAGGTGCTGGGTTCGTAGCTGTGATTTTGAAAAGTGGCATTTTCTTGTGCATCTTAAAAGTTGCAGTTCAAAGCGCTTGAATCCTTGTGTTGTCCTCCCCTCTGCCCTAGAAGGATATTGCAATTTAAGTTTTCAATCTTTTCTAGAGAGGTAGTAAACGCTTTTTGACGACGTGTATCTTATAAACGATTTTTTTTCTATTTTAGATAAGCTGAAATCTAAAAGCTGAAATCTTATCTTTTGTAGGTTTGGTAAAAGCTTTGAAATACCTTCATTTTTTTTATAATAACAAAATATGAAAGAAAAAGGTAGAACGATAAAGATTATTTTGAGAGTACCGTAACCTCAGTGCTTTTAGTGGTGAATACCGGGAGTGTTTTAAAGACCTTTAGAGCTTAAAGTAATAACCAGTTTTCTTTGTAATAACTTAGGCATTTTTTACTTTTAAAAAAGTTGTTGATGCCCATGTTCTGATACCGCCATGTTTCTTTTGCTATAAACGCCTATACACTTACACTGAATACTCTGTGAGATAAGACAGCTTCGGGGCTAACCAAACAATTTTTTTTTCAGAAGCGTATACTATAACTATACACCTGAATAGATTCTTGTCTTTTGATTGGAGGATTGTAGGTCACGAGGTATTCGTTAATCAAATCATCACACGGCCTATCGTCAAAAGCCGTGCATTTTGTTACTATTCACCATGCATTTTCGTCCTTGTTTAATTGCGCGCTAGACCACACCACGTGATATAGTTAGTACACAGCATGTGCTAAACACTCTCGTGGAAGATGCCAAAATACAGGTGTTTTTTAAATTTATTTTTAAAATTCTTATAGTGTAGTTTTATCCTCAAATCAAATGAAAAAGATCTACTTGGATGTTATATAAAACACATGCAATGAATGTTTTGCATTCGTGCAGTAGAGAGCATAATATTTCCGTTCGTTGAAAGATGGAGTGTTCCATTCAACTCAGCCGCGCCTAGTTGAATGGAACATTCCATATTTCAACTCACCATTGCAGTCAAGAACATTCGTTTTGTTTAATGTACTTTGAACCCATATGAAGAAATGGGTCTGAACAATGACAAAACAGCCTATTTTGTTGGTGAACTTTTGCTTTAGTGAGTGACAATTAGACTGAGACGTCGCTGTTGAACCAGGTGTTCCGGCTACAATTATGATACCTCAATCCGATAATTCGGATTCAGAATAGAGGATTCAAGGGGTCATTTTAACATCCACCTCGCATTTATGGAAAATGTAATTTGAGATACTTTTCCAATTTCGCGGTATTAGTGTAATCCTTTTTCATCCGGTCTCCTGACGGCCGCTACAAGTTCCTCTTTGAATGCATTCGGATTTAAAGGAAATGTCTTTACCAAATTTAACACGTTAACCGCCTTTCTTTATTTCATGCAGAAAGGTGAGAAATTAACTTTTCATCGTTAAAACAAAGAACCCAGCAAGGATGACCTAGTTTTGGGATCTGATCGGAAAGTTGGGATTTTTTGTTAAACCTCCGCGGCACTGTTTGGTGAGTTGTTGTCTTATGTGTTCTCATATCTTAAATTACCGTGTTGGACGTTAGCATTTTGCTCGGTCAGTGTAATGAGCGGTAGCGATGAAAGTCCAAGTGAACTAATAGCAGATGTGAGATGCGTTTTTCTGATTGAATTTGAAAAGAAGAAAAACAATATTTAAAATGATTTATATTTTTTGAATTTCGGTTAAACAGCCTTTATAATAGTGTAATAGTAAAATACAGTTAAATATTTGACCTAAAAGAAATAAATAAAAAACGAGCAAACAAAAAACAACCGATAATTGATAATAACCGATAATTTTTTTATATTTATTATATATTTTTTAACTTATTTTTTTCTTATTTATCCTGGTCGATCCATTCAGTGAAGAAAAATAACTGATCTCCAATGGATCAGAATACAGCTCACAGTAACAACTAAACAAAACGCAGTAAAAATATTAGTATACAATGTAAGAAATTGAAAATTCATTAAGGAACTAAAACATAAAGAAATAATCAGTTTCAATTTTAGTTTCAATCTGAAAGGTCATTGATCATTTGTTTTTATACCAAAATGTTAATCTTCCAGGTAAATATTTTCGTATAAAATACTGTCAAAGAGGAAAATACTGTCAAAAATACCTTTTGAAGACCCCGTCGCAGTGGCATAACTAAGGGGGGGGGGGCCACAGGGGGCACGTACAAATGTATCCCCAACGATGTCCGTGCCCCCGGGTGCCCCCAATTTGAAATCTGGACATTTGAGATTGAAAATTACCAGAATGAAAGCTTTTATGTAGTATTTCAATGTTTTTAAAACTGTTGTTTTTATTTACACGCAGACAATGTAATTTTTTTTACCTCCACGTCAGAGTAATTGCAATTGCAAAACGTCAAAAATTGCAATGCAAGAGTCTCAGACACCCATTTTGAAGATAATTTTGATCATATAATTGATATACTAAGCGGCGATCTGATAATTTATTTTTTGGGTCACACTGTAGAATTTCACCAGGACTATAACTCCCCCATTAAGTAGCCAGTGGAATTGCCCTTCTGAAGCTTGGCGCAGAGATATCGATTCGCATTGTCAGGTTCAATACCAAGAACGGTCATCAAATATCCTCCTCTCGGCAGCCCATCCTTGCCACAATATCCTATATCAAAGACGGCCACCGATTACTCCTCAGCAATGGAGATTTATAAACCAGTAATGATTTCTTACGGAGCCCATGCTTGAGGGGATGCATGGGGAAACGTGAAACTGCGGAGGGAAGTCAATATTACTCGGAATTTCATCCCTTTATTTCATTGTGGAGCCTCCGTTATGTTGAAAGCTCTCCGTAAAACAATGCAGATCTATGAGAAGACCGAGGCGATCCGGAACTCGGATAGTATTTGTTGTGTTATTACGTTCCGTTTGCTTCCGCTTCTGTGTGGCCGTTACCCTGAGCTACTATAGTTGTGTCAGATTGCAGATTAAATTAAATACAAACTCCCATGGAATCAAAATACGTGGCTGAAGTTGTTAGTCAAAAAGTTGACCCCCTGATGTAACACACATATTTAAATGTTATGATAGACTGTCTGTTTTTAAATGTTATAACAGACTCTCTGTTTAATTAGGCTTTGCTTTTTCTGCCGATGATGTCCAAGTGCGCATCATTGCTTAAAAAATGATACTTGGTAAGTCTGCTGCCACCTATTCCAAAGTCTCCCATTCAATAATGTTAACAACATTTGAAATAATTTTTGGGCGAACAAAGAAAAAAATACTGGAGCGGGATTTGAACCTGCGATCCCGGATTAACGTACATTTCAAAGAATAAGTTCCATTTTGTAAAAGTAAAAAGATTAAGGCCGGTTTTTTTTAGGATAGTTAATTTTCTAGAAAATGTACAATTTACAACACACTGTTTCTGGTTACCGACCCATTTCCGCGTAGCCCTCGTAACTTGTTTCGGTCAGTGAATTTTACATCAGAAACTTGTTCAACCTTGCTACCATGAGCAGCGCACAGTATCGATCGAAACTTCCGAGCAAGGCATGCTGGGAAAAAGTGGCGCCGCGAGATCGATCACCCCTGGAACGAGGTTGCCACGTGTTTGCTGCACAGTGCGCGTTATAGGCGACGCGCCTGCGGTTAGACGCGCGCCATATCTTTTACGTGGCCGGGGTCAATTGATCCCCATTGTAATGGAGATCAATTACTGTGACAGATATTTTTTGTTGACGTCATAACGACGCCATCTTAGACGTAAAACGATAATGAAACAAAGGAATATGTTTGCGCAGCCCACAGGATGGGCCAATGAGCAACTTTTTTTTACTGCTAGGCGAGGGCGCCCTTCTCAATGACTTAACGCGCATAAACGATGGGTACGTTTCCATGGCTTTAACCAATAACTGTTTGGGTCATTAATGATTAACCAATGGCCAATTCAACCGAAACAGCTATTGGTTACGACCGCGAAAACACACCCCTGGTCTATTCGCTCCAAAATGGCAGACCACAGACAGGGGTACACGCTAGCTGCGTGTGACGTCACTACAAGGGGCCTATGGAGGGGTATACATCTTTGCTCGAAGATGTTCCATACAACTTTCTACCCTGTTCCACAAAACCTGTCTCCCCTGTTCCACATGTTTATTATTACACACCCCTGGTCTATTCGCCTTCCAAAATGGCAGACCACAGACAGGGGTACACCGCGGTAACTGCGTGTGACGTCACTACAAGGGGCCTATGGAGGGGTATACATCTTTGCTCGAAGATGTTCCATACAACTTTCTACCCTGTTCCACAAAACCTGTCTCCCCTGTTCCACATGTTTATTATTACACACCCCTGGCCTATTCGCCTTACAAAATGGCAGACCACAGACAGGGGTACACCGCGGTAGCTGCGTGTGACGTCACTACAAGGGGCCTATGGAGGGGTATACATCTTTGCTCGAAGATGTTCCATACAACTTTCTACCCTGTTCCACAAAACCTGTCTCCCCTGTTCCACATGTTTATTATTCACTTGTGCATTTCTTTGAGGTGCCAGTGCATCTCCTCTTAACCTTTTAATCTGTCAAACTGCCTCTAGTGAGGAACGAAGAAACCTGTTTGTCCAGTCTGCAGGATAAACTATAAGACACTAGAAAACAGCCCAACAACAAGATTAACCAAACACGACTCATTCCCCCATTGGCCTATTTGACTGACACTTTAGTGTCCCGTACAACCTCCCTGATCTGCGGTTAATGCCTCCAGATTTTCTTGGACTATAAACACGTCACTAGAATTCCACATCATCGAGATTTACATAAAGAAAAAGAAAAAAAGTAAGTAGGTTCCTATGCTGAGGGGAAAGATTAGTATTATTTCGGAATGGACGATCCGACGACCCTTGATTTGCAAAGATGTGCTACAAAGAAAGATATTTTAAGCAATGAAAAAATGTCCAACTAAACACGAGGCCAGAAGCCCAGTTGAGGTGAGAGCTATACAAGGTGAGCGTAGAACAATTTTAGGGAAAGAAGATTTCCATTCACATTTCTCACTGGAGTAGATTGTAAGATTGTGGAAAGCAAGATCCAGGGGCCAATTTCATAAAGCTGTTTAGCAGAAAATACTGCTTAGCAAAACAAAAGGGGGCACCAGTCGCAACACTATAGATATAATGGAATGTTGGCTGTTAACCTGTTTCTTTCTGTGCTTAAAGGCTTTATGAAATTGGGCCCAGGTATGTAGAGAGGAGCTGCCAAAGTGCAGCTGCAGTACGAGGGGGAAAGCCTAGCGGATTAGACCTTTGGAATGAAGTGAAAGAGCATAGAGAAGGAGAAAAGAACAAGAGACCTTTTGCGCACACACCGTGAAATGTGAAGCTTACAATCAGGTGCCGTCTTCTCGCAGAAGGTTGGTTGCAATGGATTTGCATCTGTTTTTGTCCTGAGATGCCCTCGCACAATTCCATGTAGGTAAGGCTAGCCCAGTCTCTCACACCATCAAACCACGATGCTCTTCTTCTTCCTCTTGGTCTTTTCCCCTCTATTTTGCCTTCCAAAGAGTCTTCTGCAGTATTTGGTTTCTCATCATGATTGTGTCCACAGTAGTTTACCTTCCTGTATTTTACTGTTTTTATGAGGGATTTTTTTTGTCAGTGCTTTTGTGGGGGACTTGTTTATTGGTCATTTTGGCTGTCCAGGGGATTCTCAGCATTCTTCTGTATGTCCATATGTGAAGCTTATACAGCGGAGACAAAACGTCTGACAAAAACAAGTCCAATGGTGCCGGGCCTAATTTGATAGAGCTGCTTAAACACAAAAGGGAAGCTCAGGCACAACAAAGCACGCTAAGGCTGATGTCAACAGCCAAAATACTATGTCACTTGTACCATCTATGACTCACTGGTATCCTGATGCTCATTTTTGCTCAGCAGAAAATCGTTAAGCAGCTCGCTCGCTGTTGGATTCTGTTGCTTTTGCGACTCGCCTAAATGCATGCATTTTTTTTTGTAGACAACTCTAAAATATATCTGTGTAAGAAAAACCTGAATTTCAGGCAACAATATTTGTTTAAGTTGTCCCTTGCTTAAACCCGTTCATTCCTATCTTGTTTTAACAAAAACACCAAACAACCAACCTGTGAAAATCGAAACAATAGAGACGAGTGTAAATGAGAAATTTGCATGCACATCGTAGTCATTCACATGAAAATATTTCACAGGATCACTTTGTTACTGGTACCACAATAATAAGTGAAATTTTTAGGTTAAAACTCCTCCATAATTTTTTTTATTTTTATTAATCAGTAGGGTGAATTTGTTGTGAAAAGTGTGTGGGGAGGGAGGAACAATGCTGAGATCACGAGCAAACGGGGCACTGGGGAATTTTACATGTAAGTCAACAGCAGCTGTTCGATTGCATTACGGATGCCATCTCTGTTGTTAATGTTCTACGTTGTTTGTTCAAATAATTACGGAACATTAGTTGGCTTTTCTGCATACTACATTGTGCATTCATTAGGCTTTGTCAAGTAACCGATACCAACCTCCATTTTGTCACAGCGGTGGCTGTTTGTTGGTGGGTATAGTTAAGTTCCGTAACGTTCGTGTAAATGACCGTGGACTCACTGCTTGCACGTACAGGTGGGCGTGTATGGACGTGGGTGTTGTCGTGATAAGGATTTGTAGAAATGTTTTATTCATTTACTTAGCTATCGGGTGCTTTTTCAGTGAAAACCAACAATTTCTTTTAAGGACCAAAAGTCGGGGGGGGGGGTGATCCTATGGACCATCCTCCCCGGACAAGAGGGGGATATACTCCAACCCCTTGTATTTACGCTCGTGTATTAATAATATAGTTTCCATCTTAGCAGTGTGCCTTTTAATGCAAGCTGCACAGAGCCTGACCTTTTTTTTTTTTTAATTTTTTTACTGAGTTATGGATTTTACGTTATTTTCAATTGAACTAATTCTTGACCATTGTCTGTCTTTTCGTTGACGTTATTGGTTCGTGTGAGACTGCTAGCGTTATCCAGTGTTTACTCACTCTTACACTCACTTATATACACGATATGACATGTTTCCTTTGTGCTTAAATAGGTTGAACAGAGTAAACGTAGCTGTAATTAAGTTGTCTCTAAGTAAATGTTCCAGGAACTCACTACTATATTAAAGAAAAGAAAAGAAAAAAAAAAGAAAAATGAAGAAACCGAAAGATAATTAAATTGATTACTTCATGTTTGCATTGGAATCGCAGTTGTACGTGCAGTGACTTGCAAGTTGCGGTGAATTATTGTAACTCTTTTTTTATCATTTTTGTTTTGTATAATGTTGGTATTATATAGAGGTCATTACGTTACACGGGCGCGCAACAACTGCACTCACAAGCCGGTGTGGAAGGAGATTCTGTCCGGCAGGAGATTCTGTCCGAGTATATGGCGAATCGTGTACTAACTCCTTCTGATAGCGCCCTCTTTTGAATAAACTCCTCGTTAATTTACCGTATGGTGGACACGATTATCCGGAGGACAGAATACCCCAATGACACCGGCATACATGATTATGGAAGCCCATTTGTGCCACGTTGCGTTTCTCTTTCACGTTGTATAGTGTTTCTCTTTCACGTTGTATAGTGTTTCTCTTTTATGTAGTTTCTCTTCTACGTGTTAATGTTTTTCTTTCACCTGGTTGCCGTCAGTTATTAAAGCCCCAGCTCAACATTGGTAAGAAGAAAAACATAAATGTTCACAGTATATATACCTTTGTTATAAAGATAATGTTGGTAAAAAACGTTTTTCTGGAGTGTTATCGTTTTTAAATAATAAATGAAACAAGATCCAAAATTATAGTAATCCGTTCGAACGAATAAGCAATCCGTTTGAACGACTTAGCAATCCGTTCGAACGAGTAAGCAATCCGTTTGAACGAATTAGCAATCCGTTCGAACGAATTAGCAATCCATTCGAACGTATCAGCAATCCGTTCGAGCGAATTAGTAATCCGTTCGAAAGAATAAGTGGTCCGTTCGAACGACCGCTCGAACGATTTAGCTAAGTCGCTAAAGGGCGCTACACGTATGCGTATAATCTACCCAATAGATTCAAGATGTCGGAGGGAAACGGAAGTAGTTGTTCTGATGATGACCGTATTGGTAAGTTTGTCAATCTTTATTAGTATCGTTGGATAAAGAAGCATCGTTAACTGAAAAAACAATTAACAATGCTTACTAATTCATCCAATAATTCTCGTATAAAAATTGTTGAGAGAAACATTGCCACGTGAAAGAGAAACACTATCCCTGAAAGAGAAACACTACCCCTGAAAGAGAAGCACTACCACGTGAAAGAGAAGCACTACCCCTGAAAGAGAAGTACTTCCACTGTGAGAGAACCACATGAAAGTGAAACACTCCATGTGAAAGGGAAACACTTGCACATGAAAGAGAAACACTTCAATGTAAAAGAGAAACACTACCACTGTGAAAGAGACACGTGAAAGAGAAACACTACCACTGTGAAAGAGACACGTGAAAGAGAAACACTAACACTGTGAAAGAGACACTTGAAAGAGAAACACTACCACTGTGAAAGAGACACGTGAAAGAGAAACACTACCACTGTGAAAGAGACACGTGAAAGAGAAACACTACCACTGTGAAAGAGACACGTGAAAGAGAAACACTACCACTGTGAAAGAGACACGTGAAAGAGAAACACTACCACTGTGAAAGAGACACATGGAAAGAGAAACACTACCACGTGAAAGAGAAACACTACCCCTGAAAAAGAGGCACTACCACTGTGAGAGAAACATTACCACATGAAAGTGAAACACTCCATGTGAAAGGGAAACACTATCATATGAAAGAGAAACACTACCACTGTGAAAGGGACACATGGAAAGAGAAACACTACCCCTGTGAAAGAGACACATGGAAAGAGAAACACTACCACGTGAAAGAGAAAGACTACCCCTAAAAGAGAAGCACTACCACTGTGAGAGAAACAATACCAAATGCAAGTAAAACACTCCTCGTGAAAGGGAAAACACTATCACATGAAAGAGAAACACTTCGACGTGAAAAAGAAACACTACCAATGTGAAACACCACCACATGAAAGAGAAACACTTCAACGTGAAAAAGAAACACTACCACATGAAAGAGAAACACTTCAACGTGAAAAAGAAACACTACCAATGTGAAACACTACCACATGAAAGAGAAACACTTCAACGTGAAAAAGAAACACTACCACATGAAAGAGAAACGGCCCACGTGAAAGAGAAACACTACCACTGTGAAAGAGAAACACTACCACGTCAAAGGCTTGATTTTCATGTTCTTTCTCTCTGATGAAGTGTTTCGGTGTCATGTCGGGTTTTGTCTCCTGGCTTGTATGGCCCCCACGGCATGAACTTGGGCTGAATGAAGTTGAGTCAAAAGAGGGCGCTATTAGACGAAATGTCTACACAATTCGCTGTGTGGGACAGACTCACCGGGGACAAAATCCCCTTTGACACCATCACCATCAAACTATGCTGTATTGGAAGCCTGTCACATGTCCCTTTAATAGGGCAATCGCCAACTTCGTCCGCTTCCATTGTCTTAAACGGCTCATGTGTTTTATTTTGTATTTATTTGTTTGTTTAGTTTTTTTATTTATCTGTTTAATGTTCGACTGTATAATGAAAACGCATTACTAATAGTAATGACATTGTGTACAGTATTGTAAACAATAATCAACAAAAATAGCATCTTGAGGTGTTTTGACGATATTGGTCGGACTTAGACAGGAGTCGTCTTGATTGGCGACGCTAGTTTTTGTATTAGTCATTGATAGATGGCGCAACATCGACAATCTCGGAGGGACTGGGCAAGTCTACGAATCTGGATCGAAATTCGTTGTTTTAATCCAGATGTTTGTTTGATACAGATATCTCTTCTCCAGTAATTCGTGTTGCGAAATCGGCGAGTACGTTAACAAAATGAACGTCGCCAATCAATACTAAGACAGGAGTGTCAAGTGAGGTTGATCATCCCGAGCTCAAATTTCCGCATGAAAACATGGTATCTGACGAGTTCATGTGTGTGTAGAATCCAAAAACATAATACGCAGATACTACCCTCGTAGTCACGGTCAAATTAATGTTAACAGAGGTTCTTGCTTCATAATGTACTTTATGTAACTGACAAACATATCTTTGTCATTTGATTGGTAGAACTTACATCACGTGACATTCACTATCACTCCACACCACATCGGCGATCAAAGTGTCCTATTCACCCATGGGGAATAGTATTTCCCATTCTAAAGTTAGGATCATCCTTGTTCCCAATGTTTTTAAGACGTGGAGCACCGTTCATAAAACAAATAAAAATAATGTTATATATATTCAAAAAAATACAAACATTAATTTGGACAGTTCCATTTCACTCGGCTTCACTGTGGAGCAGTCCAAATGTTACCTTGCGATAATGTTCCTTCCATTCCACTCTGAGCCAGCAATGTTTGTACACTAGTGTGTATATCATCGAGATCAAACATTCTACCTGCTACTGTGGCTTGAAAGTGTAATGCTAGACCTCTTGTGCTTCTTCTCTTGCATACGAGTCCAAGTCTTTTGTTTAAACTCGGTTATCGGAAAGCATTATTTCAAAGTATATCTGCGGTCCGTCACAAGCACAAGAGGGCGCACTATAGGGGTGGTAGTTTTTAGCAGAGAGAGGTTTCACGTGACGTCATCCGAGCCCTTTTTCTAATGCCGTGTGTACAAACAGACGCTGAAACTCATTCAGCAGGCGACGCGCCATCCATTGAGTTTGTACAAGGCCGTACCCAACATGGCTGCGAAACGAACTTTTCCCGGGGTCATGCAACCTCTCTATTGCAACTCGCTCGATGATAGTCTTGATTCAAGACGATAGTGGGTAGTTTTGAATCCTTAATATAAGTAAAGTTTGGCAATTATTGGCCATCAGAACTACCGTACATAGCATTTTCCTTCACTCAAAAACAGTTTGATGGGTGCACCATTCTAAAAGAAAATGACTCAATCATGCAACGCCCCGTGGTAAATATTTGTGTCAACCCAGAAAAATTTCCGCAAATAAAATTTCAGCAGGGTCATTGATTGTTGAACTATGGTCCACGATTGTGCTCCGTGGTTATTGAGATCAAATTTGGGGCACGCCGTGAATGCCAGACCCAAAAAATTGCCTTACTTGTCCGGGGGTGTTATATGTTTAGTTGTCGAGGTGTGGCTGTTATTCAGGATGTGGCATGTAGTTTAATAGGATGGGCATAGCTCGAAAAATTGTCAGATAACCTCCAGAAAAAGGAACAGCATAAATAAGGTGTCAACACGTATTTTTGTTTTTATTTTAAAAGGCTTTGGGACTTTTAAATATGTTTTGTCTTGTTTTGTATAAAATATAGGTTTTTTTTATAACTTCGGATTGGTTGCTTTAGGCACCATACTCAGTGCATCCCTTATATCTGTTTTTCTAACGAAAGCCCTCTAGCGGCAGCTCATGAGTTTCAGCTCTTACGCGTTACAACGGTAAAAAATACAACTAACGTCTGGGTGGCAGGCTAGCTCGATATGGATAGTCCATTATGACCATACTAAACACACAACACAAATCAAAACACATGATATTAAATCTACACGTTCTCAACACAGAACACCATTGATATCATGCAATTTGTTGATAGTTTTCGTGGAGGTAAATGTCTGGATGAGTGTGGCTTCTTTATTACAGAAAAACAATCAATTTGAAGAGTCCGTGGACAGATGAGCGCACATACGATCCAGCATGCCTATGGCTCCCGCCCACTTTTCTATCCTGTTTCCTTGGTTGTATTTATTTGTTGTTTGTTTATCATTATTTTGTCAACTTATTCTAGCAGGGGGGGTCACCTATCACAATGATTATATTGTGCCTACATACAGTAGAAACATACAAGAGTGTCTGGCGTAAAAGGACGTTCGGCCTTGGCATGAGTGTTGGCCAAAAGAGGGCGTTGTGCCTGATCAGCGTTTTTGATAATATAATATAATTATTCCCATTCATAACGAAAGCTTCTTAGTGCCATGTTACAGTTACATCTGCAAAAAAATATTTTGGAGGTTTTTTTTTAAGTATTGTAGAAAAAATATTGAAGTACATATTTTCAACGTTATCCCGTAATTATGAGTTATCTCTTTATTACGACTTATTATCTCGTCATTACAAGTTATTATCGCGTGATTACGGCTTTCGAACATTAGTTGTATTGTCCATCCACTTTCTAAAGGAGACGCTATTGCTTTGCGGTTATTCCTCTCACTTTCAGTATACATCCGTTTGTTGTTCGTTATGCACGACTGTCCTTTCTTGGTATTACTAATCTAATGGCTCTTGCATAATTAATTATAAAAGACTAATGACAAAAAGGCCTTGCTGTTGAAAGTGCTTTTTTAGTAGGACCTTCGATGAAGGTTGAAATATTCATTTCAAATTGTTAAGTTATCTCCATATATTTCAGGTAGGGTCATACTTTGTTAATGGTCCCAAGAAGAAATTGTGTAGTTTTGTATTCTGAAAATCTACTTGTTATTAATAGGCGGTAATAATAAACATCCTGCGAAATTATTTGCTCCGAAGTGACCCACATTGATTACAAATCAATAAGAGTATGTCGAAAAAACTGAATCACAAAAGATCGCCTGCAGGCGACTTTTTATGGAACTTTCCGTGGTGTCCGTTTGAATGCTGCCCTCAATACTGTCAGAGATGCAGTTGGTACCTGCTTTCACAAGCTCGCTAAACGAGGATGGATTCAACGTTCTTCATGAAAATACCATCACAGTTGTTGCTGTTTTCTCAATAAGAAGGCTCTGTATTCAACTGAACGTTTGACAGGCTACTTTTATTGTATCTTTCTGGATACTTTTGCCTATAAATCAGAATTACGTTGACAAAAAACAAACAAACAAACAACCCAACAAACAAACAAACAAAAAAACAAACAAACAAACAAACGAACAAAAACCGATGACCCTACGTTTCAGGTCGATGATTTGTATAAAACAACAATTTTTCATGTTTCGGTTATACTGTATTGATTTATAAGCCTCAGCCCAACATTGGTAAACTCTCTGTTAATGCTTCCATTCTTTGCGGAAAATCAAGATATATGTAATCAAACAGACCTACAGATGCATTCAGCATTTTCTGTACGCATTCTGATGCTAGCTGTTTATGCAGAGTTTCGGTCTCACTATGAGACAAAAATTAGTTTTGGATCTTATTTAATTTATTATTCAAATACAATAACACTTCAGGCAGATATATTTCAGGGAAAGTTTTCTATCCACCGGTATCTTTATACATGTAGGTATATGTAAATTTGTGAACATTTATGCTTTCTTTCTTACCAATGTTGAGCTGGGGCTTTGAGGGTTGTCTTTGTAGAATTAAAATTACCATTTAAGTTTTAGACTCCATTGAAGGTAGATTGTGACTATTTTAAGCTGTTGTTTTTATTTTTACACGAATAGTTGAGAATTTCCATAAACGAGGTGATAGTACATAATAGCATATTAATAACTTGGTCAAGGTAACTTCCTGTAGACGGAATGACGTTACAATGACTGAGCTGCCATCTGATTGGATAGTTACCAACCAAGGGCGTACCAATCAGCACTGATGTCTGTGACGTATTGACTCTGATATATAAGCCTGTGTGTGCTGTGTAACGCAACTCACCTGAGCTCGTACAGTTTGTAAGTCCACGATAACTTCTTCATCCCAAAGTAACTTCAAATATTCTTTTAGGGTAACGGAGGGCAGTGGCTCATCAAATAGGATACTTCAAATCCAAGCCAGAACGTCATAACTAGATGCTATGAGGTAATCTTTGTGTGAGGAGCCGAGTCGTACACAGGTAGACGCCTGACCAGTACCTTATAAATACAACAAAACTTATCATATATAAACCCTAAATCAAGCCAACTTTTGTTTGAATGTGATACGTGGAATTTGAAAGGAACTGTAATTTTAAATCCATTACTAGACTAGACGTCACCACTTTCCCTGACAAGCGGCCAAGGTTTTGCTTCTCCATTTGATTATCCCATGACCCGATTTCTGTGTTGATATTATTTCATTGACCTGTAGTCTGGTCATCAGCATTGAAGAAAGGATATCAAGAACATGGCGTTGAACAGCACAGCTTGGATATCTACTGACAGCACAGTGACTACCAGTGGGGAAGAGCAATCGTTCAAAGCAGGTCAGTTGTCCCTGGTAATCATTCGGCTCGGTATCGGTTTCTCTGGTATCATCGGTAACCTGTTGGTTTGCATCGTGGTAGCCCGTCTATGGAGCACCAATAAACGCAACACGACCAACACACTCATCGCTAATCAAGCTCTGATTGACTTGTGTGCATCAATCCTCCTAGTGGGAGTTACTATCACAGAGATCACTGAAGTATCGCCTCCGGACAACTACTTCTTCGGGCAGATTTTCTGTAAGTTCTGGTCTTCGCGATTCTGTCTATTTGCTGCATTTGCCGCCTCGACATTCAACCTGACTGAGATATCATTAGAACGCTACCTGGCTGTCATTCATCCGATTTACTACTCCATGAAATTCGCAAACACCACCATCGCCAAAACCTTGCCAGTCATACCCTGGTTACTTGGACCAGTTTGGCAGTTCATCATTGCGTTGTTAAGATACGACTTCTTGCCAGAGACAGTATCATGTACCTTCGAGGCCAGACGCTACACCGATGCAATGGGAAAGATATTCGGCGTCTTGGTTTTCCTGTGGGACTACTTCATCCCGGTGATCATCATGACATTTTCCTTCGTCAAAATATTCCTCAAATTTCGACAGCAAAACATCAAAGTCGCCAACAGGCAACCACATCATGCAGCGCAAGGAGCAGACGCCAGTACCAACTCGACCATGCGCCCTCAGCAAAGTGGTGTGAGTCAGTTGAACAGCACCGTTGAGGATGGTAACTCCCTAGTAACAGCGGGTGACATCAACGAGCCAAGTTCCAGCACTCAGCCTGTGCGGACCCAAGGCCCAAAACCATCCAGCAACATCCAACGCAAAAATGTGACAAAAACCCTATTTACTGTGTATGTCTTTTACGTCATCTGCTGGTCGCCAGACCAATGGGCGTTTCTGCAGTACAATTTGGGCGGGAACCTTGACTTTTTCAGTTCCTTCACTAATTTTGCCATTCTTGCTGCACAGTTAAACTCCTGCGTGAACCCTTTTATCTATGGTCTACAGTATAGACATTATAGAAAAGGGTTAATGAAACTGCTGCGATGTGGAAGATGATCACGAAAAAAAAGAGGGGAATAAAGGGAAAAATGTTCGATAGACTACTACGATGCAGCCAGTCTACTCTTCCCTCCTTTATTACGGCTGTCAATCTCGCCATTGTAGACGGCTTCGCAAATACTTTTTACACGGGCGTAAGCCATGGCATGAGGTGCATTCCGGTCTAGTTAGTGACGTAATTTGTCGATAAATAGACCAGCATGCACCTCATTCCACGGCTAAGGGGCGCGTAAAAAGTATTTGCAGAGTTTTCTATAAAGCTCGGTTAATACTTCACGCGAATGCGAAGGCGAAGCGAATTTGACGTTGCAACGAATAATTCGGGCAAGCCGACGTCATTCTCCTACATTTGCAGCGAAGTTTCGCAAAAAGCAGGTCAAAATTGCTTCGTGTTCGTATTCGCTTGAAGTATGAACTGAGTTAACTGGAGAGCAAATTTCCAGTGCTATTTTGTACACATCACATAATGTTTCTGATCAATGATGTCATAAACGCAACGTACAAAACGACAACGACGAAGCCAGTTAAAAGCCTGCGCGCTTGAAGCTTGCGTAAAAATAATAATGCACCTAAGTAATGGCAGAAATCACTGGTAATGTGCAATTTACCTACATGGACTGGTCTAGGTTCAAATCAATGTAAAACCATAACCGAATTCGAATTAATAGTTGATACTTTTGTGTTATTTTAGACCGTGCAATGAAGTCTCGCGCGTACTAGACTATTTTCGGGAGACCGCAAATGCTGAGGAAACAAAATCACGCGAGAAAGGCACTCACAGAGAAATGACAAAATCGCCGGCAGCATAATAATGGACATATTTTCCAAGTTATTTGAAATTATGTTAAAGAAATGCATGACATTTTTACGTACGCGTTGCCCATAAAACACATTAAATTGGCCAAGAGTAAGTTCTTTTTTTAGCAGCATTTTACTGGCAACTCTGTAAAATGTAGTACAATAACGTTTCACCTTATAAGTTAATTTAGGAGACAGATTGTATTTGTTTGCCCTTCGCGATGTAAATTGTCTATAATTTCCTTTTACGTGTACACATACCGGTAGGCTCTCATCTCACCAGGCAGTTTGTGCTCACCTAAAGTTGCAAGCCCCGTTTTTCACAGAAATATTATTGTTATCTAAAAAATGTTGCCTCGAATTTTAGCAGATGATCTTGTTTCAAAACGAAAAACGTGCAAACACGTTCACATATGCTACGGTACGGACAATGCACAAAATAATATATGTTACTTGCAAAAACTGTTGAGATGTATCGTCGGGATTCCGACAATAATTTATAGTTTTTAGTTGTTGTTAACTAACTACCATTTATCATTGGCCAATGTGTTTTGCGCAATACCTTAAATGAAAGCTTTTAACTTCGTTGTATCTATTAAACAAAACTATTTCACATTTGCGTATATTATATTTTTTCGGGTCAATAACTCGGCCAACATTCGGGCTCAGCGTATTTAGTTACACGCACTGCTTGCAGAAGGCCGCTTCGTCATCACAATCAATATTTTTTCTGACCATTATACTATACACATCACCGAGGAAACAGTGCGAATAGTAAAAAGTTAAATGTCTCTTTTTCTTGGTGATTGACTAGAACTGGTTAACTGTAATGTAAACAGCCTTGCGTGATTATGATATCCATTAACGTTAACGACAAATTTCCATCTATAGATCTTCTAACTCACAATAGCCTTGCGCGATTGTGCTATCCATTACGTTAACGGCGTATTGTCCATCGTAGATATCCTTACTCACGCTGTTATGTACTTCTTCGGTATCACATGAGTGCTCTAATAACATCGGACGTGACTGATCATTAACCAGTTCAATGTGTTGGGCCGAGCGTGTTAAAATGTTTCTTAAATCCCGAAGGCCACTTCAGGAAAAACAAATCATGCACCAGTGGCGTATCGACGGTTGCGAGGGCCGGGGCGGGAGCGGGGGGAGCATGAAAGAAAACGTGGGCGTGCGATGGCAAGTTTTAATAAATCACATTCGGAAAATACCCAACCCTATATAGTTTTACGGTACATTATTCAAAATTTACAGTTTAAGGCTCTAACGTAAGTGTAACAGTTTTTACTCCCGGTCGTAAAACGCAAAAATATGTGCCAATTAAACCAATTGCACGACCAATGTTTACTTGTCACCACGTGACCTGTAGTGGGTACTGCGTCACCTAAGCTGATGGCAAACTACGTACACAAATGCATGCAGTGACCGCCACAGTCACACCAACAGTCGGCTTTACACAGTTACTAAGCATTTTATTAAAGTTGTATGTTGTGATGATGTAGCAACCCGCCTGTTATTTCGTTTGTAATATAAACCGCTGTAAAAAAAAAAAAAAAAAAAAAAAAAAAAAGGGCAAAGAACGTTGGAAAAGTGAGCATTTTATACCTAGCCTTGCTGAATTTCAAATAGACATAGGAATCACACAGTTTTGGAAAGCCTTTTCTTTGGATGATTTCAGCTTCAAAACTGTGAAATTTTTGTGTTGAAAAGTCTGTGATCGCGGCCGTCTGGTCCAAACGTTCCGTCGTTCAACCAGTACAACCACATCGTGCACACGTTTCGTGCAAAACTTCTCGAACTGTCTTTACTGGCTTTATTCAGCCACTCGAACGTCTCTAGTACAAACTCTGGAATATTTACACATATTTCGGGAAAGAAAGGCCTCGCTCGAATAAACAAATGCAACAATCATCATGTACCGTATCCCGCACATTCCTATACGGAGGACGTCGTGTTTGTTTACATTTAATACCCACTACAGGTCACATGGCGTTGGCCGCGCAATCGGTCTATTGTAGCACATCCGGGGGTGTCAAATACGGTGTCCAAATACCCGCCCGCCGAATTTAACGTTAAGCACCTGTAAGGCACAATGTCTTTTTAGGAAGATTCATATTCACATAATACAACTCTGTAATAGTTCTCAATTACTCCAGAAAATAAATTGAATAAATAAAAAAAAATATGATAAAAAAATGCGTATACAAATTGTTGGCTTTTCGTGTTCATATAATTTATAGGTTTATATGTTATTCACTAAGTGACAATGCTTTCTTCATCACCACCATCCTGCTAAATTAGATAATATTTGTCTCCAAGAAACTAGAAAAAAAATTGTTTTATAAACGACGGTCACGAAGAAGAACCCAATACCTGCTTATGGCACGTGTTGTTGTTGTTATTTTCGCAATAAAGCATTTCTGTTTTATTTATATTTTTTTATTTGCCGTTCCAGACAAGTAGATTAAATTTTGTCCCTCGGCATTTTCGTTTTTGATTTCCCTTACGGAAAAACCCTTGGTCTGTCAATGTGTTTGGCCTTCCTTCCTGCTCCGTTCTTGGTTTATTGTACACCTGCACAAGATAACAAGAGATTGATAAGAGCAACTCTGTGTTTATCTTTTCACTCAGGGCTTAGTAAAATCGTAGCTTTGTGCTCCCTGTCATGGTCACAATCATGATATCGAACAAGTCTTGATTATGACCGAGTCTCGGCTGGAGCATTAAAGATGGCAAGATTGGAATTATCTATTCTTCGAGAGATGGCCATGAAAGTGACGTACGAATCCATACGCCCTGATCGTCTTTGACATTGTTTTCTCATGAGATGCTCGTCCACAACAAGCGGCGTGCAATGTAACAGCGATTACTTATCAATAAAGTGCATTTAATACGATGGAAGAAAGATTAGTAAGCGGATATCAAGTTTCTAATAGTGCACAAAGTTGAATTGTAGTTTTTGAACTTACAATGAGCCGTTCATCCTGGTATACCTGTCGAGTTAGTTTTAGTAATGGCTCACGGAGTTCACTTTCTTGTTTTCTGTATTTAAAAATGTATAGCAATGTTCATTACATTTCATTCATTATTTGATTCATATATTAAATTTTATTTATTGGTCACATTGTATAAACAGCATGAGACTCATCGTTCCACAATGCAAATATATAAAACAAATTATTGTTTAGAAAATTAATACCAAAAAGACAAACGTACAAAAGTGAAAAGTAGACTTTATGAACTATAAACATCACTTATGTTAATAGCATTTCACAACTGAATTGACGAAGCCATAATGAAGTTGAAAACAAATTGACAATCTTACAACATTGCTGTTATTGGAGGGTCTTTTTATGAAGTAAAAATTTTTGATATGTTAACTATTGACTGCCGTAATGATTTTTGGGGGTTCTGTTTTTTTTTTTTTTTTTTTTTTTTTACATTTCACTGAATTAATAATAATGCAGTTGAGGGCGAATTTTCAAGTTGATAATCTAACAAAACATGCGCATAATTCGTAGTTTGGACTTGAAATAAGTCCATTGTTCAGTTAGTAATCGACTGCTTGGATGAATTTCTTTTGTGTCTGTTTTTAGAAATCTCACAACTTATTCTATCGTAAATTACACAATTCCAACTTGCCTTTCGTCGCCAGGCACGCTCGGAGGTTAAAAGACATTGTTTGTGTTTTGTAAGCATGCACAATGAACTAAGAACAGACACTGACATTCATTTTTCAAGGTAAAATGGGCTTAATCACGGACCATACATCTTTATACAGATTTCTACCACTAAGGAGCTAAAAAGCAATTCACCAGATTTAATATAGTTTTAAAAACATTTTGTATCGAGCCTTATAGGCTGTATACTATCCAGTTCCTTAGTGATAGAAATCTGTATACAGATGACTATAGTCCGTGATTAAGCCCATGTTACCTTGAAAAATGAATAAAAATGTCGAATTGCTGTTTTTCTTTGTTGACCAAAGTTATTAACTTTCAAATAAGATATCGAACGAAAAAAAAAACCGTCAACGAATATAACGAACAGAGCAATTAATTTAAAAAAAAGATTGTTTTTTATGTGGAGCACAATGATTAAACTCCGAGCGCACCTGCTCAATTTCAACCGAGTGTGCCTAGCGACACAGAACCAAAATGCAGGCGAAATGACGATGTGATAGCTACGGTAACTACCTGCAGAGGCTGGGCATGGCGCAGTCGCGCACATTTTCTCCAAAAGTCAACATTTGTATGCTCATGTCTGCACCGAGGTCAAAACGCTTACTTATTAATTGTATTCGTTATAAAATAACATGCTCTATTATTTTCGTTCGCTGGAATCAATTCATGTTCAAGGTAAAATCGGCTTGAACACGGATCATATATAAGGTTTGATATTGGTTGGTTGGTTGTTTGCATGGGTTTATCTTTACCCTCACGTGAAAAGCGTACATTCAATCTAAAAACCAAAGCGTTCAATCACTTTTAAAGAGTTATTTTAAAGAACTATTTAATTGCTGATTTGTTTTTAGAGTGTAAACAAACAATAGTTTTGTAGAATTTATACACAATGAGAGGAGGGCCATCTGGGAACCCAAAAGGGCTTGTATCAATGGCCCTAGGCAGGTCTCAATGGTGGAATGGATGTATTAGGCAAAACGTTCTTTTTACTTTTAAGATTTTTTTGAAAATGCTTTTTGAAGAAAGCGAGAGGGAAAACTAAAAGTGGTAAGTCGGATGATCATGGAAAACAGCCGACTGGGCCCCCGACTCCACCATTGGCAAGTAGGCCTATACAGAGTAATGTTATGAGTGAGTTTCAATACACACATTAAAGAATTAGGAATTACGACAAGGACAAAGGCTCATGTCACAATACAGTGTAGAGGCTAGACTGGCATTCTAGACTGCCATTGGAAAAGAGCAAGTCAACCTTCATTGAATAATTGGAATCGAGGGTGCCTGGGGTATAAATATAAAGCTCTTAGGTCTGCATTTTATTACTGGCTTGTAAAAATAATAATAATGTACTTTAAAGACTTCTCGAAATACACCATGTAAGTGTTGTTAAGTGAACGTTTGAAGGCTTTTATGATGTAAGCGATGTACCAAATTATACTCCGCTAATAATAAAAAGGCACTATGTAAAAACACATTTTATTGAAACATTTATCGGCATTTTCGTTTGATGGATTAACCTGACGTCATCACCCATCGTCGGTTCAGCGCTATAAATTACAATTTCATATCCGTATTAATGATCAAAAGGGCGCGTCAGTCGAAAACGAATAGGCCTATAATAATCAAAATCTACAAAATGAATGTTTTTTCTTAGAAAAAAAATTATTTTGAGGACCCCTATCTCTTGATCAATAAACTACATTTACCAGTAGCTCCAAATTATGCTAAAGTAATTTTATGAAATCCGTACCAACTTCACTGACGACCTATATAGTCTTTAGTCGACGCCATGATGAAGCTTGTTTGCGTCATTATGGGAAACATGTTTCTCATGTGGTACTATGTGGTGTGCATATTAAGCAACGCACGCGCGGTTAGACGCGCAACATAATCTTTACGTCTGCAACTTCACAGATAATCCAGACGCACGCGTTAGCCGTGGAATGAGGTGCATGCTGGCCTTGTCACTAACTAGACCAGCATGCGCATCATTCCACGGTAATGCGCACGTCTTGGGTGTGTGCGAACTTGTCTGTTTTGATTTCCCAAAACGACAGACCACAGGAAGACTGTAGCCGCACTAGCTTACGCGGGTGATAATACGCGTAAAGCCCGGTTCATACTTCACGCGAATGCAAGAATTTGACGTCACAAATTCGCGACGAATAGTTCGCCCGAGTTAAAATGAGTTGAACTTTTTGGGAAATTCGCTGCGAATGTAGGAGAGTAAGGCTCAATTATTATCGGCGGGCGGCAATCGGCTCGATAATTCGTTCCCGATTCAACGTACCATCTCGGTTAAAAAGTTAGATTGAAAGTCACTCTAATTAGATTGAAAGTCACTCTTTTCGACTGAGGCCAGGGACAAATCTTTTGCAATTTGTTCCTAGTTTCAATCGAATTGATTAAAATTCAATCGACAGATTTAAGAGAGGACGACTGTTGACGCCCTTCTTAACACGAAACTTATCTCTTAAATATAAACATGGGCAAGTCCATGTCTTCGCGAACTGGCGGCCGTTCGCTCGCGAAAATGAGGATTGCAATAGACCGATTGCCCGACCCGCGTCACGTGACCACTTCTGGGTATAAAATGTAAACACACACGACATCCTCCATAGGAAAGGGTGGTACGGTACACGATGATTAATGCATTTAGTTTATTCGATTGAGGCTTTTCTTGCTCGAAATCTGTGACAGATAATCCAGAGTTTGTACCAGCGACATTCGAGTGGCTGAATAAAGCCATTAAGGACAGTTCCAGCAAGTCTGGAAATTGTGAAAGTACCGTACAAATGTGCACGCGACGATGTGTACAGCGCACGACGGAACAATAGGCCAGACGACCGCGATCACCACACACTTTTCAACACACAAATTTCAACGTCGTTTTGAGGCTGAAATCCTCCAAAGAAATTGCTTTCCAAAACTATGTGATTCCTTTGCCTATTTGAAATTTTGCAAGGCTAGGTATTAATGCTCACTTTTCCAAACGTTGTTTATCCTTTTTTACAGTGATTTAGGCCAACATTACAAACAAAATAACACACGGGTGGCTACATAATAGTCGTCAGACGCCGGTTAACTAATTTATCACTTAATTAACCAAAGTAAAATCGACTGTTTTCGTATTCACTCTTTGTCACGGCCCATCTCTTTACACGTATTTTGCCATCAGCTGTACGGCGTTATACCCAGTAGGAGGTCACTATCAAAAATCACTATTGAATAGTTTCGGAAGAAAAAAAATAAAATAAAGCCTTTAGCCAGAATGTGGGTCCAAAAAGAACGACCCATGACAATTTCCAGCTACATCTCACCTTGGAGTTTTTGCGTAACAAACAGACACGTTGCTCACATTAGTAATGAAACATCCATGTCTGCAATTTTATTTGAAGTTCCGTCCATTATGTACAGAGGGCGCTATTGAAAACTTGTATTTGTGTTGGTCTTTTATGATTTTGTTTCAGCGTTTCATCCTTTATTTATATAGTTGGTCTTTTATATAGTTGAGTTCTGGTCCTTTAGATATAAACAAAATTGACCCTTTTTATATGTGTATGTGATCCTTTATGTTGTATTGATCTTTTACATATCTTAATAACTAGCGTATATGAGTTTGCTCTTAAATATATGAGTTTGCTCTTAAATATATGAGTTTGCTCTTAAATATTTGAGTTTGCTCTTAAATAGGCTTATATGAGTTTGCTCTTAATTATATGGGTTGCTCTTATATATTTGTAATTTGGTAATTTAGTCATATACGGCACCTCAAACAGTTATTGACCATAGAGCTATTGACTAGAGTGCTATTGTATAATAATTATGCGAAACCGTTTTCTAAGTCGCGCTGCACGCAGACATGTTTAATCGCTGTGCGTCATTGGAGAAAGATGTATATTTTCAAAGAATATTTTGCCTGCGAGTATTCTGCATGTCTTGCGTGCGCGCGTCTACGGCTACTTGACGCGCCTCAAGTAAGTGCACACTGCGGCTTGAAAGTGGACGCGACGATCGAGGGGGTGAAACGGGTGCGCTGAGGTTAAATCACGCGCATTAACTGATTGCGCGTCTTATTTCTGGTATAAGTGATTCCATAACCCAAGGAAAAGGAACAAAGCAGTGGTTTGCAAATAGCCGTAACCCAGCCGTACAAGATTTCAAGTTTTCCATAGGTTTGTACAAACATGGATGCGCCCAGACGGCTTCAACGTACGAGCAGTGCTAGCGCTCTAGTCAATAATGTATAGCTCTATGGTTGTGACATTGATATTAATCACATTACTGTTTTTTTCATAAACTACCAGTAGGCCTTTCCTACTACAAAAGAGGTTTATTTAGAGTTATGCACTACTGGTCGGACGACTATGTAGCCACCCGCCTGTTATTTTGTTTGTAAGTGGCCTAAAACCAGGGGCATAACTAAATAACTAGGGGGGGGGGGGCACGGGGGCAACCCCCTAACTGATGTCTGTGCCCCCCCCCCCCCCCCGGTGCCCCCATTTGAAATCTGGACTTTGGAGCTTAATAATTATCAGAATAACATGTTAAATTCTATGGGCTTTAATGTAGTAATTTCAATGCTTTTACAAACAATTTTCTATTATTTACACGCAGAATGTATTTTGTTTTACCTCAACACGTCATCAGAAGAGCGCTGAAAAGGGGCTTGTTTAGGAAAATTGCACACGGAAACTACAGTTTTGGCCAAAAGTGCCCCCTAAAATGGTGCCCCTCCCCCTTTTGCCCCCCCCCCCCAATGTTTACCTTAGTTACGGCGCTGCCTAAAATCACTGTAAAAAAAAGGGTAAAAGAACGTTGGAAAAGTAAGCATTTATAGCCTTGCGACATTATGCAAAGGAAGCACACAGTTTTGGAAAGCAATTTCTTTGGATGAATTCAGCCTCAGAACTGTGAAATTCTTGTGTTGAAAAGTGTGTGATCGCGGTCGTCTGGCCTGAACGTTCCGTTAGTGCAACCAGTACTACCACATCGTGAACACGTTCCGTGCAGAATTTCCTTGAACTTCTCGAACTGTCTTTACTGGCTTTATTCAGCCACTAGTACAAACTGGAATATTTTTCACAGATTTCGAGAAAGAAAAGCCTCGATCGAATAAACAAATGCAACAATTATCATGTACCGTACCGCACATTCCTATGGAGGACGTCGTGTGTGTTTACATTTTATAATAACCCACAATAGGTCACGTGACGCGGGCCGCGCAATCGGTCTATTGAAAAATTAATTCAGAAAAAAAATTATCACGGATGTTTCTACATTATTACGCTTTTTAACAATGGGCTTTTATAAATGGGAATAAAAGAGTAGTGTCTCGGTCTTCAACGGCCGTTTAAAAGCTTGCAGGGTCTTGACGGTGTGATAAAGGAACCTCGCCTTTGGCTCGGTCCTTTATCACACGGCCACGACCCTGCAAGCTTTTAAACGGCCGTTGAAGACCCAGACACCACTCTTTTATTCCCTTAATTATTGTTATTAAGATCATACAAGGTCAAGATTGAGCCAACCTCGGGTAATTAAAAAAGAGGGAAAATGGCACGGCGAGATCAATCGACCCTGGGAACGAGGCTGGATCCACAGTCCTAAAAAAGTAAGAACGCTTGACGTAGCTCAAAGCAGAAACCAAAGATGCCCGTAAAGATTGTGTCTATTTGGGAAGTAGGCCTATCTATACTAATTTTATTGTAATAAATAAACTGCGCTGTGTGAAACGGTCCCTAATGAAGAAACAATGATGTAATACTTCGTTCGTTCGTTCGTTTGTTTGTTTGTTTGTTTGTTGGGTTGTTGGGTTGGTTGGTTGGTTGGTTGGTTGGTTGGTTGGTTGGTTGGTTGGTTGGTTGGTTGGTTGGTTGGTTGGTTGGTTGGTTGGTTGGTTGGTTGGTTGGTTGGTTGGTTGGTTGGTTGGTTGGTTGGTTGGTTGGTTGGTTGATTGGTTGGTTGGTTGGTTGGTTTGTTTGTTTGTTTGTTTTGAATGTTTGTTTGTTTGTTTGTTTGTTTGTTTGTTTGTTTGTTTGTTTGTTTGTTTGTTTGTTTGTTTGTTTGTTTGTTTGTTTGTTTGTTTGTTTGTTTGTTTGTTTGTTTGTTTGTTTGTTTGTTTGTTTGTTTGTTTGTTTGTTTGTTTGTTTGTTTGTTTGTTTGTTTGTTTGTTTGTTTGTTTGTTTGTTTGTTTGTTTGTTTGTTTGTTTGTTGGGTTGTTTGTTTGTTTGTTTGTTTGTTTGTTTGTTTGTTTATTTGTTTGTTGTTTTTTGCCATTGATCATGGGATGTGGTTCTCACCCAAGCGGACTGATCGTCCAATTTCTGTCACACCAATAGACCGATTGTGCGACCAGTGTTTACATGTCATCATGTGACCTGTAGTAGGAACTATACGTCATCTCAGCTGATGGCAAACTACGTGCAAAAACATGCTGTGACCGAAAGAGTCACGCAGTCGACTTTTGGTAATAATAACACAGTTGCTAAGCCCTTTTACTAAAGTTGTATATTGTGACATTGATTTCAATCATATTACTGATTCATAAACTACCAGTATTCTACTACAAAAGAGGTTTATTTTGAGTAAATGCACTACTACCGCCGTCGGACGACGATGTAGCAACCTGCGTTATTTTTGTTTGTAATGTAAATCACTGTAAAAATAAAAAGGGGGGTTAAAGAACGTCAATTGGAAAAGTGAGCATTTATACCTAGCTTTGTGGAATTTCAAACAGACAAAATAA
The DNA here is from genome assembly GCA_911728455.2 of Marthasterias glacialis. Lineage (NCBI taxonomy): Eukaryota > Metazoa > Echinodermata > Asteroidea > Forcipulatida > Asteriidae > Marthasterias > Marthasterias glacialis. Next base: position 10,449,438 of record OU452233.1, on the reverse strand, counting down.
CCACATAGTTTTAGAAAGCCTTTTCTTTGGATGATTTTAGCTTTAAAACTGTGAAATATTCTTGTGTTGAAAAGTGTGTGATCGCGGTCGTCTGGCCCAAACGTTCTGTCGTGCATGCAACTTCCAAGACTTCTGGAGCTGTCCTTACTGGCTTTATTCAGCCACTCGAAGGTCATTGGTACAAACTTTTGAATATTTTTCACATATTTCGAGAAAAAAAAGCCTCGATCGAATCTACAAATACACAGCACTTTCCTATGGAGGACGTCATGTTTGTTTACATTTAATTATACCAACTATAACAGGTCACATGACGTGGGTTGCGCAATATGTCTATTCAAAGCATGCACTTATTCTTTTGGTCATGATTGCCAATCTCAAACACCGTGTGCATCAGAGAATCTGTTCCCATGCTTGATTATGGAGACCCACATTCTGAAAACAAGTAGGCTAATGATGATTGATATTATTTGTTGGATTTATTGCATCAAATTAATAAGTTAGTATAGCTTTTCAGCTATTATTTTTCATTAACTCGGTATGGGTAGTGTGTTATCATGGAAACGAAACAGTCGCTTTGAAGAGGCCACAAAACACGTCAAATTGACGTGCACTTTTACGTTTAATTAGGACCCACTGAATGTTGATTTTGGCAACGATCGTTGTACTGCTGATGAATACCATGATAATAGAGCTAGATCTAGGAGGGCGGTTTTCACTTAAGATTGGTACGGCCGTAGTCGTACCTGCCGTACCGCTTCCTATACACGGGCATGACCTTGCCAAAACACAAACAAAATTATAAATCGCCAATTGTCCCGACGAAATAAAATATATTGTTATCTCGATATTAAGGCGATTTTCCCTCCATCATCGTGTGTCCGAAGTTCCGAAAAAGTAAATTGAAAAAAATCAAAAAAAAAAATCGAATAAACATAAAGTAAAAATTAAATAAATTATAAGTGTAATAATTTCATATTATGCAGCTGGCGGTAACTGCTTTTTAATTAAAAGTGATATACGACTGATCACCACATGCCGGCCATCGCCGTGTATAGCCCGATGCAGGCTTAGTAGCCAGAACAAGAAGAAGAAGAACAACAAGAACAACTAAAGAAGAACAAGAACAAGGACAAGAAGAAGAACTAATGTTCGGGCCTTTTTGAGATAGAAATGTTCCTCAGTTTTGATCGAGGTATTAGTTGAATATTGCTCTTCTGGAGCTCCGTATAAGATACCATTACAACCACTAGAAAGTGGTTTTTGGTTTTCCCATCCACTGTCAATGATGCCTGCATTGTAAAGTAGTCTTGCATGTTATTTAATGTGATTTAATGTTGAGTGCATGCAGTAATTTTTTAAGTGCTGGCTGGCGTGCGTGCGGCACGCCTTTGAACAAAAAATACAGTAGGCCTACACCCATCTTGTAGATTTTTAACATCTAAAAGTGGGTGAGGCTTATTAAATTGTGTATTTCCGGTTGTGTGCACGTTTCTTGTACTTCTAATATTTGTCTCTTGCCTCTTTGCTTTTGTAATTTTGAAAGTGATCCTAGAGGCGAGTCTCATACCAGCGCGGTAATGGTGATAGTGCCGTGAAACTTTTAGCTTGAAAATCTGACGTCGTACATCGTTTGCAGCGCGGCGGATAAAATACAGGTGAACGTCAAGGAAGTCTATGGCCGTTTACGAAACCATGGCTTGGGCTTGGGCTCCGTCCGCCTGTGTTTGGAGCCCCGTAAGGAAATGTTTTCTAAACTAACGGAGCCTAAGCCCAAGCGGTGCGCCCAAGCGGTGCGCCCAAGCCGTGGTTTCGTAAACGCCCTTTGAAACTTTATGCATACAATGTCACAAAGCTGCCTCGAGGTGGCGCTGTGCAAAAATTGTGTGTTTTCATTGCGCACTCTCACTGCAAAAATCCCCTTAGCTCGTTGTCTTGTGATGATTAGTATGAACATCTACAAACAATTCTGTCTATGGTGAAACTGAAAGAATTTTGAGAAGTCTCCTTTGAACACAGATACATCGTCGGTAAGACTGACACATATTTGAAGTTTTCATTTATATTGAAATGAAGTGAGCTAGCTGAGCAGTCAATTAAAACTCGGCATGTGTACTGTTGTTAATGTTGTTAGTGTGTGATACATATCATGTAGTTCCACATACCACTACGTTTGTGTGTTTCCTTGCTCTGTATGCTGTCCTGGGTGTACTGACTGTAGTGTTAGTGTTACACATAGTGATACAAACGGCACGATACAGATTATGCAAATTCTTTTTCATGACTAAAGCAGGCCTCGATCTTAACAAAAACGGGGGCAGTCCTTTGCTGGCCAAATCAGAAAAATTGTGTAAGGGTAATAGGGTATGCTGGCCAAGTTGGTAGTGACAGTGAAGTTTTTCTGAAGGGCATGCTGGCCAACTTGACAGGGCATAAGGCCAATGGCCTCGGTTAAAATCAAGGCCTGACTAAAGTATTTATACTAGTTCAAGTTGTGATAATCTTAAACCCTCCGTCCTCCCGACCGTTACCAGGAACTCTCGATCCTCCCGACAGTCACCAGGAACCCTCGATCCTCCTGACTGTCAAGGTCCAAAAGCGGACCAAGGATCATTATGATTAGAGGTTATGAATAAAATCGCAACTAAATCTTTTTATCTAGACCCAGTACTCAGTAGGCAGTAACTGGTGCACTGTACTCCTTGGTTTTGAAATTTTGACTTGGACAGTCGCACTAGCGCCCAGCCAAGGGAAGCATAGGTGCTTTGGTGACATGAATGCTATAGTATCACTATCACTATCAGTAGCAGTGGAGAGTGCTGTAAGACTCGAGATCAGTCTCGGACTCAAGACGGTCTTAAGTCCATGTTTTTGTGGACGCATACTTGGACTTGGACTTTGGAGCACTGTGACTTGAACTTGGTCTTGGACTCGGACTCAATTTTGGTAAAATTACATTTAAAAATAGGCCTACATGTATGGAGCCAGGAGGGAGGGAAAACTTAGGGTGTGCAGCAGCTGCGCATGCGTGTGACGCAATGACTCACCAACAGAGACTAACTTTACATCATTCAAAAGGGACTCAGACTCGGACCAAAAGGGTCTCTGACTCGGACTTGGACAACAACAAGGACTCAAATTCAGACAACAGGGACTAAACTACAGCACTGCATGCAATGATTTTTCAACACAACCCTTGTTCCCCCACCCCAAATTGTCAAAAATGACGACAAACACACAACAAAATAGCTGAGCAATCGCCTGCTGGCTTCTCAAGATATCAGAGTTGAAATAACAGGCGTGTAATTGTATTCAGGATCATTTAATGTCCTCCAATTCAATGTTTAGGTCCAAAACCTATGTCCACCTTGCAGCTGTTAGTATCCAATTTCATTCTAGGAACAAGGTCATGTGACACACTGCAGTTAGCTCCCAGACAGTTAGCTCAACGGGAGAGCCACTGGTAGTATTGCCAAGTTAAGCGCCATTGAATGTGGTTAGTAAATGGGCCGAGAACAATCCATGTACTGTCATGGTTGGTGGCTTGTCTGGGACATGATCATGATGATAGGGCTTTGTAACATCGAGCCCATGTCTTTCGGATGGGACGTAAAACTGTAGGTCCTGTGCGTTGTGTAATGCACATAAAACACCCAGAACACTTATCGTAAAAGAGAAGGGGCTTGCCCCCGGTGTTTCTGGTTTGGCTGCTTAATGCTCCACCTCTGAGCATGTTTGGAGCATAGATTATATACACATTGTAATGCGCATTTGATCATATTAATATGGAATTTGCACAATATAAATGGAAAATTATTATTATTATTATTGCATTTGGGATCTGGATATTGTCAGAGACTGTTTCCTTACATGTAAATAGATGTAGTTAGTAACACTATGCGAAAAATTGGAAATGCCGTCAAGGTGTTTTGCTGCTGGTTGCAACATTTTTTGCACAGACATAGACATACGAGCTGAGGGGTGGGGGGGGCAAGGGGGCAGTTGCCCCTCTCCAAATTCTGGCAAAACAGTGGAAACAATTTGGGCAAAGCAAGAAGAAAACAAAACAAAACAAAAGCGTTTTATAAGAAAATGCTACTGTGTATTTTTATATGTGTAACATTTCTGGCAAATCAACCCCTCTGCCCCCCTTAACCAAAACCAAGGAGTCCCCATAAATGCTTTTGTTCACAGATTCCCCTGGATCAAATTACATCGGAAAACATACCAGAGCTAAATTGTCAGGAATATGCATTGTCATTCGGCGCCTAGGTCTAAATGTCACGAAAGCACTCCACCAGGCGATACCCAAATGGGTGATACAAATTTTGTGGGAAAAACAAAATAATAACCCAATAACAAACTCATAAAAACAGTAATTATTTAGGCAATAACAGTGTGAGCACCCGGTCTTCACTGCGTGGTAATGACTAATGATTAATAAATACCTTTAATGAAAAAAAAAGACAAAAATCATCAGAATTAGTGATTTTTTATTTCGCCGATATTTTCTATTATGTTCAATGGCCATTCTTTAGTTCTTCAATTTCTGTGTGGCACCTAGTTTTTACACATAGTTAACTATTTATGCATATTTTCAAGAACCAGACTACCAGCTTTGAAAAATGAACAGCACCATAAATGGAAAAACTGTGGTTGGTGTTCAGCTTCATGCTTTGCATTATGTTGGTTTCATGTGCGGACCAGCTACCTTAAATTGATACACTGTCCGTGCATTCACGCATACGCATGGTATGCGTGGCACAGGGCACCATCTCTCCCTGCCAAAATAAAAAACAAAATGTATGCGCAAAGAAAACAGTTGAATTTGAAAGTTCCCCACACAACATGCACAGTGCATACATAACTTTTACACAACAATGCTTGTTTAGGGGCCATTTATTCACTAGTTGACAAAGCCAGTCTTTGGGTGCGTTCGATTAGTTTACACGTGTATACCGGGGAGTTATACTCGTGGTAGCCACGAGTGGTTGCTAATCGAACGCTGCCATGTTTTCGCTTGGCATTCTGGGAGGGTTAAGGTCAAAGGTTGTTGCGTGGAGGCGGGACATTGCGCAGCAGAGAATCCGTACCGAAAGTAGACGAGTACAACCGTCCAGTGGTATGAACCAGATGATTTTAAGAATCATTTCCGCCTGAAAAGAAACACTTCTGAGTTTCTAATCGAGCAACTTGGGTATTGTCCAGACTTGAGGCCCAGACAATTAAGTTTGGAGAACTCATTCCCAATTTAATTAAGTTGAATACTTAAAACATTTTCCAACACTATGCATAAATTTGTTTGTACTCACGTCGAATTCAATTGATTATTCCTCGCCATATTGGTATGGTGCGCCTGCGCTGCAGCCGGAGGTACGTCATTACACCTGGGCATCCACTAGAGACCCACTCGCAAGCTCGGGCTGTGGTGCCATACATCGGTGGCATACACTGGTGTCACGTGATGGCTAATCGAACGCTCTCGTGTAAGTTTTATTTACACGTGTAAGCTAATTGAACGCACCCATAATATCACGTTAATACACCCCCATGTGACAAGTCTTCGACCAATCAGAGTGCCTAAACTCTTTGAGGTATTTATTAATATGTTTTATCAATATCAAACCATATTTTAAGCCCCAGAATGTTTGTGAAAAATACCACTTTATAGACCTTGAAAGTTTATAATGATTATTGTCTGGTTTTGATACAGCCTGTAGATGGTGTGGGTCAGAACATTATCGTAGATCACACAGCTGAATCGTCATGGCAGCTAAAACGCCTCCGTTAATGTCACCCATGTCGCCAATTGATCAGAGCCAATGGAATTCAGTATCCCACCGTGGTAAACCTGATGATTATGACATGTTTGATGACGTTGAGCTGACCCAGGTTCGAAACCAACTTCAGACGTTTGTTAGTCAACACGAAGACTCGTCAAGATATGATTTCACTGAGGGAAGCAAAGGTACTTTACAGGAATCCCTTTTCTTTTCTTTTTAGAAGTAATTTACAGCCAGTATTTCCTTTTATTTTTGTAGCATTATGTAAACGAAACATATTTAATTTTGGGTGAACAAAGACAAAATTTCCAGAACAGGATTTGAACTTGCAGCCTCTGGATTAACGTGCCCGTGTGCTACCAACTGAGCAATCTAGTCCTAATATTGGCCGTCTCCCTGTTTTGTCAGTATCTTTGTATGAGGAATGTCAGTAAGAAGCCATTCTATCAAGTAATACAAAAAAGGGAAACTGACTGGGTGGGCAAATTTAATTCAATATTGAGTCAATAAAGAAAAAAGTTGCTAGAACGGGATTTGAAATAAAAAGTCACACCCTCTTAGGGTGATCACATTACTGCCACTTCCCAGGTTGTATCATAAACTTGGGTGTGATCTCTGGTTATGCCATGTGCGACAGTTTAAAGCCCCAGCTCAACTGTAGAGGCTCCCATTTTTTGCACAAATCAAAAGATTTGTATTAAAACCAGCCTGCGAAAATGTCAGCTCATTTTGTTGTTTCATTTGCCATGAGGGGTTATGTATGTTGCATTGGTTGTCCAATAGTGTTTTTACTCTTGTACATAATGTTTTCTTCATTCTCTTTGGGCTCTGTTAGTTTTGATAACTTTTTTTCTCTGCACTGTCTGTGTCAGTGGTGTAACCACACATTTTCAATTTTTTTATTTTTATTTTATTTTATTTTATTTATTTATTTATGATTATGATTACGATTACGATTACGATTACGATTACGATTACGATTACGATTACGATTACGATTACGATTACGATTACGATTACGATTACGATTACGATTACGATCTCATTTTGGGGGCAGGAGGGGAAGGGTTCTGAGTGGGGGCTCAGGCCCCTTCCCCCCTCTGGTTTACGCCACTGGTCTGTTTCGATTTTTCTTTTATTGTTTGACATGTTTGGTGTATTTTGTACAGATCAGCAGTTTGAGATACAGTAGTGCTTGAGTTTGCTCTTTGGTTATCCACACTCCGCTTGTGTTTCAAGTTTTCTTTTATTGTTTGACATGTTTGGTGTATATTGTACGGATCAGCAGTTTGAGGCACAGTAGTGCTTGAGTTTGCTCTTTGGTTATCCACACTCCGCTTGTGTTTCAAGTTTTCTTTTATTCTTTGACATGTTTGGTGTATTTTGTACGGATCAGCAGTTTGAGGTACAGTAGTGCTTGAGTTTGCTCTTTGGTTATCCACACTCCGCTTGTGTTTCAAGTTTTCTTTTATTCTTTGACATGTTTGGTGTATTTTGTACGGATCAGCAGTTTGAGATACAGTAGTGCTTGAGTTTGCTCTTTGGTTATCCACACTCCGCTTGTGTTTCAAGTTTTCTTTTATTGTTTGACATGTTTGGTGTATTTTGTACGGATCAGCAGTTTGAGATACAGTAGTGCTTGAGTTTGCTCTTTGGTTATCCACACTCCGCTTGTGTTTCAAGTTTTCTTTTATTGTTTGACATGTTTGGTGTATTTTGTACGGATCAGCAGTTTGAGATACAGTAGTGCTTGAGTTTGCTCTTTGGTTATCCACACTCCGCTTGTGTTTCAAGTTTTCTTTTATTGTTTGACATGTTTGGTGTATTTTGTACGGATCAGCAGTTTGAGATACAGTAGTGCTTGAGTTTGCTCTTTGGTTATCCACACTCCACTTGTGTTTCAAGTTTTCTTTTATTCTTTGACATGTTTGGTGTATTTTGTACGGATCAGCAGTTTGAGATACAGTAGTGCTTGAGTTTGCTCTTTGGTTATCCACACTCCGCTTGTGTTTCAAGTTTTCTTTTATTCTTTGACATGTTTGATGTATTGTGTACGGATCAGTTTTTATGATTGTCTCAAAAATGAATAAACAAATATGGGCAAAAGTAACTTTTGCCCAGAGAATAGGCATTTTAAAAGCAAAAGAAACTGACATTTCTGACACTCTATGGACTGACTTTTTCAGATTTCTGTTACTCTTTGACGTATTTCTGTTACTCTTTGACGTATTTCTGTTACTCTTTGACGTGTTTCTTTTTGTCGAGGGTAGGCTTCTTTTAAGATTGTGAATGAGTTCACCCTCGGTTTGCCCACAGCCTTACTTTTAATTGAATAAATGAATAAACAAAAGTTAATACATAAACACATGGGGGATTCAACTGTTCCAGAGAAAATATTTGTTTTCATAGCAAACAAGGCACTGGAAAAGGGTGTTTTGTTAAAAACAAAACAAAAAACCAGTCTGGCATTCTGTTGACTGTCTTGTTCAAATTTCTTCCACTCTTTGATGTGTTTGTGTTTGTCTTGAATTCTTTTTTGAGATATAGTGATTGAGTCCGTTCATTGTGTTGTCTGCAGGAATGTTTTTAATTGTAAATGTTTTTGTCTTGTGATGTTTTTTGTAATGGCTTGAAAATTAATAGATAAATCAAATATGGACAAGGCAACTTTTATCGAGAAAATAGTTATTTTCAAAGCATACAAGGCGCTAGAAAAGGATATTTTGTTAGAAAACAGTCTGACATTCTGTGGACTTTTCATTTATTTAATTTTGTTTTGTGAGCACAGAGGCCAAAAGTGTAACAAATAAAATGTTGACCTTGAAGGCTTGTAGTGTTTTTTACTGTCAAGTATAGCTCTGTAAACGTGGCCGTAGTTTGGATTGTTTTTCTTATAGGCTGTCGCCGTTACAGTGTACAGTAAGAATAACAAAAAACCAAAAATCACAACTGAGTCAAATTGCATGGACCATTAAATGGCTATGTTAAATGTAGACATTCGTTGGCGCTGCTCTTGTGGCAATACAACCTTTTATTTGTCTCTATTTGCTATATTGCACACTTGACCATCGTGTGCAAAACAAAGCAGCACAAAACGCCCTCAATTGTCAGGACACAACCATTCGCCAGAATACAGTCTTGTTATTTGTCTTCATATTATAGTTTTATCTTCCAATCAAGTGACAAAGATCTACTTGGATGTTATATAAAACAATGTTTTGCATTCGTGCAATGGAGAGAATATTTTCATTCGTTGAAAGACGGAATGTTCCATTCAACTCAGCTTCACCTCGTTTAATGGAACCCATCTTTCAACTCATACAAAAAATTCTCACCATTGCACTCATAAACATTTGATTATTTGTATACTATTAAGTTGTCAACAATGTCTCAAGTGCAATTTTTCACGTTTTGGCTGTTTTTCATCGTTTTGCTTAACCTCTCGTAGAATTTTAAGAGAATTTTGTGTGCCACCATCAGTATTTTTGTAGTTTGCATTTTTTATCTTTCTACAGTCTACTTCTTAACTTTATTGTACATTTTTGTTATCTTTTACTATTGTTTCCTATGTACTTTTGGTGTTTATTGCTGTGTGTTTTTAATGTGAAAGGCCAAGGAGTTCCCCATATTTTACAGGGACAATCAAGTTTTATTAAATTGTATTTAAAGGCAATGGGATGGGCACGTTTGGTAATAACTGAAAACAAATATTAGCATAAAAACTTACTTGATAGCAAGCAACAGAGAGCTGTTGATAATATAAAACATTTTGAGAAACGACTCCCTCTGAAGTAATATAGTTTTTGAGAAAGATAATTTCTCACTAAAAATTTTGAATCTAAAAAAGACTTCAGGCCTGAAGTTTTTTATCCGAATTGTGACGGTTGAATGAAATCCCGCCCTCAATGTTTGCCTGAAAAGTCGATTCCTGATTCATCACTACCGTTGTTTCATACATGAACGGGCCAAGTGTGCAAAGATGACCTGTAAATGCATATGCATTTGCTAGTCTGGTTCCCAGACCTCAAAATCTACGACTAGTACCAGTCTTATATTTCCAACAAGAGACGTCAGGGAATATTTGGTCCCTGTCCTGCCGCTTCCCAGGTTGTATCGTAAACTTGGATGTGATCCCTGGTTTTATGGCAGTTTCAGGCTGAATTGCTTCTGACTGGCACCCCCGAACAAAGATATTGACATAATAGGGAGACCGCCATCATAGGGCTAGATAACTCAGTTGGTAGAACACCGGCACATTTATCCAGAGGTCGCAGTTTCAAGTCCTGTTCTAGTCATTTTTTCTATGTTCACCCCCCCCCCAAAAAAAGTTTTTATGTCTGCCTGGTGAAAACAAATGGGAATATTTATCCCCAAATAAAACTAATTCCTGCTCTCTGATCTGTTTCTCTAGCGCTGAGGATACTGTGCACAGAGGCTCCTTGAAATCCATAACTCCAGGGGTTACTAAAAAGTGGAAATGCCATCATTTCAACATATCTCCTAAGATCTGGATGCAGTTTTCAGTTTTGTTTTTTTATTAACGTTGTCTCAGCCGGCATTGTAACCCCCCCCCCCGATTTAATCGTATTGTTTATTCAACCGCTACTTTTGTTTTAACAGCAATCACAAGGTTACACTGGGTCAACTCAAGTAAAAGGTCAAAGTGTCAAAACTCTCGCTGTAAGGCCAAGTTCACACTAACTCTCCGGAAACATCACTGCAGAAGGTAAGACATATTATTAGTTACCGCACAAACGCAAGTGGAATACGGAAAAATATAGCGCTTCTGCGTCCCATATCCCCTGAGGCTGCAGTGGGATATGGGACGCAGACGTGCTATATTTTTTCATATTCCACGAGCGTGAGTGTGATAATGAATTTATGTTCCAGCCAGCTTCATACCTTTTCACGTGCGATGCGTGCAGTTTAACAATTTTGAGTGTTATTTCATGAAGAGCAAAATGTACAGCACGCAAAGTTGGAATGTTATTTTGCACTGTCCATATACGGAGCGTGACGCATGATACTCAAAATACGCAGAGTGCAATGTAGACTACTGTGAGTATAGTTTATGGTATAGTTTATTATCACACTCCCGTTCAGCAATCTGATTGGAGGATTCGCGCATACTGGAAGATAAATGTCATATTCCACTTGCATGCAATCTTTGGAGTTTGTTTCTGTTACACTTGAGGTTCTCCCCAGGATTTTTCAAAACTGCGGGGGGGTGGGGGGTATTCAGGACCAAAATTTTGAAAGTGTGGCCGTAGCATGCTGAATTGAAACCAGGTTCTTGGAATGTTTTTTTGGATGTTTATGTTTGGTTTGAAAAGCTCTACTTTGCAGTCTGGAGCATTGAAAATGGATTTATGTTAGGATTTTTTTTGTGAATTTGATACTTGATGCTAAGACCCCATTCTTCTTTTTTTTTGTATCGGCCGTAATTTCCTTGTATCGGCCCGTAAAGTGCAAAAGTCGATGTCCACACATTGATATTTTACTTATTATAAACTGGCAAAAAGTGGATGTTAAACGGCGTGCAAAAACACTGTGGGCAAAGGTGAATGGCTAATAATTCTATCGACAAATCGGAGTGGCAATCATTTACCCCCATACCTTAGTTGGCAATATTTCATACACTGCATCCACAGCATTCATTTTTCACACACAATCCTTGACCAATGATTTTGACTCAACTTAGGATGCAAAGTTCTATCATGATGTAAGATCAAAATCTGCATGTGACTCATACATTGTAAGCCCCAACATGTGACGTCACACTTCAAGGCGCGTGAGTAGGTACCAGCCTTTAGAACCTGCTGGTTGCTTGCCAGATGTACCTTTGATCTTGCATGCCATGATACTGTGTGAACGCACACACACTCACTCAAGTGTGTAAACACTGCAATGGGGGACCTCCTATTGTCCCTCTTGTGTTTGTACTTTAACTTTTTGACAACAGCTCCCATTGGTTTTGTACATGACTTTCCAACCGGAGACCTTTACCCAACCAGGGACCCTATTATCCCTTGTTACACATGTACATGTAGGTCACCGGTTTAAATGTATGCACAAGCTCACCCATGTAGTACCAGTTTGGTAGTCACTGTGTCATTGCATGTACATGTCTATCCAATAAAACCATTGGGTTTGAGTATAAGAGGAGAAGAATGTCTTATTACCGTATAGGAACATTTGGGAGAGAATTCCCTCTGCCACATATCAGGCGTGGTATTGACTACGGCTGCACTTCTTGAACCTGGATTGGTCAACACTGTGATTTGTACCATTTGGTAGTGCTTTTTAAGGATCGTTTTTCTTTTCTTTTTTTTTCTGAAATTAACCCTCCTACTTTTTGGCAATTCGACATCATCCAGTTTAGTCTTGGATGATTGATAAACTGTACCCTTAACCGTCCAACTATCTGGTCATTTAATATCCACACTATGATATCATGGTGTGAATGTATCAACACAGTACACAGTCAACCCTCCTACTGTCTGACCATTCAGTATCATCCACTGAGGTTTTGAATGATAGACATGCCATGCTAGCCTGCAATTTATGATATCATGATGAATGGATCTACACAGTACATACACATGTACACAGAGATGTGGTTCCAAGAACAGTTGTGCTACCATACGCAACCTGTATCAGTTAAATAGTCTCCAGTTGAATGGTCTCCAATAAATACTGAGCGCTTTGAGATGCCCATCGTGTGATAAAGAACTAAAAAGAACTTCATATTATTATTAATAGTTGGGCAACTCGCTGATAGCACCAAGAGTAGGAGGGTTAATGTGGAAATGTTGTGTAAGACAAGTCTCATAGATTCTGCCGTCTTCCAAGTTAAGGTGAATCAATTTCCTGTTTGTAGATGCGGTGAGGTGTTTTGTGCGAGATGTTTATCGTTCCAGAGGAAATTATCTCACACAGCGGAGTATGATCCTAATGGTAAACTTTTCATGGTAAGTTAACTTGCAATTTTTGTTGACTGGATTCATGATATGATTTGGTTGGCACATGTGTCTTAAACGGCCGAGCGGTCAAGCACACCAGACTCAAGTTCTGGTGTTTCTGATCACCAGAGTATGGGTTCGAGTCCTGGTCTGAACACTTGTGTCATTAAGCAAGACTCTTTGATGTACTTAAAGAACCTAGTACACTTATCTCAAGGTCTGGGTCCAATTTTATGGCTCTGCTTACCGCAGAATTCTGCGCTTACAGCCCATAGAATCATGTGCTTTACATGGCACCGTAAGCGCAGAATTCTGTGGTAAGCAGAGCCATGAAATTGGACCCTGGTGTTTCTGATCACCAGAGTATGGGTTCGAGTCCTGGTCTTAACACTTGTGTCATTAAGCAAGACTCTTTGATGTACTTATAGAACCTAGTACACTTATCTCAAGCTCTGGTGTTTCTGATCACCAGAGTATGGGTTCGAATCCTGGTCTGAACACTTGTGTCATTAAGCAAGACTCTTTGATGTACTTAAAGAACCTAGTACACTTATCTCAAGCTCTGGTGTTTCTGATCACCAGAGTATGGGTTCGAATCCTGGTCTTAACACTTGTGTCATTAAGCAAGACTCTTTGATGTACTTAAAGAACCTAGTACACTTATCTCAAGCTCTGGTGTTTCTGATCACCAGAGTATGGGTTCGAATCCTGGTCTGAACACTTGTGTCATTAAGCAAGACTCTTTGATGTACTTAAAGAACCTAGTACACTTATCTCAAGTTCTGGTGTTTCTGATCACCAGAGTATGGGTTCGAGTCCTGGTCTGAACACTTGTGTCATTAAGCAAGACTCTTTAATGTACTTATCGTGAAGAGATAGGGTTCGTTCTGGTGTTTCTTCACTCTGGTGTTTCTGGTATGGCTGGCTGTAGATTGCGCCACAGCACCTTGTAAACTGCTACATGTAAAATAGGTCTTATAATTTCAAACAGCTCTGCATATCTGTCAGCCTGTACAAAAAAGTAGTGAGCGCTTTTGGACACTTTCGATGTGAAAAGAGCTATAAGAACTGCATACTATTATTATTATTTGACAGTTTTGTGGCATGTTGTGGCCGAGCGAGATAGCACATTGAACTCAAATTCTGGTGGCTAAGTCATATCGGAGTGTGGTTTTGAATCCCAGTCGTGACACTTTTGTCCTTGAGTAAGAAAGTTAACTATAACTGCTTCTCATCGCCCAGGATTAAATGGGTACCTTTGAAGGTAGAGATTATTGATGCTGAAATACAGCAATGTTAAATGCACATTTATACATTTCTGTGGGTTACTTAAAGCCATTCCAAAACTGTGGAGGGAGGCTGTAAGGCTAGGACAGTTTACTGCTGACGATGACTCATCACCATCCATGATTAGTGAATTATGTAAACAAAAAAAACCCCTGCTAAAATGGTTTTTAAAACCCTTGTTAATTCAGTTTGTGAGGAACCTTTGAAATGGCAGGAAAAGTGGACTCATTTATTGGGTAATATACAAAATTGGAGTTTCGTCTATGAAACCCCATTAAGGTTACAAAGGACCCCAAGAAATGTGTGTTTTTTCATTTAATGAAAGCCCCTGGGAACCAGCGTTTTAGCTAGCGAGCCGTGCAGCCGTGTTTTGCACGGCCATTTTTCTGAAATCACGGCCTATTTTTTCAAGCACGGCCTTGTGTCCTAAATCAAGCCGTGCATTATTTTTGAATAAAATATGTGCTGTAATATTATCCCAGTTTTATTTTTTATTAGTATTCAAATCAACCATAACAAAAAACTAACCAAAAAAGTAAGTAAAGAAAGACAGAAAACAGTTGACTCCGATCCCCAAAAGACGCATGTTTATGCGTGTGAAATTAACGCGGGCACCGTGTGTGTTAAGCACGGTAAAATGGATTTGTAAAACCTAATAATAATTGTGGAATGAACATGTGGAACCAAACCTGTCCTTCACAATTGCATGGGTGCATAAAAAAAATTAATGGAAAACGGTTGGAAGAAAGAGGGAATTGAAATCGGAGAGACGAAAAATAACAGATTTCGTCTTGAAGGTAAGGATTTACCCAAGTTTCTGTCTTTCGTTGTTAAAAACCTGCCAAAAATTCAGTAAATTCTTCAGTCATTATGACACAAGATTATAGAACATCGGCCTTGTCCATTGTCAGGGTTCGACTCTGGCGTAGTCCGCTGGTCAAATAACACGGCGGCACGACCAGTCAAAGATATCCATAACGGCATAATATAGGCCTAAACTCCTACGATTTATATATTTTTTCCTGAGGAGGCTACCCTTTTCAATTAAAACTGCAAGCAAATTTAAATAAGCAATAATTATCCAACTAGGCCTATCTCGCCGCGTGACTGTTCAAGTTTCTGATTCTCCATTGTCGGTTCGAGGCGGCAGTGAGTGCACGCAGTACTGAATTTATTGCAACCGCTGGCCATAGGGCGAAATTGGCCAATGGCAAAATTCGTTACAGGCAGTGTAGGAATTCAACAGCCAATAGAAACATTCGTTTCACACTATGTAAATTAGACAGTCAAGTACGTTCACCTCCCATGTACTGTGCGGTATGGCTATGCAGACTTATGTAGGCAAAGCGAACTGGTTTGCAACGTGCAGATTTTGACTCGCACAACAGTGTGCGTATTGTTTACGACTGAGGGACAGTAATTTGGGGTCTTACAACTAAACTGATGCCTCCAGCTTGCAAAGTAAGATCAAAACAGTACTAAATCGGTATTTTTCTGCATGCATGGAAGTCACAGATTTGCAAGAACTTTGTTCTCCTTAAACCAAGTGAAGCTACATCGCTAACTAGTCCATCAATAATCATGAGAACTAAAAATAAAATTACTGTAATTGCGACGATCGTACAAGCCTTCCAACTCCGATATCGAAGGTTCAATCACTAGTTCATGTTATTCAGTTTAATTTTTATCAAGTCAGTTGTAAAGTTTCTTGTTTAGTTCTTCACACACATTTTTGTACTATCAATAATTTTGTTTGTACTATGAAAATACTTGGCGCTGTTTTAGGTTTTTGGTTACTGAAAATGTTACTGAAAATGCCCACAAAGATCAGTTAAAACTAACCTCTGACATGTGTCCCATTTAAAAGTTATTATTTTTCATTTTCCAATAATAACAAAAATGTTATACCACCTAAAAAGTCAAGACTCGTGCTCAGCTTAACTGTACTAAAGTAAATATAGTAATATGATGTTTATTGAGATTCTTTTTACTGGCATATCTTTGGAGAGTTTTGTTAATTGGTAATCTTTTTTTTTAATGGTTATTGCAAATAAAAAAAATTGCACCTACATGCACTGAATAATGTCTCATTAAAAAAATCAATTAAAAGTATTTAAAGGAAAAACACATTAATTTCTTAAAATAAACTCCACAAAACAAATATTCATAAGACACAACATTGGAACCCAGATTCAGTGCCAAGAATACACCAGATAGTATCTACAAGCAATAAAGAGCTTCATGTGCCCTTTATCCTATTTCATTCAAATTAATCAATATTATAACAACAAATCTAATTGTTAAAGGGAAATTTGAAAGAGTTAGCGTGCCGACCGCGCTGCGTTTGTGCATGGTTTGCATTCTAGGTACATTTTTGACAAAAAAGTTGCACACCCTATTTTTCAGTTTGCACTCCCACTTTTCAAATCCTAGCTAAAACACTGCTGGGAACAAGTTCTTGAATGGTTAAGTGGCACAGAGTAAGAATAGCCCTATTACATTAAATGTGAAGGACAATTATTTAGGGTTCTCAAATGATCCATCTATGCTCATTACTTTTATTATAATTCAAGCAAAGAAATTTAATTTTAACACAAAATATCAGGAAGACAAATTACTGAGTATAGGAGCTTTTAAGAACTTTGCTCATAAGTTTTATTTTACTGAAGAGGTTAGGGCAATAGCCCAAGATTCGCTTTGCCAATTTGAACAAAGATGGAAGAATATATTTTGATTTTTTCAGTTTTTTGGATGCATGTCCTGTACGACTACGGTTCAATCATTCAATTCTGTTGTCTAGTCCAAGCAGCTCACAGTAATTTAACAATCTTACTGTTAGGTCTCCCCTGGCATTGTTCTCTGGCATTGAGAAGAATCAATTGACTAAATATAGTTCCTCTAAATCTTCCTTAGGGGCTTGCTGTCGTACACTGGCATCTAAAAAGGGATCTGGTATTCAGTGTCATGTTTTGTCTTGTTTTTTCGTCTGTGTGTCATTTAGTCTGAGTGTTTTTTTTCCATGCCTGTATGTTTGCTGTATAAACTGTTTTTTGTTGTCTAGTAAAAGTGTTTTTTGTTCTGTTGTATTTTTTTTTGTTTTGTAATAAAAAAAAAAATAATAAAAAAAAACTATAAATGCTTCTCCTCACCCAGGATTAAATGGGTACTGTACCTTTGAAGGTAGAGATTATTGATGTAAATGTGTGGTAATCTGTGCGCCAGTGCTGCATACTCCTAAGGAGTTGGGATGGTTTCAGGAATGCTTAGTGAACAGGGGTAATAATAGCGTTATGAGGGGCCTGTTTACTTTAAACAGGTGCATAATAAATACACATTATCTTGATTATTATTGTTATTATTAATATCATTGTTATTCTGTTATTTAGTTGGTGGGTTTTGGTTTGAAACATTTTTTTCCATAGTTTGGTTTTGCCCTTTGAATTTTATCCAGTTTGCTCAGTTAACCTCAATTAAATGATGTACAACTGATTCGCTTATAGAAATTTCTGTTTTTCATGTATATGTTGTTTTTCACTTTTGGTACCTTCCTTAAATTTGTCTGCTCTTAATTAAATTCAACTTAATGAAAATAATTAAACAATTGATGTATTTTTGCCTCTCGTAGGTTTGCTCAAAGTGTTTTCATTCCGAGACCCAAGGGCCCGGGCAGGCTCGCATCTGGACCCAAACATTTCTGGAAATGCGTAAAGATTGTCTTGCAGCTCAGGCTGAGGCAATCGGACGCACAACACAAAAGCCAAGCAGGTAGCTAGATGAATAAAAACATGACAGAGAGAGAGAGAGAGAGAGACAGAATGCAGTCTGAAGAAGCAAGGGATGAACAATGGAAGGGGAGACAAGATGGGGGGGGGGAGATAGAGGGAAGGGGCTGGTTTCACCAAAAGAGGCTGAAAACACAAAAGAGAAAATCAATATGGGAAGAGGGAGGGAGAAAAGAGGGAGAAAAAGTAATTAATCAGTGAAAGAGACAGACTTAAATGGGGGACAGACAAAAAGTTATTAATCATTTTCTTCTGGGATGTTCAGACCATTGCGTTCCACAGTGTCTCCCTACTCAGACGAACCGTCTCTCCATGGTTTTCCTAGTGCTTTAATGCCTTGTAAAATCATGTCAGAAATAGGTGACTTTAGTCGACTGAACTCGTACCCCCTCTTCATTACCAGTGGCGACTTTAGTCGACTGAGCTTACACACAAAAAAGCACTGAAGCCTGAGTACAAAGATCATTATTATAAAGATGTAGTTCATTGTCCATGAGCACCCTCCATATCCAAGCTTACAATGGTTGGAAAGAAAAAGATTGGATCTTTCAAGTGGTAAAATAAAATAAGGCCGTGTCCGATTGAATGGCTTCAGCAGTGGTTACGGCCAGAACGCCGAGGATTCCTATTCTTATTCCTAACGTTGTCGTTGCAGCCAGCGGCCATAGCCGTAGCCGAAGTCGCTTGATTCGGACACGGCCTAAGATTAATATTATGCCATTCTCGCAAAATGGGGTGGAAATTGACCTCTGAACTCAGCTGAGCTTTTATGTAAGTTAATGGGCGTTACGCTTGAGTGGGCAAACAGTTCGGTCGCCAGCGGTTGTTTGTCTCAAACTAATTTGGTAATGAGAGGGTTAGTATCTGTCCACTTTATTTGTCAATCTACATGTAAAACCCTCCACTTCCTACAGAGGTCTGCAAGTGCCATCTGACTTGTTGAGATTCTTAAATGATTGTCCTGTGGCGATCACACTCTCGTTGAGCGATCTGATTGGAGGATTAGCGCGTACTGGAAGATAATACTTTATTAAGGGGATATTGTCTCCAAAAATGCTGCAATAAAGCTTATTGTGAAAAAACCACTAGTAATTTTTCTTTAAGAAAAGATAAGATGTCGTAAGCCTGAGACAATGATCTGTGAAGTTGACATCTTACTTTCAAGATCTCGTCATGCCTCGAAAATTATCTTGGGATCTCAAGAATTCAAATGGCACTTTTGAAACCTTCCTTGTTGTTTCGGTTCTTGGTTTTCTTCCAAAGTCGCCTTTTGATTTTTGTAAAAAAAAAAATTCACTTGGACATTTTTCTTAATACTTCAGAGCACATCTTGAAAAAGAATGTCAACGCCTTGTGAAAGGGTTCTCTATGAACCTAACGGACGTACCACCGTCTCAGGAAGTTGGTCCCCGCCCTGAGTCTGAGGAAGGAACTGGAAGAAATGTCTTGATGAGGAAACTGAGTGCACTCAAGAATCACGTCAGTAAAGTACCTAGCCTCGTCAAGACAGGTGCCCCAGAGTGGAAGAAACCAGATGCATGGACTGTAAGTACAGTTGTAGCATTTTGAAACTTTGGGCTTTAGTCTGAATAGATTTGTGGTGATAACGTGGAAATGTCTCTTTAAAGTGGACTCAGCTCTGGAAAAAGCTAGTAATGAAACAAACTTATACATGAATTTCTAGCACTATGCTCAAATCCTCTTCAAAGAAAATGATACTTGTTTCTTTCATAGCCAGGGTTTTGGTTAAAGTGTATTCCCAGGTTGCTGGGACATCACAGTAAATATAGGACAGGTTGAATTTGTTAAACCTCTGCAAGTTGGTTTTATTACAGTAAAAAATCCTCAGTTAAAGAAAGTCAACCCTCAAGTTTTGACTATGGCTGTGTCTGAATAGACCTTTATCATGCTGCCACCATCTTGGTCATGTTCTCTGTATCCAATAACAGTAATAGATGCTAATATTCATTGCACAGAAAGGAACCAGACTATTTGCCCGTCCAGCCTCGGTTGGGTTACATGGGTTTGAATGGGAGAAAATCAAGATGGCCACACCATGATAAAGGTCTATTGATGGCTATGGCCAGATAGCTGAAAAGACCTATTTTTCAACATTGTTACGACAGCCAGTGGTCGTAGCCGTAGCCGGAAGTCGCTTGATTTGGACACGGCTTGAGATTGAATTCTTTTCAGCTAAGCACAGCCTAACCATAAACAGGCGAAACAATTTCACTAGATCCCAATTTTTTTTTATTTGTGTTAAACTCGATCTGGGATAAAAAATATTATTTGTGTATTACCCATAACATTAATGTGTGTTTTTAAGCAGTGTGTATACTCAGTACTTTCCAGAGTCCCCCCCCCCCCCCCCCCCGCAAAAAAAACAAAAAACCACAGGCATATGAATTGGGTGGGGTTCGAACCACGACGTTTTCTATTCTAGAGCCCAGCAGCTAGAGAATACTATTTGTGTTTTACCCATACAATGACGAGTACATGTGTGCTTTCCCGAGTCCTTGGAAAAAAATTCAACAGGCATAGATCCCAAAGGTTTGGCCATTGATTTATATCATCCATGGTTATAATGGTGAAATTCATAGCTCTAAAGAAGGGACAAAGCTGTGAGCAATCAGAGACATTCTGGAACGGTACAAGGGGGCAGGTTTTACCAGGTGAATCCAACAATCTCGGAAATACCCACATACCCAGAAGTCTGTAAAATGACCTGGTATGTCTGCTGCCCTCTCGCATCTCAAAGTGTCCAATTAGGTTGATGTTTAGATTTGACATTTTGTTCGTTGCAGTCCGAAGGTTCAAATTGTCAGTTCTGCAGCACTGCCTTCACCATGACGTACAAGAAGCACAATTGTTACATCTGTGGTCGTCTTGTGTGCATTTCCTGCTCCGTCAAGGATCTACTCCTCTATGTTCCAGATAAATGCAATCAAGACCAAGATGGGAAGCATGCAAGGTGGGCCATCATCAAAGTCATAGGGGTAAGTCATGGGGTCATTTTAGTAATAGACCAATTGTGCGACCCATGTCATATGACCTGTAGTGGGTATTGAATGTAAACAGACACGACATCCTCCATAGGAAAGTGCAGTACGGTACATGATGATTGTTGCATTTTGTTTGTTCGATCGAGGCTTTTCTTTTAAAAACAAGTACCACAAGACCTGCTGTAGCTGCTATATGAGGTGCCCAGAAGTCAAGATTCTTGTGAAAACTTGTAGGTCAACTTACACTGTCTATTACAGGCATGATATTCTTCCTACTTTAATCTGTTTTCAGATTTTTGTTTTCACCCACAGAAAAATCTGCAATTTTTTGTTTCAATAGCCTGAAAAGCTGATTCCATTCTTTTGGTACATTTAATTTTGAAACTGCAAATATCAATTGTTGAGAACGAATAGATTTTGTTCATTCTTTCAGATATTAAAGAACACTGTTTGTTCTTTCCATTTAAAGAAAAAACTTTGGGGTAGGACAATAGGTTTTTTCAAAAATAGATGAACTTTTTGGCAGTGTTTGGGGTTGTCTACATTGTATCACACTGGCTTTGCGCCGCTGCTCGCCACGTAGTTCACTGCAGACGCTGTGATTATTTTGGTGTCATTGTTGCATTTCCTCGTCTGTTTCTTTCAAGATGAATTTAGTAGTTTATGGACTTGTTTTCAAAAGCATAATTTATCATACATTCATGGAAACTGAACTGCTATTGTTTTTAATAACCGATCAAAGACTATAACATTTCATGTAGGTCAGCCCTGGCACTTCAAGGTCTGATTTTGGTTTTCCTCTTTCACTTATCCCAGAGTCCTGAAGTGGAACCGGACGTACGTCACTATGTGCGCGTCTGTACCGTTTGCCGTCAGGCGCTAGAGCTCGTTCAGATTGAGAACTACCAGGCTTCAGTCAAGGGAGAGGAGACCGAGGACTGTATGATGCAGATGAAGGAACTCTTCCAAAACATCATCAAGTTCCAAGACAAGATTGACGCCTGGCTTCCCAAGGTTCTTATCTGTGGCTGTTTTAAAATCCTTAAATGTGCATTGTGTCCAAATGTGGTGCCATGTAATTGAAATGTGTTGTTGTTCTTGAAAATAACCTGTGACCCACTTTCATGACACAGCTCCCAAATTTTATGACACTGCACAGCTCTTATCAGTTCTAATACAGTACAACACTGATAGCACTTATCGATGCCCGACACGGTTCTAGAGCTAGTTTTTTTTTTTTTGGGGGGGGCTATACCCTTCACACGTGACGTGACATCATCATCTAACTTTCATTACTGCTATTTTATTTTGGGAGTTGAAAAGCAACCTGTTTATGCAGCGCATTTTTCAAGCACCGCGCTTTTCCAACGTAAAATATGGGCCGGAAAACATTTAACCGTACACAGAGTATCTGGGCCAAAACTATATATATAGTGACTTGGACAGTGCAAATGGTCATACACTATTTATTTGAATTTTTAACGAAGATCCGGTATTTTCCAGCACGTATCTTTTTTGTTTTTGTTTATTTCCTTTTTTTCCTTGCAATTTTTTTTGGGGGGCTAGACAAAAATTTGGGGGGCTAAAGCCACCCTAGAACCGTGCCTGATCAGTGTTAGTACAGTGCTATTGGGGTGCCGTAGACCAAGCAGTCTGGTGCATTAAACTCAAATTCTAGTAACTGAGCCATCAGAGTGTGGGTTCGAATCCAGGTCCCAATTTCATTGAGCTGCTGCTAAGCAAAAACAAGCAGGATACCAGTCACATATTGTACATGTGACATGGTGTTTTGGTTGGTAACCATCTGGTAAGGATAATTCTGTTGTGCTTAGCTACTTTGTGTGCTTAAGAAGCTCTATGAAATTGGGCTAAGGTCATGACATTTAAGGTCCCTGTGCAAGACACTTTACTGTAACTGCTTCTCATCACCCAGGGGTAAATGGGTACCTGCGAGGGTAGAGATTGTTGATGTGAATGATCAGCAGCCTTTGCGCCCATGTGGCTGCTGGTCCTGCATACTCCTAAGGAGTTGAGATGGTTTCGGGAATGCCTAGGGCTTGGGGTAATAATACTGTTAGGCACGTCAAGAGGCCTACTTAGCTTGAAAAGGCACGTAAAAAATAAACATTATTCTGATACTAATATTATCAAACATAGGTGTTAAAGCTAAACAATAGTAATTGATTTATTTAGTTTAAGGCTATTACTAGTATTTCTTTACTCTATAGTACAAACAGTTGATTGACGCACTTGAGATTGCAGGAGAGAGTCCAAAAGTCTTACCAGCATCGAGGAGCAACATGCAGGTCCTGGCAAAGCATCAGGTAAAACACATATCAAACAAAACTAACATTTATACATGTAACTTGGGTTTGAAATACATTGCTTTAACAGCGTCGGCCTGCAATATGATTTCATGTGGTGAATGCATCCACACAGTACAATGACGTATGCAGTCCTGTGCACATCTGTGCCATCTTACACAACCTGTACAGTTGTATGGTTCCAAACGGTTGGTCAACTCACTGGGAAATGATACCAAGAGTAGGAGGGTTAAGGAATCACAGAAACAAGTAGTATACCCCTCCACGTCATCACTGATTTATGCCATTCAGTGGCTTCTTCAAGAGTAATGTATATTGCTGAAATATAATCAACCCCCTTACTGTCTGTTGAATGATATAAACTATGCTAGTCTACAATGTGATATCATGTGGTGAATGCATTTTCACAGTACACAGTCAACCCTCCTACTGTCTGACCATTCAATATCATCCACTTTGGTTTGGAATGATAGATAATCTATACCAGCTTATATGGTATTATGGTTTAATTGCATCTACACAGTCTACAGTCAACCCTCCTACTGTCTGACCATTCAATACCATCCGCTGTGGTTTTGAATGATAGATAAACTATGCCGAAAAAAAACAACAAAAATAAAAACAAAAACTAAACATTAGTTCTGAAATTAAACAATGCTTTTTCTTTGCAGGGAGATCTGACAGATCACTTCACATCATTTGTGGTCGCTGTGAGTCGTCTGAAAAAACTGAAACCCAAAACCAATAAACAGTTGAAGCTTGTCAAGGTTCTCATGAGGGTAGGTATGACTGGGGGCTAGTCTAGACTTTGTATATGTTGGAGTGTCATAGCCAAGAGGTTTAAGTCCACTGGACTCAAGTTCTGGTGTTGTCAGAGTGTGGGTTCGAGTCCCGGTCATGGCACTTGTGTCATTAAGCAACACAGTTACCATAATTTCTTTGTCCTTTTGATGGAACGTTAAGCCATAGGTCCTGTGTGTTCGGTAATGCAATCCGTTCATGTTTTTTATCCTTTCAACCCTAGACTTACATTCTTGTACTTTAATGTTGCAAGAAAAAGTCTGGGCTGAGTCTATAAGAGAGAACAAAATTAAAATATTGATTTTACTATTTTGTGATACAGTGCAAGTTCACCTACTACAATGACAACATGTACACATTCCGTAAACTGAAGAGGCGACTGGAGCAGATATCGCCACCTGAAGTTCTTCAAGCCATACAGTCTATTGTGGATTCACAGGTGACTAGACCCTTGGGTACGGGGAGGCATACACCCAGACAAACACCCAATCAAACACCCAATCAAACACCAAGACAATCGCCCCATCAAACACCCAGACAAACACCCAATCAGACCCCTCGTCAAACACCCAAACAAACACACAGACACATGCCTCTACAGACGTCACTTGATTATGATTATATTGATTTAGATAACACAGAGATT
This sequence comes from Marthasterias glacialis, assembly GCA_911728455.2. Lineage (NCBI taxonomy): Eukaryota > Metazoa > Echinodermata > Asteroidea > Forcipulatida > Asteriidae > Marthasterias > Marthasterias glacialis. The sequence goes on along the minus strand of OU452233.1, from coordinate 10,424,851 downwards.
GATATAGATTTAGAGGAATCTGAAATCGGATGGGAGATGCCAACTGAAAACCTTTACAATCTCGAGGAGCTAGAGTTTGGCAGAGATGGGGTCACTTCAAAAGGCCAGACACCTGTAAGCAATCCAGAGCTGAATTGGATGTGGAGGATGGTAGGAAGGGTCAATTCTTTGGGAAGAAAACCAACCTTGATGAGACAGTTGGCCATAGACGACCCAGAGGAAACTCTTGAGAGTGCAGTGGTTGGTCAAGCTGAGGGCAGCTCTAATGCCCAAACAGACCTACTCGCCTCGAAGCCATGTACAGACAAACCAGAGCAGACTACCAGTGGTAGTAATGGTCAGGCTGATCCTCTTGTCTCTCAGTCACTCACAGGTGGACAAGGGAAGACTGTTGAAGGTGCTGCTGTTGGTAAAGATGAAGTAGATTCTAAAAATCAGACATTCGGACAGACTCTGACAAGTCTCCCAGGAAAGATTTCTGTTACAAAAATGGTTGGTTGGGTAAATTCTAAGGTAAAAAGAAATAGGCTAAGCCTTGACAACAAAGAGCAGCCTGACAAGGAGGGATTGGATGAGGCAGACAATGTTCAGGGGCAAACAGATCCAAGTGTCGCAAAGAAAACTAAAGCAGACAAACCAGAGCAGACTGACAACTGGGACAGGGTTGGAGCTGGCAATGTTGAGGTCCAGACAGATCCGCCTTCCTCACAGCAACTTGCAATTCAACCAGGACAGTTGGATGAGGTGGATGGTGGCGGTAGGGATGAAGTTGATTCTAAAAGTCGGACATATTTCAAAGCTTTTACAAGTCTTCCAGGGCAGATCCCTGTGAAAAAAATGGTAGGGTGGGTAAATTATAGGGCTAAAAGAAATTCTTTAGGCCATAACAACCAAGAGCAGACTGACAAGAAGGGTGTGGATGAGACTAGCAATGTTCAGGGGCAAACATATCCAGGTGTCTCTGAGAAAACTACAGATGACAAACCAGAGCAGACTGACAAGAAGGAAGTGTTTGGCAATGTTGAGGTTCATAAAGATTCGCCAACCTCACAGCAACTTCCAAACCAACCAGGACAGTTGGATGAAGTTGATTCTAAATATCAGACACTTGTAAAGACTCCCAAAAGTCTTTCTGGACGGATTTCGGTGACAAAAATGGTTGGGTGGGTAAATTCCAAGGTTACAAAAACTTCTGTAAGCCTTGACACCCAAGAGCAGATTGACGAGAAGGGAGTAGTTGATTCAGACATTGTTAAGGACCAGAAAGATACACTGGCCATTAAAACACTTGCAGGTGGACCAGGGAAGACCGACAAGGAAAAGTTGGTTGGTGCAGTCAATATTGAGAGCTACAGAGCTCCTCAGACTTCACAGCATAGTTCAGACAGCTTGGGGCAGATCGTTGAGGAGCAAGATCCTGGCAAAGATGAACTGGATTCCCAAAATCAGACACTTGTAAAGACTCACAGAAGTCTACCAGGGCAGATCTCTGTGACAAAAATGTTTGGATGGTTAAGTTCTAAGGGTACAAAAACTCCTCCAAGCCATGACAATCAAGAGCAGGCCGACAAGAAGGAAGTTGATACTGCCAATGTTAAGGACCAGACAGATGAACCAGGGAAGGCTGACAAGGAAAAAGTGGCAGGTACCGTCAAAGTTGAGATTCACAGAGCTCCTCAAACTTCACAGCGTAGTTCAGACAGCTCAGGGCAGATTGTGGAGGAGGAAGTTCCTAGTAGAGATGATGTTGATTCTGAAAGTCAGCCACTTGCAAAGACCAAGACAAGATTTCCCAGGCAGACTCCTGTGGCACAAATGTTTGGTTGGGTGAATTCCAAGGATAAAAAGACTGTTCCTAACCCAGGGCAGACTGGGGAGAAAGTAGTGGTTGGTACAGGCAATGTTAACGGCCAGACAAATCCACTTGCCTCAAAGCCAATTGCAGGCAAATCAGGACACTTTGTCAAGGAGGAAGTAGTTGGTACAGGTAATGTTGATAGTCAGACAGATCTTCTTGTCTCGCAGCCACCTAAAGACACCTCAGGGGTGACTGTGGAGAGGGAAATTATTGATAAAGGCAGAGTTGATTCGAAACATCAGACCCAAGCAGGCGCACTCAAACGCGTCTCGGAGCAGATTTGGGTGTTAAAGTTCTTAAGCAGGAATACTTCAAAGGGGAAGAAACCTGCCTCTCATGTTGAAACTCCCTCAGATGACCAAGAGCAGCCTAAGGAGGGCAAATAGACCTTCATCATGCTGCCATCTTTGACATGTTCCCTGTGTGCAGTAGCAGTAACAAATACAGTTTCTTATCATACCAGAAAGGTATCAGACTATTTTCGCACTTCCAGTCTTGCTTTGGTTACATTGTTGAGTTTCATTGCCGAGTGATGCACCTGACGCCAGTTCTGATGTTTTCAGAGTGTGGGTTTGAGTCCCTGTAGTGTCACTTGTGTCCATGAGCAAGAAACCCTGCTTTGTCCTTCAGATGGGACGTAATGGCGTAGGTCCCATGTGTTGTTTAATGTGATTTTAAGAACCCAGTGCACATAACATGAAGAGATGGGGCTTGCTCCGATGTTTCTGGCATTGTCTGGCAACAATATGCACCACCTCACCTTGTATCTCTTTCAAGGTGTCATATTTTGGCTGCCTCGTCTCATCAAACCATTCTTAACAATCGCCACATGATTTGGTAATACGGCTAGGAGTGTCATTCACTGCACATTATAAATGTACTCTATTATGTTTTAGTTCTTTTTAATTCCAAGCAGCTGCGCTGCACCATTGACTTCTTCTCCAATCAAGTATTAACAAAGATACATGTGTAATATACCAATCATGCCAATCAGGGATGAGAATTCTCTAGATTTCTGGATTTGACAAAATCATTGAAATTGTTTTTGCTAAAAAAATAGTGTATAAACAAATATATATATAAAAAAATATTAGTTTTTGTTTTAATGTTATTTACATACATCCAGGCCCTTGTAAAGCCTTAACACAGTAGATGTACTGTATTTTGCAGGCATGCAACTTTTCCTCAGATCAGCGGATTTCCTCATTTTTCACCTAACACTCATGCCATTAAAAATTGAAAACAACTGTACAAAGTCTTGTAAAGAATGGAATTTCCTCATTTTTTTTGTGAAGTCCAAGTTGCATGCCTGATTTTGACTACACCACGGTGCTTGCCCATCTACATTTAAGCACAGATTGCTACCATTGAACTGTGTTATGGCGTGGTTGGTAGCCATTTACATCCACTCTCATCCCTGAACAAGATAAACTGACATGAACACTTTATCTATAACAACAACAGGAAACACTCAAAATACAAATGACAGGGAAGGTTGAAATGCTACTCGATTCAAATCACTTGACAAAAGGTATACGAAGTAAAATTAGAAGTAGAATTGGAAACTTTTGGGCGGTCCTTTTATCACAGTTCTCACCTGTAGTACGCGTGCTCAGAACTATGCTCGCAATACTGAGCATGGGCGCGCATGCTCAGAACTGTCAAAAAGGACCGTTGTGTCTGCTGCCACCATTGTCTCAAAAGACTCCCATTGGATCTTGCCATTGTATGAACCTATTATTAAAATCATTGTGATTATCATTGTTATATTACTGAAATGAACGTTACAAAGACAAGTGGGTTACACAATGCTAACATTCTTTAACCCTAACCCCCATCAGGGTCCTCCCAAGTGCCCTGCCAAATACAACAGAATGCAACACAGTAGAAATGAGAACCATGCCAAATGCAACAAAATGCAACAAGGGATTCTGTTGCATTGTGCAGGCATGTTGTTTGTGTTGGGAATGAGCAACTGGGTGTTTGCCCTGCTAAATGCAACAGTATGCACATAACTGCAGTGTTGACTTGGCAACAAGTTGCAACAAATGCCATCAAGGTATGAATTTGAGTCGACTGCCAAATACAACAAAATGCAACCCCAATATGAAATCGCTTGACTGCTAAATGCAACAAATTCAGTCAAAATATGACATCCAAGTTGACTGCCAAATGCAACAGATTGCAACAACTTTTTTCCATCGGTGCATATTGTTGCATTTAGCATGGTTAGGGTTTTAATGTAATGTTTCAGTTCAACTGTTTGAAAATAAGCGTTAAATTTATTTTGTCTACTTTGCAACTGTGTTTAGGCTTTTGATTTACCATTTTAATGATGCAATATTCTTTGCTACATGTACACGTAGCAGAGTATGAAAATAACAAAATATCAGTTTTCCACACATTATTGGGGGGGGGGACACCATGAAATTTGCTATAGTAACAGCCATGATAGTTATATAATTTGATGTAATCATAAAAGTTATATAGTCATAACAGTATGTGTACCATATATTCTTTTCAGTGTTTTTATGTTGTATTTTTTTGTTATAACATTATTATTGTTAGTAGTAGTCTTGGCGGAGGGTGGGGGGGTGGTTGACAAATCATATAAATAACAGGAAGCAAGTGGCACATTATCTTCAAGTTACAGAGGTGTACATTTGCAAACTCTCAATTGTAGTCACCAGGGAGGGCTGGATCTTGTGCTTGACCTTGACTGAAATTGCCCTCTCTACAAATTTCTGTACCTCCCTCCCCCTTGCCACCCTGCAAAAAAGATGCTGGCTACCCCACTGGGTGGTGCCGGGGGTAGTGGTATAGGATGGTGCCCCTTTCACTAACTTTGTCTTTTAAACATCAACAAAACTTGGTCGATTGGGTGACCTCCCTAAAGCCCAGTTTATACTACATGCAAGTGTGAATGCAAAGCAAATTTTATCCTCACAATTCTAAATTCGCAGCGCATGTTTCCAGCTCTTTTCAAATTGAACGAATTGTGTGTTGACAATCGGTGGTGTCAGTTTCCAGACTTCGCATTTACAATGGCATGAAGCGTGAACCAGGCTAAAGGCGACACCCTGGGCACCCACAACCCCCACCCTCCTCCCACCCCAGCTATGCCACTGTTTCTATCCATCCTGAATAATTACTGTAAGATATCTGATATAGGTTGATATGGAAATACTTAGAAATCGTCATGCTTAATGTTTTTTTTTTCTAAAATACCATTCCGGGTACAAGTTTTTCTATCTTAAAGAGTGGGCTCTGTTCAGTTTTGTGATGCACTCATTTTCCGATACAGTTTTTTATGAAAGTGCCAAAAAAAAATACAAGTCTCTAACCTGGTGGTAAAACAGTGTTAGAGTGTCATTTTGTTCGATACTCTTTCAGAGTGGATTTTTGAAACATGACATCATTGGATGTCAACGATGTCAACATTGAATGAGTATATTTTCCTCAATTTAAAGGTCCAATTCAATGCTGTTTTGATTGAAAATTTTAAAAAGGGGCTCCAAGGTCAAACTCAGTTTTTTGATGGACTCATTTTCCAACAGATAGAGTCCATATGAAAGTGGGGAAAAAATTAGGAGTCTCTAACCTCACGTTAAAACGGTTTAGAATGTTGTTGTATTTGATACTTTCCAGTGCGAATTTTGTCATCATCCAAAAACATCCAATGACACCAGATTTCAAATATATGGGTCTGTACATTTTTGTCAGGAAATCTGTAGGTTCTTCCTGAATTTTCATGATATTCAATCGAAAAGGCATTGAATTTGACCTTTTTAACAGACGAAAAGTTCCTCTTTGTAATGTACAGACCCATTTGTTGTTGATCTCCAATGACGTCATGTTTCAAATTTTGCTCTGAAAGAGTATAAAATAAAATGGCATTTTACACCAATTTAACGTGAGGTTAGAGACTCCTAATTTTTTCCCCACTTTCGATTGGACTCTATCTATTGGAAAATGAGTCCATCACAAAACTGAATTGGACCTTTGAGCCCCTTTAAATTCCCAGTTTAAACATGTACAGACCCATGTATGTACAGTGTACTTGAAATGTGACATCATTGGATGGTTTTGGATGTTAATCAATTTTGCACTAGAAGGGTACCAAATACAATTAGGGAATAACAGTGCGAGGACCCGGTCTTCACTGCTAGGTAATGACCGGGGTGGTGGCTGGCCGCTGTTAACGACCAAGCCGGAGGCGCGGTCGTTAACAGCGGCCAGCCACCACCCAAGGTCATTACCAAGCAGTGAAGACCGGGTCCTCGCACTGTTATTCCCAATAATAAATACCTTTTTAAAGAAATAAACGGCTAAAATCGTCCATTTTGTAACTTTTCTTTCTCGGCGATACTTTCTTGTTTTGCTAGCCGGTCTTTATATCGCCGTTAATACACCCCCACGTGATCACGTTTTGACCAATCAGAATCCACAAACTGTCCTAGGTATTTATTAATGACGTTTAAATGTGAGCTTTTAGACTTTCTTGCCTATTTCATAAGGATTCTATTGGAAAATGAGGGCATCACAAAAACTGAAGTTGACCGTAGGGCCCCTCCTTACATGTAAATCATTTTAAAACGTGTTCTTTATTTAAGGAAATTTAATTGAAATATTTGATCTGGACAACAATTAGAGGAAATTCAGTGGTGTAAATTAAAACAAAAACAATCATGAAACAAATTTCATGACCTAATTTTTTCTTTATAATAATATATATTGATTATAACAAAATACTTCGTAAAATGCGTTTGCCTGGGCTTTGATTCACCGCACTGAACCTTTCACTCATCTAGTTCATAGTTTTGTATTTATCTGCCGCATCTTTTTATTTATACTCATTTGAAAACATAAATGTTTTGTTTCTTTGCTGACAACTTTAAAAAAAAAAATTTCAAAGGCATTTCACGAAACATGGTGCTCATGGTTTTAGACGCCTGTGGTGACATTAAGTGACAGACATGTAATTACCGAGGTGTACGTATGTGACAGTCATTGACTTGTTGTGACATTTGAAAAGATTGACATACATCATTTAGGGACTGGCCAGTGGGACCAGTTGGCTTGTCATTTTAACTTGTCCGTTAAAATTGTCACCGTTGTACTTTGCATGGGACTTGTAATTTGAAGTAATATGAACTTGCATTGAAGTAGAATTTTGAGTGGCCCTCCCGCATTTGGCCATTGGCATTTGGCCATTGGCATTTGGCCATTGGCATTTGGCCATTGGCATTTGGCCATTGGCATTTGGCCATTGGCATTTGGCCAGTGGCATTTGGCCAGTGGCATTTGGCCAGTGGCATTTGGCCAGTGGCATTTGGCCATTGGCATTTGGCCAGTGGCATTTGGCCAGTGGCATTTGGCCAGTGGCATTTGGCCAGCGGGCCACTGTTATGGGAGAACAATGTCAAAAGGAGTGTATGTGAATGCAATTGCTCTCCTCCTCTCCTCCGATTTGAAAAAATCTGAAAAAACAATTTTACCGATGTGGCATTTATTTGATCATTTAACAGCAAATAACAATCCACCAATCCAATCCTGCACTCCGGTACGCACATATGAATCATCAGAGGTACTTACGGCTTAACATAAACATCATTCATGAACACTCAGATTTAAGAAAATCATGTTTTAATTTTCATGTTTTTATTTTGTTCAGACCATTGTGTGAAGTTTGGTTCTGATGAGTGCAAAGAGACTAATCTAAGCAGCTCTTTCATGGGCGTTTACACCCACTGCAGCTATGGCCGCCATGTGCGCGCGTTGACACACACGCACTGTGAATTCTCCATGCTGGGCCCAATTTCATGGCTCTGCTTACTTCGTCATTCTGCGCTTACGAAGACCATTCGCCGCTTACGAGGTTAGCGCCGAATTTCTGCGCTAGCTGTGTAAGCACGGAATCCTTAGTTACTACGCACGCGCACAAGCAAAAATTCCTTGCTAACCCGTGAAATACGCTTAAGTAAGCACGGAATTTTCTGCTTCCGCAAGCGCCAATTTTTTGCTTACGGTAAGCAGAGCCATGAAATTGGGCCCTGATTGGTACATATGCGCACTGTCACGCTATTGTCGTGTCACGTGCGCATGCAGTGGCCATAGTCGCGGTGGTGTAAAACACCTGAGAAGGAGCACTGCGCGTATTAGTGTATAGCTCTCCTCGTAGTTCTTAAAATGAAGGGCTGAAAATATTGCCCAAAATATCCGTTATCCACAATAGCAAACTAATCGATTTATGAAATTTGTTTTTCTTTTGATTGCATGTGTCATTCTTCTGTGTCATTCACTGCATGGGACGATTGCATTATATGGTGGTGGTTGGTTGGTGGCATTGACAGTCAATTAACTCAACGTGCCTCTCCATTGGTCAACTTAGCTACGAGTCATTGCATATATGCCTCAAGTATGACCTCGGTGAAGAATTACCCGCAGTCATCAAAGATACTTACGAGGTAAGATTTTTTTTGTTTTTACTTGTGTAGACTTTTCATTTCAATTTTTTGTTCCTTTCAATGGTACATGTAGTTCCATACTGTCAACAACATTGTATTGTTGTGTCAGTGCAAAGATGTTGTATTACAATAATGCAACAACGTCGTATCTCATACGAAAATGCTCCGTGCGAAAACGTCGTAACACAGTGCCTGTTGGTTTTGTGTATACACCCGTGTTATTTTAAGTGAGATACGATGTTTTGCCACTATCAAACTCGCGTGTGATGTAAGTGCTTTTTAGGAGACACAACGTTTTTGCACCAACACGACGATTACATTGCGACAACCAAAAAACGAGTAAAGTCTGAAAGAAATTTTGTCCCATTCAACACCAGATGAGCTTGGCTGTTGAGCACTTAAGACATCTGCTTTAGAATGCAGAAGGTTGTGGGTTTGAATCATTCCTAAGTCGTCTGGAGATGTCAAAATATTAGATATTATAACCATGCTCCTTGTTCTTTGAAATTAAAAAAATGACTGTCAATGATGCTCTCTGCTCTTGTGCAAAGTAAGACTGCATGTGCTAGAGAGCAGATGGGGGGGGGGGTTATCACTAATACTTCAAGGTCTTTGTTCTTATATTAACCCTCCTACTGTCTGACCTTTCAATGTCATCCACTATGGTTTTGAATGATGATTAATTATGCCGGTGTGACATGATATGTGGTAAATGCATCTACACAGGACACAGTCAACCCTCCTACTGTCTGACTGTTCAATGCCATCTAATGTGGTTTTGAATGAGAGAGAAACTTTGTCGGACTGCATTAAGATATCATGTGGTAAATGCATGGACACATAGTACACAATCAACCCTCTTACTGTTTGACCTTTCAATATCATCCAATGTGGTTTTGAATGACAGATAAACTATGCTAACCAGCAATAACTATGATGTCTTATGGTAAATGCATCTACACCATAGTACACAGTCAACCCTCCTAATGTCTGACCATTCAGTATCATCCAATGTGGTTTTGAATGATAGATAAACTATGCCAGACTTCAATGTAATAAGGCATCTACACATAGTACATGTGTATTGTACTCAGTTAGTTCTGTGCACAGTTGGGCCACCATACACGACCTGTACAGTTGAATGGTCTCAAATGATTGGTCAACTGGCTGGAAAATGATACCAAGAGTAGGAGGGTTAAATTTTAATTTGTTTGTTATTCATATAAACTGTATCATGCTCTGCATTTACAGTGCGTTGATTTTGTGATTCTTTGTTAGGTATGTCAGGAAGATCTAAGGAAGATCATTGAGGCACAAGGGCAGGAGACGTGGGAAGAGCGACAGAAAGAAATCACTGCCTTCATTAAGGTGCAACTCAAGGTAAGAAATATTCATGACTCCTCCCACCACATTTGAATAGAAAACAGTTCTACCGATCACATGCAGCTCTAAGCATTTCCTACTTCACTTATTCAATGTTTTGGTACGAGACAAATCACAGAGTTGAACCCTTTCAACCCCAATGGCGACTATAGTCGACTGTGCACCATTCGAAACTTTGCATTGTGGGAATACAATCTAGTAAGTTTTGTGGAGACACCATGTCATTATCTCTAATGAGTTGGTGTGGTTCTGAAAAGAACCGATGGTATAATAACTTGAAGTTTCGATCAGTATACTCTGATCCTCTTCGATTTTAATGATTTTTGGACGAAAAAATTTGAAAATTCCTTATCCTCTTCAGTCAGATTAGAAGGGTAGACTAGTAAAGTCCCCATGATACCTGAACTTTCCTGTTTGTTGTTGCTCAGTTCTAAAAATATTGTTTGCTTTAAGCCCCATTTTGATACTTTGGGCGTTTTTCAATCCTTGGCTTAAGCTCCCGGCAAAATATGCACTGCTCCAATTTGATGCCAGAGCTTGAAATGGAGCCAGAGCGTAAGCCTAGGTTTCGCAAAGGCCCTTTGTACTCCTGTGTGGCTCATGAATGCCAAATCTTCTATGTTGTGAACAAGACCAGAGAATTTTGAATTGAACTGAACTGAATCCTACCACAGGGACACGAGGACTTCGCACCGTGCTTGTACATCAGACCATCTCGTCGCAACGTGCAACGCTATGGCCCCAAGTACGTCAGCTCGTTCCTGTACTCCCGCTGTGATGACATCATCGGGAAGGTCCTCCTTCAGCTTCAGATGAGAAGTGCGTACAGAAAGTTCCAGAAGACGAAGGAATCGCTGGCGTGGTTGAGGAGCACTTTAAAAGATCTGGAGGTTGTCACTCAGAAAGGTTTAAAAGGCAGGTAGTGGGGTAGGAAATGCCAAGTTATGACTCATAATTATGGGAAAATGTAATGCACCATGACAAAACCGGATACTTCCTGCCAGAACTCAAAACTGGGTTGATTTGCTTATCACATAGATGAGAATAAGAGCTTTCAGATACACCTAATTAGGGCCTTTAACCCTGTCAACCCTACACTGTTTATAGACATGCAGCCTGTGGTGCCCACATTGTTTGCCCACTCAAACCTGAACCACACGTTCTTATTTATTTTATTGTAAAACAACATCTTCAAGGTGATAATAGAGTTTGTAAAATTGGCCTTTGTACAACAAGATAAACAAACATTTATTACTTAAACACATTTTCTGGATTGTTTGACCACTCAAGCGTGAGCCATAACTTCTTACACAAGAAGAAGCTGTCGTACAAAGACCATTTTTACAAACTCCATTTTCACCTTGAAGATGTTGTTTTACAATAAAATAAATAATAAAACAATTCTTCCTTATTGAATATTTTTCCTCGCATTCAAAAATTGTTGAGATCAGCCAATATATTTGTCCAAGTTCTAGGTCTTTGTTTCCTCAGCGTAAATTCAAACACTTTTTTGTACTTAACCATATGACGTTTCGTAAGTGTTTGGCAGTTCAGATCTTTCTACTCCAATTTGAAGGGATTGCATAATAGCAACCTTTGTTATTTTACCATCATTAGAAAGATCTGATCTTTCTCTTTCTGTTGATGGTAAGCTTGAGTACGGAGGGCGAACATGGACAAATATTAGCTTTAAACAAATTGTGACCATTGTGCTCTGGCTTGAGTGCAGTTTTGTGTGTGACCTTGGTCGACTAAAGTCGCCATTGGGGCTCAAGCAGGGAATGGTGCATAGTCGACTATAGTTGCCATTGGGGCTGAAAAGGTTAACCCTTTACTCCTGTGAGGGTTAACCCTTTACTCCTGTGAGGGTTAACCCTTTACTCCTGTGAGGGTTAACCCTTTACTCCTGTGAGGGTTGAGGTTGACATTGTGTTTGAAAACGGTGAGTTAAATGTTATCACTTTTCTGATAACTGGTCCCCTCTGCACTGTGCTTGTGAAACGGCTATTGGTAACCAGCGATGCAACCAACCTCGATAGGCTGGTCATGAATAGTCGACTAGAGTAGTCTAACCATCGGCAGTTCATAGGACCATAGTTAACCATAGTTCGACTAACTCTAATCGAACTCATGTTAGTCAACGATGGTTGGACTACTCTAGTGGACTATTCGCGACCAGCCTGTCGAGGTTGGTCACATCACTGGTTACAATATTAGCCGTTTCATAAGCACATCACAGAGGGGACCAGTTATCAGAAAAGTGATAACGTTAAACTCTCCGTTTTCTCATAGTCACATTGACATGACATGACTAGAGTCGTTCCCACTTCAACTTCAGTGTGCATGCACTACATACCTCACTAACCCACCACTATAACCATTGGTCCTCGATTGAACTTGCTCAGGCTGTTCAGTAGTAGTTTCAAGGGTGTTAGTAGTAAGTACCTCGTCTGTTTTGGATAGACTATGGTGACATGGGCCCAATTTCATAGAGCTGTTTAAGCAAGAAGTATTGCTTAACAAATTTCCCCCAGGCAAAAACTGACCAGGATACCAGTTACAGATGGTACATGTGACATGGTATTTTGGCTGGTAACCTTGGTGTGGCTGGTAAGCATACTACTGTTGTGTTAATACATAGCTACTCTTTATGCTTTAGCAGCTCTTTGAAATTGGGCCGTGGTAAAAACAAAATGAGGTTAAAGAAATACAACTATTGACCCAATTCACGTCATCATCACAATAATCTTGGTTGCACCAATGTCCCTGTGCGTAATTGTACAGTGTTGTGCGAATTTTAGGCAACGTTGCGTTTACACGCTACCCGTCGACTCCCAAAATGGTGAGCGTGGCACAGTCGCCCCGTGTGATGTGCATGCAAGGGGTCAATAGGGTTTGTTTTTCGCAAGCAGTAAAACATCTTTTGTGCATAGTACATGTATAACCTGTACATTAAATAAGGCTGTTTGAAAAATGCTTAATGTATGGTTCAATTTACACCAAAAACAATAACAGTAGCAGTATGTACATGTAGGCTAGTTTCTTGCACTTCTTGCAAATGGTCTCTCTTGGTAAATTGTGGTTCAATTTAAACCAAAAACAATTAACAGTAGCAGTATATGTAGGCTGGTGTCTTGCACTTCTTGCAGTTTATTTATTTGCCTCTGCCTGCCCACCCCCCCCCCCCCAAAAAAGGAAATTTTCTAGTTACACTACTGCTTATTGATCTATGGGATCATGAAATCTCACAATATTTGACCAACTCTGGAATGACAAGATTTTAAATAAGTACTTTATCAGTTTCGGTTAACATGATCATGTTTGACTAATAAAATTATAGCTTTTTATCTTTGTTGTGGTGAATGAAATATTTCTGTGTGTAGTTAAGAGGCCATTGTGTTTGTAATTCAATCATAAATTGAAATAATTCAACATTAATCAAATGTTTAAATTTCTTACAAATTTATTTTTTTTAGTAATGTACAAAGTTATTTATACAATCAATATATATATTATTTTATACTTGATGAGATGAACAATGTGCTATGCTACAAAAACTAACAGTTCTTTTTATGATTTATAACAAAATAATAGAGATTTATACCGTCTTTTTGTCTATCCATCCCCGTGATTAAATCGACTTTTTGTAGATGTACAATACATGTATTTGTTGTCTCTCTTTTCAGCTCAATTACCGTCTTCTATCCTGTAAATCTCTAACAGCTTGAGAGGTGATTTAGCAAATGAAATATCCCATTTTTCAGGTTTAAAACCCCAGCTCAGCATTGGTAAACTGACTTTAAATGCTTCCGGTCTTTGCACAAATCAAGATATCTGTAATAAAACCAACCTGTGAAAATTTCAGCTCCTTCCATTGTTTCATTTGCGAGAAAACGGTAAAAAAAATTGTATGCATTCTTAGGCAGAGTTTCGGTCTCATATGAGACGAACATTAATTTTGGATCTTGTTTCATTCTTTATTCAAAAACGATAACACTTCAGGCAGAAATATTTCATGTAAAGTTTTCTGCCATCATTATCTTTATATCATGTAAGGTATATGTAAATCTGTGAACATTTCTGTTTTTCTTTCTTACCAATGTTGAGCTGGGGCTTTAAGGGGGTGTTGTCTCTTGTTTTTTGACCATATTTACTTTACTTGGTGGCTATTTTACTGATCAAACATCTTACAAGTGCAGAACCAAGTTTTTGTGTAGCATACCAAGTGTGGACCTGAGAACAAAAGATGTCTGCACAGTACAGGAACTTGAAACACTGTGTGGGTAGGCACACACACCGTTGTGGGGACATTTATACAATGGAACAAAGGTCCCCACAACGTTTTTCTTCGTAAAACCCTGTCCCCACAAGGTAATTCAATAGAAAAGGGAATAATAGAACACCAATAGGGAGTCCCCACGACTCTGTGTTCATAAGAATACGTGGACTTACATGTACAGTTAGACACACATAGTTTTCACGAATTAGACATTCTCGTTTTACTCAAAAAGGAAGCATTTTCTGTACATCGCTTAACATCTCAAAACAAAGTATTTTATTGTAGAGATCGCCTGTCCAAAAATGAGCTCCTAAAACACTCGTCTAATAGAAATGACGGTGATTTGAGAAAAGGACAATAGAATGTCTACACAGTGTAAACACAAGGTTGTGTGTGTACATGTGTGTACTGTATCGATGCATTCACCAAGCTGGCATAGTTTCATCTACCATTCAAAACCACAGTGGATAATACTAAATGACTGTGTAGGCGCATACACTACATGATTTCATATTGCTGGCTGGCATAGTTTATCTATCATTTGAAACCACAGTGGATGATTGAATGGTCAGACAGTAGGAGGGTTGACTGTGTACTGTGCAAAGGTGCTTTCACCACATGATGTACAGCCGGATATCATAGTTTATCATTCAAAACCATAGTGGGTTATATAGATGGGCTGCACATGCCATCAACAATGGGAAAAATCAGCCATCTTTGATGACAATGACTGCACATTTTTGAGCGCACGACTGTGCGTTATGCGTAAATACTGCACGCACCACGCAAGCGTTTCATAAACTCCTTCCATGATTGGTTGGTAAGCAACTCAAGTTGCAATGAAATTTACTGAGTTTGACACGGCTGTAGGCCAAAATAGAAATTGTCATCAAGGATGGCATCTATTGCAAACCATCTACTGAATGGTCAGACAGTGGGAGGGTTACAGAAATTCTCAAGATTAAGGGGAACGCCTTCAAAATGAGGGAAGTCACAGGCCTGCAAAGTAATTAGTAGTTGAAATCCAGTAAAGAAATGAAAGCTGATCAACATTGTAGAAGCGTTTTAGTAATTAGTGGCCCAATTTCTTGATAAGTGTTTTCATTAATTTTCCTGCTTTTCAATCATTAGTCAGAAAGTTTTACAGACAATGTGCCATAATTTACAATAGATTTATTACACAATGTTTCAGCTTGTGAAATACAAAATAATCACATAAGCTGATACAATATTTTCCCCCAAGAATTTAGAAAAGTACACATTTGAGTGAATCATTTTGTAAGCTTGAAATATCACACAACAGAGGCCCCACACAGAATGTCAGACATCAGGGCAATATGGTTGATGTGTAAATCCACTGATCAAGCACATGTTCTGCCTAAAAGTGTCTTTTTGAGATACAAAGTTTTTACACTGACATGACTTGAGATTTATATCATTTTCTTACAATACTTTTTTCTTGAAAGTTACTTGGCTTTGTTTGTGGCATTTCATTTATTTATGTTCCTCATTATTCTCCGGCAATGTTGACTCTTGACCTCTGCGAGGGCGCCCTCTAGACACTTTGTCATGTGGAGTAGATTGTTAGGGTCAGTCTCCAGGAGCTTGGTGGTCTTTTCTCCGGAGTCCTCGGTGTGTAACTTCAGGAGGAGGGATGGGGTTGTTTGGTGGTGGAGTGACCGACTTGCAAGCTGCGGAAGAGAAAAACAGTTCCAATGCATCTATTATACACATATGGACTGGCAATGAGTGCAATAGTGCACGTCTATGCAACCCGAGGGCCTGTGAGTGACCAGGAGAGGGTCCTGTTTCCCTCGGACTTCGGCCTCGGGAAATAGGACCCTCTCCTGGTCACTCACAGGCCCGAGGGGTGCATAGACGTGCACTATTGCCCGAATAATGCCAGTCCATATGTGTTTTATAACACACCTCAGTCCAAAATGTCATGAAAAAAAATATATTTTCAGGACGCACGGTTTTACAACTGTAAACTGTTTTATTTCAACAAGACATTTGAGGGTGCTGTTTACCAGTCAATAGTTTTGGGGTTTTTGAAACTATTTCCCGCTTTGCGAACTATTTCCCCCAAATGAAGCGCGTGCGGTGTGTTGACGTGCGTCAAGTTCACGGTTATGCAGAATTCATGCACTAGGCTATATTAGTTCATCGCACGTGACCATGTTTCAGCCAATCAGGATAAAGAACCAGGGAGAGGTGAGTTATAAATGAAAATAGGTACTTTGCATATAATAGTAAGCGTAACCCTCCTACTATCTGGTCATTTAATATCAACAACTGTGGTTGTGAATGATAGATAAACTATACATGTATACCAGCCGGCAATTGGATATCAGGTGGTGAATGAATTCACAACAGTACACAGTCAACCCTCCTACTGTCTGACTATTTAAGCTCATCCACAAAGGGTTTGAATGATAAACTATGCCAGTTTACAATATATCATGTGGTGAATGCAACTACACAGTACACAGTCAGCCCTCCTACTGTGCGACCATTCAATATCATCCACTGTGGTTTTGAATGAAAGATGAACTATGCCTGCCTGCAGTATGAATGGTGTGAACACAGTCAACCCTCCTACTTTCAAACTATTCAAATTTATCCAGGTTGGTTTTGAGTTATTGAAAAACTGAGCCAGCCTGTATGATATCATGGTGTAAATTCATCTACACAGTACACTGTCAACCCTCCTACTGTCTGACCATTGTGTCATCTAATGTGGTTTTGAATAAGAGATAAACTATGCCAAACTGCATTATGATATCATGTGGTATTAAATGCATCTACACAGTACACAGTCAACCCTCCTACTGTTTGACCATTCGATATCTTCCAATGTGGTTTTGAATGATAGATAAACTATGACAGCATGCAGTAATGTTAATCGTGATATCAAATGCATCTACACAGTTCAAACATGTATACAGTTAGTTCTGAGCACAGTTGTGCCACCAAACTATCTGTGCAGGTGAATGGTTTCAAATGGTTGGTCAACTCGCTGAAAAATGGTACAAAGAGTAGGAGGGTTAATTATTTATCATCTATGAAAGAGATGCAGGAGAATGTACAGAAATGGCCATACCATATGGGCCAGAAAATGGAAACACCAAAATAAGAATGGATAAAGATACACAAAGAAGTGAATAATAATTTTGAACTGACCTGGACATCAAGCCGCCATTCTAGATTATGGTAATGAGGAAGATCCATGACCATCTCTGATTGGATAGTTCGAATCTCCTTACAGTTGTCAAGATAAAACCTCAGAAGCTCCTTCTTCATTTCATCAGAGAAACCCAGGGTCAAAATGGAGTCTTGGAAGTCAACATCTGTCACCTTAAAAACAAAATAGAATTTTGCAAAAATATTATTACTGTTAATTTTTTCGTTGATGTTGATTGCGCAGAAGATTTGCTGCTGCTTTCCTACCTTTCCCTTTTGCAGACGTCAGGAAGGGGCACTTGAGAAAGCAAAGTGTTCCAAGTTGCCTGCAAAATTGCCAAGTGTGAAAACTGTAAAGGCCTACGGTACAAATGAAACTAATTCTAGGGCGTCACGCTATTGAGGAAAGTGTAGATTATTTTTACAAATTTACATGTAGGGCTGGAATTGAAACTGGCCAGTGATTTCATAGCATTCAGCCAGTAAACTCATGATTAGACAAGTCTGGCAGTCATGCATTTTTCAATTCAAACTTCCGCTAGACATGTTTGTCAAACTAGCTTGCACAATTTTCCATAAACCTGCTTAGTTCTGGTACAGTAAACATTTTGAGTTACAAGCCCTGTTGTAAAAAATGCTAATTTTGCACTGGGGATAAAGAATATTATTCTTGTTTTTACCTGAACACCAATGTGTATCAAGTATTGTATACTCAGTACTGTTGTCAAATTTCAATCCTGACATTAACAGTAGACTGGTTACGGCGCTAATTCTTTTACATTTCTACATGTCATTTTAGTAGATTCTTTATGAATTAGATTCCTTATTTTACTGTAGCTTTATTACAGATCTACAGTAAACTGTTCAGCTTAAGACCTTTGTATACTAAAAAATAAACCTTAAAATGGTCAGATTTGTTTATTTTCGAATGAAGGAAAGTTTGAAGCAATAATTCTGTAAGGAACACAAAACACATTTTGTAAGAATAATAATTAGTTTGTGCAAAGGTTGTATTGACATCAAAAGGACATAAATGATGAAATGACAGTGTTGTAGTTAAGTCCCTGCTGTCTGGTGCTCCATGACAAAAAATGTACTTGAGACCAGTCTCGGGTCTGAGACCAGCCTCAAGTCCACCAGCACTGTTAAATGAACAAATAAAGTCGGTGGTTTGGGAGGAAATAAAAAATACACACAGCCATGTAAGTGTGGATCTACACTTTCTCAGCCGTTCTCCTTAACCCTCCTCCTGCTAGACCATTCCAAATTTTAAACTCTTTTAACATTTCCCAGTGCTATTGTACATGTATATGGTATTATCATTTGAACAGTGTTGATATCAAGCTGTACTACCATTCAAAACTATTCTTAGCATAGAGGGTCCATTGATTCACCACAGCTGATTTGGAACGATCCTCACAAGGCTTTGTATCAGTAGCTACCATTCAAAACCACTTGGGGAATCATCACTGTACACAGTTATCTCACCATTCAAAACCGCAGCAGTGAATAGTTTCAAATGGTTCATCAACTTATTCAAAAAAGGTACCAAGAGTAGGAGGGTTAACGGTTAACCTAATTCTGAGACGGTTAATTTAACAGTAGTCCTTGTTTACATACCATTAGTTTAGCACTCTCAGCCAGTAAATACATCAAGCCTTCCACACCGTGACGCACCGTCTCTGCATCAACGCTAAGCTTCTCTGATAAAAACACACGAGAAATGCTAATATTAACCCTCCTACTGTCTGACCATTCAATGCAGTTTTAAATGACCTGTGGATAAACTATGCCAGCCTGCAATATGGTATCATGTGGTTAATGCTAGATCTACACAGTGCACAGTTAACCCTCCTACTGTATACACTTGTACACAGTTAGTTCTGGGCACAGTTGTGCCAACATACACAACCCGTACAGTTGGATGGTTTCAAATGGTTGATCGACACACTGAAAATGTTACCAATAATAGGAGGGTTTTTATATGAACAAATACATTCACAGGTATTGGCTTTTTAACTGACAATTGGATTGGACTGAAGTATTAGTTCATTTATTCTGAATAGGCTTAATGGACATAATTTGTTATGACTAGCTCTGGCAAAAACCCTAAACTTCTCAACTTTTACAAAATTTTCAAAAGTGAGATTTGAGAAATTATTGTGAAAACTAACAATGTTCCCAAGAATGATCCATTTCTTTTTCCTATCAGAATCTAGAAAAAAACTCTAGTGAAATAAAAATCTCAAATTGGACCCTGGGGTTAATTGGTCCCTGGGGTTAATTGGTCCCTAGGGTCAATTGGTCCCTGGGGTCAATTGGTCCCTGTTGTCAATTGGTCCCTGTGGTCAATTGGACCCTGGGGTTAATTGGTCCCTGGGGTTAATTGGTCCCTAGGGTCAATTGGTCCCTGGGGTCAATTGGTCCCTGTTGTCAATTGGTCCCTGTGGTCAATTGGTCCCTGGGATCAATTGGTCCCTGGGGTCAATTGGTCCCTGGGGTCAATTGGTCCCTGGGGTCAATTGGTCCCTGGGGTCAATTGGTCCCTGGGGTCAATTGGTCCCTTGGGTCAATTGGTCCCTGGGGTCAATTGGTCCCTGGGGTCAATTGGTCCCTGTGGTCAATGTTGGTTTTGCCAGAAGGGTTCTCATTTTATGACAGGACTAACATCATTTTCCTTCAAATGGATAATACTACGTGTTTCAGTAGTCCTGCGATAATCGTAGCTAATGGTGGTCAATGTTTCTTAGACCTGAGAGCTGCGATGGAGCCTGTGTACAAATTTGACAATTTCTTTTCAACGATTGGATGAGTCGGTCTGGTACCTCATTTTCCGTTCATAAAAAAGGATCTGAAGAGCACTACGTTAAAAACCGCTGCGATAGAACTGCACTGTTTGAATACTTCGATATCTGGGTACGTACTTTTCTCCACTTTTTACACTTCATTTAATTTTGGAGATATTAAAATTTAGTTTAATAATTAGGTATGAAAGACCTCTTGTGTGATAATGAGGTAAATTTAAAATGACAAAAAAAATGAAGTAAACAAATTTGGCAAATTTTTTACCAATGGTTCGTCGGTCTATGACTGTCAGTGGCTGTCGATGAGAGTTACGATTATCACAACTACTATAAATATAGGAGAAGTTGTGTAGAATACAAACACATTGTTTTATAGCACTGCCGGCCAAATGCACGCAAAAATTGATAAAAATTAAGACAAATTTTGTACAGGTCTGGTTGTTCAGATGCAGTGGTTTTGTGGCAGCATTAAGAACCTTTGTTTTTTCACAGATTAAAAATTTGTTTACTTACGGGCTGCAATGAGATACATCTTGTTGTTGATGCCTTTTCTGATGAATTCCATGGCAATTCGACAGAACTCTTGGACAACTAAATTAAATAAGAAAGACACATTTTCAGTTGTTGTTTTAATTGTTAATTTCATTGGGACAAAGAGAACACCTTAATTCTGAAACAAAATTGAAATAAAAAAAACAATTCTCAACCTTGGAGCTCATTTTGAACAAAATCCAGAAAAATGGGTGACACCACAGACCTGCAGGCATGGAACTGCAACTTTGAAGAGGCAAGGCCATTTTCATTTGGCAACAAAGGCATTTCTATTGGAAAATCTATGGGAATATTTCAAGGGGCACCAAGGCCAAGGTCAGGGGCAACAGTAAAAATTGGTTCCAACGAAACCATAGAGGGCTCTGTTTTAATTTCAAGGGCTCTGTTTCAAGTTCAAGTCTGGTTGTTGACTTGTTTCAAGCATGTCAAGTCAGTCCTGGACTTGTGGTTTTGTAGCCTGTCGTGGCCGAGTGGTTTAGTGCACCAGACTCAAGTTCTGGTGGTTAAGTCATCAGGATGTGGGTTCGAATCCCGGTCATGACACTTGTCTCCTTGAGCAAAACACTTAAAACTATAATTGCTTCAGATAGGGGAATGTTTGTCTCTCATTTACCCCTCCCTGTTCTCAGCTGTGCTGTGAAGAGACTTGTGTTTATATCTCGCCATGTCTTGTTTTTGCGCATTAGGGCAGGTTTCTATCCCTTCAAAAAGTAGCCCACACCTGGAGTGGCCTTTCGGCCTTGTGATGGGCAAATTGCAAAAAAAAAAATGTTTTTTTTGAAATCCGGTTTGCGAGTGATATCATTTTGTCTCGAGGTAGCCCCCTCTCTTGGTGATAGTTCATGGATGATAGCACGCAGTATGCCTGCTGTGGTGGATC
Source organism: Marthasterias glacialis (assembly GCA_911728455.2). Taxonomy (NCBI): domain Eukaryota; kingdom Metazoa; phylum Echinodermata; class Asteroidea; order Forcipulatida; family Asteriidae; genus Marthasterias; species Marthasterias glacialis. Next base: position 10,403,445 of record OU452233.1, on the reverse strand, counting down.
ATGGAATATAATCAATAGGAAGGTCTTTCACAGGTTAGCAAGAACAGTTGGCAGTGGCCAGCTTGCACATTTATCATGGATGGATTTGCTTTGTCATTCATTTTCCGACAAACAGTAAGTGCTGGATGCCTTTTGGGAAAAGGCCCATTTATAAATGGTTGGCAGTGTGCTACGAATACGAGGATGAAATTAAAATCGCACACACACACACACAAAATTAACAACACAATCACCATTACATAAGGTCTATGACATATTTGTGGACATGAAAAACAGGCTGAATTCGACTAGCAAATTGAACAGCCTTTGTTTTGTATAACTTAATAAGCAATATAAGCGGTATCTGCCACCAATAATACTGGATTCGAACTGGCCCCTCGTCACCGGGCGTGCTCGGTGGTCTAGACATCTGCTTTAGTCATGCTGGAGTCGTGGGTTCGAATCCCACCCGAGTTGCCTGTGGATTTTTTTTCCACAGGACTCGAAAGCACTGAGTATACAGTGCTTACATACATCGGTGAATGGCAAATTGAAATTTATATTCATTCCCCAGATGCAAATATTGACATCTATCAATATAGAATAAAGTAGTTAACTAAAGTTTAGTGTACCCAATGGAATGCGATATGATTGTAATGTAGTCCGACTTACTGGATCCTACAAGTCACAACGCTTTTTAAACATTTTTTGACATTATCTGGTGTGTCCAAAATGTTAAAAAAGCGTTGAAGGGTCCAGTAACTCGGACTTAATGTAATGTTGGTAGGTACTAGGTGTAGCCCCCGCCCCTCAGCCTAACTAGTAAACTAAAAGTATCGATATTATTATAATAATTCCCTTTTTGATATTTTTTAGTCAATTCACATCTTTCCAAGAGATGTTAAACACAATGTGAGATCTATGAGAAAAAGTCGTGAAGCCAGGAAAATCATGCAAATCTCAGTCCTATAATCATGGTATAATTTAAAAAAAAAAGGATAAATAATATTTGTGACCGAGTCTTACTTTTGTAAGGGATTGCATTATTACAGCGCCCTCAAGAGGTCAATGTTGACAGCTAACATACAGTGAGTAAGTACATCGCAAAGTGTTTAATTTCCTGTTTTTTAATCACTTAAATGTTTAACTTTACCTTCTACGTTCACCGAAACTAAGAAATTCAGGTGTTCCTTGTGTTCATCTCCAAGTACTAGCAGCATTTTGAACGATTAGAAGGTAGAATACCTGGATATAAAGAGCAAAATCTTGATTGTGTGAGAGACTTGAGTCAACGTTGTTCATGTAGTTGTTGGTGGCAGGTAGTTGTAGCCTGGTGGTTAAAATCCACGCCTCTTTCACTTAGATGATTATGCAACGTGACGTCCAGATACCAGAGCGTTGAGCAGACTGATTTTTATGTGTGTAAATTCTGCTTTTCTTACCTACTTTTGAACTTTCAAAAGTGTCATTTGTGTTGTGCGTTTGTACAAATCTGTGACTTTTTTGGAGTAATTGAGAGAATTTTTATTTAATGTTTAAGTAAAAAGTAATTTAATTAGCAGGCTCATCATAAATAATTACAATGTCATGAATTTATGATTGAAAATGAAGGACTGGAATGGATCCTGCGCTGGGACTGTTCTGCACTGACTAGCCGATGATGATGCATAGGCCAACTTAAATAGCCGTGATTTTCATTTTTTATTAAAATAGACATAAGTGGAGCTAGCCTGGCTTTTTTTAAAAAAAATATTACAATGTGTTTTCTTCACTATAAATTGATAATAAAAACTAAGATTTTCATATCTACATGTACATAGCATCATTTTTCATTACTACAGAAAAGATGTGGTTCTTTATTTGTAAATTTCTGTCAATGTATTTTACTTTATTTGTAGGAGATCAAAAAAGTAATTAGTCTGAACTGCTAACCAACAAAAGTAAAGATTGCAGGGGTGTATTTCACAAAACTAGTCCTAACATATGACTAGTCCTATAAGTTAGGACTAGTTACTCGTCCAAACTCAAGATCAGACTAGTCCTACTTCTAGCACTTTGTGAAATCCACCTCTGTGGTATAAATGCAAAAGAAACTGTTAATGGCCTCACATTTGGACCCTAGCGGAGTAAGGAGTAATACATACTAAAATAGGAAGTAAGGAGGATCATCCAAGAGGGAAAGTGCAGCAGAAAAGGTACAAATGAAGAAAAAAAAGTTGCTGGAATTAGCTGTTGCAAACTGCTTACAAATCAACGCAACCTGTGGTACACTGTACAGTTCACCTGAAGTCATCACACAAGATCAATCTTGGTTGTGCCATTTGTTGATATCCTGGTATTATTTTATTCTTCATAGAAGTTGGAGTAGATCACTAACGGTGAAGACGTGCAGAGATGACGGCATCTTGTGTTTATTTAGCAGCTGATGCCTACATGGTCTGTCTAACTCATGCTCTATCAACAGAAAGAGAGGAGATCATGGGACTATGCATTGGAGAGGTTTGTCTGGTTTGAGTTCATTAAATTGACAATCGATAATAAATTGTTCTCCTCAAGAGACATAGTTCTATTAAGAAAGTTGTTATAAATTTTCTCAAAGGTAACTTGCTCAAAAAAGTTTTGTCATTTTTAGCCACAAAGGTATGTTGAAATAAATCGGACAAAAAAAATTAGCTGTTGCAAATTCCTTACCAACCGAAAGGACCTGTTGAATAGACCTTTATCATGGTGCGGCCATCTTGAATTTTTTCCATTCAAACCAATGTAACCAAACTGAGGCTGGAAGGGCAAATAGTCTGGTTCCTTTTTGTACAATGAATATTAGCATACATTACTGTTATTAGATATAGGGAACATGACCAAGATGGTTGCAGCATGATAAAGGTCTATAGATGCACAAATTTTTAATGTCCTCACAAAGTCTTAAAGGCTTGAGAGAGACTCTGCTAGGTCGAAACATGACGATATTAACAATTTTTTTGCATTTAAAATGAAATGTAAGCTTCATAATAAAAAGTCTGTAAAAGCCTATGCCATATGTAAGTCATCCCTCGATTAAGATTGTCTTCTTTGTTTTCATGCATGGTTTAAGGTCAAAATATGGCTGTTGTGATTGTTTATTTCCTACTCAGATTGACACCAACCGAGCTGTACACATCATGTCCGTCATCATGCTAAGAAGATCAGATAAGAGTAAGGATCGTGTGGAAATCTCCCCCGAGCAACTCTCAATGGCAGCTTCAGAGGCTGAAATATCCTTTAAAACCCTAACCATCCCTGAACCCATCAAAATCCAACATGATTTCTTTGATTCTGTTGGACTGAAGACTGCAGTTGTAAAACTTATTATGAATTACATGGGATTAGGTATACCATAACCAGAGTCCAACCGTTTGGATGTTGAGTTGTCTTGGATGTTGGATTTTGTTAAAATGAAGAAGGATCCTAGTAAAAGACTGATGGAGGACATGGCGTATTGACCCAATTTACCTGATGTCATCACCCACGATAAGCCTTGGTTGCGCCATTTTGGGAGTCAGGCTACTGTGTGACTGTGTAGTGCGTATATTTTAGGCGATGTGCGTGCAGTTAGAGTAGACACATCTTATGTCTTGACATGTTAAGGCTGGTTTATAGTTCGTCACGTGATGATAATCGCTCGATGCTGTGATCGCTGGATGCTGAGTCTTATCATTGCAGTCTATAGTCACTGAGGCGTCAGCATGGACTATAAACCGCGTCGTGCATCAATTTTACTGTCGCGCTAACGTCGCGCGACCGACTATAAACCAGCCTTTATGCGACGACCAAAATGGCTTACCATGAGTATAAAGTAGCTGGGTGTAACATCAGTGCATGGGGTATATTCTATGACCTATTCGGTTGAATGGAAAGAAGTTTCAACCTGCATTCGAATCAAGTGACTTCGGCTATGGCTATGGCTGTTGGCTTGCATGGACAACAATGAAGAATAGATCTTTTCAGTGATCCGGCCATAGCCGATGCAGAAGCCATCAATTCAGACTCATATTGCAGCTATTTGTTGTCGGTGTGTGGGGCAGGATTCCAACAAGTAGAGATTCCGCACATGACTTTCCACCGTACTCAATGAGGTGTTTGTCTATTTGCAGTGACAAACTTTCTTTCAAAATATTGTCTATTTTGGTGAATAGAACCAAAAAGTTGCATCTAGTTCTTTATTCTTGATGTCAAGAATGAAAAGGTGCTTGTTAACTATTGGTAATTTTCAAAAAATTTTAGCAGCGTGCTAGCTGCCGATGGGGGGGGGTATTTATATGGCAGCCTCACTTTCAAATCAGCTGTGAAAAATAAGCAGGCACACAACTTCTACGGGGATCCGTGGATTTCTGTGTTTTTCTAGAACAAAATCCTGCCATTCCTGAGAATTGAGTGTTTAATATCAAAATTCCTGCAACTAGGCATTTTGCTACAATCCCCTTCTGTCCGATGTGATCTACATGTGAAAAGTCACTATTGTGGGGAAAACAAAATTCTCAAAAACCATTTGCAGCAAACTTTTAAAATGGTTTTTGTTTACCATGAATGAAAAGTTACAGCTAAGTAACATCACTAAGTTGGAAAAAAATATGAAGAACAAAAATTTAAATGCCCAGTGGCTGTTGGAGAGCAGATGTAGCTTTAATTATTGATTTGCGAAAAGTGTAACAGTACAATTTTACTTTTTGAGACTTTTGAGGAAGCTAGATGGCAGCAGACTTACCGGGTAAATGTATATCCATTATTCTCGGAAATGTGCACATGCTCATAACTACAATGACAATTTACCCAGTAAGTCTGCTGCCACCTATTGTTCCAAAGTGTCCCATACAGTTTATATAGGTGGTGCTTTTGTTAATTGTAGATTTAGCTAGCGAAGGTCCGTTTTTGAAGTGGATAAATTCTCCTTAATGATTAATGCCACAGCTTAGCAACATTAATGAAGCGTCCCTTGAGGGTAATTGGCTGGTACCATTCTCATCCGCACATCACTGTGTGGCCTTCGCATGTTGGTAAGCTTAAACCTATCGTTACCATCAGGTTACCAGCTAGGCCCAAGTTCATAAAGCTGTTCAAGGTGAACAATAACAGTGATAAGAGTGGCTTCTTAAAAAGTGCTGAAATCCGTCAATCAGTGCTGTGCAATATTACTGGATGAAATTGTTCCCTGATCATACCTCCTGAGACCTTTTTGTCAGCAATGATTTCATGAATATATTCATAACCAACAACTTTGTTCTTATTGTCAGCAGTGATTTAATAAATATTCATACCAACAAGCTTCTTCCTTATTATGTCATGATTTGATGAATATTCATAACCAACAAGTTTCTTTCTTATTATCAGCAGTGATTTAATGAATATCCATAACCAACAAGTTTCTCTCTTATTGGCAGGCCTGATTTAATGAATATTCATAACCATGATAACCAGCAAGTTTCTTTCTTATCCTGTTGGAAAGTGATAACACTTTGGATCCGGAAGTAACAAAAGTTCATGTCCATATATCATTCGTTTACATTGCACTTGGGCTCCAAAACGTCATCACTTATCAACAGGATTGTCAGCAATGATGTAATGAATATTCATAACCAACATTTTTCCCTTTCTTACACTGAACCTAGATGTAAGAACCCAAGCTTCATATCAGTTCCTTGACGACGGCTTCATTGGTCTCATCTTCTCCTGCTTCAACGAAGAGAAAGAAACACGTGCTGGTCAGGTGCAAGTCACGTGTTTTCAATCAACCAATCAGAGCCCTGAAGGAGAACCGCCAAAGTAAGGTTATCTTAAAGCTGCCCCTAAAATGGACAAAAAGTTGTATTTTGTCTAGTGGCCTGGTCCTACTTAGCTGATTTGTGTGTTTAGCAGGGCTTGAAAATTTACACCAGACTATTCCAAACACGTCGTGTCGGAATTGACGGCTACTGCTGGACCACTGAAAAAGGCCTATTCGACAACGTTGTTGATGATGTCATTAACAAAATATAGAAACCATCCAACCGCTTGGATTGTGTATGATGGCATAACTGTGCACAGAACTTCACCACATGATATCGTATTGTGGTCTTGCATAGCTTGTACATCATTCAAAACCATTGGATGAAATGGAATGGTCTGACAGTAGGAGGGTTGACTGTGTTCACCACATTATATCTCATTGAAGGCTGGCCTAGTTTCTCCATCATTCAAAACCAAAGTGGATGATATTAAATGATTAGACAGTTGGAGGGTTGACTGTGTATAGTATGGATGCATTCTACACATATCATATTACCGGCTGGCATAGTTTATGTATAATTCAAAATAACAGTGAATGGTATTGAATGATCAGACAGTAGGACGGTTGACTGTGTGCAGTGAAGATGCATTCATCACGTATCATATTGCTGGCCGGTTTATCTATCATTAATAACCACAGTGGATGATACTGAATGGTCAGACAAATAGAGGAGTTATGCATCTTGATCCAGAATAGGATATTGATCTAGAATAGGATATTGTGAAAAGTGGTCAGTGTGGGATTCAAACCCACAACCATGTGATTGGAAGTCCTGCAACCTATCTAAGGTCCACAGTGGTTAGAAACAAAACTAACAGCTTGGGATTGGGTTAGCCTAGTGGTTTCTTTCCCTGCTTAAACCCTCTGTAGACCCTGGTTCAAATCCTGCCTCAGACTGGAGCCTTGCATGTAGATTGGGTTTTCAGTCCCAAACAATGTACCAAAAATGGAATCAGATTTTGTTGTGTGCCAGGCAAAAGGGCGTAAGCCCTTACGCCCTCTTGCCGGGAACCTTAAGTAGTTCGTCCCAATAACAAAAAGGACGTAAGCAAAAAAATGTCATTTTTGCTAACATTTTGCTAACATGTCCCTTAAGACATGTTTCCCCATTCCCCATGCAGAATTTAACCTTTCTAGACTTTCTAGAATGACTTTTGCTGGCAACAAATTTACCAAACTTTCCCGCTCATAATTCTTGAAACACAATTTTAAACATAAATTGCTTACGTCCTTTTACCAGGAACTTTCCCTAACGTCCTTTTGCCGGGCACACAACGATTTGCTCAGTGGTTTCTTTCCCTGCTTAAAACCTCTCTGGACCCCTGTCTGGACCCCATCCCTGACTGGAGCCTTGAATGTGGATGGTCAGTCCTTACAATGTGCCCAAAAGTGTGGCTTTTCCTCCCACATTTTACAACTGCAATTTCTTTTAATCCTCCTTCAGTTGTATCTTCAGGCCTTCTGGATCACAGTGCAAGACACTTTTGAAGGCTCCTTGATTTCAGTAAAAGGGAATCACATAATAATAATGAGAGTATATCATAAATATTTGTTTCCTTTTGACAGTTATGACAGATTGGAAATCCCACTTTTCATCGTACCCAAAGACACAATCAGTACATCCTGCTTAGATGCACTGGCACAGCTGCCAAAGATTTTATCCCAAGAGGAACAGGAGGCATACAACAAGGCTGTTCTAAATACAGGGGGAGAAGACTTACTGACAACAGTACACAATGGCGCAGGTAAGTCTGGCAGTTTTATTGACACTAGTTGTTTATTGGCTTACAGCAAATAAAACAATAACAATAACTTAATTACATACTGGGCATTGTTGTCTTTGAACTTAGCGCTATTTAGTGTTGACTTTTTTTTCCTAAATATACTTGCACACATTTTTCTCGGGCAATTTTCTTTTCTTTTGTGTGTGTGTATTAATTATTGAAACCCCAAACTCGTGCAACAAAATCCAATGCCATTTGGTAACTCAAGAGGCAAACTGATACCATACAAAGCATAACCAGTTTACCGGTGCAGTCAGCACTGTAACTAGGGTAAAATTTTAGGGGGGCACCATTTTTCCTAGGGGGGGGGCACTTTTGGCCAATTAAAACTGAAGTTTCTGTACTTGCCCCTTTTCAGAGCTCTTCTGACGTTTTAAGGAAAAACAACATACATTCTGCATGTAAATATTTAGAATATTTCTAAAAACATTGAAATTGCTACATAAAAGGTCATAAAATGTGGCATTTTATTTTGGTAATTTTTAATCTCAAAAATCCAGATTTTAAATGGGGGGGGGGGGGACATCAGTCGGGGGCATGTGCCCCCCACCCCACCTTAGTTATGCCACTGGGTTTAGTCCTCAGTTCAACAGAACCAAACAAACCATGCCGTTGGATTTTGATGGGTTGGGGTTGGTAAGGGTATTATGAGTAACTCACAATACAATGTGTCCTGTTACAGAAGTGATTTAATAAAAAAAAATCACACTTATATAACCCACTCATAAAGAATGAAGCACTGTTGGCCAATGTTGGTAAACAAAACCTTCATCAATGAACGATTTCCCTTTATATGCCATTAGCAAAATGCTATACAGAAAAATAATAATAACAATAATACAAGACATTTATATAGGCCATAATGCAGGAGCCTTCATAAGCAATAAACACAGAAGATTAAAAAATAAAAATTGAAGTAAAATTACGAACATGTAGATTCAAACAAGTGTAAACGTACAAATAAATCTACCAGTTGCTACTCAAAAATCATCATAGCAGTCAGTGTACGAAAAACTTGTTCAGTCTAAATATTCTGCGACATGTATGCAAAAGTGCCGGATGAAAATCGTTCCCAGCTTCATATCAAGTTAGCAATGAAATATTAAAGGACACTAAAACACTACTCAGAAATAGGGCTGTAAAGTGCATTTTATGGACTCATTATTTGGGTTCATGTGCTCTAGGAGCCTGGAGTCCTGTTTCTAAAGCAACTCCATTACCAGTTTGCGATAAGATGGCCTTTTTTTATTTAGCTTGATGATATTTATCGATTCCAGATAATGCTCAAAGTATAAATTTTTTATGATCGGTTCCAATCCAATTGTCTTAGCCTCTATGGAGTTAATGGCATCACAGAGAGATATGTTTAAAATTTTAGTAGCCTTTTTACCACATTGCCATAAATTGGGGGGGGGGGGGTTCATCTTTTAGTATTAAAGAGAAGGTCAATCCATAATGACTCATTAAGTCTGTAAGTAATCCGGTGTCTGACCTCACATCAATCAGTCAAAGAAAATGCTGGTAAAAAAAAAAAAAGGAACAAAAAAATTACATACATGAGTAAAAAGAATTAAATAAGAAAATGTTTAGCCTCCCTTCCCAATCTCAAAATCTGTTATTTCCCATTTTTATTTATATTTTTAATTCCGGAAGTTCTTCACCAAAAAGCAACCGATAGTGTCCGTATTTATTTTATAAAATTAAAAAAGCTGCTGGCATTTTTTCTTTACCCCTCTTGACGTTATTTGCTATGTGGTTTTTTTTTACAGTGTATACCAAATCGCTATGTCATCTGATGGACGTTCTCAGTGGGCCGCTTATGCAGTGTATGGAGACCAGATTAGAGAGAAATCAACACAAGTTAGAGTTATTACAACACCAAAAACGAGAGTTACAACAACAACTTAGAGTTGCTTCTAGGTAGGGCTTACTAAACGTGTGCACTGGTACTGATTGCAGATACTTTAAGATCTACTTGGCACTTAACCATTATTGCTTTGCCCTTCGGATGGGACGTGTAGCTGTTGGCACAGGTGCGTTGTGCATTGCACATAAAAGAACCCAAGACACTTATCGTAAAGAGAAGGGGGTTTGCCCCGGTGTTTCTGGCATGGTCTGGCAGCAATATCCCCCACCTCACCTTGTATCCCTTTCAAGGTGTTGTATTATGGTTGCTTCGCCGCATAAAATCATTCTTAACAATCTTCACCAAATTTGATGGTCGAAAGTGTCGTTTATGACAGACATGGCGCATTCTACACGATTGTTAATAAAGTTATTACTATTAAAAGTCACTTAAGCCCTTTTCGCTCTCCTGATCGAACTCCAAGGAAATTCAGGGCAGGAATTTGGGATAAAATCCACAAGACCACAGGTAGCTTGTAACTCAAAATGTTTACTGGACCATTTCACGAAGCGCTACAATCAATCTTAAGATGAGTAAACGTCTATGAATGAATGAATCTTAATTGCTAAGGAAAGTGTGATGTCACAATAGTTAGGAAGAGTTTGGTAAAATTGACTGCAGAATTGTTTTTTAACAAGACGAGCATCAATATTAGAACAATAAAACCATCTACACAGTTTAACGTAATACAATAATTTTTTTTTTTTTTTTTTTTTTTTTTAAGCATTAAGAGAAGGTTTGTCTCATTTGTCTTCTGGGTATAAAGTGTACTTAAATACTCAACAGAATCAACAGTGAGGTGTAAATATTCAAGTAAAAACATAAGACCACCGGACTTGCCTGGTCGTGAGTTTACTGGCACGACGCTAAATTCACTGACCTCAGGCTTGCGATCCAACAAAATGAACACTCATCATGCTCACCCGAGGTTATCTCGTTTAACCCTACTCCCAAGCAGGGGTAGCTAGTTCCCAAGAAATGGCAATTTCCTGGGAGTTTGAAAGGGTTAGTAATTCAAGTGTGAAAAGGTTAACCGAACTTGTCTGTCTAGTGTGAAAGAGGTTATACACAATATAACAACTTTGATATAAACAGCATGTGAACAGTGGAATAACCAGCAAGTGGGGGAGGGGGTGAAAGCCACCCCGCTCAAAATCCTTGCCCCCCCCCCCCCCCCGAAGTAAGATCGAAACAATACGCTAATGAATGGTTCAGTACATCAAAGAGCCTTCCTCCCCCCCCCCCCCCGAAAAGAATCCCCCTGCTTGCCCCCCTCACAATGAAAATGTTTAGTTATGCCACTGCATGTGAATACATGTACTGCATAGGCCAAGAATCCATTGATCGTTAGTGTGAAACCATAAGGCACCCTTTGTAGTATGTAAACATGCAAGTGTACCCATAGCCCTAGCCCAGGTAGGACGTTAGTCTCCGGTAGTACAACGGAGACTGACGTCCTACCTGGGCTACCCATATCCCCATATATTGTGCCAATACGAAGCGGAGGTAGTCCAGCGTCTTGGCACAATGTATGGGGCTAGTGTACGCAAGGTAATTGCATAATGTTTAAAACATTTTCGGGAGCATTTTAAAGGTCGACTGCTGACAGGTTTTACAAAATAATCTTAATGTAGACAGGCACACGGATTTTCAGCCCAAGTCAATAACTACTGGTAGTTTATCAAGCCAGTGTTCATCTACGAAACACTTCTAAGTTCTACAATCAACATGTAACTTTGTAAGTCATGTAAAAATGTAATGTACATAACATAATTATGTTAATTTTCAAGTTTTCATTGTATGACTAATGTACTGTAAAATTGTATATAAATGTAGCTAAGTAATTAGACCCAGTAATTGGGCGCTGTACTCCTTTTTGAGATTTTGACATTACCGGTCGTACTAGTACACTAGCGATATTCAACATCTCAAAAATGGAGCATAGCGGGCCAGTTTACTGGGTCTACTAAGTAATGATATTTAGACATTATATTCAAAATATGAAATGGCTTGAGCTTACCAAGTACAAGTCTATCGATAGTTTCCACTTGACGTCACACACGGCCATCCTTTACGGGCAAATCAATCATATTTTGAACGCACAACTATTCGTTTAATATGGGTAAAAAAAAAACGCGTGCGGGATTCGGCCATCTTTACGGATAGTCTGGTTACCTCACTAAAAGATTCCCTGACGACCTTTTGTTAAAAATCTTAGAATCTAAAATCGACAGAGAATAATAAGAGATTTTTGGGTCTGGGAACCAGACTATCAATCGATCAATTTTTGAACGGACAACTATTCGTTATGGGTAAATACCGCGTGCTGGATGCGGGAGTTTTTGAATTCATTGTGTATATAATTGGTCGGTAAATCACTTTGCTGCATAAAAAAAGTTACAACCCTTGACCCAGCTTAAAGACAAATCCCAAGTTGCCCGTAAAAAATGGAGTCTATCGGGAACTATCTAGCATTTTGTCAAGGCCTTCGTGGCTTAGACAGCTATGTAGCCGTGAAGACCAATACATGTCGTGTGCGCTGACTTGGTCTTCGCTGCAGTTGCTTCACGGCTTCGGGGCTACACAGATGTCTAAGCCACAAAGGCCTTGGCGAAAGGCTAGTAACTATCTAGATGAAAGTCCCACAAAATAGTCATTAGAAATATGAAAACTTAGGTTCAAATCTCTTTTCTTAGGGTGCTAAAGAAAATCGAGCTATCTGAAATGTTAAATACACAAATTATGAATATTAAAACTTCACTAGTTTCAATCCTGAACCTGAAGCAGTCGGTTTATAGAGTTATAGCCAGTACCAATCCTCCAGAGAAGTATTTTTTCGAAATAAAGTAAATCATAATTATTGTTATACATTTGGCTGGAACAGTTTGTGTTTATTTTCTATCTATATCTTAGCTCACTTTCTTGAAAAATAATTAGGCGAAAAACAGGGAACCGCACCAACAAGCACGTACCTTAATGCGTGAGGTCTGGGGCCCACCAAGGGTCTGGGGGTCCGGGGCCCACCAAGGGTCTGGGGGTCCGGGGCCCACCAAGGGTCTGGGGGTCCGGGGCCCACCAAGGGTCTGGGGGTCCGGGGCCCACCAAGGGTCTGGGGGTCCGGGGCCCACCAAGGGTCTGGGGGTCCGGGGCCCACCAAGGGTCTGGGGGTCCGGGGCCCACCAAGGGTCTGGGGGTCCGGGGCCCACCAAGGGTCTGGGTGTCCGGGGCCCACCAAGGGTCTGGGTGTCCGGGGCCCACCAAGGGTCTGGGGTCCGGGGCCCACCAAGGGTCTGGGGGGCCGGGGCCCACCAAGGGTCTGGGGGTCCGGGGCCCACCAAGGGGCTGGGGGTCCGGGGCCCACCAAGGGTCTGGGGGTCCGGGGCCCACCAAGGGTCTGGGGGTCCGGGGCCCACCAAGGGTCTGGGGGTCCGGGGCCCACCAAGGGTCTGGGGGTCCGGGGCCCACCAAGGGTCTGGGGGTCCGGGGCCCACCAAGGGTCTGGGTGTCCGGGGCCCACCAAGGGTCTGGGTGTCCGGGGCCCACCAAGGGTCTGGGTGTCCGGGGCCCACCAAGGGTCTGGGGCCCGGGGCCCACCAAAGGATCCCGGTGTGTATTTTTTGCGGGTGAAGGTGCTCCTATGTTGCAATCTCAGGGCCCGTCCGCTTGATTATATTTTTTTCGTTATCTTTCCTTAGAAGAAAAATAACTGGTTTTGCGTAAACAAAAACAGTACTTGATAAGCTAGCTAGCTAGGTTAAGCCATGTGGTTTAAGATTAGCAAGATTCAATCGATTAAAGGTCAATGTTTAAAAAGTTAAACAGAATAATAAAGTTTGAACAACATTAATTTGAAAATGTGTAATTTTACTTTGTTTCCAAAACGTGCACTTAAGACTTTTCAGCTGCCTCATTAAGTTCCCTCATTGAACAGTGCACTTTATTGTCTCTCACCTTAGCCTTGACGAACAAGCGCTTGATCCGTCTCACCAAGTAATCAATTAACTCCACGGCGGTGATAAGACTTGCGCCGAGGAACAGCCCGAGCTGCCCGCCGAGTTCTCCCAGCAGCGATGTGAACGTCAGATCCTTTACTTGCTTGAAGGTGGTGGTTCTCAACTCGCTGTAGTACACGTCCAAATACACTAAACTGTTGGCGACGTACTCTGCGTCGTAGAATGAAGTGTTGTCTCGAATGTCGTAATAACCCAAGATACTTTCAAGGACGCTTATGCTCGGATACCTCGCCATAGATATCGTTGATTCGTAGGTGAAGTAGTCACAAGATACGGGGCAGTCACATGTGTTTTCTGCCGTCATAGAACGGTGATGTTGTAAGGCCTTCCTGATGCAAGGTAGCTGCCTGATATTACACAAAGATGTTCTGTCCACCGCTGGGTTATACCCTAGAGGCTGACAGTCACACTTATCGATGATAGCATCACGCTGGCAGTTAGACAGACAGGTGTTTCTGCTATACTTTTCAGGGTCTGTTTGAGTCTCTTCGTCATCGGGGGAGCAAACTCCCCACGGTTTGGGGAGGTTCAGATGATGAATCTGGCGTATGGAGGCAAAGGTATGGAACCCCGGAGCCGCAGATAGCCCCATTGTATCCATTACAGGCAACTCGGTGTGAGGATGGATCGCAAATTTCAATCCTACTTCAGTGTTGCCGTGTTCATTCTCGGTGTAGTCATTCTCCTCGATGTCAAAAATCAACTGTAGCCCGTTCCCGATACCCGGCAGGGTTTGGTTGTGGTGCGTACCCAGGGAGTTAAACGTGTAACACAGTCCGTAACTCGGCGAGTAGAAGGAAGTGAAGTTTTCCACACCACATTTCGCCCCTTTCCATTTGCATGTATGCATTGACTTTTCCAAGGAATAACCAGTTGTTAAAGCGAAGTGGGTATAGTTAAACGAATCATCCGAAAAGAAATCGTCCAAATTATCGGTCGAGTTAAGTTCTGTGTCGTACTCAGGGTAAGTTTCTTCATAAATTTGTATGAGATTTTTTACGTGCTTTTTGTCCTTTTCATGAATTTGAGATTTCATAAACCGGTTGTAGTTACAAATTGTCACGGCGGGAAAGTCGAGACTTGGAACGAAGTCGACAATGACATTGGTGCTAGCGTCGTATTTCAGGTACGCGCTAATGCGGTCGAACGTAACGAACGAGTAAAACCCACCAGCCACCAGTAGAACGAGCACCCAAGGGGCTTTACCCCGTACCCCACGGCTCTCTGCGACTCGACCTATGCCATGGAGGGTCGTAGTTGTTGCAAACTCAAACTCCAAACTTGCTTGTTTTGGTTCAATTTCTTGACTGATATCCTTGGTTTTTCCTGCCATCGTCACTTGCTGTTGAACTTAATAAGAAGCTTCAAATTGCAGTAGTAACTGTTATTGAGAATTGATGCTAAGCCGGCAATAAACATCACCTATATTGAACCTCTCTGCATGAACAATTCCAACTGAAAAGTGCGCACTATCTTCAGTCAGTTTTAACGAGCGGGTCATAAAAGCTCACATTATAATATAATGACTCGTTTAACAAGGGCACTTTAGTTGATGTTCCTGTAAATTAAGAACGGACTAAATGCAACTCTGAAGCTTCCGTTAATTACCGTGGAACAATAAAAGATTCTTCTACATGATAAAACATTTTAATGACGAACAAAGGAATTTTGTATTTTAAAAAAAAATAAAGTGCACACAAACAATTCACAGTGGAACAGTAAAAGCTTTTTTAGTAGTATAGACGTGGCGACGTACTCTTTATCGTGCGCGTTAATGATGCGTTCTCACGGCTTTCTTAATATTCAACGGTTGTCAAGGACGCTTGTTCTCGGATACCCTTCAAACAATTATTATTTCAGAAATGTTGTCTGAGGCCGTGTCCGAATCAAGCGACTTCGGCTACGGCTATGGGCTTTGGCTGCAACGACCAACGTTGAAGAATCCTCAGCGTTCCGGCCGTAGCCACTGCCGAAGCCATTCATTCGGACACGGCCTGACTTGGAGATAAGCCTTGACAAGAGTGATCAGTGGCATACCCGAAGGGGAGGGGGCAGGGGAAGTCAGGGCACCACACCCTGATCAGTACCCTGCTCCCCTCGAATAGGAGATCGAACGATCTAATTAAAGGGACACACCGGCTTACTGTTTACCTAATTTAGTGATGTGGAATGACAGACAATAATATTTAAATGGTTGTTGTAAAAAAAAAGTCATCAAAATATCACGTAATTAACGAAAAATGTGAAAAAACAAAACACGGTCAAAGGTCAGCTTATACGCTTTTCCAGCCGTTGCAACTGTTAAGTTTACGTGACAATGTTGCACAATGTTGTAAGTAGACTGGTGCTCTGTTTATGTATGAATTATTACAATGAGGAGGCATGGGGATCCAGACTTCCTATCCATCCAGCACAAATTCACGTGTAAATAAAAAACACATAATCGTCATGCGTGTGCTTTTACGTCTGATTATTCAGACAGCACGCCCTATCATGCTCTTCCAGCCACCCCCCCCCCCCCCCCCGTCAAATGTCAGTGATTCTGCCTCTTGTCCAACTTTCAAAATCACGTGTAAATAAAAAACAGATATAACGGACAGTTTGTATTCTGTGTACGACGAACTGGACGACCTTCTTGCAAAAATGTCTGCTTGTTTAGTAATATTTGTGCTCGAAATAAATGAAAAGGTGGCTGCCGAATTCGACATGAGCGACGTTCGGAGTCAAATTGAACATTTAAAAAATGGCGCTGGTTTTTGTGAAGCCTTTTTTAATGTATAGGTGTCCGAGTTAACGCGCCTTAAAATAACTCTTTAGACAAAGAACGTTTTGGGAACATAATAAAATTTATAACAGTCTACAAAAATCCGAAAAAATACTTCTCTAGGTTTTAAGCATCATATTTTAGGCAAAAGTTGTCATTAAAAAAACAAACACGATCAGGTCCTATTTCAAGCAACGCCGTATGATGCATTGTCGAAATGCTGTACACCGGTTGAGGGTGACATCATTCGTTTAGAGGGTTTTTTCAAGCAAGGGGAAAATCCATTAAAAAGAATTCATCCAAAAAGACTATAAAAACATGCTCCCATGATCCATTGCGTAAGTGAAGATCTTAAAGCCCGTTTTTCTATTTAAACGTGATCAACTTTGATTTTATATAATATGTATTAGGCCGTGTCCGAATCAAGCGACTTCGGCTAAGGCTATGGCCGCTGGCTGCAACGACAACGTTGAAGAATAGGACTCCTTGGCGTTCCGGCCGTAGCCACTGCCGAAGCCATTCATTCGGACACGGCCTTACGTACGTTTCTTAAAGTAGTCGTATGACCATATTATTATTGCTATGTATGCGCAGGCGCACCACAGTCATAAATCAAGGAAACATGAATATGCAGTACTGCTTTGCATTGTGGGCAGCAATGGGAATCAGTGTTTGGTGATCGAGCGACGAAGGTTTTAGTGATGGTTCGGCTGTGATCATACAATGCATCGATACAGAAAGTCGTGCGTCAAGAAGTAGTGGGGAAAATATGGGAATTTGGGGGGGGGGGGGGGGGGGGGGGGAATGTGCCTTCAATGAGCAAGGAATTTGGTACATGGTCAGATTGTTATGAGAAAGAATCGTTTGGCTAAGGGCCGACGCAGAATTGTCTTTTGAAAAAAAAAACAGAATAGCAAGCAATTTTCGAATTTTCAAAATGGCTGCTTTTGCTTGTTAATTTAGCCAAAACATCTTTCTCAAGACATACTCTGACTGTGTGTGTCAAATTCCATTCCTGTAATTGGCGGCTTTTCCGCTGTTGGTTTGGTCAATAAATAAATAAATAAATAAATAAATAAATAAAGGCATGATCCCGTTACTACCTCCCAGGTATAAAGGGGGAATTTAAAATACTAAATTATTCGCTGGAATATAGGATTCTACAAGCACTTGGAACATAGTTTTTCCCATTTTCCTTAATAAGGACCCAAAATGAAACAACTGAAGGCAACTAAATTCCCAGACACTGTTTGAAATCCAAATAATTGTTATAAATCGTAACAAATTTACATAACTATGAATTCAAATATAACAAGGTGCAAGGACAGCTGCTGCGTGATACCCCGGTCAATATGATGTATCCACGAGGCTGCTAAAACCACTGCCCGCATTGACTATAAAGGTTTGTTACGTCATGGTCGGATCACACAAAGTGAGGATACAGTCTTTAAAGGTTCACTGAAATAAAAAGTATTCATGCTTTTATGTTACACCTTATAATTTTTATAAAACGATTCACTTGTAAGAAATCATTTTTGGCATTCCTGTGTATTTTTGCATAATTTGTTTTCTTAAAAAAATAACAGTCTTCAGGAACGCCCACAAAAACAGGTCACTTGCTAACAATGGCTGGATTCTCAACGTGACATCACATGCATTACAACCAAGAATGAATTTGTTAATAGAAGAACACATATTTTGTCATTCCTTTGGTAGACCCAATCCCAGAACGATTGTTTTGTGGAATAGCTCAGGAAACATTATGTAATGCATGTGATGTCACGTTGAGAATCAAGCCACATTAGCAAGTGACCTATTTTTGTGGGCGTTCCTGAAGACTGTTATTTTTTAAAGAAAACAAATTATGCGAAAAATACCCAGGAATGCAACAAATTATTTCATACATGTGAATCGTTTTATTAAAATCATAAGGTGTAACATAAAAGCATTAATACTTTGTATTTCAGTGAACCTTTAACAATTACCAAATATTGTCCGCGTGCTTTAAACCAGTTTTGTGAAGATTAACACGAATCAACCGATAAGAAATACTCGTTATACAATTAAACAGAAGAAACTTTGAACAATATTGATTTTAAAATGTTTTTTTTAAAATTGTTTCCATAACGTTCGCTTCAGGTTTTTCAGATGCCTCATTAAGTTCCCTCATTGAACAGTGCACTTTATTGTCTCTCACCTTAGCCTTGACGAACAAGCGCTTGATCCGTCTCACCAAGTAATCAATTAACTCCACGGCGGTGATAAGACTTGCGCCGAGGAACAGCCCGAGCTGCCCGCCGAGCTCTCCCAGCAGCGATGTGAACGTCAGATCCTTTACTTGCTTGAAGGTGGTGGTGCTCAACTCGCTGTAGTACACGTCCAAATACACGAAACTGTTGGCGACGTACTCTGCATCGTAAGCTGAAGCGTTGTCTCGAATGTCGTAATAACCCAAGATACTTTCAAGGACGCTTATGCTCGGATACCTCGCCATAGATATCGTGGGTTCGTAGGTGAAGTAGTCACAAGATACGGGACAGTCACATGTGTCGGCCGCCGCCCTACAACGATGAAGTTGCAAGGCCTTCTTGGTGCAAGTAAGCTGCGTGATGTTACACAAAGGTACTCCAACCTTTAGGGCGTACCCTAGAGGAGGCTGACAGTAACACATGTCGATGACAGCATCAACCTGACAGTCAGACAGACAAGTGTTTCTGCTATACTTTTCAGGGTCCGTTTGAGTCTCTTCGTCAAGCGAGCAAACTCCCCACGGTTTGGGGAGGTTCAGATGACGTGTCTGACGTATGGAGGCAAAGGTATGGAATCCCGGAGCCGCAGATAGCCCCATGGTGTCCATTACAGGCAACTCGGTGTGAGGATGGATCGCAAATTTTATTCCTGCTTCAGTGTTGCCATGTTCCGTCTCAGTGTAGTCACTCTCCTCGATGTCAAAAATCAACTGTAGCCCGTTCCCGATCCCCGGCAGGGTTTGGTTGTGGTGCGTATCCAGGGAGGTAAACGTGTAACACAGTCCGTAACTCGGCGAGTAGAAGGAAGTGAAGTTTTCCACACCACATTTCGCCCCTTTCCATTTGCATGTATGCAACGACTTTTCCAAGGAATAACCAGTTGTCAAAGCGAAGTGGGTGTAGTTAAACGAATCATCCGAAAAGAAATCGTCCAAATTATCGGTCGAGTTAAGTTCTGTGTCGTACTCAGAGTAAGTTTCTTCAGAAATTTGTATGAGAATTTCTACGTGCTTCTTGTCCTCTTTCTGAATTTGAGATTTCATAAACCGGTTGTAGTTACAAATTGTCACGTCGGGAAAGTCAAGACTCGGAACGAAGTCGACAATGACATTGGTGCTAGCGTCGTATTTCAGATACGCGCTAATGCGATCGAACGTAACGAACGAGTAAAACCCACCAGCCACCAGTAGAACGAGCGCCCAAGAGGCTTTACCCCGTACCCCACGGCTCTCTGCAACTCGACTTATGCCATGGAGGGTCGTAGTTGTTGCAAACTCAAACTCCAAACTTGCTTGTTTTGGTTCAATTTCTTGACTGATATCCTTGGTTTTTCCTGCCATCGTCACTTGCCGTTGAACTTAATAAGAAGCTTCAAATTGCAGTGGTAACTCTTGTCGAGAGTTGATGCTAAGCCGGCAACAAACATCACCCATATTGAACTTGACTCTCTACATGAACAATTCCAACTGAAAAGTGCGCACTGTCGTCAGTTGTAACAAGCGGGTCATAAAAGCTTTGCCCTTATATTATAATGTGAGGTATTATTAATTAAATGACTCGTTTAACAAAGGTGCTTTAGTTGTTGTTCCTTTAAATTAAGAACGGACTAAATGCAACTCTGAAGCTTCCGTTAATTACCGTGGAACAATAAAAGCTTCTTCTACATGATTACACATTTTAATGACGAACAAAGGAATTTTGTATTTTAACAAAAAATAAAGTGCACACAAACAATTCACAGTGGAACAATAAAAGCTTTTTTAGTAGTATAGACGTGGCGACGTACTCTTTATCGTGCGCGTTAATGATGCGTTCTCACGGCTTTCTTAATATTCAACGGTTGTCAAGGACGCTTGTACTCGGATACCCTTCAAACAATTATTATTTCAGAAATGTTGTCTGAGGCCGTGTCCGAATCAAGCGACTTCGGCTACGGCTATGGGCTTTGGCTGTAACAACCAACGTTGAAGAATCCTCAGCGTTCCGGCCGTAGCCACTGCCGAAGCCATTCATTCGGACACGGCCTGACTTGGAGATAAGACTTGACAAGTGATCAGTGGAATACCCGAAGGGGAGGGGGCAGGGGAAGTCAGGGCACCACACCCTGATCAGTACCCTGCTCCCCTCGAATGAGATCGAACGATCTAATTAAGACTGATAAATTAGTGAATATATCCAAACTTAACCTTTCCCCCCGTCTGCCTCACATGAAAGTAACTAGTTACGCCACTGAAAATAATAGACATGTAATGATGCCGAATTCGACGGCCTATTATTTGACTTATTATAATCAAAATATCTGCTGGTTTAGTAATATTTGTGCTCGAAATAAATGAAAAGGTGGCTGCCGAATTCGACATGAGCGACGTTCGGAGTCAAATTTAACATTTAAAAAATGGCGCTGGTTTTTGTGAAGCCTTTTTAATGTATAGGTGTCCGAGTTAACGCGCCTTAAAATAACTTTTCAGACAAATATAATAGAACGCTTTGGGAACATAATAAAATTAATAACAGTCTACAAAAATCCGAAAAAATACTTCTCTAGGTTTTAAGCATCATATTTTAGGCAAAAGTTGTCATTAAAAAAACAAACACGATCAGGTCCTATTTCAAGCAACGCCGTATGATGCATTGTCGAAATGCTGTACACCGGTTGAGGGTGACATCATTCGTTTAAAGGGTTTTTTTTCAAGCAAGGGGAAAATCCATTAAACAAAAGAATTCATCCAAAAAGACTATAAAAACATGCTGCCATAATCCATTGCGTAAGTGAAGATCTTAAAGCCCGTTTTTCTATTTAAACGTGATTAACTTTGATTTTATATAATATGTATTAGGCCGTGTCCGAATCAAGCGACTTCGGCTAAGGCTATGGCCGCTGGCTGCAACGACAACGTTGAAGAATAGGACTCCTTTGCGTTCCGGCCGTAGCCACTGCCGAAGCCATTCATTCGGACACGGCCTTACGTACGTTTCTTAAAGTAGTCGTATGCCCATATTATTGCTATGTATGCGCAGGCGCACCACAGTCATAAATCAAGGAAACATGAATATTACATGTACTGCAGCAATGGGAATCAGTGTTTGGTTGATCGAGCGGCGAAGGTTTTAGTGATGGTTCGGCTGCGATCATACAATGCATCGATACAAAAAGTCGTGCGTCAAGAAGTGGTGGGGAAAATAGGGGAATTTGGGGGGTGGGGGAATGTGCCTTCAATAAGCAAGGAATTTGGCACATGGTCAGATTGTTATGAGAAAGAATCGTTTGGCTGAGGGCAAACGCAGATTTTGTCTTTTGAAAAAAAAACAGAATAGCAAGCAATTTTCGAATTTCAAAATGGCTGCATTTGCTTGTTAATTTAGCCAAAACATCTTTCTCAAGACATACTCTGACTGTGTGTGTCAAACTCCATGCTGTCATCAAAGGCATGATCCCGTCACTACCTCCCAGGTATAAAGGGGGAATTTAAAATACTAAATTATTCGCCGGAATATAGGATTCTACAAGCACTTGGAACATAGCTTTTCCCATTTTCCTTAATAAGGAACCAAAATGAAACAACTGAAGGCAACTAAATTCCCAGACACTGTTTGAAATCCAAATAATTGTTATAAATCGTAACAAATGTACATAACTATGAATTCAAATATAACAAGGTGTAAGGACAGCTGCTGCGTGATACCCCGGTCAATATGATGTATCCACGAGGCTGCTAAAACCACTGCCCGCATTGACTATAAAGGTTTGTTACGTCATGGTCGGATCACACAAAGTGAGGATACAGTCTTTAAAGGTTCACTGAAATAAAAAGTATTCATGCTTTTATGTTACACCTTATAATTTTTATAAAACGATTCACTTGTAAGAAATCATTTTTTGCATTCCTGTGTATTTTTGCATAATTTGTTTTCTTAAAAAAATAACAGTCTTCAGGAACGCCCACAAAAACAGGTCACTTGCTAACAATGGCTGGATTCTCAACGTGACATCACATGCATTACAACCAAGAATGAATTTGTTAATAGAAGAACACATATTTGTCATTCCTTTGGTAGACCCAATCCCAGAACGATTGTTTTGTGGAATAGCTCAGGAAACATTATGTAATGCATGTGATGTCACGTTGAGAATCAAGCCATGTTAGCAAGTGACCTATTTGTGCGGGCGTTCCTGAAGACTGTTATTTTTTAAAGAAAACAAATTGTGCGACAAATACACAGGAATGCAAAAATTATTTCATACATGTGAATCGTTTTATAAAAATCATAAGGTGTAACATAAAAGCATTAATACTTTGTATTTCAGTGAACCTTTAACATTAACCAAATATTGTCCGCGTGCTTTAAACCAGTTTTGTGAAGATTAACACGAATCAACCGATAACAAATACTCGTTATACAATTAAACAGAAAAAACTTTGAACAATGTTGATTTTAAAATGTTTTTTTTTTTAAATTGTTTCCATAACGTTCGCTTTAGGTGTTTCAGATGCCTTATTATTAACTTCCCTCATTGAACAGTGCACGTTATTGTCTCTCACCTTAGCCTTGACGAACAAGCGCTTGATCCGTCTCACCAAGTAATCAATTAACTCCACGGCAGTAATAAGACTTGCGCCGAGGAACAGCCCGAGCTGCCCACCGAGTTCTCCCAGCAGCGATGTGAACGTCAGATCCTTTACTTGCTTGAAGGTGGTGGTGCTCAACTCGCTGTAGTACACGTCCAAATACACTAAACTGTTGGCGACGTACTCTGCGTCGTAGAATGAAGTGTTGTCTCGAATGTCGTAATAACCCAAGATACTTTCAAGGACGCTTTTGCTCGGATACCTCGCCATAGATATCGTGGGTTCGTAGGTGAAGTAGTCACAAGATATGGGGCAATGATCATAGGTGGATTCCGCCACCCAAGAACGATGGCGTTCGAAGGCCTTCTTGATGCAAGGTAGCTGTGAGATATTACACATAGGTCCATTTAATTCCAGTGTGACATACCCAAGAGGCTGACAGCCACACATATTGATGATAGCTTCAAGCTGACGGTCATTCAGACAGTCGTTTCTGCTATACCAAATGCCTTTTTCTCCTGCTTCATCAGAGGCGCAAACTCCCCACGGTTCCGGGAGGTTCAGATGATGAATCTGGCGTATGGAGGCAAAGGTATGGAACCCCGGAGCCGCAGATAGTCCCATGGTGTCCATTGCAGGCCACTCGTCGGTGTGAGAATGAATCGCAAATTTCAATCCTGCTTCAGTGTTGCCATGTTCAGTCTCGGTGTAGTCGCTTTCCTCGATATCAAAAATCAACTGTAGCCCGTTCCCAATCCCCGGCAGGGTTTGGTTGTGGTGCATACCCAGGTAGTTAAACGTGTAACACAGTCCGTAATTCAGCGAGTAGAAGTGAGTGAAGTTTTCCGCACCACATTTAGTCCCTTTCCATTTGCACATACGCATTGATTTTTTCAATGAATAACCAGTCTCCAAAGCAAAGTCTTCGTAGTTAAATGAACTATCCGAACATAAAGCAAAATCATCGGTCGAGTTAAGTTTTGGGCTGTCGTCATACTCCGAATTGTATGATGATTCAAAGATCTGTATGATTTTACTTACGTGCTTCATGTCCGCTTCCTTAATTTGAGATTTCATAAACCGGTTGTAGTTACAAATTGTCACGGCGGGAAAGTCGAGACTTGGAAC
The DNA here is from genome assembly GCA_911728455.2 of Marthasterias glacialis. Classification (NCBI taxonomy): domain Eukaryota; kingdom Metazoa; phylum Echinodermata; class Asteroidea; order Forcipulatida; family Asteriidae; genus Marthasterias; species Marthasterias glacialis. The sequence continues at coordinate 10,379,254 of OU452233.1, read as the reverse complement.
GAAGTCGACAATGACATTGGTGCTAGCGTCGTATTTCAGGTACGCGCTAATGCGATCGAACGTAACGAACGAGTAAAACCCACCAGCCACCAGCAGAACGAGCACCCAAGGGGCTTTACCCCGTACCCCACGGCTCTCTGCGACTCGACCTATGCCATGGAGGGTCGTAGTTGTTGCAAACTCAAACTCCAAACTTGCTCGTTTTGGTTCATTTTCTTGGCCGATATCCTCGGTTTTTCCTGCCATCATCGGTTGTTGTTGAACTTAATAAGAAGCTTCAAATTGAGAATTGATGCTAAGCCGGCAACAAACATCACTCATAATGAACTTGGCACTCAACGTGGTAAAATTCCAACTGAAAAGTGCACACTATCGTCAATCAGTTTAAACGAGCGGGTCGTAAAAGCTTCGCCCGTATAATGTGAAGTATTTAATAGATCAATATTGCGCGACCCACGCCACATGATCTGTAGTGGGTATTAAATGTAAACAAACACGACGTCCTCCATAGGAAAGCGCGGCACCGTATACATGATGATTGTTGCATTTGTTTATTCGTTTTCATCACAATAATTTCACAGTTTTGAAGCTGAAATCATCCAAAGAAAACTTTCCAAAACTGTGTGGTTCCTTTGTCTAATTGAAATTCCGCGAGACTAGGTATAAATGCTCACTTTTCCAACGTTCTTTACCCCCCTTTTTTGTACAGTGATTTACATCACAAACAAAATAGCACAGGGGTTGCTAGATGCTAAATCGTCGTCTGACAGCGGTATAGTGCAAAACTCAAAATAAACCTCTTTTGTAGTCTAGAATACTGATAGTTTATGAATCAGTAGTATGTTTAAAAATCAATATCACAACATAGGCCTACAACTTTAATAAAAGGGCGTGGTCACTCTGTTATTATTACCAAAAGCCGACTGTCAATGTGCCTCTTTCGGTCACAGCAACTATTTGCACGTGGTTTGCCATCAGCTCAGATGACGTAGTACCCACTACAGGTCACACGACGTGTAAACATTGGTCGCGCAATTGGTCTAGGAAGTGACTCGTTTAACAAAGGCACTTTATTTAATGTTCCTTTAAATATGGACCAAAATGCAACTCTGAATCTTTCGTTAATCGCCGCCGAACAATAAAAGCTTGATCTACATGATTAAATATTTTAATATCGAACAAAGGAATTTGTATGAGTTTGCTGATTCGACAAAAATAAAATAAACAATAAAAGCTTTTTTTAGTAGTATAGACGTCCAATAAAAAAAATACTTAACTTTTGGCGACGTACCGTACTTTTTATCGTGCGCGTTAATGATGCGCTCTCACGGCTTTCTTAATATTCAACGGTATTGTCAAGGACGCTTGTACTCGAATACCCTTCAAACAATTATTTCAGAAATGTTTGTCTGACTTGGGGAAAAAAACATGTATGGTTTTATCCCTGTTCGTGGACCAAGTTTGGCTTGGAAAATTACCGGTAGTATAATTTTTATAATTTCTTCATATCTTCTTTATACAAAGATATCTTCATAATAATTATAATAACAATTTAAAAATTTTATATTGCGCCTTTTACATATAAAATGATCAAAAGTGCATGACACAATTTAAAATACATATTTAGACTTGAAGAAAAAAGGCAAAGAAAAAAGACAAAAAACTGGTCTGGTCACCAGGCCAATGTCCAAACCGCAGTATGGGGATACGTCTGTCCCGCCAACAGAGAACTAAAAGTTATTTATTACATTACATAAGCCTAACCCTGCTGGCATCGGTAATGTTTTGACCTTTTCCGGGGACAGACGCCTCTAACTCTACCTATGTAAATACTCTAAACTAACTGGCAACAAGGCGACAGTATAAGTAAAATTTACAAAACAATTAAAGACTAAAAAACAATTAATTAATCGATTAAAAAACTTATTTATAAATGCAGCATTAAAAAGATGGGTTTTTATCTTACATTTAGAAGAGGTGAGTTTTTGTTCATTACGCATATGCAATGGCAGTGCATTCCACAGCTTAGGGGCTGCTACAGAAAAAGCCCTGTCAGCGAATGTTGGCAACATTTTACCACTGGGAAATTCTAAGAAAATACCGTTGTTCGCTGACCTTAGTTGATAACCACATTCTTTCCGGATGATAACAAGATCCCGTAAATACTTTGGAGAAAGGCCATGGAGAGCTTTGAACGTTAACAAAAGAACTTTGAAATTAGTCTTGTACGAAACAGGCAGCCAATGTGAATGACGAAGCATTGGTGTAATGTGTTCAAACCGATGAGTGTTAGTAAAAAAATCCTAGCTGCAGCATTTTGGACCCTTTGTAGTTTGGCTATTTGTGCCTTTAGCATACCATACAAAAGGCTATTACAAGAGTCGAGTCGACTGGTCACAAAAGCATGAATTAGTTTTAAAAGAGAGTCTTGTGTCCAAAATCTACTAATGCGCTTGATGTTGTGAAGATGGAGAGAAAAAACGCAGAGCAGGCTTTGCTGATGTGGGTGTTCATTGTCAGCTCAGAATCAAGCCATGACCCCAAATTACGAACACACGTTACAGGAACAACTTGAACGTCACCTATCGTGATACATATATTGGGAATATTAATTTTTCTTCAACTGCTGTCTGGATCCAATGATCAAAAACTCACTCTTTGCATCATTAATCATAAGTCTGTGATGCAGCATCCACTGCCTGATGTCCCGGATGCAATCCTCCATTGCAGTTACGGCAGCTTGACAAGGTATATCATCAGGTCTAAAAGATAGATACAGCTTAGTGTCATCAGCACAACAATGAGCAGCAGGCAAATGATGCTCAATGATATCAAACAATTTAGAGGCATAGACAATAAATAAAAATGGTCCTAAACAGGAACCTTGAGGAACACCACAGTTGGTATTGAACTCTTCTGATGATAAGATACCTTGAATGGATACACGGTGACTTCTATATGACAAATAAGATGAAAACCAATCGAGAGCCTTGCCACAGGTACCGATTTTAGATTGTATACGTTTTTAGTAAAATAACATGATCAACAGTATCAAACGCTGCACTAAGATCTACGAGCTACAATTTTAATCCATATTTCGAGGATCCCGTGGTTTCATTACCGAATAAATGTTTGAAAATAAAATGATAATGGGCATGGAAACATTTCAAACTTCCTTTTGACGAGGGGGATGGTCCATACTTATCCCCACGTCAGAATTTCCCCATGCAGTGAAAACGATACAAGAATAAATAGATGGGGGCGGGGCACGTGCCCCCGAAATATTGAATTCCGTGCACTCCCCTTGGAACTTTTTAAAGATAAAACATTACAAGATTAACATTTTAAATTTCATACAGCTTGCAGTATGTAGTATTACTCAATGTTTAAAACTGCTTTACATGCAGACAAAGTGTCAATATGTTTTTACCTCCATGTAAGATATCTTATGAGGAAAAGATAGTAAACGGCAGAAAAAGAGCTCTGAAAAGGTGCACACCATGCCGGTATGGTTCAGTTACGCCACAGAAAATAATAGAAATGTAAAGATGCCGAATTTGACGGCCACTTATTTTACTTATAAAATAAAAATATCTGCTGGTTTAGTATTATTTGTGCTCGAAATAAATGAAAAAGTGGCCAGCAGAAGTGCCCCTCGAAAATCGCTGCACCCTTTTGTGCTCCCTTCTCGTTTTCGTCTGCCGAGCACTAGACTAGGAAAAACAACTAATCAGTGGCATACCCGAAGGAGAGGGGGCAGGGGAGGCGAAGGGAAGCCACCCTGATCAGTACCCTGGTCCCCTCGAATGAGATCGAACGATCTCATTAAGACTGTTAAATTAGTGAATATATCCAAATGCAACCTCCCCCCCGTCAGACTCACATGAAAATAACTAGTTACGCCACTGAAAATAATAGACATGTAATGATGCCGAATTCGACGGCCGCTTATTTGGCTATATCTGCTGGTTTAGTAATTTGTGCTCGAAATAAATGAAAAAGTGGCTGGGTGCCGAATTCGACATGAGCAAAGTGTAAGACATGAACAGGGGCAAGCAGCACTAATCTCGCTTGTAGTGCTTTTAAACCAGAATCGTTTTCATTTTCACGCATTCCAAATAAACGAAGGAGAACAATGCGTGCCCAGCCTCGGTAGGTCGCCAGTCTCCGTTGTATGCAACACCACGGAGGAGTCCAACCTGGGCTAGCCCAGCCGAACATGTCGTAGTCCAACTGTGCGGTCTTAATCGTCTGCAAGTGCACGTTTGAGTAAAATGGTGACATAACCTCACCTTAACTTTTGGTAAATTTGTAAACATCTTTCCCAAATTGTAAAGATAACTCACCTAGAAGATGTTTTTCTCTGTCTCAGTAGAAAAGGAGGATTTTTTGCCTCCAAAATGCTTCAAAAAGTCACACATCCCAGGAACGACGTTCGGAGTCAAATTTAACATTTACAAAATAGCGCTGATTTCTGTGAAGCCTTTTTTAATGTATAGGTGTCCGAGTTAACGCGTCTTAAAATAACTCTTTAGACAAATATAACAGAACGTTTTGAGAACATAATAAAATTAACAGCCTACAAAAATCCGAAAATACTTCTTTAGGTTTTAAGCATCATATTTCAGGCAAAGCTGTCATTAAAAAAACAAACACGATCAGGTCCTATTTCAAGCAACGCCGTATGATGCATTGTCAAAATGCTGTACACCGGTTGAGGGTGACATCATTCGTTTAGAGGGTTTTTTTCAAGCAAGGGGAAAATCCATTAAAAAGAATTCATCCAAAAAGACTATAAAAACATGCCCCCATGATCCATTGCGTAAGTGAAGATCTTAAAGCCCGTTTTTCTATTTAAACGTGATCAACTTTGATTTTATATAATATGTATTAGGCCGTGTCCGAAACAAGCGACTTCGGCTACGGCTTTGTCCGCTGGCTGCAACGACAACGTTGAAGAATAGGACTCCTTTGCGTTCCGGCCGTAGCCACTGCCGAAGCCATTCATTCGGACGGCCTGACGTACGTTTCTTAAAGTATATTATTGCTATGTATTATGCGCAGGCGCAACACAGTCGTGTATAAATCAAGAAGTTTAAACTCATTTACTAAGGCGCAAGGACAGCTGCGTGATACCCCGGTCAATATGATGTCTCCAGGAGCCTGCTAAAACCACTGCCCGCATTGACTATAAAGGTTTGTTACGTCATGGGTCGGATCACACAACGTGAGGATACAAGTCTTTAACAATTACCAAATATTGTCCGCGTGCTTTGAACCAATGTTGTGAAGATTAATACGAATCAACCGATAAGAAATACTAGTAATACAATTAAACAGAAGAAATTTTGAACAATATTGAATTACATTTTTTTTAAATTGTTTCCATAACGTTCGCTTCAGGTTTTTCAGATGTCTCATTATTAACTTCCCTCATTGAACAGTGCACGTTATTGTCTCTCACCTTAGCCTTGACGAACAAGCGCTTGATCCGTCTCACCAAGTAATCAATAAGCTCCACGGCGGTGATAAGACTTGCGCCGAGGAACAGCCCGAGCTGCCCGCCGAGTTCTCCCAGCAGCGATGTGAACGTCAGATCCTTTACTTGCTTGAAGGTGGTGGTGCTCAACTCGCTGTAGTACACGTCCAAATACACTAAACCTTTGGCGGCGTGCTCTGCGTCGTCGAATGAAGCGTTGTCGTTATAACCTACAATACTTCTAAGGACACTTGCGCTCGGATACCTTGCCATAGATATCGTGGGTTCGTAGGTGAAGTAGTCACATGATACGGGGCAGTCACAAGTGTTTTCTGCCGCACTAGCACGATGGTGTTGCAAGGCCTTCTTGGTACAAGTAAGCTGTGTGATGTTACACAAAGATACTCCGTCCACTGGCTTGTACCCTAGAGGCTCACATGAGCACTTGTTGATGATAGCATTACGCTGGCAGTCAGACAGACAGATGTTTCTGCTATACTTTCTAGGGTCTTTTGGAGTCGCTCCTTTATCAGAGGCGCAAACGCCCCACGGTTTGGGGAGGTTCAGATGACGTGTCTGGCGTATGGAGGCAAAGGTATGGAACCTCGGAGCCGCAGATAGTCCCACGGTGTCCATTGCAGGCAACTCGGTGTGAGAATGAATCGCAAATTTCAATCCTGCTTCAGTGTTGCCATGTTCAGTCTCGGTGTAGTCGCTCTCCTCGATGTCAAACATCAACTGTAGCCCGTTCCCGATCCCCGGCAGGGTTTGGTTGTGGTGCGTACCCAGGGAGTTAAACGTGTAACACTGTCCGTAACTCGGCGAGTAGAAGGAAGTGAAGTTTTCCACACCACATTTAGTCCCTTTCCATTTGCATGTATGCATTGATTCCTTCAATGAATAACCAGTCTCATAAGCAAAGATTTCATAATCAAATGAAACATCAAAATTTAAATCAAAAGCATCGGTCCAGTTAAGTTCTGGGCTACCTTCATACTCCGTGTTGTATAAATCATTAAATCGAATGATTTCACTTACGTGCTTCTTGTACTCCTCCCTAATTTTAGAGTTCATAAACCGGTTGTAGTTACAAATTGTCACGGCGGGAAAGTCGAGACTTGGAACGAAGTCGACAATGACATTGGTGCTAGCGTCGTATTTCAGGTACGCGCTAATGCGGTCGAACGTAACGAAGGAGTAAAACCCACCAGCCACCAGTAGAACGAGCGCCCAAGGGGCTTTACCCCGTACCCCACGGCTCTCTGCGACTCGACCTATGCCATGGAGGGTCGTAGTTGTTGCAAACTCAAACTCCAAACTTGCTTGTTTTGGTTCATTTTCTTCGTTGATATCCTCGGTTTTGTCTGCCATAGTCACTTGCTGTTGAATCGGAAGTAAGGCTTCAAAATAGTATGACTGCTCGAGAATTGGTGACTAAGCCTCAACAAATCTCCACTCATGAAAAACATATATTAAGGCTAAACTAATTAAATGCTTACTGAATCTCTTTCGTCGGTAGTTTGTAACGGACAAGTCGTTAAATTTATCAGCCAAAGTTTAATTGTAGGGCTGACTGAGGATACAAAATAAACACAATATCGACAGACACGGCTTCTAATACTCAAGATTTACCGTAATAATGATTAGTGTTGATGAAGAAACTTCATAATATACTGAATGTAACCTTTCAAGCTTCTCTAATTCACAGTGGAACAAAAATCGTAAAAGCCTGGTTTGTTATTGATAAATGCATTATTAATAACTATACAAGGCGAGACTTTTGTATTTTGCTGATTAATAATTAAGCGAAAGTAAGTTGCGCATTGGCCGTACTAAATCGACGGCCATGAGGTCTTGCATGGTTTAACAGCGTAAATAGTTTTGCTTTGTTTTGTCGGGTATTTTATGTATTTCCCATCAGGGCAATATTTTCTATAAATAACGTATTACTCGATATACCTTGAGAAAATTATTCATTGTTTTCAAACAACTATTTTCACACATCTAAACCACACTATGATCACATGTTTCATGATTGTGTGTTCCCAGTGTGTTGGCACAGAGAATTTCTAACTAGACCACACGGGCGTCTTCTTCACAGTGTGTCCACGGTGATGGACAAGTCACACTGATAAGCTTGTACACAGTGATATAAATGTGTGCAAACTGTGCTGGTATTTTTAGTACGAAGCCCTTAGAAACGGCGGTAAGAAAGTTTTTTTTTTAAATACATGGCTAATCCGTTCGCACGGTTTTGTAATCCAATTAGTAATACATTCCAACGAATTAGTAATCCGTTCATATAGATTAGTAGTCCTTTCAAACCAATTAGCAACCCGCATTCGAACGGATAAGCTCAGGCATAAGGACAATGCACGCAGGCGTATCATCGGTCCACCCACATCATGATAGATGTTTCAAGATGGCGGAGGGCAACGGAAGTAGTTGTTCTGATAATGACTGTATTGGTAGGTTTGTCAATCTTTATTCAGTATGATTGGATAAAGGAGCCTGACTATTAAAAGGAAAAAAATCAAGTAAGAGGCATCATTACTCCTTCGGTTGAGGAAACACTGTCTTTTCCGTCATTTTTAGGTTAAAATAAGAACACTGTACAGCCCTCCTAACCCCCCCCCAAAAAAAAAACAAACAAACAAACAAACAAACAAAAACAAAAACACACACACACACACACACTTTAACAAGAATTTGTTTGCTGCCCTAACTTCTGAATTTGTATGACTCATTTGGTTGGTTATTTGTATGTACCGATTTATATTTTTACAACCCATCGGCCCTGAACATAAACAACCGCCCGCAAACCTCGTGATTGCCAACTCATGCGCACTCACACTCACAATGTGCGCCATCTGAAGACGTTGAGCTTCTTGCCGGCAAGGTTTTGTGACAATTTTACGAAACAGTTGTATCCGTTGAGTATATTTAAAGTTGGTTATATTTGTTCCTAAACTCAAAATTGAAACCTCACCGGGGGAGATTGTAGGAATAAACGAGCGTGTATATAAAATAATAACAATGTGGACAGACACGTGGATTTTTAGCACAGGTCAAAATTAACTTATTGTTTATACCGAGTCGGTATACACACTTCTACAACCAACATGTTAACAAGGTAAAAATATTATCTATATAATAACATATCATGTTAATGTGACAGTTACAGGAACTATAAAGCTGACTAATTTCTTTAAAAGTATACCTTAAAATGTAATCTGTTCTTATATTTCGGTACATCGTTAGTATAACAAAGTTCATATCGTTTTATATATTTATATTTTGGTGATATCTTTCTGACGAATAATATTATAGAAATACAAGAAATCCTGTCATGTTTTATTCTTTTATTGATCATGTATTTTCGTAAATTATTATCCAAGGTGCGTTTAGCACTCTTTTGGCGGGAACGCCGTTGTTCAAACTAGTGTGTTGTCGTGTTCACCCGTAGTTATTATTTTTTTATTAGCGAATTGCTTGTTGTCATTAGAACAAATCCCTTTAAGAATTACTATCAGAATTGTATGTTGTTATTGAATTGTATGTTTTTTTTAAACTATACATTTGAGTTCAATTGTATAAACTATATTTTAAAGACATTCACTATCAAATTTCCTCTGCTCTCTTCGTCACATTTTTAGATCCAGATAAATAAACCGGTTAAACACACGAAAACTAATTTTGGATCTTATTTCATTTATCATTAAAAAACGATAACACTTCAGGCAGAAATATTTCAAGGAAAGTTTTCTACCATCATTATTTTTATACCATGTAAGGTATATGTAAATCTTTGAACATTTATGTTTTTCTTCTTACCGATGTTGAGTGGGGCTATATAAGCAAAAGTGTAGATTGACAGTGCAAGTGCGCGTGCGTCACTCCTGAACAGAAGCCATGTCGGCATGCCTAATATCAAATAGAAATCCTGCAAATGGCCGCTCCGTAAAGCAGTAAATGTCTGCTTTACGGTCCTTATGAAACTGGGCCTTTGGCATACACGTCCATATGAACGCTTATGTTCAATCTTCATTTTTATTTTGTGCAAAAGAAAATCGAGCTATCTGAGATGCAAAATATTACAGTTATGAACATTAAAGCTAAGAATACTAATTTGAGTAACGGACCGAGGACGTGGATGTGGCGCGGCAGAGCCCGGATGGGCAAATTAGCTCGCCACTTAATCTAAGGAACTGAATTGAACAAACCGCTGAAAGAAGGGGATTTGTGAAATACACAACAAGATCGACATAAGAAATAAATATGGCACATCAGACAAAGCTTCGGGGGCGCCTCCCTTTTAACTTTAATTAAACAGACAAAATCAAATGATTTATACAATAGCAATAATATAAGAGCAGAGGGGATATAATCAAATTAAACTTACATAAAACGTTTGATGAAGATTGAAGAGTTGTGCAGGAAGCCGGGGCTGGAGATAAAACGAAAGACGAGGGCTTCGCCTCCCAAAAAAAAGATTGTGACCAACGCCCACTCCCTGCACCGAGGTTTTATACGGTTCTAAACATTCCAAAAATGTGTACTACAATTCAAATGAAACAAACAAAAGGGTTAATCGAATGATAGAGCAAGGACCAGAGATCGAACGAACCATACGTCATAAACGTAATAGTAAATACTAGACTTGCACTGGTCGGTGCGCGTTACACTATTAAATTTATTAATTTATTTATTTGTAATTTATTTTGTTTACTATTTCTCTATTTGTACATTACAATATTGGTAAATGGAACTACTGAGTTATAATTTTCAATCCGAAAGCTAATAGACTGTAAAGTTATTGCCAGTATCAATCCTTCAGGGAAATAATAACAATATCTGCAATACCGCTCAAACTTTTAAAGAAATAACATTTAGAGATCCAACAAATCACTGTTGCTTGTTTCGATTGCCGCAATCAAAATAAGTAATATGAATGTGCACAAAGGTTTGACAAAAAAACCTGTTTTCTCCTTTGTCTTCAACACAATGACAACCTAAATGAATACAATGTTCATATGTTGGATATGGTGTGTTTTGTGCAGTCTGGAGGATGGTTATTTGCAAAAAAACAAAAGAAACAAAACAATGATGTATTTCTCTTAAGAGTGGAAAAAATACACTGCGTTTTTGGTTTTGTTTTTGTTTTTATTTTGTTTAGTTTTTTTCCCTACTTTTTGTTATATACTTGACTTAGGAAACAATTATACTCAATTATGCTTCGTGTAGACCTATACATTTTCTCATATCCATATACATATTTCTCATAAAACTAATAAATGTTATACATGAAACATATTAAATATTTTTCATTATTAATAGAATATGAAGAACTTACACAATATTACAAAGATAAAATTATTGATTACTAATATTAAGATCTTTTCAAAAAAAAATCAATCAACAAAGACCACAAGACCACGAAAGCAAAGGATGCATTATTTGCCTCAATTCCTCAAGAGCCCCTTGAAATGTTTCGGCCATGTCACACGGGGCAATTTACAGGCAACCAGTTCCAGGCATCTCCAAGAAGAAGAGGCATTCACATTTTAATTTGTCCATAAATTTCTTGAGGATTGTAAGACATCACCATAACTCCTGTGCTACCAAGTGTTCCTTTTTGCAGTAGTGCAGTGATTGCCTCTAACTTGCAAGTTAAAAATTGCTCTGTGTGACAAGGCCCATTAAGTGTAGAAAGTTAAATTTCCACAACTGAGGTGCCCTTTTCTATCGGGGAAAAAAACCATGCCCTCTAAACAATAAAGTACCATGTCTAAAATAATGACTTACGAGAAAAGAACTCATCAATGTTAACAACTACATACTTCTTGTAATTCATTCAACAAATTGAAAGAGGAAGAAAATTCGTTACAAATCTGACAAACCGAAGGGTAAGCTAGTTGTAAATCTGAAAAACCAACAGATAAGCTATTGAGAAATCCGACAAACCGACGAATAAGCTAGTTGCAAATCTGACAAACTGACGAATTAGCTAGTTGCAAATCTGACTACCGACGAATTAGTTAGTTGTAAATCTGACAAACTGACGAATTAGCAAGTTGCAAATCTGACAACCAACAAATTAGTTATTTGCAAATCTGACAAACTGACGAATAAGCTAGTTGCAAATCTGACAGACCGACGAAAAGCTAGCTGCAAATCTGACAAACTGACAAATATAAAGCTAGTGCAAATCTGACAAACTGACGAATTAGCAAGTTGCAAATCTGACTACCAACGAATTAGTGAGTTGCAAATCTGACAAACCGATGAATTAGCTAGTTGCAAATCTGAAAAACCGACAGATAAACTAGCTGTAATCCTGACAAACCGACGAATAGGCTAGTTGCAAATCTTACAATCCGACGATTTAGTTTGATACAAATCTGACAAACCGACGAATAAGCTAGTTGCAAATCTGACAAACCAACGATTAAGCTAGTTGCAAATCTGACAAACAGACGAATAAGCTAGTTGCAAATCTGACAAACCAACGATTAAGCTAGTTGCAAATCTGACAAACAGACGAATAAGCTAGCTGCAAATTTGACAAACTGACGAATTAGCTAGTTGCAAATCTGTTAAACCGACGAATTAGCTAATAATTGCAAATCTGACAAACCGACGAATAAGCTAAGTTGGAAATCCTACATACCGACGGATAAGCTAGTTGTAAACCTGACAAACCGACAAATTTAGTTGCAAATCTGACACACTGATGGAGAAGCTAGTTAGAAATCCTACAAACCGACGGATGGGGGCAAGCGGGGTGAAACCAAAACCATGGAACAAGCTAGATAACACCATTGTGCACTAATTAGTTTAACAAGATTCAGATAAGAATTAAAGGGATACATTTCCTTCAAATATCTGAAAACTTTGATGTTTGGAATTCCTCCTTATCCTTTTTAATATGTAGTTGTTCATGCAATCAAACACCTACAGTGTGTTGGGTGTACTTAGTGATAAAAAACCATAAATTTGCCGATCGGAAATACAACCAGCAGAACCACACTCACATACGGTCTGCTGTTTCGTGGAGTCAAAAATGTGGCTCTACAACATGGCGAACCGCGTTCTGCCACGAAATTAAACAAAACACAACCAATTTAAAGGGATATGTGAATCACATTCTATTTCCAAAATATCTTTATAACCAAATTAGGCATATTTCATAACAAACGTTTTTATAGCATAAAAGTGCCCAAATCTAAGGCAACGTGTCCCTTTAATGTTGTTATTATTAAACAGAGTAAATAAAATGTTATATCCAGAAGGGGTCACGTGACGCAGGTCGCGCAATCGGTCTATTAAACAGATTACAGTTCGGAAAGTACTCATTTTGAAAATGTTTTACTTTAGTTTCCATAATGTGCGCTTAAGATTTGTCAGATGCCTCATTAAGGTCCTTCATTGAACGGTGCACTTTACAAATTGTCTCTCACCTTAGCCTTGACGAACAAGCGCTTGATACGTTTCATCAGGTAATCAATAAACTCCACGGCGGTGATAAGACTTGCGCCGAGGAACAGCCCGAGCTGCCCGCCGAGTTCTCCCAGCAGCGATGTGAACGTCAGATCCTTTACTTGCTTGAAGGTGGTGGTGCTCAACTCGCTGTAGTACACGTCCAAATACACTAAGCTTTTGGCGACGTACTCTGCGTCGTAGAATGAAATGTTGTCTCGAATGTCGTAATAACCCATAATACTTTCAAGGACGCTTATGCTCGGATACCTCGCCATAGATATCGTGGGTTCGTAGGTGAAATAGTCACAAGATACGGGGCAGTCACAGGTGTCCTCCGCCGCCCTAAAACGATGAAGTTGCAAGGCCTTCTTTGTGCAAGTTAGCTGCGTGAGGTTACACAAAGATACTCCGTCAATCTTGTACCCTAGAGGCCGACAGTCACACTTATCGATGATAGCACCAACCTTACAGTTAGACAGACAGGTGTTTCTGCTATACTTTTCAGGGTCTGTTTGAGTCTCTTCGTCATCGGGGGAGCAAACTCCCCACGGTTTGGGGAGGTTCTGATGACGAATCTGGCGTATGGAGGCAAAGGTATGGAACCCCGGAGCCGCAGATAGTCCCATGGTGTCCATTGCAGGCAACTCGGTGTGAGGATGGATCGCAAATTTCAATCCTGCTTCAGTGTTGCCATGTTCAGTCTCAGTGTATTCGCTCTCCTCGATGTCAAAAATCAACTGTAGCCCGTTCCCGATCCCCGGCAGGGTTTGGTTGTGGTGCGTATCCAGGGAGGTAAACGTATAACACAGTCCGTAACTCGGCGAGTAGAAGGAAGTGAAGTTTTCCACACCACATTTCGCCCCTTTCCATTTGCATGTATGCAACGACTTTTCCAAGGAATAACCAGTTGTCAAAGCGAAGTGGGTGTAGTTAAACGAATCATCTGAAAAGAAATCGTCCAAATTATCGGTCGAGTTAAGTTCTGTGTCATACTCAGAGTAAGCTTCTTCATAGATTTGTATGACATTTTTTACGTGTTTTTTGTCCTTTTCATTAATTTCAGAGTTCATAAACCGGTTGTAGTTGCAAATTGTCACGTCGGGAAAGTCGAGACTTGGAACGAAGTCGACAATGACATTGGTGCTAGCGTCGTATTTCAGGTACGCTCTAATGCGATCGAACGTAACAGCCGAGTAAATCCCACCAGCCACCAGCAGAACGAGCACCCAAGGGGCTTTAACCCGTACCCCACGGCTCTCTGCAACTCGACTTATGCCATGGAGGGTCGTAGTTGTTGCAAACTCAAACTCCAAACTTGCTCGTTTTGGTTCATTTTCTGTGCTGATATCCTCTGCTTTGTCTGCCATAGTCACTTGTTGTTGAATCGGAAATAAGGCTTCAAAATAGTATGACTGCTCGAGAATTGGTGACTAAGCCTTCAACAAACCATCACTCATGACGAACTTGACTCTCAACAAGTAAAATGCCAACTGAAAACTTCTTGGTATCAACCAGTTTTAACGGGCAGATCGTAAAAGCTTCGCTCACAGTAGGATCCAAATGGATATTCTTGCCTTGGATTGGACGCACTGTCAATCATCAAATATGGATTACTACAAAAATATATTATACACGATGCTAGCCATTAGTCAATTAACGAACTGATCTTTCTCCAAGGTTGACTTAAATTGTTGGTTGATTTCGTCAATACGAGGACAAACTTCCATTAAGCCCCGCCCCCTAAACATATTGACCAATTACAGCTTTGGCTACATCACCACTGTACGCGTGGGCAGCACAGTGTGCGTCTCTTCAATGCCACACTGCACGACATGAACGCACGCGCTATAAGTACACGCAAGCAAGGTTATATTTTCTGATAAGATTGTATTGTGTCGGACTTTTGTCGGACTTTTAGTGGCGTAGCCAAGACTGTAATAGACCGATCCATTATGCCCCGCCCCCATACGTGTTGACCAATTACAGCCTTAGGTACGCCAACGAAAGTCCGACAAAAGTCGGACACGATAAAAATCCTATTGGAAAATGTAAACATGCGTGCGCTTACCTATAGCGCGCTCAGTGTGGCATTGAAGAGACACAAATTGTGCTGCCCACGTGTACAGTGGTGATTTAGCCAAGGCTTTGATTGGTCAATAAGTTTAGGGGTGGGGCTTAATGGAGTGGTCAATTGGGCAACACGTATGGGGCGGGGTTTAATGGATCGGTCTATTGCTCTTGCGTACTACATGGACGTCCATTATAGTTTAAGCAAATTCATAGAAAAAAATCTGAAGTCAAAGTTTTCTCTATACGTTTGACGTCATTACAACATCATAAACCACGCCCACTTCACACGTGTCGGCTCCAAACATCGAAGCCTCATTGCAAAAGCAAAGGCCGACATTTTACGCAAAAACTAACTGAGCTAGGTGGTTGTATTTAACACATGGTATTGTGTAAACACTAAATCTTCTTAGAAATGTCCTCTTTTTAAAGAAATTAGTCTAACCGTAAAAAACAAGGTTTGTATGTTAAAGTACACAAACAAATGCCAGCTTTGGAACCGGAGGTAAGCGAAACGTATATGCGCGTTCTATCAATGCGCGCGCGTATGCCACAGTGACTTCCCAACATAAGTAGCCCCGGAGACATTCACTATTCGTACACTGCGTCGTGGGCCCAATTTCACAGAGCTGCTTAACGGCCGATTTTGTGCTTACTGTGCAATTTCCATTTCATAGCGCTGCTAACCGTAAGCACAGGAAAAGGCATGCTAACCTTCCGGTGCTTACTGTATAGGAAAATGAATGACGTAAAAATGCAAATTCTTTGTGAACGCGCAAGCTGGCCGCCTAAATTTTGTATCAACCTGTGAATACGCTTAAGCTTAAGCAAATTTTTCAGCTATAGTTAGCACGAAAATTTGCTGACTGTTAAGCAGCGCTATGAAATTGGGCACTGGAGATGAGGGTCCAATTCTGGGGCGGAAGCATTTCAGAGCTCCATAATTCAAATCTTACCTGTAAGAAGCTACCGGTACTAATCTCACCGGGTTTAACATTCCATGGCCGAATACAATTTTTGGCGGTGGGTTTTGGACGTCAGATTTTCGTGAAATAATTCAGCTCTCAACGTGAAACAACTCTAAACAAAGTTCATTGCGCAAACCTAGTATACGCGTGTGTTTGCGGGCGTCACCGCACACTGACCGATCAGCACTAAACATACGGACGAACAACGCGCAACCGTCCTGCGCCAAAACGCGTGCGCACGGAAGGCATGTTTGAGAGAAACGAACAAAACGGGAACTGTTTAACGTTGAGAGCTGAATTATCTGACGTCCCAAACCCACCGCCAAACATTGTGTGCGGCCATGGAATATTACTCTGATGAAATTAGTGGTTTCTTACAAATGAGTTTTGAATTATGGAACTCTGACATTTTTCCGCCCCAGAAATTGGCCCTCACACTAGGACTCTGTATCTACGTACAGCACAGAGGAAGTGTCGTAGACAGGGCTAGCAAAGGAGTTCCTTCAACAAAGAGTGCACATAATATAGACAATGTGTTGAGGAAAAACTGTAGAAAAGTTCACAATTTCCAGTATTTCCCGATGTATACCTTGCCCGCTGGGAAATATCATAAAATGCTCCCAAGTCACCCCAATATCAACCATTTTGTGGCCGTGGTTAGTTTCATTTTTTGTGCATGTATTGTTCTCGAAGAATCGGTTAGCTGTTTTAACCTACCCATAAAATGATGGAGGTACAGGTGGTATAAATAAATTTAAGGACTTGGTTTGAAAAAAAAAAAACTAAAAAGGCTTGTCAAATTTTTCTCAACGACCTTCAGAGCGAAAGCAACCGTATTAGTAACCATCCCTATAATTCAGTGTGGAGTAAAAAAAGCCTCAATTACTATAAATAAAACCATTAGTATAAAACTTTTAGGAATTTGTATTATGAGGCTTATATGGCCATTAGCTGAGTAAGAGAAGTAAGTATGCCCAGTGACCGTGACTGCATTCTACGATCGGGTGGTATTGACAAGCACTCACACAGTTGTGGTGACGTTTATACAATGGAACAAAGGTCCCCACAACGGGGTTTTTATTTGTCAAACCCAGTCCCCTTTTAGAAAAGGGAATAGTAGGACAACAATAGGGAGTCCCCACAACTAGGTGTTAAGCAGAATGGATGGACACTCCTTTGTTCAACTCTTTGTCCTGACAAACATGGATCCCATTGTTTTCCCTTGAGATAGCAATCGTTGACATAATATTGTCCTCTTTCTTATAAGTTCTCGGTTTAATTAGTATGACCTTTTCCTGGGCAGGAGTTCGTGGAACTGCATTGTACCAGTAGTGGGTGTGTACACTTTTTGAACCAACACGTAAATAGACCGATCCATTAAGCCCCGCCTACTAACATATTGGCCAATCACAGCCTTGACAACGCCACTGAAAGTCCAACATAAGTCCGACACGTTCAAATCCCATTAGAAGAAGTAAACAAACCGCTGCCATTGTTCTGACACACACGCAACTGTGCTAACTTTTTGTTTTGTTCTAATTTTTGTAATTTTGGTAGTGCAAATTCCCCAGCAGGTCCATGTACAGTCTTGTAAAAGTGGTTTAACAGTGTTCCTGTCTGCATTGTTCTTTGGACTCGAGGCACTGCTCAAAAGGCCACGAAACTAAATCCATACCGTTCACGAAAACCATGTATGTGTGTGTATATCCGGTACGTGTGTGTGGCCGCAACCGAACCACCGCTGCGATTGTGGCAAGAAAGCCGCATTTGCTGTTGCTAGGCAGTTGCTGAGGTAGGGGCTTAATGGATTGGTCTGTACAATTAATGTAATATACATAACATGACATACATTTATTATTATATTAATTTTTATTAAAGTGACAGCTTAAGAAATACCCCGATACTCTCACTTATTCCTTCAAGGGTACTGTTTTCCATTTTTTTTTTCAGTCATATTGTTCGCAGCCGATTATCTTTTTAATATGCAAAACCCGTTTCCGCGGGCGCTTTAACGAGCCCCACTAGGCCTACTCAAATTGCTAGCTGGAGAACTAGCTAATCTGTTCTGTACATTTTCTGGTAAAATTACAATCATTCATCATTTATATATTCCTTCAGTTTGTATCTTTCAGGTTAAAAGAAACACTACAAAGGTTTATTGTAATTAGTGCGTAAATTTGTGAATTGTTTTAGACTAAGGTGTTGCAACAAGATGGCTGCCGTTAAGCATTCTTTTGGCGGGACGCCATTGTTCAAATTACCGTTATTTTTTTTGTTGGCGTGTGCGGCCGTAGCTGTTTTCTACGCCTAATAGTTTTCGATAAGTGAATTGCTTGTTTACATTAGAATAGATGCCCTCCACAACTACTGTCCAAAGTGTATGTTGATTGTTTTAGTTATAATTGTTTGAGTCCAATTATATAGTTTATTGTATCTGAATGAGATTCACTTTTTTTGGAGAAGTAATAGCATTTTGACTCTTCTCAATATCCGAGTGAAACAATAGAAAGCTGTCTTGGCCTCGGCCCATTATTACACCCAGACTAATATCAGTGCCACATTCATTTGTCATGACGTCACAAAAAGGTTTTATGTTATAATGCCCTATGCTATTAATGGATATATCTATGTAATGATAATGTTATAACTGCGAATTAGAATTACTACAATACAACACATGGCATGGATATTAAAATGACCTTCCCGTACTAAGTACAAGTTCATTTGAAAGTTCGTCTAACCAATAGTTTAAATAGTTATATGAATCAATAGACCGATTGCGCGACCCGTCACGTGACCCCTTCTGGGTATAAAATGTAAACACACACGTATACTCCTCCATAGGAAAGGGTGGTACGGTACATGATGATTAATGCATTTAGTTTATTCGATCGAGGCTTTTCTTACTTGAAATATGTGAAACTTATTCCAGAGTTTGTACCAGAGACCTTCAAGTGGCTGAATAAAGCCAGTAAGGCCAGTTCCAGCAAGTCTTGAAAATTGTAAAAGTATACGTTCATTAATGTGCACTATGTGTACAGCGCACGACTGAGCGTTATAGACCAGACGACCGCGATCACCACACACTTTTCAACACAAAAATTTCAAAGTTTGAAGCTGAAATCCTCCAAAGAAATTGCTTTCCAAAACTGTGTGATTCCTTTGCCTATTTGAAATTCTGCAAGGCTAGGTATTAATGCTCACTTTTTCAACGTTGTTTATCCCTTTTTTTTTACAATGATTTAGGCCAACATTACAAACAAAATAACAGACAGGTGTCCGACGCCGGTAGTGCATGGCTAAAAAAAAAAACTCTTTTTCGAAGAATTCTGTTAAATT
This sequence comes from Marthasterias glacialis, assembly GCA_911728455.2. Classification (NCBI taxonomy): domain Eukaryota; kingdom Metazoa; phylum Echinodermata; class Asteroidea; order Forcipulatida; family Asteriidae; genus Marthasterias; species Marthasterias glacialis. Next base: position 10,359,919 of record OU452233.1, on the reverse strand, counting down.
ACGAAACAGAGTTGTGATTTAAATTAATGCCATAACATACTACTTTAAATAATAGGGGCTGATTAACTAATTCATCGCTTAACGAAAGTAAAATCGACTGTTTTCGTACTCACACTGTGTCACTGCCTATGCTTTTACACGTATTTTTCATCGGCTGTATGACGTCATACCAATAGGAGGTCACGTGACCGCATGTAAACATTGTCGCGCAATCGGTCTATTTAGTGCAAAACTCAATCTCACTGTGCGAAAGACAATCGAATTATTTCAAATGTAAAATATCGAACATTAAAGCTAAGAATATTAACGTGATGCTGTGTTTTTTGTTTCTTTTTTAATTGTTATTTATATACTTTCATTTTAGTATTCAACACTCTAGTGCAGAATTGGTAATAGAGGAAACGACGAGTTATAAGTTTTAATCCAGAAGATGACAAGACAATAAAGTTAATGCCATTCATCCAGAGAAATATTTGAATCTGCAGTAGGCCTACTGCTCAAATCTGCAGAAATAGCATTTAAAGATTCCACAAATCACTGATGCCGATTTCAAATATCACAATCGAAATGAACCCAATTTGCAAAATATTCTTGACATAACACAAACCGTTTTTCTTTGTTTTCTTTAAGACATGACCACCTAAACGGATACCATTTTCACCGAATGGATGTTTGGTGTGTTAGTGCAAACTAGAGGATGGGAATTTGTAAATAAATATACTTTCCCTTTATGAGTGATGGATAAACTATAGTTATACAGAAAATATTTCTAAAATGCGTTTTGCTACCTTCTTCATACTTGACTACAGAATTAGCAAACAATGGGTAACTTACTGCGACAAATTGTAAACTTAACATTTTTATCTCGACTTTGTCTCTGTAAGGTTATCGAGAACCAGGCCTCACCATGTTTAAACAACTGATTGAAAACCTCTTCATCACACTTTTATTCTCTTACACTTATCTGAGCAGCGCTTGTTTATGGTGTTTTACACCGCTGCAGCTGACCACCGCACGCGCGCACGATCGAGGAGACAACAGCTCGTCGGTGCGCATATGTACCAATCAGCATGAAGGATTCACAGTGCGTGTGCGTTGATGCGTGCCTGCAGCGACCTTTGTTGCGGGGTGGGGGAGTGTAAAACGCCCATGAACGAGCTACTTGGATTAACCTATACGCGTGTTAGTGCGCTAACTTACACGGATGCTATTAAATATACGAGTAACGCAATCAATACATACAGCGGTACTCAATGTGACAGTATTGTTAGGTTACCTGCGAGTGTGGTGTTCGCATTGGACATTTTGTTCCTGTTACGTTAACATTTGGTTAAGTTACGGCGACTCGAATCACTCAATTTGACCTGTTAAGTTACCGGCTGTTCGCACTTGGACTTCACATCGGTAGCAGGTTAACAATTTTCTTCGCGGCAAGTTATCCATTTTAAGATCCAATGCGAACACGGCTAAAAAAATAATTGTTAATTTTGTTACACCTTCTTATTGCATCCAGAACATTCAAACAAATGTTTTAAATCTTACACATTAAATATTGTTGTTAATTGAATATTCACAACATTTTATTTTTTTCCCCCAAACAATACCGCTAACATGCCCAACACTTAACGGCAGCAGAGGCAGCTGCCTCGGTGCAACAACGTCTCTGATGCTCCTTGAAATTTTCCACCAGAATATGCAATTTCGTTCGCTTGAGTGGTAGTCCAGGAAAAATAAGAAATGACCTATAGAAGTAATTGCAACACATAATTTATTTCAAGACAAACCTTCAAAGGAAGTATCACTTTAATACACACATGAAAACTCCTAAGGGATTTCTTGCGTGGAAAGGTGAAATTTCCGCCCTTTTTCTGCGATAAAACGCTTTGAAAATTCTTAAACCGAAAGAGGGCGCATTCTATTCAGGCTCTTAGCATCAGCTACAATACGTATTTATAGCTGGAGCACGACAGGAAATAATAGACCGATTGTGCGACCCGCGTCACGTGACCTGTAGTGGATATTAAATGTAAACAAACACGACGTCCTCCATATAGGAAAGTACGATGCCTGTTGCAATTTGTTTATTCGATCGAGGCTTTACTTTCTCAAAATCTATGAAAAATATTCCAAAGTTTTTACCAGAGACCTTCGAGTGGCTGAACAAAGCCAGTCAGGACACTTCCAGCAAGTCTTGAAAATTATACAAGTAACGTATACATAAATGTGCATGGTATGTACTAGTGCACCACGGAACGTTAAGGCCAGACGACCGCGATCACACACTTTTCAACACAAGAATTTCCAAGTTTTGGAGCTGAATCATCCAAAGAAATTGCTTTCCCAAAACTGTGTGATTCCTTTGCCTACATTACAGACAAATTGCCTAAATTGCACAACTCAAAATGAACCTCGTTTGTCGTAGAATACTGGTAGTTTATGAAACAATGATGTCATTAAAATCATTGTTACAACATACAACTTTAATAAAATGGCTCAGTAACTGTGTTATATTATAAAAAGCCGACTTTTGGTATGACTCTGTCAGTTGCGGTATGTATCTGTACGTAGTTTACCGTTAGCTCAGATGACGTAGTACCCAACACTGATCACGCGCCTCGGTCTATTATTACCTGTAACCACCAAGCAGACGCCTGAAAATCCATGAAGACGAGAACGGCAAATCATTTTTTTTATTGCCGATCATTAATTTCATGAATACCAACATCTGCCCATCAGTTTATCCATCATTCGTTCTTGCAAGTATTATTATTTTTTTCATTAATTGCGTAACCAATGAATGCATTTTTTTAAGGTATGTGTTGAAATAAATTCTGTTGCAATTAAACTTTTTGTCATAACCCTTCCGGACAATGGCAAAGTAGAATGAAATTAAGTTCCTATCCGCGGAGGAACACGAAACGCTGGGACAGTTGGGTTATATAGGAAAAGCGTTGCAGTATTAATATAGAACCATCTGCGTACCGTCAGGCAATACGTACATTTTTGTTTTTAAAAGCAAACAAGGCTTTAAAATAAATAGGAAAAAGTAGTTCCAATATATAATATTATTGATGAAATATTAAGAACATTTAAAAATGTCAGTTGACAAATACCACGAAAGCAACGGAGGGATTAATTGCCTGAAAGCCTCTGGAGCCCCTTGAAATGTCACACGAGGCAATTTACAGGCAATCAGTACCAGGCATCTCCAAGAAGAAAAGGCATTCACATTTCAATTTTCCCGTAATTTTGTTCAGGATTGTAAGAAATCACCAAAATAACTCCTGTGCTGGCAAAGTGTTCCTTTTACAAGCAGTGCAGTTGGTTGCCTCTAAGTTGCCGGTAAAAACTGCCCTGTATGACATTGCCATTTGAGTAGAAATTTAACTTTCCACCACAAAGGCGCCCTTTTCTATCGGGAAAGAAAACCTTGCCCTTTCAACCACAAAGTATCACGTCTAAACCAATGACTTAATGTCTAAAGAGATACAATGAATGTTAACAGCTAAATACTTCTTGCAATTCATTCAAAAAAGTGAAACAGCAAGAAGACAATTCGTTACAAATCTGACAAACCGACGGATAAGCTATAGTTGCAAATATGACAAACCGACGATAAACTAGTTGGAAATCTGAAAAAACCCCAAGAATAAGCTAGTTGGAATATCTGACAAACCGCCGAATAAGCTAGTTGCAAATTTTACAAACTGACAAATTAGCTAGTTGCAAATCTGACAAACTGACGAATTAACTGTTGCAAATCTGACAAACCGACAGATAAGCTGGTTGGAAACCTTACAAACTAAGAACAAGATTTGGATGGAAATCTGAAAACCGAAGAATAAGCTGAAAACTGTAAATTCTAGCTGTTTTTTACATGACCACAAAACTCAGATTTTTTTCTGCCAAGTCCTCGGAAAGGGCGAAGTATACCAAGTGGTGTTATATGCATTTTCATCCGGGGCAAGCATGGGTGAGACCAAAACCATAAACAAACTAGATTACACCATAGTGAGCCAAGTTTAACAAGATTGAAAGGCTAAGAATTAAAGGGATACGTTGCCTTCAAATCTCTTACATATTTGCTGTTTGGAATTGCTCCTTATCTTTTTTTTAACAGTTGTTCATGCAATGAAACACCTACAGTGTGTTCGAAATGATTAGTGATTCAAAAGACATAAATTGGCCCATCGGAAATACAACCAGCGGAACTACACTCTTCATAGCAACATACTGTCCGCCATTTTGTCGACTCAAATAATATGTGGTTCTACATAAATGCGAACCATGTTCTGCCACGAAATTCAACATAAAACAATCAATTTCAAGGGATATGTGAATCACATATTACTTTCAAAATATCTGTTCAACATTATAAGGCCTATTTTATAACAAACGCTTTTTATAGCATAAACGCGCCCAGCCCAGGTAGGACGTTATCTCCGTTAGTGTAGTCCAACGGAGATAACGTCCTACCTGGGCTAAAAAGCGCCCAAATCAAAGGCAACGTGTCCCTTTAACGTTGATATTATTAAACAGAATAAAGTTCGGAAAGTATTCATTATGAAAATAGTTTACTTTAGTTTCCATAACGTGCGCTTAAGATGTTTTAGATCCCTCATTAAGGTCCTTCATTGAACGGTGCACTTTTCAATTGTCTCTCACCTTAGCCTTGACGAACAAGCGCTTGATCCGTTTCACCAAGTAATCAATAAACTCCACGGCAGTGATAAGACTTGCGCCGAGGAACAGCCCGAGCTGCCCGCCGAGTTCTCCCAGCAGCGATGTGAACGTCAGATCCTTTACTTGCTTGAAGGTGGTGGTGCTCAACTCGCTGTAGTACACGTCCAAATACACTAAGCTTTTGGCGACGTAATCTGTACCTAATGTTGTGTTCTTTCGGCTTGTGTACAATTCGACGATATTGTCAACGACGCTTGTACTTGGATACCTTGCCATAGATATCGTGGATTCGTAGGTGAAGTAGTCACAAGATACGGGGCACTTACAGATATATACCGCCGAACTAGCACGATGGTGTTGCAAGGCCTTCTTGGTGCAAGTTAGCTGCGTGATGTTACACAAAGATACTCCATCTACTGGCTTGTACCCTAGAGGCTGACAGTCACACTTCTTGATGATAGCAACACGCTGGCAGTCAGACAGACAGGTGTTTCTGCTATACTTTTCGGGGTCTGTTTGAGTCTCTGCTTCATCAGAGGCGCAAACTCCCCACGGTTTGGGGAGGTTCTGATGATGAATCTGGCGTATGGAGGCAAAGGTATGGAACCCCGGAGCCGCAGATAGTCCCATGGTGTCCATTACAGGCAACTCGGTGCCAGGATGAATCGCAAATTTCAATCCTGCTTCAGTGTTGCCATGCTCAGTCTCGGTGTAGTCATTCTCCTCGATGTCAAAAATCAACTGTAGCCCGTTCCCGATCCCCGGCAGGGTTTGGTTGTGGTGCGTATCCAGGGAGGTAAACGTATAACACAGTCCGTAACTCGGTGAGTAGAAGGAAGTGAAGTTTTCCACACCACATTTCGCCCCTTTCCATTTGCATGTATGCATTGACTTTTCCAAGGAATAACCAGTTGTCAAAGCGAAGTGGGTGTAGTTAAACGAATCATCTGAAAAGAAATCGTCAAAATCATCGGTCGAGTTAAGTTCTGTGTCATACTCAGAGTAAGCTTCTTCATAGATTTGTATGAGATTTTGTACGTGCTTTTGGTCCTCTTTCTGAATTTCAGAGTTCATAAACCGGTTGTAGTTACAAATTGTCACGGCGGGAAAGTCGAGACTTGGAACGAAGTCGACAATGACATTGGTGCTAGCATGGTATTTCAGGTACGCGCTAATGCGGTCGAACGTAACGAAGGAGTAAAACCCACCAGCCACCAGCAGAACGAGCACCCAAGGGGCTTTACCCCGTACCCCACGGCTCTCTGCAACTCGACCTATGCCATGGAGGGTCGTAGTTGTTGCAAACTCAAACTCCAAACTTGCTCGTTTTGGTTCATTTTCTGTGCTGATATCCTCTGCTTTGTCTGCCATAGTCACTTGTTGTTGAATCGGAAATAAGGCTTCAAAATAGTATGACTGCTCGAGAATTTGTGACTAAGCCTTCAACAAACCATCACTCATGACGAACTTGACTCTCAACAAGTAAAATGCCAACTGAAATCTTCTCAATATCAGCCAGTTTTAACGGGCAGATCGTAAAAGCTTCGCTCACAGTAGAATCCAAATGGATATTCTTGCCTTGGATTGGACGCACTTTCAAATACCAAATTGTTATTAAATACATTTTGCACGATGCTAGCCATTAGTCAATTGACGAACTGATCTTTCTCCAAGGTTGACTTAAATTGTTGGTTAATTTCGTCAAAACGAGGACAAACATTAGCTAATAGTATTAGACCGATCCATTAAGCTCCGCCCGCTAAACATTGACTAATTACATCAATGGCTTCATCACCAATGTACATGTACGCGTGGGCAGCACAATGTGCGTTTCTTCAATGCGACAATGCACGACACGAACGCGCGCGCTACGCGCACACAAGGTTATATTTTCTTTAGGATTTTGTCATGAATGACTTTTGTCGGACTTGCCTTGGCTAGTGTAATTGGGCAACACGTATGGGGCGGGGCTTAATGGATCGGTCTTTTACTCTTGCGAACTACATGTACTTCCTTTATCGTTTAAGAAATTTCAAAGAAAACAATCTGAAGTCATACGTCTGACGGCATTACAGCATAAACCAGGCCCACTTCATTCGTGCCGGCTCCAAACTTCATCAGAAGCCTCATTGCAAAAGTATAGACCGACGTTTTACGCAAAAACTAACTAAACTAGGTGGTTGTATTTAACACGTGTAGTGGAAACACTAAATCTTCTCAGAAATGTCCTCCTCTGTCTTAAGACATTTTGTCTTACCGTAATCAACAAGGTTTTTATGTTAAACTACACACAAAACGAATGTAATTCAGGTAGTGCGAATTCCCCAGCAGGTGTCCCTGTACAGTCGTGTAAAAGGGGTTTAAAGTGTTCCTGTCTGCATTGTTCTTTGGACTCAAGGCACTGCTCAAAAGCCCACGCAATTGTGTTCGGTAAATTCTAAATTAATAGCTGGGACTGTGAACATAAACACCTGGGACAGTTTGTCCATTCTGATTGGTCGAGCAGAGATCACGTGGTCATGTTTAATCCTGCGGCATAGTCATAAACATGGACTTGAGGTCATATCACACCATTGCGCAGAGCGTGCAAAAGCCCCATAGAGGTAGATGGTAAATAGTGAATAGACCTTATGCATTGACGTCATCACGCTGCCATCTTAGAGGTAAATCGATGATGTAACAATGGAGACGCAGAGATTTGTACGCGCGGCGCACAAGATTGGCCAATGAACAACCTCATTTTGACCTCTAGACGAGGGCGCCCTACTCAAATGACGTCATGTGCATAAGGTCTATACAGTCTGTCGGCCTCATGAATATTTTGTAGGCCCTCAAAAAATTCCATACCAGAAAGAGTTTGAGGGCCAATTCAGGCGAGGAGGGCGCACTCCATTCAGGCTCCAATCATCATGTTTGAATGCAATTCAACACGTCATGGAATAATGTTATGACATTTTGCAAGCAGACGACGCCAACCGGTGTTATTAAACGTACATTGAACTATGGTAAATGTATATAGTTTCAATCATTTGAACTATTAATGAACCTATTTAAACTGCAAAATTAATTTGTTATTTCGGGTCATTAATTTTATGAATACCAACATCTGCCCCTCGGTTTTCCATCATTCATTCTTACACGCGTCGTGTTATAATTTTTCGTTAATTGGGTAACAAATTTAATGTATTTATTTTTGAAGGTACGTGTTGAAATAAATTATGTTGCAATTACTTCTCGGTCCAGCCCTTTTTTTGTCCTACTTTTCCCGGACAATATCAATCCGCGCTCCGCGGAGGAACACGAACCGCTGGGGCAGTTGGGTTATAGGAACGGCGTGGCAGTATTATAAAGAGCCATCTGTGTACCGTCAGCCAACACGTACATTTTTGTTTTTAAAAGCAAACAAGGCTTTAACATAAATATAAAAAAGAGCCTCCGCGGAGGAACATAAAACGCTGGGGCATTTGGATTTTGTAGCAGTAGAGCCGTCTGCGTACCGTCAGGCAACACGTACGTTTTTGTTTTTAAAAGGCTTACGACACGAAGTTCGCAAGAATTTCCAGAAACATCACAGGTTCTACGTTGGCATGAGGATGTCAAAGTCGTGCAATATTGTCCTGCAATAATGTCCAACTGTCCAACAAAATTCCGGGAGGCCAAATAATTCCCCAATTCATAAGTTTTGTCCGTCTGTATACGCTTAGCAGATTTTTCTTTTTCATTCGACAGACGTAACAAATTAATGTTTATGTTATCGGATTTATGTGTATCTTTACTTGTACATACATAGTGTTCCCCTATATTGAATTTCCCCTAACTGTTCCAGCATTTCTCGAGGTGAAGTTGGTGTCTCACTGAAATATGATTTTAATATGCACATGACGTCATTTGAGTAGGGCGCCCTCGTCTAGAGGTCAAAAATGAGGTTGTTCATTGGCCAATCCTGTGCGCCGCGCGTACAAATCTCTTCGTTTCCATTGTTACATCATCGATTTACCTCTAAGATGGCGGCATGATGACGTCAATGCATAAGGTCTATTGCCCGACAGCGCGTACTGAATCGTTGCTTGGAATTGCATCACCGGGGTAAATGCCCCGGGCTTTAAGCGTTATTTCACGGACGTCACAATGTGTTTATTCATGCGTCACAGACACCCCGTTGTCTTCCAGTAACGACGATGTTTTTCGGAATTTCATATGTTACATCCTACGAGAGCGATTATAAAGAGCCACTTCACTCATTAAAATTTAGAGTGCATTAGGATTCACTAGCTGGCTTTACGGTAAAACATTTAAAGGGATCTTCTTCAATGATTTTCACCAGTTACAAAAATCCTGAAGTCAATAGAAGAAATAATTTCAAAATGTTGTCGTGAATTTGAATTGAAAAGAACTACATGTATCACAAGGAGCGCCGAAACATACCTGATTATCACCGACCCACTCCCCTAGACATGCCAGGCTGGGTGTTAAGATCAACATAAAACTCTCGGGCATGGGAGGAGTTTCAACTCGCATTCATCGACCAATCCCATCCACTGTTAGCCCAGCAGACGATCCTATTGGCTACATCTCTTCCTGTATCCTGAAGCGGGACTACAGGCGCTGTAAGAAATTTGTCAAGAAAGGCACCTGGATGAAGGTTAGTCAATAGGTGGAAGGGGGCTGGGCTTCAATAGGAGGAGGGGTTGGGATTGATTTTGAGAGTCCATGAACCTCGCAGGTGCGGGCACAGAGAGTCGGTGGCGAGGTGGAATCAGAGCAACATATGGTGGCCCTGAAGGGACATCGCATATCGCAAATATGTGCGAATGATGTGAATTTAATCGCAAATATGTGCGCATACGTATGCGATGTCGTGAAACTAATCGCAAATATAATTATGCACATACACATGCGATGTCGTGAATTTAATTGCAAATATTGTGCGCCTACGTATGCGATGTCGTGAAACTAATCGCAAATATAATTATGCACATACATGCGATGTCGTGAAATTAATCGCAAATAATGTGCACATACGTGTGCGAATATTTGCGATGTCGTGAAATTTATTGCATACTTTGTAGCATACCTTTGGATAAAAATTCGAAATATATGGGGAGTTTCTTGCATCCAGTCTTCGGCGTGTAAGGTACACACAGGGGATGTACGCCACATACTCCCTAGGTCACTGACAAATTATCCGTAAATATGACATCAGCCCAAAGGTATGCGACAAAGTATGCAATAAATTTACGACATTGCAAATATATTCGCATACGTATATGCGCACATTTCAAATTGCATGCATATCTCTCTCAATGTTAGAGTGAAAATTTCACTCGCTTGCCAGAGTGGTGTCAGTTTGGCTCTTTAGAGAGTGAAACTCACTCTTCATCACCCTTTTTTGAGAAAAAGTGGAGTGAATTTCACTCTGAATCTGGTGAAAATACTTGTTTTTAACTCTAAGACGAATTGTCCGCCAAATCGCTCCTTATGACAGACAAAAAGAGTGGATTTTCACTCTTTTACATTTAGAGAGTATGCTTACATTAGTTCCAAATAGTTTCATATCGCACACGTATGCGCACATATTTGCGATATGTGATGTCCCTTCAGGTCTACAAGGGTATGCAACATGTCAGGGAGCTCAGTGGATGGCTATAAAAAGCAATATCACATTTTTTTTTTCAGAGTCGGGGAGAGGGGGGGGGGTTGCATGCTTCTGCACTGTGCCCATTAAATCTTGTCAGACGTTTGGTCATCGAACAAGACAAGGACATCCTTTGCATTCATCAATTTTACATTACAGTGCATTAGGGTCTAAAATTGAGCGTTTTTAGTAAAAGCCTCCGTTTAATTTCAAGATTAATATGAACGTCGAGGTTATGGGTTAAACTTTTTGTCTCCGAGGTTTTCCAACTCATAAATATACAATTACAAGTACGTATCAAGGATCATGCACAAACTCTCGGATAACGTTTACAAGGACTCCGTGGAAACAAACTAGTAGCTAACGATGGAGTTTGCCCCAAGGTTAGCCCAGGCGCCTATTTTATAGGGGGGAAAATCGCATCCGGGAACCCAAGTGCGCCCGCAGTGTTCAAATGCGTGATCTAACTTTGTGATAAATTGCATATTAACAATAACAAATTAAAGTTTGTGTCTGCGACCTTTTGACCTGATCTCTTTTCTGTTAGCTTTCAGCAGGGAAAGAGCACATTTGATTTTTGTTGGTAATTCTCTCTATTTTGTCAGGAGCATGGCTCTGGCCATGCTCTTAGTGTTATTTATGTGGGAGGGTTAGCCTTTAGGGAACTCCCTGTGAGTATATTGTCTTGTTACTAATCATTTCATCAGAGAAATTTTGTATTTTTGGTGCCTCTGATAAAGTGATAGGTGATAGAATCGTTTCTTGAAAATTTGTGTATTACGGTTTCGAGTAACAAGCCACGTTTTGACCCTTGACCTTCGCATTGTACTTTTACTTACTCAATATTAATAACAGTTAACACTACTCGTACGGCTATGAGTACTAGCTTCTAGTTGTATTATAATCTACCTATGGCTGTACTCTGCTGTTGTAATTTTTGATAAGTCTAAGAAGTCGTCATGCATTTTTTTTTTATGTATGTGGTGAATGCTCGTCCTTTTTAATTAGAGGACCGGCCTCCTTCCTGTGTGTCTCTACATTTATTATTTTTTTACAGGTTGTGCAGCAGCAAACAGAGCGCGCCCGCAGTGGCCAGTCCGGGGAGCTTCGGATAATGGATCTTCCCTTGCACCTTATGTTTGCCGTCAGTCAAAACGGATTACATGATCGCTCATTCCTCAGGTTAATAATATCACCTCAAAATAAATAATAGCATCAAAACAAAACTACTTTTGCTTTCCAATGAAATTTATGGTTTAAAATCAAACATGGGGTTCAAATCAAACATGCATGGGTTCAAATAGTGTTCCTTCGTTTTGAACGTTCGTAGGACCGTAGCACGGTAAAGACTCTGTTATTGTCCAATCACAAGCTATGCAACTAAGACTCCACCCAACACTGACAGTTCTTTTTGATGAACATCATAAATATTCATGTTATTCATCAAAGAGCCAGGAGAGAGGCATGCGCTGAGGAATTTTTGTATTGTGCTTCTACCTGTAAAGCATACAGGGCGAAGACAATTACTGCCAATGCAAGGCAGCAAATGTGCCCCCACTGTTATATAAGAATTGAGCTCTTACAAGAATGTAACTTAAATGGAGGTTGTGTTGCATGGCTCTTGAGACAAAGTCTCGTGAATGCAAATTGAATCGTGGGATGGGAGGAAAAGGACGACAATTTGGGACTAAAGAACCCGCATATAAAATAAACTCATTGCAAAAACATTTATTACTTCACCACAAAGTTAACACGAGAACTGCAGCATGTTTTTTTTTTTTTTAGGAGTCGGGGATGGGGGTGGGTGAAGCATAAGGATTTGGGTGTCAGTTGGCCGAATAGCGTAAAGGGATAATTATAGGACTGGTAAAGCTGATAGTGCAGGGATCTTACTTTGTTTAATTCAATGTAATTCACATTCAAATAAGACTCGGTTCGTCCATGATGCTATTCAGGCCTGCTGTTCACATTCAAATCAGATTCGGTTCGTCCATGATGATATTCAGGCCTGCTGTTCACATTCAAATCAGATTCGGTTCGTCCGTGATGATATTCAGGCCTGCTGTTCACATTCAAATCAGATTCGGTTCGTCCATGATGATATTCAGGCCTGCTGTTCACATTCAAATCAGATTCGGTTCGTCCGTGATGATATTCAGGCCTGCTGTTCACATTCAAATAAGATTCGGTTCGTCCGTGATGATATTCAGGCCTGCTGTTCACATTCAAATAAGATTCGGTTCGTCCGTGATGATATTCAGGCCTGCTGTTCACATTCAAATAAGATTCGGTTCGTCCATGATGATATTCAGGCCTGCTGTTCAAATTCAAATAAGATTCTTGTTAACTTGCAATAGAAGATGTGCCGTGAATGCAAATTGAATCAGGGGAAAGGAGGAAAAGGACGACAATTTTGGACTAAAGAACCCGCATATAAACTCATTGCAAAAACAATTATTACTTCACCACAAAATTAACGCGAGAACTGCAGCATATTTGTTTGTTTGTTTGTTATTATTAAAAAATTTTGGGTGGGGGCGGTCGAAGCATAAGGATTTGGGTGTCAGGTTGGCCGAATAACTTAAAGCTATATAGGACTGGTAAAGCCTATAGTGCAGGTTTCTTACTTTGTTTAATTCCATGAAAACATCGAGGGAAAAAATGAAACTTTTGATTCAATCAGTTGTCTAAAAGAGCAGGGAATCGTGAGAGTCATACAATTTTAAGTACGTAAAAACGTCAATTTAAAATTGAAATTGGGTCTTAAAAAACATTGGTTGGGAGCTGGTACTGACATGAACTTCATAAACAGTGAGCTTTCATACTGCGGGAAAATAGGCCTACTATAAAATACCGGATTGGTACCCATCAAAAAACATTGATTTCTTTGAATCAGTCTGCTGAAACCTCACTGGTTATGAAGTTCACGACAGTATCCCACATAATTATTTCTGTTGAGAATTTGTTTTTTAAAGACCCAGATTTTAATTTCAATTATTACAACAAAAATTTAAAATAAAGTTTTACATGGTGCCAACAGATGTGCTCGGCTTTTCACTATTTTCTCTTCACTTAGACAAAAATTAAAAATAAAGTTTTACATGGTGCCAACAGATGTGCTCGGCTTTTCACTATTTTCTCTTCACTTAGACAACGGATTTAGCGAGAAATTTTCCAAGCAATCACACAAAAACAGATCAGTAAATAAATCTTAATATTATCAGCCTCTACATGCCATGATGAAACCAAATCTCATATGAATGTGAACAGCAGGCCTGAATATCATCCTGAACGAACCAAATCTGATTTGAATGTGAACAGCAGGCCTGAATATCATCACAGACGAACCGAATGTTATTTGAATGTGAGCAACAGGCCTGAATATCATCATGGACGAACCGAATCTGATTTGAATGTGAACAGCAGGCCTGAATATCATCATGGACGAACCGAATCTGATTTGAATGTGAACAGCAGGCCTGAATATCATCATGGACGAACCGAATCTTATTTGAATGTGAACAGCAGGCCTGAATATCATCATGGACGAACCGAATCTTATTTGAATGTGAACAGCAGGCCTGAATATCATCACGGACGAACCGAATCTTATTTGAATGTGAACAGCAGGCCTGAATATCATCATGGACGAACCGAATCTGATTTGAATGTGAACAGCAGGCCTGAATATCATCATGGACGAACCGAATCTTATTTGAATGTGAACAGCAGGCCTGAATATCATCATGGACGAACCGAATCTTATTTGAATGTGAACAGCAGGCCTGAATATCATCACGGACGAACCGAATCTTATTTGAATGTGAACAGCAGGCCTGAATATCATCATGCACGAACCGAATCTGATTTGAATGTGAACAGCAGGCCTGAATATCATCATGGACGAACCGAATCTGATTTGAATGTGAACAGCAGGCCTGAATATCATCATGGACGAACCGAATCTTATTTGAATGTGAACAGCAGGCCTGAATATCATCATGGACGAACCGAATCTTATTTGAATGTGAACAGCAGGCCTGAATATCATCACGGACGAACCGAATCTTATTTGAATGTGAACAGCAGGCCTGAATATCATCATGGACGAACCGAATCTGATTTGAATGTGAACAGCAGGCCTGAATATCATCATGGACGAACCGAATCTGATTTGAATGTGAACAGCAGGCCTGAATATCATCATGGACGAACCGAATCTGATTTGAATGTGAACAGCAGGCCTGAATATCATCATGGACGAACCGAATCTGATTTGAATGTGAACAGCAGGCCTGAATAGCATCATGGACGAACCGAGTCTTATTTGAATGTGAATTACATTGAATTAAACAAAGTAAGATCCCTGCACTATCAGCTTTACCAGTCCTATAATTATCCCTTTACGCTATTCGGCCAACTGACACCCAAATCCTTATGCTTCACCCACCCCCATCCCCGACTCCTAAAAAAAAAAAAAAAAAAAAAAAAACAAAAAACATGCTGCAGTTCTCGAGTTAACTTTGTGGTGAAGTAATAAATGTTTTTGCAATGAGTTTATTTTATATGCGGGTTCTTTAGTCCCAAATTGTCGTCCTTTTCCTCCCATCCCACGATTCAATTTGCATTCACGAGACTTTGTCTCAAGAGCCATGCAACACAACCTCCATTTAAGTTACATTCTTGTAAGAGCTCAATTCTTATATAACAGTGGGGGCACATTTGCTGCCTTGCATTGGCAGTAATTGTCTTCGCCCTGTATGCTTTACAGGTAGAAGCACAATACAAAAATTCCTCAGCGCATGCCTCTCCCCTGGCTCTTTGATGAATAACATGAATATTTATGATGTTCATCAAAAAGAACTGTCAGTGTTGGGTGGAGTCTTAGTTGCATAGCTTGTGATTGGACAATAACAGAGTCTTTACCGTGCTACGGTCCTACGAACGTTCAAAACGAAGGAACACTAATAAAACAGATACGGGATCACATCAAACAGGCATGGGATCACATCAAACAGGCATGGGTTCAAGTCAAACGGGCATGGGATCACATCAAACAGGCATGGGTTCAAATCAAACAGGCATGGGTTCACACCAAACAGGCATGGGATCACATCAAACAGGCATGGGATCAAATCAAAAAGGCATGGGTTCGAATCAGACAGGCATGGGTTCAAAATCAAACTGCATGGGTTCAAATCAAACAGGCATAGGTTCAAATAAAACAGGCATGGGTTCAAATTAAACAAATATGTTAAATTAAACACAGGCATGGGTTCAAATCAAACTGCATGGGTTCAAATCAAACAGGCATGGATTCAAATCAAACAGGCGTAGGTTAATATCAAACAGGCATGGGTTCAATTCAAACAGGCATGGGTTCAAATCAAACAGGCATGGGTTCGAATCAGACAGGCATGGGTTAAAAATCAAACAGGCATGGGTTCAAATCAAACAGGCATAGGTTCAAATCTAACAGGCATGGGTTCAACTTAAACACATATGTTAAATTAAACATAGACATGGGTTCAAATCAAACAGGCATGGGTTCGAATCAGACAGGCATGGGTTAAAAATCAAACAGGCATGGGTTCAAATCAAACAGGCATAGGTTCAAATTAAACATGCATGGGTTCAAATCAAACAGGCATGGATTCAAATCAAAAAGGCATGGTTCCAATCAAACAGGCTTGGGTTCAAATCAAAAAGGCATTCTGACAATTTTCCCTGCTGTATTCGGGAAGTACAGAGTACACATTGCCCACCACACACTTTTCCCCCAATTCAAGCATTATATCAACTAAATTATCAAGAAACAATACTGAAATGAATTATAGTAATATAATTACTGATTTCACTCATAAAAGTTTGTAACGGTTCATTCACAAAAAAAACCTGACAAAATGGATCTAAATTAAAGTGTTTTTTTAACCTAATATTTTACCACCAAGGTTTTTGAGGCTTCTTCTAGACTATGGTTATGACCCGGATGTTATGGATGAAAAGGGTGCAGTGGCTCTACATGCTGCCCTCATGAGAGTTAACTTCTTCAGTGTCTTAGTCTCAGTGAGGTTACTTAGAAGGAGAGAGGTCTATACTACAAGGTGAAGTCCTTCAATAAATAGAAATAAGCAAACTAAGTTGCTAAGCAGAGAATCTTGCTGGGCAAAAATCAATTACCAGCCAATATTATAACACATAAATTGATAGAAATAGTTACTGAGTAAATTATTAAGTTAATGCCCACATTTATTATGTGATACATGCTTCGGGTTGGTTTCTCAAAGCAAGCATCTTTTATCTCTAAGACGTTTATCCCTCCTACTCATGGTAATATTTTCCAGCGAGTTGACCAACCGTTTGAAACCATTTAACCGCAATGGGTTTTGTTAGCCCTGGTAGGACGCCAGTCTCCGTTGCACTGTACTGTATGCAATGGATCGGAAGAGTCCAACCTGGGCTAGGGTTTCGTATGGTGACATAACAGTGCATAGAACTGCACAAAATTCTGTGTTCTGTGTAGATGCAATCACCACATGGTATCACGCTGCAGGCTGGTATACTTTATCTATCATTCAAACATTTACTACAGTGGGGGATATTAAATGGTCAGACTGTAGGAGGGTAGATTGTGTACTGTGTGCATTCACTACATGACATCACATTGCAGGCTGGCACAGTTTATCGATCTTTCAAAACCATATTGAATTATATTGAATAGTCAGACAGTAGGAGGGTTAATCACAAATTTTTAACAATATTTACAAAGGAATCAATTAATATTTATTATCTCTTCCCAAATTTGATTGTTTGCTGTATTAGATTTGTCTTGGCATTGTGCCAATCTGGTGCTAATGTAAACATCCATGAAACGCGAGCAAACCGAACCCCTCTCCACTACGCCGCTAAATGTAACCTCAACACCTGTGTTGAAATCTTACTGGAATATGGAGCCTTAATCGAAGCTCAAGATATAGAAGAGAAGACAGCATTAAGTCTCGCTGCAGAGTCGGCAGCTGTAGAGTCTGTGAGATGTTTACTTGAGAACATGGCAAATGTGCACGTGAGTAGTCAGCGTGGTCAGACGCCATTACACCGGGCAGTGAATGGTTTACCAACATCTCGTGCCGAGAGGTGTGTCCAGATGCTCCTGGCAGCAGGTGCAGACCCCAATGTTAAAGATATAAACGGGAATACACCATTACATCTTGCAGCTCGTGGGCGGGCCGAGGGCTCTATTGTCCACCAGCTTCTACTCTATGAAGCTGATCCATCCATCCTGAATATGATGCACCACTCTGTCTTGTACGAGTACCTGATTGCATTCAGTATCCCAGACACTCTAGACGTCCAGCATCTGACCATGGGTCTCCTAGAATCCTATCCTGGGTTCAAAGCCTTGATGGAATGCACCCCTCGGTCACCCCGCATGGTCCGAGACATCGAAGGCCAAACCCTCTCGATTCTCAACACGGCAGCTTTGAAACCCCTCCAAGAACAATTTGTTGTTGAAGACTTACCGCAGTCTCTCCAGTACATGTGCCGTCAGGTTATCCGAAACTCTGTTGGAGTTGCGCCAATGGTTTACTTCCCAGACATGGTGAAGGATATAGGTCTTCCACCTCTCTTGGAGAAGTATGTATGCAGTGACAGTTATCGAAATGCAATGAGGGCCCCTGGTCTTATTTTACGAGCTAAAAATTAAAAAAAGGAAATTCGAGTACATGCAAAATGTATTTCTGATAAACTTTATTGATGAAATCTTCAGAAATGATTGCAAAATCATTATAATTCATGTAAATACAGGTACTTAAATCAATGATAATTGCAAAAGAAAAGTACTTTTAATGTAGTGTTCCTTCTGATTACTTGTTACGTCTTCCATCACATGCAGGGGTGTAGTGACAAGGGGGATGCAGTGGGCTGTGACCCCACCCCTATCTTTTCTCATTATGCATTTTGACCCTCAGTTGGCAATTAAAGCACAAAATCAAGTCAAAAAAAGGTCATCAAAATAATGTCCGGTCATTTTACTGATCAAAACTCATTATTTTTCCTTTAATTTAAGAACACTTCTTTAGTTGTAAAAATGTCTTTGGTTGTGTTGACATTATTGAAGACAGTGGGGTTGTATGCTGGGGGCACTAGTTTTTCTTGAAATGGTGGGGGATATTTGTCAGCAAGTCTGCAAACTGACTTCCATACACACCCCTAGACAGGAATTGACAGTCAGCAAATTGAATTGCATATACCCTCCCGAAGAAAATGGCCTTGCTGTGCCTCAGACAGTACATCATCTCTGCTGCATGTTTTTTTTCATAACAACTTAAAGATGGCCATCTAATTGACAAAAATAAACTACATGAAACTACATGACATTGTCTGGAAAAACCTTCTGAATCTTTAATTTTGCAGTAATTTCGTGTGTGATATAAATATTAGATGGTAACAAATAAACATCTGAGTTTGCAGTGAAACAATAACCTCAATTTCAACTGATTATAACCACGGAGAAAGCAAACTAATTTTCTCCCTTCTTGCTATAACTTTTTATCTTCCAGTCTGCGCTAATCCTCCAACCACATTGCTCAACTGGAGTGTGATAATAAACCATATCATACTCCAGTAGTCTATATTGCACCCTGCACATTTAGAGTATTATGCAACACGCTCCGTATACAGACAGTGCAAAACAACGCTCTAAACTTTGCGAGTTACTGGTGTTACTCTTCATCAACTAAAGCTCTAAACTTTTAAACTTTGCGCGTGTGATTTGTAATGTATGTTTTCATGAGGCAGTATGAAGTTGACTGGAAGATAAATTCGTTATCACACGCGCGCACGTGGAATACAGGAAAATATAGTGCGTCTGCGTCCCATATCCCACGAGGCTGAAGCGCTATATTTTCCTGTATTCCACTCGCGCTAGTGTGGTAACTTATAATATTGTCTTTGATGTTGATCATTTCAAATGTTCTGATAAAGCAATCCTATGTCTTGAGATCTTGAATAAAAACTTTTCAAGGAGACGATATTACAGGTAAAATATCTCAAAGAGGAATGCAACCAAGGATGGCTGTTTCTGAGAAACCATCACGGATAGCTGGTTTGCAGATCTTTTGCTTTATCAAAAGTCCATAGGGGGTGCCACACAGGACAATGTGTATTCTAGGTTCCTAGACTATCCTTGTGCTGACACCGTAATACCAAAATGGCTCAATTCCAACAACAGAGGGCATACCGAAATGGATCTCGATTTCTGGCTTGATAACAGTTTGTAATAGTGAGGTTTCACGTGCATCACCCGATGCCTTTTTCTAATGCTGCATGCACAAACAGGCGCTGGAAACCATTCAGCATACGATGCGCCAGCCATTGAGTGTGTACATGGCATTACCCAACATGGCTGCGAAACTAACTTTTCCTGGGGTCATGCAACCTCTCTATAGCAGTTTGTCTTAAGATAGCGCCCTCTACTGGTGATAGTTCATGGGTGAGATGGATCATGGGCTATAAACAAGCTCTACTTTACAGTTGGTCTCTGTGTATTGTGAAAAATTAGCCATCTTTTAATACCCCAGAGAGTGAGGCTAAGAGAAACCCATGCTGTTTAAACTGCACTTTAGTAACACACTTGTTGTTCAGTTAAGCTTTTACTTAATTTATTTAAATAAAATCATCACTTAATATATGCAAGCTTGACTTAAATTTTTGAGCTGATATTTTGGTAAAGTTATCTAAAATTTGGGTGTCAGATGTTTGGACAGGGGCGCAATTTCAGTGCTTGCCCTAGGTGCCATTTTTCACTAGGTGCAACTGTTCTGACAAGTTTGTAAAAATCGGCACACTTTGACAATTGTTTGTAATCCTTTATCATAATAAATTCATATCTTTCCAAACTACTGTCACCTCTCTTGAAGAAGACTCATCAGGGAGACATTTGACTCCGCAACATAATCAATGGCTAATTTACCTCGCTTGTCCCTTAATGTGATGAGTGTTCTGTCTGCTGCCACCAAGAGTTTACAAATATCCAGATGGCCTCTCTCAGCACTCTGCGAAAGACAAAAAAAAAATTATTGAATTATTGGCAAATTTCCAAAAGATTGATCCATTAAGCCCCACCCACCATAACAAAAACTATAGTAACTGCATCAACATGGGTTATGTTTAAAGGCTGTATTTCATGGCTCTGCTTGCCACAGAATTCTGCGCTTACAATAACCATTTTTCAATTACAGGGTAGGCATAGAATTTCTGTACTGACTGTTTAAGAAAAACATGCTTAGTGTTATGCGTAAAGTATGCACACGCACAAGCAAAAACTGCTTCCTAACCTGTGAAATACACTTGCATTAAGCACTGATTTTTTTCTGCTTAAATTGTAAGCATCGATTTTCACTCACAGAAAGCCATCTTCAGACCCCAATAGTACACCAAAAGGATGTAGCGATTCCGAGTGCTTACATTTTTATAATAGGATTTGAAGGTTAAAAGTGGTGATGGTCTGGCATTTGACCCGTGCAGTGGCTTACTCAAAGGTAAAAATATTTAACCCTTTGAGAAAGACCCTCAGGTCAATTAGCTTGTAAGCAGATCGGTAAACAGTTTGGCTAATTATTTTTGTCCTGGTGGGATTCTAAGAGATTGCATTTTTTTTACAGACTCTTGATGGTGCTGTGCTTGATGACGGATCTTTCCAAAAGTTTATTCTACCTTAGCAATCCAACCCATAAACATACCT
Source organism: Marthasterias glacialis (assembly GCA_911728455.2). NCBI lineage: Eukaryota > Metazoa > Echinodermata > Asteroidea > Forcipulatida > Asteriidae > Marthasterias > Marthasterias glacialis. The sequence continues at coordinate 10,338,857 of OU452233.1, read as the reverse complement.
TGGTATCAAAGACTTGTCTTTACCTATTTGTCTAGAAAATAAGTTACTGTTTTTAAAGCCCCAGCTCAACATTGGTGAACTGACTTTAAATGCTTCCATTCTTTACACAAATCAAGATATTTGTAATAAAACAAACCTGTGAAAATATCAGCTCATTTCGTTATTTTAGTTGCATTCAGATTTCTGTACGCATTCCTATTTCATCTCACTGAGACGAAAAATTATTGTGGATCTTATTTCATTTATTGTTTAAAAATATGTCAAGGAGTGTTTCCTATCATCATTATCTTTATACCATGTAAGGTATACCTGTGAACATTTATGTTTTTCTTCTTACCAATGTTGAGCTGGGGCTTTAAGCAGAATTGTATGTCATACAGATAGGTGTTGCTAAAGCTGAAGAGTGAAGAGCCAAACCTTATCCTTTTTGATATAATCTTAATAACTTCACTTTCCTTGTGAAGAGGTGATTTGCCATCCTCATCACACAGAAGGGGTGATGCCATTGCTTTCAACAGGAGCTTGACAATATCTGTGTGCCCACTGTAGGCGGCTCTATGTAGCGGTGTTACACCCCCTGATCGTGTTGTACAATTTGGATTAGCTCTGTTGTGAAGAAGCACACTGACGACATCTGTATGTCCATTTCTGCTAGAATAATGCTGTAATACAAGATCACTTTATTAAGACTCCTGCTGTCTGACCTTTCAGTATCATCCGCGTAAAACACTCTCGAATAAACGAAAAATTTGGGGTCTCAAAAGCTAACAAACTTGAAACAGCTAATTCCACAGACTTGTGGTTGCAGAGATGGGATTCTACTTAATGCCTGAACTGAAGTAATGCAGGTTGAATTCAATCAAATTGGCTTGAAATCAGGCTTTGAAAATTGACAAAGTTTGCCTGGATATTTTTCAACCAGTGTGTAACACAATATGACCAATATGCAATTTAGGTCTCCCATTTTTTACCAAGTGTTAGATGTAATGCCTGGTCTATGACTTACCAGTGCAGTATAGCCAGCATTGTCGACTATATCAGGATCACCTCCACCCTCAATAAACTTGATAACCTTCGCTGTTTCCCCATTCAATGCAGCTGACCAAACACCTCGCTCAAAATCCAGCTCATCAAGAGTTTGTGTGACGGAAGATGACGGGGTGTGGTCACAGCAGTGGTGGTCATCTCTGGGTGTGGTCATAGTAGCTCAATCTGTAAAAGTTCAGATAGAAGTGGTAAAAAGAAATCATAAAACAAGCTATGAGTAAAACATAACACTGCATGTAAACCAAAATTGTATGTCACAAAAACTGAACAGTTTTGATGATGCCAACTAAAAACATTACTACTACGGTGAACAAATTATTCAGTTTTTAGTTGCGATCATCACAACTAAAAATTAAGTAATCTGTTGACCCTAATATTTAATAGAATTATAATAAAGCAGTATGCTGTAAATGCATGTACAGTCACAATCACTGGCATGTGACAAATAGGGTCTGCAAATTATATTTATAATATAACTGGTGTATACTCAACTAGTTGCAAATTATATTTATAATATAACTGGTGTATACTCAACTAGTTGCGATAATCGTAACCCTTGATCCTCCCGACAGCTTCAGATCTACAGAACTTCAGTGAGGATCAAGGGGTTATGATTCTCACAACAATAGTGACCATCATTACATGGACAGGAGTAGTCGGAGTTACTGGACCCAACAACGCCTCTTTTAAACATTTGGACGTGATCTGGCATATGTAGGGTCCGAGTGAAGTCCCATCAAAACTTGGTACCTGTGTACAAATTTCAAATTCCCTACCAGATAGTGACAAAAAACTGCTCCAAAATCCACCAAAGACATCTAATATCAACTTGAAACTCACCTGAGGTACACAGGAGATATTGCCAGTTAATATGATGGTACATTTGTGTCTGCAGATGGGTTTTTCAACAAAAAAATAAATTTTTGGCTAAAATCTGAGTTGATGTACGGAGTGGACTGCAAATTTGTGAGTTGGGTTGTTTGTTAAGCGCACTTGTTAAAATTTGTGCAATCGTCCACAATCCTAAAAATGCATTCCCCAGTATCGTTTCACATTATGCGGTTCATTTTTGGCACGAACGCAGATTTTAGCCAAAAGTTTTTCTTTTAAATAAAAAAAGCATCTGACATAATCGTACCAACATTATTAACCGGCAATAACTCCTACGTACCTCAGTTGACTTTCAAGTTGATAGTACAATATCTATGTGTTTGATGGATTTTGGAGAATTTTTTTCATCACCCTGTTCTGGAAATTCGAACACAAAAACCAAGTTTTGATGGGACTTCATTTGGACCCTACATATGCCAAATTATGTCCAAATGTTAAAGAAGGCGTTGTTGGGTCCAGGTAACTCAGACTAGGACAAGAGGAAGAAAAAAAACTCTTCACAAAATAAATTAGTATCATGACACTGGCCAAAGTAAAAACAGTTTATTATGCCTAAAATGACAAGAAATTTTCCCTCAATGCATACTCAGAATTACTCTGTCCTTGCTCATGTCCCATGCTACACTGTACCTCCATATACAACCACAAGTTTAAGGACAACCATGCAATGAAACGAAGGCAACGAAACAAGGGCGAAGCAGTATTAAATGAGTAAGCAAAAGCATGACGGATGTAGCCTCACACTCAGCACAGTCACACCATGGAGGTAGAAATAGATCTCCATGGCTACCTCCATGGTCACACTCACATACTTATTTTAATCGACCACACCAACCAACCAAATTAAAATTTATTAAGATCCTTCCCTAAATCTGAATTTAAAGTATGGAGCCATTAGGGAGCCGCCAATAGTATTAATAAGATAATATTTTTTTACTCACCAAAATATCAATTCTTCCAGTAATTCTTCGTGCAACGAGCCGCAGAGCCGGTCGTGAGGAGTTAACACTTAAAATGGTTCATTACTCACAGAAGTTCACATGTACCGCGCCATCTTGTTGTTGGTAAAGAGATGATTGAGGGCGCTCGCTAAAGCGTGTGCAGAATGCACCAATCAAAAAGCGTGGATCAGTCACGCCCATCTAATTTGCATAATTTGATGGAAAATTCAACTTTCTGCCTCACCCATTGAAACGAAAACTTTGTTTTGGAAGGGTGAATTCATTTCCATTCTCACCGTTTTATAAAAACAACCCTAAACATAAAACGATTAATGTTGCATGAAACGTTTTGTTTTTTGTTTTGTTGTCCCTCAGGGGGTGGGGGTGGGGTGGAGTGGAGTGGAGTGGGGGAAGAGAGGCGTTAAAACAGGTTCGCATACCTTGTCACAAAATTAAGGCCAGGCACACATATTGTGTAGTATCATCTTTATTCCAATTCCAAGATTGTGAAACTACAACCCTTAAATTTCATAAGATAAAATAAGACTATGAGCAATGTTGATAATATTGTCAATATGGTACTTGAATTTTGCCTTTTGGAAAATATTTTCTTTTATATTTTACATTAATTTTATGTTTTCTCTTTCTCAAGCCATGTTCCACAAAGAGCGCCCTCAGCGGTCAGTCTATCACTGGGTCTGAGCCGTAGAATAGTGCTTAAGTAATCTCTACAGTTTCTACTGATTTGTTTGATAGGCCTCGGCCACCGTAGAGAGGAATCCATTCTTGCTCGTATCCTCAAAATGTCATCACATCCAAACGGAAGATAACCACACACTGTGAAAAATAACATCACACCAACTGACCATACATCGGCTGGTTTCATGTCATAACCAACCCCATCTAAGACCTCCGGTGCGGCATAGGAAGGCGAGCCGTAAAATCGCTCGCTCGGCCCGTGGGATTGATTACTCTGACGCGGTGGTATCAAATTCTCCTCGTGCTCATTTACGATGACAGCACAACCCATATCGCAAATCTTTACAATCTCCCCATTACCAGTCACAAGGATGTTATCACATTTGATATCTCTGTGTGCAATATTTTTGCTGTGCATGTACGCAACTCCATCTAGAATCTGAGAGAAGAATTTTCGAGCCAATTTTTCCGACAGGCGCCTCCGGAGGTGGACGAACTTTCTCAAATCGCCATTTTGTGCTCGCTCCATGGTGATCCACGCAAAGTCTCCATCCACAAAGTGATCGTACACATCGATTATATTTGGATGATCCAGTTCGGCGAGTAAAGCGAATTCTCGCGAAGCGTTGGCGACTGTGTCGTCATTATCTCGCGATATTTGGGTGATTTTGGCGGCAACATGGCGTTGTTGTCGTCTGCAGTATGCCGGTTTGACAGTCGAGAAGCGACCACGTCCAAGGACATTGCTATGGTCTACATCGTAGTCATCCCTTGTTGGTGTATGTCCCATCCTGAATAGTCACCATCTATGTCAAAACAGATAATTTAAAAAAAAAATATGAACAACCCAGAACAATGCAACTCCTTTCTTTTAAACTCTTTTTTCCCCTGAAAACTTGACATGTGTGAGCAAATTGTTACTTCGTTCTCCTAAAGTAAGTGTTCCGATTGTATCTTGGATCCAATTGCAACACTATTCTAAATTTAGCCAACGATAAGTCCTTCCAATCTTACAATGCACTAACAGTCCCGTTATTCTTATCCCTTATTATTGTCATTAATCCATTAAGTAGTATTAGTAAATCAGATTAAGTAGCTATTAAAGGATTAAGTGAAAATAAATCCACACTTATGGAGCGAGAACGTACGCCCCATCAAGGAAAATGTAAAATCTCGATCACAGATCTGATAATAGGATCAGGTTTGATCATTCCAAAGTTTTTTCTTATTTTTTTCTTCTTCTTAATACGATAAGAAAACACTTTCTGCCAACAATACCGGTGACGTGAGCCTCAGCATTCCCTGAGTGCAAGAATATAAGTGGGACTATTTAGGGATTTTTTTCAGTAAAAGGTTTGAATAGTTTGTTGATGAGAAAAACAGCGAATGCAAAAAATGGACAAATTAAAGGGCCACATTGCCTTCCAAACCCTTCAAATGTTGCTGTTTCGATGTGCTCCTTATCCTTTTTAAGAGTTGTTCATGCAATAAACACCTAAAGTGTGTTGTAATTAGTGAGCAGTGATTCAAAAAACATAAACTTGCCTTCTGGGAATTGGAAATACAACCAGCGGAACCACACTCTACACATAGAAACATACGGTCCGCCATTTTGTGGAGTCAAAACTTTGGTTCTCCAAAATGGCGGACCGTGTGCTGTCGCGAATTGAAACAAAAACCACACAAAAACTGAAGGGATATTTATGTGAATCATTATACTTTACTTTTAAAATATCTTTCCAACCATTATTCATTTCTTAAACAAACGCTTTTTACTGCACCAAAACTGCACCAAAATCTGAAGGCAACGTGTCCCTCTAAACTATTTCTACGAAATAGCCAATATTACCCAGTCTGAGATCTCCGGCCAGTCTGAATTTTGTTCAGATGAAGTGTTTTACATTTTCAAATATTAACATTTAAGAACACAATTCTACTTACACGTATCATCAGCCGTGTTTTTTGGATTACTCGATGAATGTCCTGCTCAAAACCATGTAGCTATGTATTAGATTAGCGTGGAATGTCCTCAAAACACATTTCTTGTATGTAGTCGCGTTCATGGTCGAGTACAACGAAAGCGCGTCATTACACGCGCGTATTTGGGTGTTTTTTCTTTTCTTGAGAGACGCAACAAATTAACTTGAACTTCTTGTGAACGGCGTGCGTGACTCGAGTAGGCCACCTTCACCACAATGAAATTCCGTCACCACACTTAGGCCTACTTGACGACATCTTAGAAGTTGGTTAAATTTGCTTCTTATTCTAGTATAAATCTATGTGGATTGAAACTCATAATCAGTTCATTTTGAAGATTTTACGCCCGGCGGCTTGCTTCGCAGAAACTGTTTCCAAGATCATCAAGATTATCAATAACCTAATATTCTTGTTGCAATGTCAAACACCTCTGCGAAAACCAACATTACTTAAAAATCTGAATTCGAAGCAATGTACTGACACAATAAAGGTCACTGGAAGGTCAACTAGCCGGTCTAAAGTTCAAAACGTTTTCTTATTGGCCAAACATGCACCGACGTCACCCAAATACTTCGATATAGCGGTCGAGTCGACACTTCATACTCAGTTCGATTCTTTAACACTTATTTCAAGTGGAAATTCAATCCAAATGTCACTATTTATAATTTCGAGTGCAAACAAAAATACCCCAAGTTGTGAAGAGGTTACAAATTGACCGGCATTGTTTCAAATGGCATTATGCATTTAAATTGTTTCTTTGATATTGCCAAACTGCACCCGGTGAGAATTTTGATTTGGTTTGCAAAACCAGAAATTTGCTCTCATAAAAATATTGAAGTCATGTCCTTTATTTTATGCGACTCCTGTCAAAATCATCAGCTTTGGTTACAGTTTAATCACCCCGTACATCGGTCAAGGGCTAAACCGATATTGTCAAAAGCAATCTGTCCACTTGTGTCACTTCTAAGTGTTGCAGTCAGCTTCTAAACTTTGTTCGAAACAAATTCTCGTTTGAAGTAAATAATAATCATTGGATGGCTTCTGCCACTAGGATTCCATCGCGTCAGACTTTAGAAGCCGAGGTTCATGATGCACTCCAAGACTGTTTCCATGGGAAGTCCCGGGTCTAATGTCCAGCACAGACAACCTTGAGAGAACGAGTCCGTCTACATGAAGTTTGAACAGACAATAACTCAAACGGCCTAGGTGATATTTCCTGCCTGATTAAGCTCCCGCCAAAGGTAACTGTAGTTGTCCTTTTCTCAAAGAAATAATACCTTGAAATTTGAAAAAAATTGCCATCTTGCCAAACATCTTGTTGCTTATACTGGTGATTCTGAAGTCATCATCGTGTTTAATCCACGGCAGATTAACCCATCGGTCTTACAGAAGTGTACTAAGTCTGGGTGCATCTCATCTAGGCACGGTATCACCAAGCACTACATAACAACTTAGATAATCTCTGAGCAATAAACTATCAACTCTAGTCATAAAACATTGTCACAAGGCAACACAATGTGATTCATCGTCAATCAAATGATAATTTAGAATTTGATGCCGACATCGATTGACTCGCATCCGTCTCTGAATTGTCTCGGCAGTATGGTACGCAACATCCCCTTGTACAAATCTCAGTAAAATGCTGCGAATTGTTCCGTTGCTGGCAATAGAAAGTGAAGTATGTTTTAACAAAGCAGGGGCAAATGTTTACACTCTACGGTTATTTACTTCCAGACTCTCCTCAAACAACTCAGTCTATTTATAACCAAAGCTTCAGCAGAAGAATTCAATGAGAATACAATCACTAGAGATCCATGTTTGTTTTTAACATGCCACGAACAACAACTTTAAAACCAAAGGAGTAGTATATACGAAGAAACACTTGCTATTTTAGAAGTTATACCAAGATATAAAATTCGACAACTGGTACTGCCGCTTTCAAGGTCTACGCACTAATGGACAAGAAGTGTAAATATTTACTAGAACACGGATGGGCTGATTCTGATTTGAATAAGTTTACAGCTAGTAAGGTATTCTTATTACGGAGTCTCGTCCTGCATACGGCTATTGTGTTACTTTCCTTGGTAACTTCAGATGAGTTGAAGTTATTTAACCCTAATGGAAGGTCATTCTCCTCTGCTTTTATAATTCCTTCCTTAATAGTTTTCTAGGACTGTTTTGTTTTCAAAACCAAAGGTGGAAGACAACTATTGTTTTCTCTAAAATGTTACACACTCTGGTTGCTTTTACGAAAACAAATTCAAATTTCACACGTCACATGTTTCCAACAGAGAACTCTTTTGATTTTAAGAGAAGTAACACAAACTCAAAATCAACAATAACATAAAACAAAGTAATTCAAATTTAATATAATTACTTTTTTAATGAACATTATTAGCATAAGTTCTAAAAAAAAAAATACAAATATGAAAACTGTTAAATTAGCATGAATGGTGTAAGTCAACTCAAAAGCATAATTTATTTCAGAAACGGAATGTACAAAAATTAAGCCAGGCCCGATTGCTTCGTTCTTGAAAGGGCAAGGGCACCAAGGCATTTTCTTCTTGATAAAGGGCCCCTCTATGAGGAAATTGTCAATTTGTACTGGAACATTTCAAGGGCACCAAGGCAATGACCAGGGGGTAATGACGGCAATTGCCTCCGTTGCCTTAGTGAAGTATCAGGCCTGTTGAACATTTGCCTTGCTTAAGATCTTTTGAAAATGAATCAACTCCCTCCCCAAAAACAAAAATCCTTCAAAGAGAAATGGTTAAAATGCAAAAACAATGCTGAAGAAAGGAAACTTTACAAAAAATGATAAGTGAAAAAGGGTGAATTAGAAATGAAACATTAAAACAACAGTGCAAAAGTGACAACTAAAATTATCAAAAGTGGGGACAAAACGTGAAAAAAGGGAAAAACACCATTTATCCATGCCAAGATTTAATATTATGGAAATTTATTTTATGGCTCATTGGGGATTTTAAAAAAGAATCATAAAATGGTTCTTTTAAGGGGTCAGCTTTTTAGTATGTGTCACAAAAATTGATAAAATGAGTAATTTTAGATTATTTAAATTAATTTTATGAAACAGTTGACCAATCCCAAGCATGTAGGGAACCATCATTACCTGATGACATCATAACCTGTGGTTTCCTTGGATGCCAAGTATGACATAGTATCCTCGTCTGCTGGTTGGCTGACTCGGTAAACATGTGACCCTCATGCCTGAAAATGGGCCTGCTGATTGGTGGAGAAGTTGAACACTGTTGCCACGATGTGATGTCGTAGATGTCCACACATTCATTCAGTCCTATCAAATGAATATTCATTATAACAATTCTACATCTGTGTGAACAGAGCAATGTAACCCCAATTTTGTTATTCACTCAATAGGTAATCATACTGAAATATCTTGACCCTGAATGTCTGTGTTCCGTCCCAACTTGACAATTGCCCCAACTATAGTTGGGACTGGTCCCAACTTGAGTGTTACAGTTAGGGCGCCCCAACTATAGTTGGGATTGCAGTAAAGTAAATACAGAGTACCATCGGAACCAGTTCCCCAACCCCGCCCCCACATACACACAGAACGTGATATGTCCGCATAAACGGCAACACAATACTGAAAGTGTTAATGACAATGTTCATTTCTTCAATTATTTTAACGAAATGGACAAGAATAAAAAATAAAATAATAATAGTATGAAATTATTAAGACCACTTTATTCTAGTACTTGATAACATTTGCGACGAATTAGAATTTTTGTTTCCGAGAAAAGCATGGAAGGGAAATTAAATCCGTACTTTGGAGACTGAAAACGTCACGTGTCATATGGGGAATGTGTCCGCCGTCAGAACCCTCTAAAAAAAGACACTTGTAACCCACATGTTTTGTACATAAGTAATTAATCATGACGAGTTAGCGGCCAAGAAAACCGATACTACTATCAACCAAAGGGCCTTTTCCAAACCTCGCTCCGGCTCCGCAGCTGCATGGGCGATCCTGACTATAGTTGGGGCACCCCAACTGTAACACTCAAGTTGGGACCAGTCCCAACTATAGTTGGGGCGATTCTCAAGTTGGGACGGAACATCTGTATTAAGGTGCCTTGAGTGGTTAGGCCTTTTAAGTCATATTTCCTCACTTAATACCTCCTTGCATTTGATGTCACAAGCTTAACCAGCGCCCTCACTCATGAGGTCAAAGGAAAACCAGGCCTGATTGCTTCGTTCTTGAAAGGGCAAGGGCATCAAGGCATTTTCTTTTTGATAAAGGGCACCTCTATGAGGAAATTGTAAATTTGTACTGGAACATTTCAAGGGCACCAAGGCAATGACCAAGGGCAACAGAGGCAATTGTCTACGTTGCCTCCGTTAAGTGGAAGACCTCCCATTGGTTGGTAGTTGTGTATGGTGCGTATACACGTGTGCATTTCCATTGTTTGACCTCAGCAATGGTAGTGTAAGCAAAGAGTCTAGATGTTTTTTGCACATTTATTTTTCACACCATTATCTGTAGACTTTGATCTCAAACTTGTGAAATGAAAAAAATGGGAATATAGACTAATCTGAGCAGCTCATCCATGGTGGTTTTCACCATCGCAGCCATGGCCGCCACACCTGCGCGTCGACACACACGCACTGTGAATCCTGATGCACTATTGTCGAGTTGCAAGTGCGTGCGGCGGCCATAGCTGCAGTGGTGTAAACCTCCATGACCACACACTATGAACGAGCTGCTTTGATTAGTGTTTATGAAGAGAAGAAAATGAAATGTAACGAATACAGATCTACACAAAAGAACCTATCATAACCAGCCAGTGTTAATGAAGTAGGCTTACCGGATACAGAGAGGATGTTTTTGTTGGTTGGACTCCACTGCACAACAAAATAAGACAAACAAAAGTGTCATTTATACGAATTGTCGATCATCATTTTGGAATTTTTACAGGTTGGTTGGACGATGTATTTATTAAAATCTAGAGGATGGAAATGATTTCAGCCTTCCCATAAACCAATGATTTATCATGGCTTACCTTTTACTGACATGGGCCCAATTTCATAAATCCTGTAAGCACAGAAACTTGCTAAGCATAGAAAAATCTTTCTTAGCAGAAATAGGTTACCAGCCAACATTCCATTATGTTTACACTGTTGCGACTGGTGCCCCATTCATTTTTTGCTTAGCAGAGAAATTTGCTAAGAAGTATTTTCTGCTAAACAGCTTTATGAAATTGGCCCATGGGCCCAATTTCACAAAGCTGTTTACCGGTAAGCAAATTTCTGTGCTTACTATAACAGAAAAACATGTGTAACGGGCACGAATGCGGCTAGCGCACTCTATGCCGGTACATAATAAATTTACAAGTTTACGCTGTTTTTGCTTGTAAATGTATAAAGTTTTATTTCTTATCCCGACTACCATGAAGGGGGGACGATTAAACGCTGACAATAAACTATAACTGAGATAAAATGAGTATAATCTCAGTGCAAAAATGAAATATAATTAAAAACAAAACCTGCCGGTTCTCGACAATTAAAAAGAGAAATACACTTAATACAATGAAAAATGCAATGAAAATATTGGAATGGCAAAGTGAAAGAATAAATAAATAAATGAATGGCCTATCTGTGGTGGCTGGACATTGGTGCACGACGAAATGAAGAAATGAAGACTTGTAGAATGTTCTCTGTCGAGAAGTTGAAGAAACGAGAAGTTGAAGAAACAATAATTTGAAGATGTCGAAGGTGATGGGGGAACTTGAAGCGATGCAAAAACAGCTCCTTGTCCTTGATCAGGGGACAGGATACTGTTTTTGTTACAAAATATGAAGATGATGAATATTGAGGGAATCACGCTGTCCTGCTGGCTCTTTTACTTGTTACTCCGCCTAGAGCAGGACAGGGAAGAACATATAAACAATTGGTATTTCTTGAGCTGGGCTGGCGCAATCCAATATATACAGATATCCGACAGAGGCAAAGTGTACACACTGAAGAAACTTGGAGGGTTAATTCTCACAACTTTCCTCTGTCGGAGTCCAGTGGCCAAGTGTTAATATTAATACAATACCATTCAGAATTTGAAACTAACTAAAATTAAATACTTATAAAACAAAGGCTAAAAATGATAATCCTTCAAAATGAAAGGAAGTAATAAATCACTAATCCTGAAGGTTAATCCCTGTGAGAAACTGTGTGGGAAGTTGCACTGCACTGGTCAGCACATTCTCCCACACAAACTGTTTATCACACCTTGGACCTGACCAGTGCCCAAGGCTAAGGAACATTAGATGCGATTACATAAGTGCAATTATAAGAAGCAGGACATTTCATGGAACAATGACTCATCATTACCATGAAATAAGGATGTTGAATAAACCATGAATAAACTAAGAAAACCATAAACATTGCTTCCACTAAAAGCAATAACTTATATACAAAATGAATTTGGTAGACCTAAAAGTAATATCAAGAGTAAATGCAAAAGATAAAAAAGCAACAAGAAAGTAAAATCAAAGAAACATAAAATCATAGAGCAAAACTATGATCAAAATAATCACTGACTTAATTTAAGTCATAGTAAATGAAAATGAGGATATATGCTAAACACTATTAAATCAATGAAAGTTACTATACAAAAGCTATTCCTTGTTCATGCTAGATCCATAAAGGAATCAAAAAGTATTATTAGAAACAAAGTTGTTTCTAATAACTAGAAAGGTTGAAACAAATCAATCAATCAACAAGACTTCTAAGAAGTTTAGGCTCTTAGGTGGAATCAAGGACATTATTTATCAAGAATGCCAAAATGTAACCTTCAGTTGTCAAGACTCTAGACTGAAGTTACATATTAAATTATCAGTGTGTGATTACACCATAAATATACAGAGTAAAATATCAATTCAAAAAGCAAGTTTAAAACAATGGAATAGAAATATGTATCTATCCTCAAAATACAATATTGATGTAGATATTCAATCCACTCAAATAAATCAAATTCAAAGCAAAATAGTATTGATACAAAATGTAACTCACATTTTGTAATCAATCAAAAGTTAAAAGAGAATGTAAAACAACAAGTCAACAATATTATTATCAAAGCAAAATCAGAGCAAATTTAAAGGAACTTTGTTCTAGAACCTCCATATAAAACCTAAAACAATATCCTCACACAATAGAAATAGGCAGTGACTGTTCAAATTAAATGTAAAGTGACCATCAATCTTAGCTCAGAAACTTAAAAGAATAACTCTTAAGCCTAGGGATAATACAAGTAAGATAAAAGTAAAATCAAACTCACCTAGAGCAGGACAGGGAAGAACATATAAACAATTGGTATTTCTTGAGCTGGGCTGGCGCAATCCAATATATACAGATATCCGACAGAGGCAAAGTGTACACACTGAAGAAACTTGGAGGGTTAATTCTCACAACTTTCCTCTGTCGGAGTCCAGTGGCCAAGTGTCCAAACTCTTTCTTGGTAATGGTCACTGACCTCTGGACAACCCTTCCTCAATGCGCCGTGATTGGTTGCAAAGCCTGCTACCAATCACCCACTCATCACACACCAGTCAACCACCCACTCTTAGACTCGCCCTAGTCCGAGCGGGACATAGATAAACTAGGAGTTACAAAAAAAATGGGGGGCCTGCAATTTCATCCCATTACACATGCCTAAGAAACAGTGTATTTCATAAACGATCGAGAGGATTTGACAGCGCATGCGCGTGTTGACAATGGATTTGCATTGTTGCATCTCTCATCTGCTTAGCAGTGTTAATAAAATAGAAATTCTTCTAAAGGCCACTCCATAAGCAGAAAATGTTTGAGACGAATCAATATAAACAATTTGTTTAAAGGGGCTGTGTCATCATGATTATTGCAGCAAATGGAATACCCCAGTTACTATGGGCATGTGTGCGCCAACGGTCACATCACAGTTTGACAAAGACGGCACCCTTTCTGATTTGACCGCAAACACGCATATGTGCAGTATCTGGGTGAGAGTTCATCTTTCCATGCACAGCCACAGGCTTGCTATAATTATGACGACGCAACCCCTTTAAGATCCATAGCGATGTCAGATACAATGAGATTTGTTGCCATTTGTCTACCTACCTTCACAGCCAAAGATTCTGTTGTTGGATGCTGCTTCTTGCTATCATCCAATCTCACAATATGTAGCGGCTTTTTAAGATTTCTCAAGTCATTTACAATTACTTCATTGTTTGTTGAGAGGCGAGCAATGGTTGCCATGGTGGAATCCATTTTCCTTTTCTTGATGTCTCCCTCATTTGAAAAATCTGATGAGCAGCTGAGATCGAAGGTCCATGAAACCCCTTTTTTGTTAGAAACATTCTCATTGGTCCTTTCAGGTGACTGACTTTCTAAGCCTTCAAATGATTGGTCAATACTGCCTTTAACTTCAGCGGGAGTTGTCTCATTTTGGCTTGAAGTTTCTGATTGGCTGAAAGTAGTTCTCAGGTCATGAATATTTATGTCGCCACGTTCAGTATTGCACATCACTAGGTTATCATCATCCAAGAACTGTATCTCAACATTGTAAGTAGCATTTCCAAGTTCTGTGAAGAAACATCAGAATTAATAGTTTATTGAAACCATCTTACACACTGGTACCACAGACTGCCACAAAGTACCATACCTTCCAGGCTAGCACTGGGTGGGTGCATTGGTTTCTTCTGTTTGTACAGCTGGAATTATGTGGAAACCCCATGTCTTGTGTACTGTGGACTCCATAGTCTCCTGTGGCATTTTGTGGCAAGAGCCAGTCAGGGAGAACATTGATAGTGCTACAGACAGAGATATTTTTCTCCTGAAAGTTTTTGCCAGCCACTGCCAGCTGTCAAATTTAGTTCAAATTTACTCTATGCATGCAATACCACATAACCTGGACCCAATTTCATAGAACTGCTTAAGCACAAAAATAGCTTGCCTTAAAAAGGTTACCAGCCAAATACCATGTCATACATTTGTGACTGGTTTCCTGTTCACTTTTGGCTAAGCAGAAATTGTTCAGCAATATTTTCTGCCTAAGTAGCTGTATGACATTTGGTCCTGATGCTCAAATGGCTTAAATTAATACTATGCCAATGGGAATACTTCAGATGTGCAAAAATTTCTTACTGCAAGTAAAATCGCTCCATCATTTCCAAGATATTGTCCTCCTAAAATCTTATAAGTTGACATTTGCAACTTGCTAGTGCACAAAATGGGCTTTGCACCATATATTTGGAGGGCCATACCTCAGAAATACCTCACAGTTTGCATGTGTTCATAATACACAGAAAGGTATACTGCCCGTAGAAATTAGTTTAAGCCAAATCGGAGTCAGTGGAAGATTTCTGGACATTGGTTGAATTCATATGAAATTATTCTTATTCACATTTGAAACTTACTCGTCCTGATGACTTTACTTGATTCAACATCCACAATCTGCACATCGGACAAGGTGGAGCCAAAAGCGACCTGACTTTGACATCCTGGCCTTTGACCTATGACCTTCACCCCTCCCCCTTCCACTCCTGATCCAGGCAAAGACGACAGTTTCTTAACAACATCAGTGGTCTCTGACCCAAGCTGCCACACATCCAGGTCTCTGCTTAGGTGACTACCAGTAACAATCAGTCTGGAGTTTAAAGGGGAAAAAAGGACCACAACATTTTCAATATCAAATCCACAAATCAAGATGTAAATACTATTATGTTTACCACTCACACAGATGCTTGTCATTTGATTGGTGGAGCACGTGTCACGTGTCATCCATTATTTTGCCACGTACAAAATTTAATGTTGGACAGGCGCCCGTCCAATATTGATAGATATTGGACGATTTGCTGCATCGTTCCTAAAATAATCATTCCCTGCCCGCTAGTCCAGGTTGGTATCTACACGGAGTCGTCAATGTAGTTTAGAATTTTTTTTTATAACTTTTAGAATGTGGGGTTGGCAAGTTTCCATTTTTGCGTGTGTTTACTGTAACAAAATTTCAAATGACAAGGATCTATGTGTGAGTTATATAAAACGAATACTGAATGTATTTTCACCTCGTGAAATGGATTTCACCTCAAGATTATACTCTGCAGTAATGCACTCATATGCATACACTATTTGTAAATAATGGACAGATATTTAGAACTTATGAAATATTAATAATGTGAATCATATTTAAATAAATATTCTGGATTTTGTATGTCTTGAAAGATTTTTCAATTTTTTTTAAATTGCTGATGAAAAGGACCTTTAAAAAAAAAACGCAATGTACTTTATTAAACTCCTGTACATGTAGGATGAATACATGTAGGCATTTGGTTCAGAGACTGACTGGAATCATTTTAAAGATTAATGACCCGATAAAAAATGAATCTTTATCAGCACTCATTCAGATTAGATGTCTGGGCGGACATAAATATCACACTTGTTACATTGTATGTCTAATCTACCAATTCTACCAGACAGTAAATTTAACAATGAACAACATTTACCAGCTGTAGAATTTGCCCCTTCAAGAGTCTAGTTCAACAGTATCGCATGATTACTAATACTTGTATCCGGCTCCCAGACCACTCAATTCAAGTTACAATCAAATCTGTACAGTAAGCAATACTGTAATCTAATGTAGAGAGCTTCAGTTTCAGCTTAATTCAGTTGTTTACAGAAAATCAAAGATGGAACCTGTCCATACGTAGTCAATGTTTGCTCTAATACTTGAGTATTGGTTTCATAGTACACTTTTGGCTGACCAGTCTGGAACCCAACCAACCAATTAACTAACCAACCCATATAAACCACCCTATCACCAATCATAGACAGATAGATAAATTGGTTTATTAAAAAAAACTGTCATCCCAGCACAAAGGCTGAATTACAACAATTCTACATTTTAAACAAATTAACAAAAAGGTAAACTTGAAATGGGGGTGACAGACATCAAACATTCAAATCATCCAAACATTCAACTATTTCTACTTCCATGACCAAACCAACCAGTCAACCAAACAACTTAACCAACCAACAAACCAGGCAGTCAATCAATAAAACGGTTAACCAGTCAACCAATCAACCATGTCAACCAACCAGTCAACCGATCAACCTGAGAGCCAGTACTTAAAATGTAAACCAGTCAACCAACCAGCATCCAACCAGCCAACAAACAACCAGCTACTCAATCAAACAGCTAACAACTCAACCAATCAACCAACCAGTCAACTGGTCAACCAATCAACCTACAAACCAATCAACCACTCAACCTACAAACCAATCAACCAACCAACCAGCCAGCAAGCAAGCAACCAGTCAACCAGCCAACCAAACAGTCAACCATCCAGTCACGCAAACACAATATTTAAAGTCAGTCATGCAATACAAATACATGTAATATGTAACCAGAAGTATCTAGCTAGTCAATGAGACGGCAACCTGCACTTTGTAACACACTTCTGTATGTCTTTAGAACAACTCTTATCACCAACATCAGTTGACACAGACTTGCTCTAATAAGCTTTGACCTTGCTTAAGTAAATTTATTTTTCCCTTAGTTTGTAGAGGATGTGTGATTTATGCAAACACCACATCGGTCAAAAGGCTCTGATAAGGTACCCTTTAACCAATGTGAGGTAATTAAACCTTTGGAATCACCTAGGTTTGTCAGATCTGGGGCTAGTTAATACTTATCTTTGTTAAAATTACTTTGTGAAGGTGCACAAAGGACCAGCAAGTCTTTTTCAATAGCACATTCTGTGGAGCAAGACTTTATCAAGGTAAGCTCTGAAGTTAACTTATCTGAGGTACAGTTTTTTACAATGCAGGCATAGGTGTTTTTGCAGCAAGGTAGCTTTGAAAAGTGATCATTTGCGCAATCTGCACATACAAGTGCCATGATAATCGACTCTCTAAACGTACTTCCATGGTGAAACCATGCTTCTTCCCATGGTTAAGATAAACAAATTTGAAAAAATTGATTTCGTTCTTTGTGACATCTCCCAGGTTTCTCCTATCCTACTTTAGCAAGATAGCACAAACTAAAGCGCATTGCACTGAAATGCTAAACAAAGTCCTCTAAAGTAAAGAGACTATTTCTCCATCAGTATTCTGCCTTAGCATTGCTTCACTGGCCAATTGACGGTTAAATATTCTGAAGACCAGTCAAAATTATGTCAAAGTGGTCTGGCTAACTCATTGCTTCCCAAAGCTATTGTGATCCATTACATTTACTGATTGTTCATACATAATTTTAAATTTAGGTCCCATACAAACGACAATGGTAAAAGCAGCAGCATAGCCAGGATTTTGTCACTGGGGGGGGGGGGGGGGGCACAGGGGGGCAATGTTTTTCAGTGGGGGGGGGGGCAGGTATCATGTTTTTTAATGGATTACAGGTATACATTTTTTATGGGGGGGGCACTGGAAATTTGTGGGGGGCACGTCCCCCCCCCCCCCCCCCCCCCCCGGCCCACCCTTGGCTATGCTGCTGGGTGAAAGATATTAAACCTGGTCAGGTGAAAAAACTGGAGGCCAAGTGCAATGACAAGTTTACTAGCCCCTCTGGCTAGTCACTGAGCGGGCAAACCCTGCAGAATGCAAAAGCACGCGATCAAAATTTACATTGGACCGAAGGCCCGAGGTCAGTGATAATTTAGTTTCGGGCCAGTAAACTCATGACCAGACAAGTCTGGCAATCTTGTGTTTTTCAATTCACTGTGTAAAATCTTCTATTTAATAAAATGATGTTCAAATATTCTGTTGAGTGTCAAGTTATAGGCCTACTCACCCATAGTGCAAATGAGATCAATCTTCTCTAAGTGCTTGCTCAAATCAAAACAGTTTACATGTCAAACTGTGTTCTCATTTTGATGCTGGTCTTTTCTTATCTTCTCTCATTATGATTCTTGTATTTTAAAAGAAATCTGTTCCAGTAAAAATTCTGAGCTACTAGTCCAGCAGTCTTGTATTTTATTGTAATTCTTCCCCCTAAGTATGAGCCCCGCTTAACTAACCTTCTTGAGGAGCCTGTCAGGTATTTCATACAGTGGACAGGTTGATCACTGAACCCACCACTCTTCATCTTGAAGTCTCTGTCTTTAGTCAGCCCGGCTCCTGTCGTTCCCTTCCCCTGCATCAGCTTAGCAGGGATGCTCAGCTCCAGAATCTCATTCCTGGCATTGGGATCACATCCAGCAACACAAATGCCTTCAAGAAAAATAGTCATATTAAGCCTTACTTTCTGCCCCTCACCAATGTTGCACTTGGCTTGACTAGACATTTCCATTTTGGGGGAAAGGGGGAAGGGGGCACACGGGAGCAAGGAAATATTTTTTCAGGCTTTCTACTTTAGACCAATTAATTACAATATTAAATGACAAAGGGCCAACTGAACCATACATTTAGTCAAAACATTTGACTATAATTGCTTCTCTTCACCCTAGAGTACATGGGTACCTGTGAGGGCAGAGATGGTTCTTCTGATTGGTTTAGCTTGATGCGCTACATACTGGGCAGCACAGGCTGCACACTCAACAGGAAGCTGAAATGGTTCCCTCCTCCATGGGTTAAGGAATTAAATAATTGGCCCAATGCTCGGGGTTATAATGTTCGTGCCCCATGAGCGTCGAAATTGGCGGATATTGGCACTGTATAAATGTTCATTATTATTCATTAAATTATGGATTAAAATAGATACTGCAACCTTAAATCTGTGTTCAAATTAGACCCAGTGTCAGTGACTGGGGCGCTGTACTCCTTTTTTTGAGATTTTGACTTTTTCGGTCATGCCAGTACGACCGATAATGTCAAAATCTTGAAAAAGGAGTACAGCGCCCTAGTCACTGGGTCTAGGTTCAATTTATACAGTTGATAGCCTTTGTAGGATCCGTTACAATGAATGGGGATTTAAAGAAAGGTTTCCACCAGGCCTAGACCCAGTAACTGGGGCGCTGTACTCCTTTTTTGAGATTTTGACATTGTCTGTCGTACTACTACTACTACTACTAGTACGACCGATAATGTCAAAATCTCAAAAAAGGAGTACAGCGCCCAAGTTACTGGGTCTACACCCGGCCCATAAATAACAAAATACTGACTTTTTGAACTTGAACATGACATTTTTTTCTGGCATAGCTCAACAAGCGGCAGTATGGTTGAACAATTTAGGTTAAATTATAGACCCTGTAACTGGGGTAGTCCTTTTTGAGATTTTGATATTATCGTCCCAGTTACTGGGTCTAGTTTGGTTTAATTAGACAATTCAGGAAAACAAAAAGGAATTTACTGGTTTCAAGGAAAAACTTACAATTGTTGTCAATCCACTCAATTACACAGGTTGGCTTTGGCAAATCAAACATATGAAGATGACGATATCTGTATATGAAACAGAATGTAATACAGAAAAAGCTAACACTGAGTACTATCATCACTGTATCAGTCAAGTTCTATATCATTGTTTGTAGTTGTACAGTTAATAAACCCACAGCACTGTATTCAGTGGATATGGGACGCAGAAGCGCTATATTCACGCTTGTCAACGCTGGATAATCATGAATATGATTGATAAAATGATAATATTAATAAATATATTCAACTTCACTTTTATTTGCAAACATACTTACGACTTCAAAGATGTAATAAACCAGTCGTCTAGAAGTTGCCCGTCATCAGCCATAATTTCATACAATTTGGGGGTCAAAAGACTCCAAAATATTTTTAAAAATTCCTTAGAAAGGCAATTGCGTCCTCTTCTTGATAAGTCCAGACAAGAGCAGAAAATGTCGTCTGCTCTTCGAAGTCGCGGGTGTAGGTGTCTCAGGTCTACGGAAACCTTTTTCTCTGATGTTTACCCTCTTGTGGACGTGTCGTTTATACGTGAGATCGAGAGCAGCATTGAAGTAGTTTGTGGAAACGAGATGCAAACACGTGTCGGAGCTGTCTGGTACCCAGCTCTCAACAGGCGATAACTTGAAAGAACAAAAGCAGAGTATCCAACTAAGGGGTCAACCGATGTTTACAAACAACACGATCGTTCGATGACGATTTGACACACACTGATGAGGAATGCTTGTTCATAGGTCAACTTGGAAATTGAGAGAGTTTAGGTTTTGGAGAAATGAGTTGGCTGGTCTTATTATTCAACAGAATTGTAAGCGATTAGGTTTTTTTTCTTTGCTCATATTTCCTTTATAAATCCATAGAGCAAAATGGTCGTTTTTTTCTAGGTGAATGTTGTAGCTGCCGCATTACCAGCCGGCTTTTATTTTTAGAGTTTTAGTTTTAGCTTACTTTAGTTTTACCTCATGGCTTCTGCCACGTTATCAGTCACCAGTCAAGTTTACTGCTGAGTGCTGTTTAGTCGATCGATTTGGAATGGGACGTTTGGACTATTTTTTTTAAACGCGTGGTATAGCAACTTTAATGTAAACATTGTCTGGAGAGAAGATGCAAAGATAAACAAAAATTAAACTGTTCAACCATTTTAATACATTCAGCAGTTTATTTTAATAAAACATTTTTTGTAATGAGATAATTTGTTTTAGTTTGGTCATCATGAACGTTTTTGGGAGCAGATTGTCTGACAGATAAATAAAGCTTGTAATGATATTACGATATCAATTTTTGTTTAACCATGACCATGATTGCCAATACCAGGTACCATGATGGAGGTGCGTGCTGATAATGTTTATGCAAATAAACTTTGCTCTTTGATCTTAACTCATTGACATTGTCGTCTAATTTTTATCTGCAAGTACTGGTGGTACTTCTGTAGTTAGAATTTGTGTACATTTTCGCCCCATTCTTCAGTTGAAGGTGGGTCTGCCGTCTGGGTTAAATTTGCTTTTAACTGAACAGTTGCTAATTTATCAACTTTCAGGTTTTATTTGATATTTGTTAACCCTCTCACTCTCTGGTACATTATGGAGCACACTTTTCCACCATCCAAAACCATTTACACGTAGTCACTCATCATGCATGGTTGTTTACACTTTGATCCAGTGGTAAAGCTAGTAATAAACAATTTAGTACAAAGTTATGGGCAAGTGTGAGGAATGGACGTTTGAATGGTTTCATAATGTGTAATAATATCAGTAGGAGGGTTAATGGATGTATTGCTTGACTGAGCAGTTCATTCCTTTGAATCTAAATATCAGTTTCTCACCTTCATAGATTTATTAACAAATCAGTTTTTTTTTTACATATATTGTTGTTTTGTTTCTCATGAGAGTAATTTTTTGTTGATTTTTTTATCAATGAAATTGAAACAGGTGTAGTCGAGGATAACCTGCAAGATGCCAGACGGTGAACCCCTAGAGCCTTTCTATGTTTCGGTAATCATAACCCTCCTCACAGTGGTCACATGGTTGTATGACATCATCACGTACATCCCATGTTACATTGCATCAATCGGCGCTCGTGAGCGAGTCAACCGACTCAAAGCTGTCAATGTTGGCAAGGACGGCTCGGGGCCCTACCGAGATGCCGCGTTTCCGGACGAGTTGACAACTCATCTTTATGAGAAGTACATGACGTTGGATGCAGAGTTTGAGCGGGCGACCTTTAAGTTTGACAAGATGCCGTGTCTTGGGACGAGAGAAATTTTCAAGGAAGAAGATGAGATGCAGCCAAATGGGAAATCCTTCAAGAAGGTACAATTTGTTCTTTTCTACAATGTTGAAAAGGAATGAAGTCCATCTGATATTAGTATGCTTTTGAGCTATAGAGGGATTGTATCTCCACCATGCAAAGTGTCAAAACCTACGAATTCCATCAGTCAAAGTTATTGATGCTTAAATGGAGTTATGTACTTTGAATTTACTGTGACTGAATTCTTTATACTAACATAATGATTACTTCACCAAACCACCCATTATATGGGAGACTTTCAGGGCACTAGCTGGCAGCAAACTAACCAGGTAATTCCATTGTTCTTGGTAATGTGCGCACACTTGAAGCTTTGTAAACCGTAAACAATGGAAGTTTACCTAGTATGTCTGCTGACACCTAGTGTCTCAAAGTATACCATCAAATATTGACGGAGAATAATAACAAAATGGCATCAGTGGGATAAAGCTCATGAGAGAACTGTTCATGTCACTGGTAGAAGGATGGCTATCAGTTGATGCATTATAAAAGAGTGTTATGATTTTCAATTATCTCTTAACAAGGGTAGATCCATCTGGCTGATGGAGATGGGGGAGGGGTATAAACTTGACAAAATGAAGTAGCAAAGAAAGCATACAAGATAAATAAAGATGAGGTTATGCTGACTGAAGCTTTAAAAAAGCTATACATCAGTTCTCCATCTCAGGTATAATTTCCGTTTTTTTGTCTTTGGCAGACATTGTTAATCACTTTCCTAATGTATTGTCATTCCTAGTTGGTGATGGGAGACTATGTTTGGCAGTCTTACGAAGAAGTATTCAATGATGTAGACTGGTTTGGGCGTGGCCTTCGTAGCCTGGGACTCAAACACAAGGAGAACCTCCTCATCTTCTCTGAGACGAGAGCTGAATTCTTGATCGGTCTTCAGGCTGGCTTCAGATACAGCTTCCCTGGTGAGTCAATCATGTCAGTTTTGCAGTTAGCAATGGGAGACTTTAGGGTTACTAGAGCCCCTTTCACACCAGATGAATTTCTCGGGACTTTCCTGGAGAATTTGGTTGGCCCTTTCACACTTTAATGCTAACCCTGGCAAACTCCCAGGAAGTAGCTAGTTCCTTGGAAATAGCTAGAACTGCTTGGCAGTATGGTAACCTCAGGGTTAGCATGCTGAGAATACATACAAGGTGCAGTAGCATAGCTAGACAAATGCATTTGGGGGGGGGGGGGGCTTTTGATGTTTGAACTAGTCATCTGTGCAATTTTTCAATGTCATTATTTTTTGGGGGAGGGGGAAAGGGCAGCAGCATAGCCAGGATTTTTTCACTTGGGGGTGGGCGCAGGGGGGGGGGGGAACATTGCTTTTCAGTGTTGGGGGGGGGGCAGGTACCATGTTTTTTAATGAATTATATCTACATATTTTTTTTAGGGGGAACTTTGGGGGGGGGGGGGGCACTGGAAGTTTTTTGGGGGGCACGTGCCCCCCAGGCCCCCCTCATGGCTATGCCGCTAGGCAAGGGTTCTGAGAGTGGGGGTGGGGGCTCCTGCCCCCGACTGGCTACTTCACTGATTAAGTGTTAAACATACATGGGGCGATGGGGTTATAAATAGAATACTCATTACAGTCATTACAGTCAGTATTCATAGAATTGTTTATACTTCTTTCATGTAGTCGTGACTCTGTATGCCACACTGGGAGAGGAGGCCATTATCCATGGCATTAATGAGACAGAAGTTACTGTCATAATCACAAGCGCAAGTCTACTGCCAAAGTTTAAGGTGAGGACATCAATTCATAAATTATCATTATTCTATTATTAATAAAAGTTTTCCCGGTCAATTTCGGCAAAAAAATAATTCATTTTCATTAAAACGTTATCAAATTTACCCATTTTTGCCTTATTCAATCAAATAGGGTTTCTTTTTAGCTATTAGTATTGCATTCCATTTCATTTTCGTGCATGATGATTTTGTTCTTTCAGGTTCATTTTAGTCATTCCATTTTATTTATAGTTTATAAGTAAGCAATTAAAGTAAACTTTTTGTTAAAGGGAATTCATGGCAGGATACCCACAGTGAAGACCATAATCTACATGGAGGACCAGATCTCAAAGGTCAATACAAGTAGCTTCTCCTCTGACCTTGAAGTTTGCTCCTTTCAATCAGTTATCGAGCGTGGCAAAGCTGTTCAAGGTTTGTGATAACCTTATCCTTTTATCATAATAGAAAATACTAAATATAATAATAAAACCATGGAAGTAAAAATAGAAGGAGTTTACGAGAAGCTAATCAAAGGTTCAATGTCCAGGTGTGGATTTCACAAAGCGCTGATTTTGTTTAGAAAAGCCAGAAATACTAACAAGCTTAACAGGCTGTGGTGTCTGGTGGTCATGGTTGTAACTCCTTCTATTTTTACTTCCATGATACACAAACATTTATAAAGTGCCAAAACTCTTAAATAAGCTCTAACGGGTGTTATGTCTGCCTGGTAAAAAATGTTCTTTGATCTACTTCTCTAGCACTGTGGATACTTTTTCCAAAATCCTCCTTGAAATCTATAACTCTAGGGGTTACCCAAAGGTGGAATGTCATCGTTCCAACATACCTCTTTAAATTTGGATCCTAATTTCAGCAATAACTCTCACCCCTGCATAACGAGCATTTTTTTAATTAGTATTTTCTTATTTCCTTTATCGGCAAAACCTCACAGCGAGGTGGTGATACTGGGAAAAAATGAGCGAGGTGGTCACTGAAATAGTGAGGTGGGCTGTCTGGTGTTTGAATGGGCAGGGGAAATACTGAGTGTTTACAAGGGATTGTTTTGGTATTATTCTGTACAGATGTCTCACGTGTGCTGCCGGTGGCTGATGATCTTGCCGTCATCATGTATACCAGTGGCTCCACTGGTGTCCCTAAAGGTGTTATGATATCACACAGGAATATCATGTCAATGGTGGCCGGGGCAGGGAACCGAATTCCTCATTCTAGGTAAGGCCGTGTTTGGATTGATGGCTTTGGCAGTGGATCAGTGAAAAGGGCCTATTCTTCAGTGTTGTCGCTGCAGCCAACAGCTGTTGCCATAGCCGAAGTCGCTTGATACGGAGTACGGACGCAGCTCTAAGGCCGTATCCAAATCGCTTGGTTACGGCCGTAAATAACACACAAGTCTATGGGAACTGACTGCAGCCGCTAGCTAGCAGCTTCCATAGGCACACATGTTATTTCCAGCCATAGCCCATGAAATCAACCACGGCCTCAGTTAACTTTTATACAGTGTCTTGTGTCTAATCCTGATAACCAATATACTTATGAAAGCAAGCCAAAGCTTAAAAGGCACCAGTCTGTTTTTTAAGCAGGCCTGAGTTGAACCTTATTATTATTGGTTTATTAAAAAACATTCAAACATCGCAGCACCTGGCTAAATTGTGTTTAAAATACATCAAAATTGAATAAAAAATAAAGAACCTTAAAAGACAATGTAAAGGATTTGTAGTTGTCAAGAAAAAAATGATTAATCTGAAAGTTCACTAAACACTAAGTTCACACATGGGCCCAATTTTATAGAGCTCCTTAAGCACAAAAATTAGCTAAGCACAATAAAATTATGCTTACTAGAATACGATTTTCAGCCAAAATACCATGTCACATGCACCATCTGTGTCTGGTATCCTAACTTATTTGTGCTCGGCAGAAGGCGTTTAATCAATATTTTCTGCTAAAGCTGCTCCTTAAAATGTGGCCCAGTCCTTATCCTCAAGAAAAATATTTCTGTCTGAAATATACTATTAGAGTAAAGAAAAAAGCGTTTCAACGCAAAAGTCAGTATAACTTGCTTATTTTGATTGCAGATTGCAGCTATAGATATAACCCACATCATGCACAAAATTCCTGACAAAGCGTAAAACGGTTTTGTTGATTTGAAATCCTGATGAAATTTTCACATGTTGGCTGTATGGTGTGTTCATTGAAACCTAGGGGATGGGTATGAATTAACTCCTCGAAAAAACCAATGATTTCTTACCCCTTGAATATTTCCCGACCAGCGGTGTCCGGCCACTGATTCCAGACGAGACCTGCGTTTGTTTCTTGCCTCTTGCACACATCTTGGAGGTGGTCCTGGAGTGTACTCTTCTGTCCAGTGGCTACAAGCTCGGGTACTCGTCTGCCTTGACGATGACCGATATCTCCAGCAAGATCAAGAAGGGGTCAAAGGGTGATGTGACGATCCTCAAACCAACTATCATGGCCGCTGTTCCTGTGAGTATTGAACCCCTTGCAGGCACGCCACACGCGGCAACTGTGCCATGCTCACCATTTTTATAGTCAATAGATATATGTGTAAATGCTGCGTCGCCTAAAATTCGCACTACACTGTATACCAGTAACACAGTGACATTGACTTCCAAAATGGCACAACCGAGATTATTGTGGTGATGACGTCAGGTGACTTGGGTCAGTCAGGTGGAATTGATTGGTCAACATTAGCTGTAGTTGTGGCAGTAACAATTTTGACGCAGTTATTCCATTATTATTATTTAGATAACTATCGCTGTTTTTCTGAAATCCAAACTTTTCAGGGAGGCTTGAGCTTACACTGGAACTGTGCCATACTTACTGGCATCTTTAGTTTTTTATTAAATACCACTTATCATTTGCGAATTTTTTTCAAACTATACCTTGAATGAAAGCTTATATAACTTTCTGGAATCCATAAATATATAGTTATTTAAAATTAAATTCTAAATTTGTGGGTCAAATCGGCCAAAAATTGGACTTGGCATATTATTAACAGCAGTATGCCATTCCTTCAATTCACAAAACAAAAGTTTGCAAGAATAACGCAAACACTATCTTTTCTTTCTGCAGCTGATCTTTGATCGTCTTTACAAAGGTGTCTTGGACAAGGTCAACAGCGGGTCG
This sequence comes from Marthasterias glacialis, assembly GCA_911728455.2. Taxonomy (NCBI): domain Eukaryota; kingdom Metazoa; phylum Echinodermata; class Asteroidea; order Forcipulatida; family Asteriidae; genus Marthasterias; species Marthasterias glacialis. The sequence goes on along the minus strand of OU452233.1, from coordinate 10,311,774 downwards.
GCCATACAGAGGGCGCTGTTCAAGTTTGCTCTAGAGTATAAAATGAAGCACATTAAACAAGGATTTGACACACCCATCTTCAACAAGTAAAACCCATAACTTTTTCCTATTTCAAAACCATAATCAGATTTAGTGTGGCGTGTCATGGCCGAGTGGTCTAGTGCATTGGACTCCAGTTCTGGTGGCCAAGTCATCAGGGTGTGGGCTCGAATCCCGGTCATGACACTTGTGTCCTTGAGCAAGACACTTTACAACAACTGCTTCTCTTCACCCAGGGGTAAATAGATATCTGTGAGGGCAGAGATGGTTCTTGTGATTGATTTAGCTACATACTTGGCAGCACAGGCTGTATACTCCCCAGGGAACTGAGATGGTTTAAGGTGTGAAAATATGGCCCAGTGACAAGGGATAATAATGGTGCAGCACCATGAGCATCACTGAGTGACGGATTTGAATGCTATATAAGAAGCCACTATTATTATTATTATTATTGAACTGGGGTTGAATGATCGTCGATAGACTTTTATTTTCCAGAAAAAGGTTCTGAAAGTAGAAGAAACAAAAAAGAGTTACAAACTTCGGTCGTTAATATCTCCTTGTAATAAATAGTCAACATTTAATGGAACTTAAACAGTTTAATTATGTTTGTCACTTTTGCATTTTTTTCCTAGACATTTTGTGTACTTTTTATGTGGATAAAGAACACCAATCTGAACTTGACAATTTAGCCCAATAAAAAACTCTCCTGCTCTTGATATCATTTTCCAGTGAGTTGACCAACCATTTGAAACCATTCTACTGCATGGGTTGTGTTTGGTAGCACAACTGTGCACAGAACTCTGTGTGTGCACTCTGCTCGACTTCAGGAGAAAGATGAGCAGAGCATACTGTTGGAAACATCGAGACCCAAAAAGTTGCACACGCAAATTTGACTAGTTTACTAGTTAAAGTTTCCTATCCTTCACACCATGCAAAGCTTCAAACATCTGTGTGCATGGGTGTGCTGTGTAGAGGCGTTAACCACATGATATCATATTGTAGCCCGACATAGTTTATCGAGCAAGTCCAAAACCACAGCTGATGATGAAGAAATAAATGGTCAGACAGTGAGAAGGTTAAACAGATTTGTCTTTGTGGTTTTCACAGGCTGGTTTTCTCCAAGCTTCGTAATATGCTCGGAGGCGAGATGCGATTTGTCCTGACTGGGGGCGCTGCGCTGTCGCACAGCGCTCAACGCTTCATGCAATGCTGTTTCTGTGTTAGCGTCACTCAGGGCTATGGACTCACCGAGACCTGTGGGGCTGGAACCATTGGTGAACGTAAGGGCTAAGAGACTTTGGTTTGCAAATCTAACTTCATGGATTGTGTGGTTCCCACTTGACGTCGCACAGTGTTAAGTCGGCTGTCTTTATAGGCAACAATAAATCAGTTTTTTTAACACACAACTATGCGTTGTACATAAATAATACGTGCGGCACACAGGTGTTTTTTCAAATTCCTAGAAAAATTAGAACGCTTGACATGGTTCAAAGCCAAAACTTCAAATTGCCAGGAAAGATGGCGTCAAGCAGGGAGTATCTATAGAGGGTTTACTCTCTGTAAATACCCCCATTCCCCAGCCATAGCATTGACATGGCATGCTCGTTCTCAAATAGGCAGAGAAAGGAGAGTGATTTTGACAGGCGGCGCAAACCCTGAAACGCTAAAAGTAGAATATTGATTTATCAAATGTTTATCTTTTTGAATTCTTTTTTTTTTTATATTACACAAAGCTCATAAAAATTTGTTTTAATATGACTGGCTTTCTCTTTTATGTACCGCTTTGTTTTACCTTGCAAGCACTGAAAATTATATGGGATTTACTTTGAAAAAAAAAAAAAAAAAAAATTCTCACAAATAGGAGGGTAACTTCCGATCAGATATTCTTGAAAAGATTGTCTTCTGAGTACTTTGGGAACGGACATGGCTTAACCTTTTGACAGCGAGTGCGATGGACGGGTATATTCCTCAGTCAATTTATTTGGTTTTGTTTGGACGAGAAAGGTTAACTAAATTTGATCCAATAGAATGTTTTTTTCCAGTAGACGAGCAGAGTAAACTGTTTGAAAGGTCGAGATCACATGGGCTCTTTTCAGAGCCACCACTCCTTCCAAAAGAGATTTATCCATGGTTTGACCCGCAAGTTTACTGGTCATAGTTACTTCTGAAATGGTTTGCTTTGATTCTGAATAACAGCTGGTGACTTCAGGACCCGTCATGTTGGCCAACCTATATCCTGCTGTGAGATCAAACTCAAGGAATGGAATGAAGGTAAGAGATAGAAGTCCGGGAGCAAGATGCCCTTGTCCCCAACTTCGAATAATAATAATAATAATAATGGACGTTTATATAGCGCTGGTAACCGCCAATTTTGACATTAGCACTATGTACTGGTTGCACAAATTTGGCAGGATTCACAATTTGTACTGTATGTAGTCCAGAATCATTGAAGTCGAAGAAGCATCCTCATCCCAAGATTGAATTTTGTTTTGTTTACTTTGACCTTTTTTGGCCAACTGGAGGTACATGTCGGTCAAATGTGGCCATTTGTGGCCACTATGCGCATTTTGGTACAAGCCGCTTATGGCTGCTATGGTCGCTGAAGGGTTAGTAATCAGGAAAAGTAGGTGATGAAGGAGAAAACAAACAAGAACAAGCTGTAGACATCTTTGAGCTAGTCTTTAAGAACTAGTTTGTAGGATTTAACTTCATACGTTTGCATTTTAGGGAATTATACTCCCGAAGACAAGCCTAACCCAAGGGGAGAGATTCTGATTGGTGGAGGAAACGTTGGCATGGGTTACTACAAGAATCAAGCCCTTACGGAGGAGTTCTTTGAAACTGTTGATGGAAGACGTTGGTTCCATACTGGCGACATCGGGGAAATGCTTCCAGATGGTACACTTAGAATTATTGGTAAGTTACGCCGATTGTGTTGCCCTCTCGAAAAGAGTTTTTTGGTCGAGTGTCTTTACCGGAAGACGTGAACATATGTGACCAAAATAACTGTCTAACATTTTTTTAAATTGAACATGGGATGCTGCCGACAGACATGTATACACACTGGAAATTTTTTTTTCTGGTATGACGAAAACAAGGGATGGCGGCATAACATGCCCAGACATCACAGTGCGTGCACTCACCATGTTACACTTCACGCTCCAAATCTCCCTTTTTTCAGGGCTTATTATGTAATCCCCACTTTTGTTGTACAAACAAGGATTACGATGCCACCATTAGTTACCATTGTATTCGGCATGGGTAGCAAGCACCAGATTCCGGCATACCATGATCGATTATCAGCCGTGGCTTACGGCCAAGGGTTTGAACAATTCACGGTGAACAAATACCACATTTTCTCGGAAGAGAACAAAAATTCCGGTGCATTTTATAAGCGAACGTTTGTTTTCTTTACTAGGTTTAGTCATGGCATCATTGTGAAAATGATATTCTAAAAAACAAAATATTCCGTAAATCCAGAAAATGTATTCCGCTGATGAGCAACTTTCTGAATTCCCGACAGTAAAGTGGTTAGTTGAATCAGGGATAAAGAATAATATTTTTGGTTTTGTGTCAGTGTTTCCCAAGTTCTGTATACTGAGTGGTTTAATATCACACATCAGTGAAGGGAAATAAACAAAAATACTGATCTTGCTTCTAACCTCATTATTTTTGTCTTTTATCAGATCGTAAGAAGGATCTTGTCAAGCTCCAGACGGGAGAGTACATCTCCTTGGCAACGATAGAAACCGTCCTCAAGAAGAGTCCCTTTGTGGAGAATATCTGCATCTACGCTGATGGGGATTTTGACTACTGCGTTGCGCTGGTTGTGCCTTACCGAAAGAATCTTGAGGTTTGTATTTATTATTAGTATTCAGAAACTACAAACTGCTTACCGACGAAAAGGACCTGTGGTAGAGATGCACAACATTGTTAATGGCCTCACATTTCGACCCCCCCCCCCCCCCATTTCTCATTTGCTAAATGACAACTAAACACACTACAAGTATACTCATGTAAAGCCGGGTTTTTACTCCACGCGAATGCGAAGGCGAAGCAAAATTGACAACACAAATTCGCAACAAGCAGTTCGCTCAAGTTTAAATGTGTTAAATGTTTTTGCGAAATTCACTGCGAATGTAGGAGAGTGACGTCAAATTGGCTTCGCGTTTCCATAATCATGAAGTATGAACCGGGCCAGAAGTAGTCATAAAGTAAACTTGTGTGTGTGTGTGTGCCCTGATATTCGCTGCCTTATGGAGACATTAGACAAAAGGGAAAGCAAGGAACAATGTGTCTCCATAGGGAAATTCTAAAGAGAGGGTTGCTCCACAAGGAATTTTGTGTACAAAGTCTATGGGAGGATGTTAACTACAGGGACAAAGGAAAGAACAAAAGAAGTCTCCACAAGGATGCAAAAATAGGAATGTGTGTGTGTGTGTGTGTGTGTTGTGTTGTCATTTAGCATTTGAGAAGGACTCTGCTAGGGTCAAATGTGCAGCCAATAGCAATTTTTTGTATTATTAGTATTGTTATATCTTTCTTGTAATGAAACCACGGAACTCTCAGAAGTTCTTTGCACTGTAAACCTGTAGGCCTGAAGATACCTATAAAGAGAAGATGATGAAGAAACCTATTCTAGACATGGAACGAAAACTCTCAACTGGGAAAATCCACGCAATCCGAAGCTGGATTCAAACTAGGGTCCACAGACGAGAAAGACAGGGCAATATATACCACTCAGCCAACCTGATCCCCTGTCAATTGTGGAGCTATTGATTTTGTTTTCTCTTTTGAAAAAAAAACAACATACAAACCTGTTTTCTGGAGAACATGTGTAGGTTTATAAGATTTTTGAGTTGATCTATTTTATGACAGAGTGCAGCAGTGGAGCAAGGCTTATCCAACAAATCCTTTGAGGACTTGTGTAACGACATGAAAATGCAGCAAGTCGTTCTGGTCTCAATGGCGAAAACTGCAAAGGAGGGTAAGCTTTGTCACTCAGGAAAATGAACCATTTATGAGTGAGGTACAGTCCTGATACTTCATGGAGGCAATTGCCTCCATGCCCCTGGTCCTTGCCTCCATGCCCCTGGTCATTGCCTCTTTGACCCTGGTCATTGCCTCCATGCCCCTGGTTCTTGCCTCCATGCCCCTGGTCATTGCCTCTTTGACCCTGTTCATTGCCTCTTTGACCCTGGTCATTGCCTCTTTGACCCTGGTCATTGCCTCCATGCCCCTGGTCATTGCCTCTTTGACCCTGGTCATTGCCTCTTTGACCCTGGTCATTGCCTCCATGCCCCTGGTCACTGCCTCCATGCCCCTGGTCATTGTCTCCATGCCCCTGGTCACTGCCTCCATGCCCCTGGTCACTGCCTCCATGCCCCTGGTCATTGCCTCCATGCCCCTGGTCACTGCCTCCATGCCCCAGGTCACTGCCTCCATGCCCCTGGTCACTGCCTTCATGCCCCTGGTTACTGCCTCCAAGCCCCTGGTCGCTGTCTCCATGCCCCTGGTCGCTGCCTCAATGCCCCTGGTCATTGCCTCCGTGCCCCTGGTCATTGCCTCCGTGCCCCTGGTCACTGCCTCCATGCCCCTGGTCATTGCCTCCATGCCCCTGGTCATTACCTCCATGCCCCTGGTCACTGCCTCCATGCCCCTGGTCACTGCCTCTATGCCCCTGGTCATTGCCTCCATGCCCCTGGTCATTACCTCCATGCCCCTGGTCACTGCCTCCATGCCCCTGGTCACTGCCTCCATGCCCCTGGTCACTGCCTCCATGCCCCTGGTCATTGCCTCCATGCCCCTGGTCATTACCTCCATGCCCCTGGTCACTGCCTCCATGCCCCTGGTCACTGCCTCCATGCCCCTGGTCACTGCCTCTATGCCTGAAATACTGTCAGAGTCCATGAAGATAGTTTTGCTTATATTGATTGCAGCAATCAAAATAAGCAGGTTAGCAAACCTGTACAAAATCCGTGACCAAACATAAAACCCTACAAACTACATTGTGACCACCTGACACTAACAGGCTGGGCCCGGTATCATGTCACTGCTTAGAGGAAAAAAAAATTGCTTTAACAAATTTCTGCGGAGCAAAAATTAGCAGGAAACTAGTTTGCCGGCTATAAAAAAAGGACAAAAGCAGTGAAAGTCCTTGAAACTTAGACTAATCTGACTTAAACCTTACCTCAAACAAATCAGAACGTTTGTAGTAGTGTTTTAATTCGTTATGTTAAATGGTAATACTTGACAAACGTGTTGAACCTAAGTAGTAATGGAAATGGTTTATTTAAAGGAGCAGACGACAGAACATTATCCAACAAGCGAGAATAATCATTATGGATACTGCAAAATGATTGGTCCAACAGATTTAAGCAGATGGGCGCCACAGCTTTTCAATACAGCGCATTCTGATCAAAACTGTTAGCCTGACACACATTTTATAAATCATGGCGAAAAACAGTCGAGTGAATGTAACTCAACCCAGGTGGATTTTTTTTGATTGAAAGTTAAATCTCACTTGATTCTGATTCATTCACCAGGTAAACTGCAGAAGTGGGAGGTTCCTCGGAAGGTCAAACTATGCTCCGAGGTTTGGATGCCGGAATCTGGTCTGATCACCGATGCCTTCAAGCTCAAACGCCGAGTAATCGCTGACCACTACAAGGACGACCTTAAGGGCATGTACTATGGGAAATAGAAAGGGGCTGGCACAGAATGGACTTCATAGATGTTAGTTGTTAAAGGGGCAGGGGGAAGGGTGGTGGTCAAATTTGAGGAGGCCGGGGTGATAAGCTAAGGTGATGCACACTAGCTAAAAGTACATTTAGTAAAAGGACACATTAAACAGGCATTGGGAAATGGATAAAATGTGGCATAGCATAGGGTCCAAATGCGTAACCTGTTTTATGTTGGTTGTGGGGAAGGGAAGGCAGGGATGGATTAAAACTTGGGGGAGGGAGGAGGCAGGGGAGGGATTAAATTTTGGTGAAGGGTGGGGTGATGAGCTAAGTTAATCCAAGTAGGAAAAGAAAAGTTGAACAGGCGTTGGGAAATGGATGAAGTATGACATAGGGTCCAAAGGCGTAACCTGTTTTCTGTTGGATGTGGGGGAGAGTGAAGGCAGGGGAGGGATTTAAACTTGGGGAAGGGTGGGGTGATAAGCTAAGATGATGAGGATTATTGAAGTAGGAAAAGGAAAATTAAACAGGTGTTGGGAAATGGGTGAAGTATGACATAGGGTCCAAAGGCGTAACCTGTTTTCTGTTGATGTTGGGGAGTTGGGATCAAGGCGGGGAATTGAAATTTGGGAAGGGTGGGGTGATGAGCTAAAAATGATGATCATTATACAAGTAATAGAAGGAAAATTTAACAGGCATTGGGAAATGGATGAAGTATGGCATAGGATAGGGTTCAAAGGTGTGACCTGCTGAAAACATTTAGGGTAGAGATAAGACTGGGAAATATGACCTGTGTTAAAACAGAGTAAATAGGCAACTTAAGTCGGGGGTAAAGATGGCCTGTTGAGTAAGGATAAAGATGGGGCCTTTTGAGGTTGGTTCAGGTAGCCTGGGGTTGGGTATGGGGGGCAGGGATGGGGTTAAGATGGCATGTTAGGGTGAGTAAAGATGGGATTGAGTGGGGTTAAGAGAGCGTCAAGTTGGACAATGAAAGGGTAAAGATGGCCAGTCGAGAGAAGATGATGGCGGCCAGTTAGGAAGAGGTTAAGATAGCTTTGTGAGAGGGGAGGGAGGGTTAAGATGGCCCTTTGAGAGAAGATAAAGATAACCTTGTGATGAGTGGGGAAAACCCTTCAGACCAAAATACTCACAGCAACCACAAGATTTGATCTACTTTCATTTAACCAAAAAGACCAGTTGATCTAACAATTTCACATGTTTCCCATTTTGGCATTGCTAATCAGAATATGTGGAGTATTGAGGCCTTTGGCTTAGGCTACATCAGTAAATTTCAAAAACGTGCACTTTCCATACTGGGCTTCCCATTGGCTAATGGAGCTTAAGCCGGAGCCAAAGCCAGAGCAGTGGCTTTTTTTCAAAAAAGGGCCTACCAAACCAAAGATTTCAAATTGTGCCAAATATATTCTTTACCGACAATTTTTCTAACTCTGAAATAAACATATTATGGCTTCTGAGATTTTCATTTAGGATATCTTTTAAAATAATTGTTTAAAAAAAACCACATTTGCAATACATAATTAATTGAAGAAAATTTATGAAAATTTGTTACAACTGTTTTCCAAAGTTGTTTTGTTTTTTCAAATTATTTATCGAATTAAAGAATGTTGTATTACTGATAATGATATCAAGTTGCATATCAGTTTGATCGTTAAATCCTTCCAGTTAGAAATAAATCTGTACAAGATTAACGTTATATTTTTGTGTTTTGTTTCGGTTTTCTTTTCATGGAAATTTTCTTGGATAAAACCAATGTTCCTTATCTGATGTATCCACACTAGTTATAGGATTCAACTGGGATGGGACTTGATTAATAAAAAAATTCCAGACTCTGTGCATCACCTGAACTACAGAAGTACAGATTTAGACACAATGTGGACTGTTTCTTTTTCCGTTTGGGGCCTATTTTACTTCTGTCAAGAAAATTGAAGGCCCAAGATTTTGCAAAAAAAAAATAAAATTCTAACCGTCCTCCAATTGAGAGAGCTCAATGGTCTAGTGGTTAAGACATCAGGCCCCAATTTCACTGCTTTGCTTTGCAGAATTCTGTGCTTCCGGCCCACAGATTCATGCCGTCGACGTTCGTATGGAAACTTATCAAAGTTGTTGTTGTTTTTTTTTAAATCACAGTTTTTTTTCAAATCAAAGAAAGTTTAGGGTTGCATATGCGTAAATCGCTCGCCTCTTACCCAATGTGTACCCGGTTCGATTCCCGGCTATGGCATTATGTGAGTAGAGTTGTGCGTTTATTCTCTTTCCCGTGTAATGTGCAATCGTTTCACACAGCCAGGGTCCTACACGGATCCAAGCGGAGAACTCCCCTACTGCATGACAGCAGATGGCCCACACACTCAACACACATTGAAAATGAACCCCGGCTTTTGACTCGTGTTGAAATGTTCAACACGGATCGAGAGCTCTCAACCCACCTCCCGACCAGGGTTGGTTTCGACACAGATCGAGTACTCTACACGGGTCAACACTAGATTGAAATGTTGTAGTGTGAAAAGGTCAGTCAAACTTACACGGATCGAACCCGGAGATTATTTTTCGCAGTGTGAAAAGGCCTCAAGAGTAGGAGGGTTAAACTAAAGGTAATGATGTTTTGCAGACTCTAGCAAATAAACGACCCTTTGTTGAGTCCAACATTAATGGTTGCTGCAGTGACTTGACTTTATTTAAAAGCATTCCAGCAAATATGTAAAAGCAGCAGTGAGAGACCACACCACCGCTTAACGATACACAATCGATATACGATCACTGTTTACTTTGATCATAAATGCTATCATGCAAAATACAACAGGTGCGTTTTTTTTCTTTTTAAATCATGGATTTAGCTTTTAGGTTTAAATCCATAATCCATTTGACTGCCACTAAACTGGTCAACAAAAGTTTGGACATAATTTTTCAATCACCTTTCTTGCAGTTATTTGTGATTTGTTTGCATCATGTCATCAATGGAAAGCTTATTCCTTCCTCTTCACATTAAGACCACATTCATAGCAATCACTAGAGGGCTCACTTGTTTGTGAATGCAGGGGGATCTAAAACAGAATACGCCAAATCTACATACGTTAATGCATGGGCGAGCACTAAACACTGCTATTCCAGTCCCATTGGTATTGCTCATTTTATCAAAATGGTTGTTTGGTGTCTACTCCAAACATTATCATGCTAAGTTCATCTGATCTCGAGAAGGCCTGTGTTATTGAGGAGGTTGAAGCTGTTGTTCCCCAGAAGCAAGTTACAGCATTATTTGGAGTGAGCTCTACCATCTCCAAACTGAAGTTCAAGTCCCATGAAACCTGTCATGTCGAAGACAGACCATGAAGTGTGCCTACCAGGAAGATAACAACCCCAAGATGACGTTCAATGAAGTCTAAAATTGGCAATATGTCTTGTTTATTCCTCTTCACCGATAGAGAGTTGATTGTCACTGACAGAGTTGGCTATTCCGTTGAGCTACATAACGGCAAATTTTGCACAATTTGTTTGCGACACATCCCCCCCCCCCCCCACCCACCCCCGCATTCACAATAGAATTGCTGAGCCGACAAACAAGTGATTGTTACAAATATGGCCTCGATGTGAAGAGGAAGGGATAAGCTTTCCAATGATATGCAACAAGCTATAAACAAGTCACAAATAACCGAGACAGGGGTGATTGCACAAGATTCCAAACTGTTTTTCACAAGTTTAGATTGACTGACTGGTCATTGTATGAAACATAACCATATAAACAGAATAATATGGAGAATGCTGAGCTCAAATGTCGTCTGTGTCTGCTGTGCACGCCCTCTATGTCAGCTGTGGACATAAAGTATCAACACCATGTGACATGCCTGTATGGCAACATCGTTCACACCACCCAATGGGAGAGCTGTAATTGTGATACAGCTTAAAATTGCAGCCCATACAAATTGCCTCAAAGCAGATATGCACAGATAACTACACACACACAGCATTCCCCAGGCTTTGCAGCAACGAATGTAACCTGCTTTCCCACCAAGAGGAAAAAGTAAGGTCAGAAATCAGAGAACATAGCAACTACAGGATTGAGTGCCAAATTTGAACACAAAGATCAACTAAATGTGACTATTTCAAGTTACAGGATAACTGATTGCTATTTTCACAATGACCACCCCCAACCCAGTGTTAAGATACCATTAAAGCACCTTTTTGTTTGTTACTCATTTTTAGGTCACAAAATATCAAAACAGTAATTTCTCGATTTTTCTTCAGGTTAGCTTTTGAGGTTCAAGAAATACCGTCGGGCCCCTGAAAAATAAATGTTCAAGGGTTTCGTAACTGCAAGATTGAAACCTGCAGCATGGGTTGAGATCCACGCCACTCATGACCTGCTGATTTGGCACAATCTTGCGTTTTCTCAAGTCGAGGATCTTTCTAGGGTTTACTTGATGCAGTTTCATGACGCTACTTCCCTTGGAATTCAACGCGTACGGCCGACAGGTGTCTGCCCTTTATGGGGTGCTGTGTGCGATGAATTCCGTGGTAAGCACCGTGTTGACCCGTTATCTTTTGGCTGTCTATCTAACTCACAGAGTTTCTATCCAACACTTGTCCTGAAGCAGGACTGTCTGACACTCTCCACCCCCGTCTGCAAGTTTCAGATTAATTCACTTACAACTCAAGAGTATTGCCCCTCGTGGTTTACACTATTTTCTCTAAAACTTTGGTCCATTTGCACATAACAATATATGACATCTTAAGAAATATACAACCACTTTTGCAGGTACTGAGTAACAAATAAAGCTGATTTCCCGCTAAAAAAACGTCTCCAAAGTTTGCGGGTTTAAATGATAAAAAGTTCTGCTAACATTAGAGAAGATTTTGACGGATCGCTCTCAGTGGTAACATCCGTGGAAACATCAGAAAGCATTAAACCGAACTTGACACTTCGCTAGGCCAAACAATAGCTTAAAACTCAGAGATCTGAGGGTTTTTTCAGTAGGAGGTTGAACACACTTATGATCAAAGCATTACAATAACAATCTCTTAATTATAAATAAGTTGTAATTACTACTAACTATATAACTGGCTACCTTCGTAAACACTTAGAGTACACTTGGAGTGTCTTTAGTGATTTTTGGCAGGAGGTGCACTTCACAATAACACTCATTATTTGGGGAAATTTATTTTTTCAGAAGTTTTATTTATTTATTTTTTTGAGCTTCATCGTGGACTCAAAGATGCTTCAGCTTTTAGATTTGTCGAGCTTGGTTTAAAGATATAGACATTTTATGCCTTTTCCAGTAATACACTTATTTCTAGAATTACAAGTTTATTATTTAAGATATCTCTAACTCCATTTGCAGAGTACACTTTCATAGCTCGTATGTCTTTCCATTGGGACTTGGGTTTTCAAAAAATAAGATATGTTTAAGTCTCTTGATGAGAATGAGAATAAATTTGGCAAATATACAGATGAATCCGGCGATTACTGTTATCGGTTGTTGCTATCGCGGCAATACCCTCTCGTAGAAGTCAGGTGAAGGCCTAAACATGCATCACGCCTGTGGTTTGTTTGGTTGCATCAACATCACTGGACAGATAGATAGTTCCCGATGAACACCATCTTTTCGGGGGAAACTTGGAATTTGGCCCCGAGTTGCGTCAAGCGTTCTAATTTTTCTACGCAGCAAAGTGGCTCACCGTCCACTCATGCAAGGAATCTCATAAAACTCCTGAATGACGTATGTGTGCATAGCGCATAGTTGTGTGTTCAATTTTCTTTTAATCACCGCCCGTAAAAATGGCCGGCTTTACACTGTGTGCAACAAATGGGCACCATCTACAAATGAATGCCAGGCGAATTATTTGGCAACAACCCAATAACAGTTGAATATGACAGTCAACAGATTCGTCTATTAATTTGGATGTAAATCAACAATCTAATCCTATTGTTTGACTAATTGTTTCCTTCCTCTCGGAAGACTGTACCAGCAGAACCATACTGTTTCAGGAATCAATCAACATTTGAAAAATATGTGTTATCTGACTGGTCATCTGTTATTTATATCCAAGAAAATTTGCCAAGGTTTTAGCATGGATTTATTTGAATGCAACAATCCGTACCCCCGTTCAGACCAGTTTAATAACAACTATAAGTTATGTTAACTATAACTAATACTACTACATAGACATCTGCATTATACGAAAGCTAGTAATGGTTAGCTACACTTTTAAACACCCAAACACTTTTTACAGAATTAAAGCTACTTTTTATTTATTTATACATATTCATATATTTTAGTCAAAAAAGAATGGATTTGAATGTATGGGAGGCTGTGGAAAGTAAACGAGTTTTGGTGAGGCAAAAATTTTCTGGTTAATCACAACACTTCAAGTTAAGTTGACTACTAGTTAAAACTAGTTTCCAACCATGAAATCAGCAGTGAATTCTTTGTTTTTATTTGTGGTACTTTTTGGTAAATCGCTACTTAAAAATCACACTTTTTTTTTTTTTTTTTTTTGTGATCATGAGTTTACATGATACTCAGAATTATTAATTCCCAGACCAACTTGAAGGATACCTTTGTTGACCTTCCTTAAAAAAAAAAATTAAAAAAAAATTCAATACATATTCCAGACAAAAAAGCCTGGCTCCTTTCTGGTAAAAGAGAGCCAGCACTTGGAGTAGATATTGTGAATCTTAGGAACCTGACTGAGATAGAGTCAGTTCCAAACCAATAAGTTACAAACTAATTGTTTATAAATTAAAACGTAAAAACAAAAAAATAGGTTTTCTGCCCCACAACATTGGGGGAAAAACTTTAGCATGATCAATCACATGCTCTCTATAACTTTTTCAGGATGGTCAATATTATTTTTTGAACGATCGTTAGGTTTTAAAACTTTTTAATGACACTTACGAATACATCAACTGAATTTACAATATTTTAAGCTGGGTCTTATATGACGGATTATTGGCATACATTTACATCAAAGCGTTACAATTTCTTATAACAAGAAGAGATCACCTCCTTGACAACAGACTGTGCAAGTCCCATGCATATTTGAATGTTAAAAGTGCATTAAAGTTTGTCTTAAAGCAATGTACGCGAGGTTCCCAAAAAATCGCAGAATACCCGCAAGATTTGCACAGTCTGCATCTGTGAGAAGAAACCAACAACTGTTCATAAATGGGAAATTGTTGTTCCAGCTTTTGGTGAAATTTTGAGTTTTATTTTAACTCGACCTAGCATCGATTTCACTAAACTCTTCCTAACTTCATGAACTTAGGAATCATCCTAACTTTAAGATGCACAGTGGATTGTAGTGTGATATCACACTTTCTTTAGCAATTAAGATTGATTCATACATTTAATCAATCTAAGATTGATCTTAGTGCTTCGTGAAATCGACTGCTGATCTCCAAAGCGGTAAACCCAACCTCCAAAATTGTTCAAAATGCATCCACTGGCTCGGCTTAAGAAAAAGCACAATCCAAATCTTATCAAAAGGTACTGGTGTTCAGTTACCATCGGGTTGGTAGGCAAGTGAGACTGAGAGTGGATTATTTAAAAAGGCTTTGGACCCAAATCCCTCAGAGGTGTGGGAATAAAGATAATGTTTTGAATTGAAAGATGCACGACTTTGGTGTTTCGTTTTCAAGAGGCTTCATGTAGGTTCGTAAAACCATCCAAAATATATGATACAATATGTTATGATTTGTGATTACAATCATTTTTTACCGACTTTTTACTTGACTGTTCTTACAGACTGACAGATGACATTGTGTTGTTTTTTTTTGTACAATTTTAAAGTATTGCTATTTTAATTTTTTTATTTTTGCACTTTTAGATTTTTTTTGTGCAAAGAAAACCTAAATTTATCTTTTTTTTTTCTTTTTCTTTTTTTTAAACTGTATATATCATGTTACTGAGACCCATTGGAGATCTGTGCTTTCTAAGCACTGAATGCTGAAATAAATGAATCTTCAGTACGACTGTATGAGTGGGCTTTGGAATCATAGTACTTTGTACACTTTTGTTTATCCAGGCCATTGCAGTGTGGATTCCCTTCGTCTCCACCATCTCTCCCCCCCCCCCCCCCCCCACCCCTCAATCCTATTCCTCCATTCTCCCTTTTTTCCTTCATACCTCTTGACAAGATTCCCTCTGTACAACTTGCAGTTGAGCACCGCCTCTTTGTTGATTTCTAGTCATTGGTCGAGATTTCAGGAGTTGTCCCAAGATTTCAGTGTCTAAAATGCTAAACAAACTGTCAGTTTTGTTTTTTTCCTCTCACAAAATCCGTCAAACCTGGCAACCTCTCTTACACATGTAATTTGGTGATCAAACTGTGCACTGCAGATTCATTTAAAGAATAGTTTCACAATAAATTCTTTATACGTTTATGGCTGGAGTCAACTATAGTCTCTCTTCAAGCCGCAGCTCTAGGTTTTCAGATCCGTTGAGACTCAGTTCATGTGGTGCCTATTTGTTGAGGGGGTTACACACAGCTAGCCTATATGAAGAAGGGCATCAGAGGGGTGTCTGAGTGGGTTTTTCTTTACACCCCTTTCTGAATTTGGAGACCCTGATTTTACTTTCCTTTACATGCGTGTTGAGAATTATCGAAAGGGAGTGATTTGGACACACTATTTATCAGGTTAAATAAAATGTGGACATCCCTCCGTCCATATTCTTGGTTTTCCCCTTTAGAGATCCTAGCAGCTGAAAACGGCTTATACCCAAAAACGTCCGCAAAATTTGATCAACGTCCATTACACCGAAAAAGGTCAAAGTGAAGGTCGCGTCCAGATTTCACACTTTTTGAATGTTTCCCATAATACATTTCTAAGACAAAATCAATTTCTTGTTTTGTATCATTTTTCCGGACAATTTCACTGAAGAAAAAAATGAGTCAAATAATCAACAACCTCACCCATGCTTATAAAACTGACTGGTCTCTCCAACGGGTACACCTTGATATGAGGTATAAGAATACTGTGTGTCAAACCCCTTTTCACTGATACGAACTGTGGCACAAAGGATAACAAAATACCGAACTATCACCTTGAATCAAGACTAGCCTCAGCATAACACGACAAGTTTATCTATACAATCTTTGAAGTAGTGAACATCAATTTGTAAATACTGCTGGCCAATAGCACGCATCCATGTACCGTACCACACTTGACTCTTTAAGAAATGATTGTCAACGTCAATTATGTACAAAATGTATAAAATAAACTACAGCTACTGCGACATTTGTTTGAAACAAAAACGTAAAATTCAAAATGGCTGGAGCTACTTCAGCAAAAAGCGCTGACCACAAAATAACAACATATTTTTATTTATAATTAAAATACATAATCCTTTGAAAATATCATTTTTGCATCAAATTTATATAAAAAGTAACTACAATTTTTCTTCTTACATTTACACTGCCAATAGCAACTCGGGAGATGTATGTCAAATAAATTATCAACAGTTTCCCTTCACAGACAGGAGTCCGTCCAGAAAGAAGAGCATACAGATTTCAATGGACAGCCAAACTCGGCATCTTCCAAAAACACAAAACAAAACTGAGTTACTAACCCAATCATCCCTTCATTTTATATTCCGAGAACTTGTATGGACAAAATGGGACAACCAGAAAAGGCATCCGATCCTTCGATCAGTGTCAAAACATCCCGCCAACAAAAAAAAAGCCTCAAAACATTTTAAAACTGCAACAAATTTGTATCGAGCTGAAAACAACCTCTTAAAAAATTTCGCGACCCAACATTTTTTATTTCAATTTTCTGATGGAAATAAAGTTGGAACAATAAAAACCTTACAAACTGAACTCATTTCCCAAGACAAACAAGCAAGCCCCCTTATTGAACTCATTCTGATGACCTCCTCCACAAACCCATTTCTCATCCGGCAATAAGTTCCCCTTATCAAGTCGGCCTCTTCCGTGTAAATCTTCCCCAGCTTCGAGTGCTTGATTGCTTCGTCAAGGCTAGAAATAAACACCAACGCATTGGTAACCTGATCTAGCATTTACAGGGGCTCGAGTCAGACGTTTAAACTCATTTCTCCTCAACGTTAGCCTTGTGCCCATTAATGACATCGTTCCCCCGTCTCGACTATACACTTTTAACGTCCCCGTCTTTGGGGTGACACAAATGCCGACTTGAAATCGAACACCCACCGACTCAAATTTTAAAATATTTTCTGTCGTATTCTTCCGTTGTTACACTTCTGTATTGCTCATTTGTCTTGCACCTGTTTATACCACTTCATGTCGGGGTAAATTTAGTCTGAGATTTTGCCGTTTCTTTGTCCAAATTTAGACCAAAATAATGGAAACTATTTAGTTTGTCAATGCACCCGAGAGATTCAGGTATTTCCGAGCAAATTGGAGGCCGTTTTGTTCGTCATACATCTCCCTGTAAACTACTACATCTATCTACATGTATTTATAGAACCTATTTATGCATTACAAAAAAGAACGAAAAACCAGTACCTATAGCAACTGAATCTGATAAGGAATTCAATGTTATATTACCATACCTGGCATGCACTTATGGCTCTTCCTTTATTAAATAGTCACCCCTCTGCTCAAGTTAAGCCCTACAAAGCAGCATTACCGATATGCATTTCAAATCTATCACTGGCACCTTTCACAAGCTAAAGACTCAAGCATGCAAGGGCCAAGTTCGCACAAGGTCCATTTGTCGACTGGAGGTCAATATGTGCCTGGTATCCAACACACAAGTACCAGTTAATATCAGCCACTAGTCGAAACAAAATGGTCCTTGTGCAAACGTGGCCACGGTACCCAGTGAAGTCGGTGCCCTGCTGAAGACATCAATCATTCCATACTATTTTGGTCCCGAGACTTTGTTATAATGATCGAACAAAAATAGAACCTATTGAAGTGCGCCCTCTGTTGATGAACTATTTTAAAGGGTATCAGAATAAAGTCTTGAAAAGAGACTATTGAATATGACATCCAGAAGCCTGATCCTTTAATATAGCTATGACCACAATCTTGGCAAAGATCTTCTTCTCATACATTCCAACTGTCCTTTGCCCGATATTTAAAAACAAAAACAAAATATCATAGCTTTCCGGCTTTCCGATTAAGGTTGTTTTCAAACACGACTAGAATCTTGGCAAAGATCTTCTTCTGAGACACTGTCCTTTGCCAGTTATTTAAAAACAAAAAAATATCACAGCAAAATTGATAAAAATGGCATTATATTGTCTGGTCAAGACGATAGGCTTTGAGACAAAGGGTTAACAATGGCGGGGCTTTCCTAGCAAACTAGTTTCAGTCAAATTGCTATTGCACGGGACAGTGAAAATTGTCTTAAGTTTCAGAATAAGAGTTTAAGGACATGACACCAATCCAATGCGAGACTTTGAAACACCAGGTGGCACCAGACTTATCAGGTCATTTTCCACTAGTTATGAAGTGCTGATCATGCAAAAATTTCAAAGAACAATAGCTTGACCTGTAAGTGTCCCATTGCCCGACATAGCGTAGTCATTGGTTTAAAACCCAAGTACAGTGTATTTCCTTTGTTTAAAAGCTCTGTTCAATCAAAGAGCTCTTAAGTGATTAAATATTAAGGAATTAATGTTAAAAGCACAGTACTTTTTCACCTAAAATCTTAATTATCCTCAATATTTTTAATGCAACCGATAAAACTTCACATTGTGGCCGAACTGGGAACAAATGTATTAGCCAATCACAGAACGTGTAAGCTAAGGAAGTGCCCAAGAAGATAAATAAACTACTTTTGGATTGGATGAAAGTCATGAGGCACTAGCCAATAATACTGGTATTTCACACAGAATTTACATATTATGAATGGTAACAAGTCACTTGTAACCCTATTCAGGGACCAATCAGAAACAGTCTGGTGTGGTGTTCGACATTGATAGAGTCAACCTTGTTCTCCGGGCTTTTATTACACAATACAACCCTCAGTGTTCAACCACAAATCACTGATACATTTTGAGTTAGTTTACGATACATTCAATGTGCACAGCAGGTTACATTATTTAATTATAGCAAATGTACTATGAGTGCAATTGATATGGCACTCTCACACGCCATTTTGAAAATGCACCCAATCAAGTGCACTTATTTGATGGCCCAATTTGGAATAATGGGCCACATTGGAATTAACCTATCACATTCATTAAAAAAGAAGATATTGAAATGCATACCAAGAAACCATTTGCCGAAACTTACCAGATTGGAACTTGCATATACATACTAGAGTGAAATGTAACATTACCCGGTACTTCACAGAGAAACAAGCTGATTGGTTGAACAATTGCGGCACCAGCCAATGAGAGACATCCACACAAATGAGTTGACCAATAGGGATGGGGTATTCTAGCAGTAGCAACCACCTTCTTCTTGTTGCATATCATTATCGGGCTCTCTAGGTGTTAGTGTGACGGGAACTTCAGAGAGAACATCTTGAGTTAAGGAAAACACAATTGGAAATTCTGCAATACTCAAAGTTTATAATCACCCCTAACCCTACAGAAGGGGAAGAAAGGAAGACATCAATGTTACTCATGACAGTTTATGCAATAATATCCAATGTTGAGGAAATTTTCATTACAGAACTACTAACTACGCTTAGCATGAAATTTTATAAAGCATTGTTGTTACAAGGTGAACTACCAAACTCAACATAGTTGTTATCAGTTTGGTCGCTAACCACAAAAACCTGTCGGGCAAGTATTTCTCCTACTAGCTCATCAACATAATCTCAGGTCACAACGTTTGTTACTGGCCCTGCTCAAGGGGCCATTATCTTTGAATGGATCTGGACATAGAAGAGTCAAGCCCAAAACTTAGCCTTATGACTTCTGACAGCCGTTTTAGCCAGAAATATTCCACAAGACTCAGTCAGTATCCAAATTAATGGCTTTGGCAGTGTGGCTATGGCCAGAACACCAAGAAGTCATATCCTTTGTTGTCGCTGCAGCCATCAGCCATAGCAGTAGCTGAAGTTGCTTGATTCGGACGACGCCTCACACTAAAGTTTCGTCCTGAAAGTTGTTTTTTTTAGGGACTTGGCACCCGAACATGGTTTTAACAGACCCCTTGCATATGACGTCACAAGGCCTTACAGTGCCCAAGTTGAGGTCAAAAGAGGGCGCCCCGTTTGTTGATGGCTGTATTACGCAAGTACTGCAAGTTTCTATTGTCTGACCAAACCATGTCAGCTAACGCTATTGGTCTGTTCTGGATTGTTCCAAGGATTTGCATGACTGAGAACTATATTGGGTTGACAGTAAACTTCATCAGAGAAGACAACACCTGTTAATGAGAACTATGGCCCTGTTTGAATTAGCGGCTGTGGCTACAGCTGTTGCTAAGGCTGTTGCTAAGGGCAGCCCATGCTTCAATGCATGATGACATGGTGATCCAGCTGCAGCCGAAGCCGCAGCTGGCCCAACTTAGCTTGAAAGAGAACAATACAGATTGCAAACCTCTTTTTCAGTTCATGCATAAAATGAAAAAAAATGAAATCTATTCCACACATCAAAAATCATTGAAAATAATAAGTGTCACGTGAGACGTTTATTAAAAAATACACTTTTTTTGAACGAATATTGCTAGAACATCGAGCAGCCACCTTCAAATTAATACTAAAAAAAAAAAGAACCCAAGCTGTGTTCTACATTCTAAATGATTGCCATGAACTCCTGGATTTTACGGAATGGAAAACATTGATTGCTAAAAAGGGCAGACGAAGGGAAAGTAAACCCGCTGAAAAACTTCAAAGAAATTGCAAATAATCATTGCAGATCACCATGTAAAGTATCAGTCCCTATTGTGATGGAACTACCAGATAAATATATTGTTTCCGTTTTTTTTTTTTTTTTTAATACATCATCAATATCTTCCCTATGTGGACCATCAAATCAAATCATCAAATGGACTTCCAGGACTCCCTGGAGAAATCAAGTCTTGAAACTATTCTGATGAAAATTTGGAACAAAACAAAACGTGGGATGCTGACAGTGAAGGACACTTTTCTTGTTGACGCTTTTAAACTGAACAAACTGTTGTTGCAGTTGTTCGTTGGGTCCCTAGCAGAAGGGCATGCCTGATACTTCACGGAGGCAATGGAGGCAATTGCCTCAGTTGCCCCTGGTCATTGCCTTGGTGCCCTTGAAATGTTCCAATAGAAATTTACAATTTCCTCATAGAGGTGCCCTTTACCAAGGAGAAAATGCCTTGGTGTCCCTTTCCCTTTCAAGAACAAAGCAATCAGGCCTTTCTGACCTTCTGCCAGGCATACCAAGTACGACATTTTTTTCTCGGTAGGTCATAAGCAATAAAACATCTACTTTGACAAAAAGGCATCACTGTTATCCATTTTTTGCCAGAAATACTCTGAAGGTATATTTTTACATTCCCATGTGGAGTTTATATTTTCATCTGATGACTTATGTATGACAGAAGAAAAAAAAAAGATCAAAATTATACAATCATTTCATTTAACAATTCTGCAAATTCGTTGCTTACAATCTTTTGCCAGGCACGGTCGTTATGTCCTTCTGCCAAGCAGAGGATGCGTTGTTAAAACTGTCACAAGATAAGATTTGGTAATTATAACAGTACTATTTCCAATAAAACACAAAATAGTACTACACCCAAAAGTTCAATACCACTGAAGTGCAACAACTCCAATATATAAGTGCTGTTTTGACACAAATTGTAGCAGACACAACTAAAACAGTCAGGCTTTTACTAGAACATCAAAATGAAATAAGATAAAAGAAACCTCCCAAATAAATGATACGAGTCAGAAAGCTTGCAAAAGGTCACCTTTCACACGGTAATCTTTCACACATAAGTAAATCTAGCACAAATTCAAGAAGGCACAGACAATATTTAGAAAAAAAAAAAAAAAAAAAAAAGAAGAAAAATGAATAAATCACATTCTTTTTATAATCTGGTTTGAATTCTGCCGAAAAGAAGTGAATAAGAAACGTAGATTTTTTTCTTATCGCAGTACCAGTTGATAGTTCGACTAAAGATAACACAAAAGCCAGTCTTGAATTGCGGATTAATAATAGACTGCGATGAAACATTTCACAAGAGTAGTTACAATGGGTACAAATGTACCCAGAAGCCACCTATAGGTTCTCATAAGGGTATCAATGATATCATTAATAGGTAAATTAGAAACCTCAACTAGGGTAACACTATACCCTACCAAAATGGGTAGCACCCAGAGGCCACCCACATGTGGGTTCTCATTAGGGTATGATTAATATCCCTGATAAGTGATGACCTCAATTAGGGTAAATTTATACCCAAATAGGTACAAATGTATACAGAAGCCACCCATAGGTTCCCATAAGGGTATTATTGATATCCTTGACAGGTGATATCCTTGAGAGGCTCAATTAAGGTAAGCTAATACCCCATCCAAATGGGTAGCACCCAAATGGACATTGCCGAGGCCACCCACACATGTAGGTTCCTGTAAGGGTATTATTGATATCATTGATAAGTAAATAGGACCTCAATTAGGGTAACCTATACCCCAGTGAGTACCCAGCAGCAACCCAAAGATTTCCATAAAGGTATCAGTCATAATCCTTGATGGGTGAATTGGACCTCAATTTGGGTAATATTTTACCCCAATTGGGTTCCACTGATACACTAGGTGGCAGCAGACATACCTGGTTTTTTTCCCCACTGTTTCGGCAATTCTGAGAACAAGCTCAATTTCAGGAGCCAAGGATTTATCAAATCAGTCTACTGCCACCAAGCAGCTTGGAAAGTTCCAAAATCAGACAGCTTGAAAAAAAATCCCAGGGGTAATCGCACAGACAAAAAGTTTCATTTTTAATAAATATCCCGCCTTACAAAAGTCAAACTGTAGTACTTCAAGGTAAGCTTTAAATTTATGGTCATCGACATGTACTGTACAAATATTACTATAATATAATGTATATCATTACTATATGGCAGCCATTATGCTGCATAGGAATGGAATCTTCTCAACCATGGCTATGGCCGGCTTTTTTAAACCACGGTATCGACTTTAGCTCTGACTTAAGCTTTGTTAATGGCGTAATCCTTGAGCAGCTGTAGCCACAGCCACTAATTTTAGAAACGCCCTTAAAGCCCCATACTCAAACGTGCATGATTTTAACATTACTGACAAAGCCTAAGCCAGAACCTAAGCCAGAGCCTAAGCCAGAGCCGATGCCAGAGCCGATGCCAGAGCATGGTTTCTGAAAGGTCTAACAACTCTGGCTAAAGCTCCATCCACCATTTTTAAAACCAGCGCCCAATTCCACAGAGCTGCTTTAGCATAAAAAGCACTCAGCACAACAAAATGATGCTTACCAGAAAGAATAAGGTTACCAGCCGAAATACCATATCACATAAACCATTTGTGACTGATTCCCAGCTTATATTTTGCTCAGCAGATAATTTTAAACCAGTATTTCCTGCTTAAGCATCTCTATGTAATTAGGCCCTGATGCTGAAAGGTGTTACTGTGACTCTTTTCAAACCAGAGCTTCCATTACAGCTCTACTTTAAGCCTGGTTCACACTTCACGCGAATGTGAAGGCGAAACAAATTTGATGTCACAAAATAACAACAAAACACACAACAAGTACACTAGTGTAAAGTCCAGTTCATACTTCATACAAAGACGAAGCGAATTTGATGTCACAAATTCACAGCAAACAATTCGTTCAAGTTGAACTGTGTTGAACTTTTTGCGAAATTCGCTGCGAATGTAGCATTTGTGTGAAGTATAAACCAAGCTTTCGGCTTACTTGGTAATTTTGAAACCTTCAAATTGGCGAACAGACTCTAAGCCAGAGCTAAAGCCAAAGCCAGTGTTCCAAAAAGGGCTTACGTTTTATAAAGCATAAAGCCAGAGTAACAGCTATAGCCATGGTTTTACAAAAAGCCCTAAATCTTCTTGTTGATTTCACTGAATGGTCACATACTGAAGTACAAAAAGTGAGCTAAACGTAAAGTCATGCAAAAACAATCACATCTAAAACTGAAACATTTCTTCATCTTTCCTCTACATGTAGGGTATCCTTCAGGCCTACAACGGATTACAGCGCCAGTCACTTTTGAGGATCCCTTGGTTTCATGACCAGAAAGATGAAAATAAATAAATCTATCAACAAAACAAAATTTTGGAAAAAAAAGTCAAACAAATGTTGTCAAAATAGGGCTCAATGAATTTTTTTTTTTTAATATCTCTTGCACTGAGAATATTCATAAATCATTTTCCTTCAAATATGGTCTTCCTTTTTAAGCTCAGGCTGCATTGTGTTTTCAGCGTTCTCCCTTAACAGTGGTCTGCTGGCCAAAAGCTAGTTTAAAACACCTGAGGACCAGTGAAAATACATTCCAAGTGGTCCCACTGGGCTAGTTCAGTGTTGAAAAGCAGTCTTATTTAATATGAAATATGGACTGGTGAAAAAAGCTTGGCTGACTAGTGAAATGACTAGCTATTCTAGTCCTGCTGGCTGGTCACTGAAAAAGTTACAGGCAAGCCCGGCTTTCTGTCCTTTTTTCACTCTGAATAACTTCCCAAACTTGCTGTACAGTGTAACTGCTGCACGCCACATACTGTTAACACTGGGAGACTCGTTTTACATCCCACTATTAAAGCAGCTTTCAAATGTGAAGCGACAGTCATTGGTAACCGCGTGAAGCGACAGTCATTGGTAACCGATTAAAAGCCAGCTAAAAAAACTCAATGCAATAGCCCATATGCATGTCCCAGTGTGCATGACTAGAAATGATCAGAGCCCAAAGGCTCCTGAGCGAAATCCGAGTCCAAATAGTATCACCAACCACCACGGCACGCTGATTTTGAAGCAATGCGGAACACAACACGTAAAACCTGGCATAGTTACATGTAAATTACAGCACGGCGCCCATCTAGGCACTTGATTTCTTTTTTAGCTGTACTCAGTTTCCCAAGATGGCGCTTGTTCAGATGGGCTATATCAATCTTGAATGGTACGCCGACTTAGTTGCATATATATTAATTCCTGCTCACCAAATACAAAATCTGGATCTGTTACTTGCCTTGCTTAGCACAATATTTGATTTGTACAAATGACCAGTTATGAGTGTAAATGCAGGACTTTTTTAAGTGAAATATCCTGATTCTGTCTGCTCGGTTTGGAACCAAACAGTATATGAATCAACACAGGTGACAATAACATAATAAACAACAAATCACAACTTCACAACACTAAACTCCGTGGAATAATTACATAATGTTCAGTGACATAAAGTCACATTTTATCAATTCTATTTGACAAAAGGTCATATCCTAAAAAAAAAAAATAAAAAAAAAAAACATCTTTTAGACTGTTGAAATCAACTGAATCTCACTAAACAACACAAGCTGAAAAAATAAACGTTGGACAAAACTCATCTATTTTACTGAAAACATTTTGTTAATGTCTCATGCTTTATTACATTTAAAGTATGAAACAATAAAAAGATAAATTATCTATACAATGCTGATGTGCAAGTACATACTTTGCAAGGGTTGATTATCAAAATGTCCAAGATTTCAACTTTTTATGGCTGGTGGTTTTATTTCGGCTCTCTGGTTTTATTTTTATGCAAAACAATGCACACTATCGACCAGTAAGAGCATATTACTATAACAAGTTGGCCACCACGTCCACCAGGCATGCCCCCCAACCAATGAGACGGCATGAATGACTATTACTCAACCACTAAGATAAAGGGTTACTAACACTCTGGCCAATCAGACGTGATGTTACAAAAACAATACGGTGGTAACCAACCAACGAAATAGACCACTAAATATACCGAATGATTTTTTTTTCCAGCCAATGAGAGATCAGCTTTGACACACATGATATATAGGTAGCCAATAGGAATATCCGTTAGATCAGCATGCACATCCACCTTCTTGTTGTTGTGGGTCCTGTGACGGGGTCTTTTCTAGTTTGACTTCAATCACTGGAGAAAAAGAAATCACAGTCAAGGAAAACATGCTCCAAAAGCAACTCAAACTCAACATACAAAGCTCAAAATGAAAAGCACAAATTCAATCATGAGGGTGAAGAAATCAAATCATAAGTTCAGAGAATCTTGAACTTAAACGGAATTCAAACCAAATTGCCAAATTAATCGAGTTAGCATGAGAGAGGAATGATGATCAGAGTTCTCATTACTGCTCAAAGGAAACGGAAATCAATAGGACAATGAAACGGAAGAAAGCATTAAATAAAAACTGAAAACTGAAATGAACATTTAGGACGATGAAATTAAGGACTCTCAGAAGTATTGTATTGATAAACAAAAAATACTTACTATGAAATTCTGCACAACTATATAAAAGAACACAATTACACACAGGATGGATGATTTTCCATTTTCATTGCCAACCTTCCTTTGGTGTGCTTAAGATTCTTTCCTTTTGTGGTGGGGGAGGGGGTTGTGTCTTCAATCAAAATTGTGCAAAATTTCATGAGAAAAAAAAGAAGTATCTTTAAAGATGGTCGAGTATGGAATATGATGGAATTAAGGAAGGGAGGGGGGTAACAGAATGGATGAATGTGGGATATATTAAAAGGTGAGATTTTAAAACACAGCAGGAATTCACATTACTTAGAATGTAGAAAAGTTCCCAAAAGCTTAATGTTATTTCTTTATAATAAAAATACAGACCGTGTAACCTTGTTTACAAAAGCAGTGACCTTTTACATTCCAGAACATTTCCATGCAGGCGAGATACAACACTGGTCATACCTGAAATTCTACATTTTGTTTCATAATCACCACATACATTTGTAAATTTCAAAGTTATGAAAATAACAGCTGTACAACTCTTGAGATGTGCCCATTTTCTTCACACAAAAAGTTGATACAAATTTGTACGGTGCAATCTCCATGAAAATGTAAACGGTTTTGGTGTTCACATCGTGCTTGCAAAAAGTCCTGGCTCGGTGGCTCTTTTGTAAACATGTGATGTCACATGTTACATGTACATGTACAAGGGTCATTCTATAAATTTGGGGTCCAAAGTGTGACATTTTCCTGTCCCAGTTACACCTGACGTGTGCAATTTAATATGAAAATATCTTTAAATTTGACTTCAAACTGTTTTGATTTGTTCGGCATGTACTTTGCGTTAACATAATCACTCTTGGAGGTAGAAGGCACCAAAGAGTGTGCTGTAAATGTATGAAATCTTGTGTCAGATGTAACAGGGACAATAAAAAACGGACCCCAAATTTATAGAATGAGCCACATGGTCTACAGAGTAACATGTTCATCGTAAATCGACTAGAGTGCTAACTGTTTGAAGCCTCCATGTATGAGGCTGTTCATTTTTAAAAAGAACTTGTGTTTGTGATGAAACGTTCTCAGATGCATGCACGTTTGCATCCAAAAGTACACACGTTTACTGGTTATGCATCCAGTTTACAGACTCTGTAACGCATAGAAAAGAATGAAATTACTGACATGCAAATAGCCATACAACAGCCGTACAAAATTTCAAACTTTTACATAATGTAGGTTTGTACATCAGCCGTACAAAACTGCGCCCACATGGCTTCAAAACACTCGGCAAGTTAGCGCTCTAGTCAAAATGTACAGCTCTATGGATAACACTTGCTTTAATTAATATTTGTAATAGTTTGGCAAAATACGTTTGGCCTTCGCAGAGGAACCTGACCATTCAGCCGGTAAATTTATGATTTTGATTTTGAATTGTAAATACAAACAGCCACAGACAAGAAGCAAAATAAAGAATAGCCAGCAGCAAAGACACATTAACATAACACCTTTATTTAACCATTAAAATGTCAAGTACAGTATTAACTTCAAGCTTCAATAATTGATCATCAAGACATTCATCTCGGCAATGACATCACTCTTCATATTCACCTAAAAAAGACGGCACTTTGTGGTTGTACATGGTTGTAAATCGTTCAAAGAACCCAACAAAAATAAAACATCTCTGTCTGGTTCTTTGTGGTCATCACCTAATGTTGGCCCCGACATCTCATGCACCAGACTAAATTTAGACCCGAACCTCACTATGACACTCATAGACTTGTGTGTGACATTACCATAATGGCACGACAACAACAGGGCATCCACAACAGCAATGCATGCAAAACAGTTACAAGATCATTCTCAACAAAACAAAAAGTTAGTGCAGAGTACAGAAAGGTTTTCGCTAAGTACCTGCATTTCTTCATATGCAAAAGTATGATCCATCTAGAATCGATCCAATTCCACCTCCATTATTTTTATTTCATAGACCCATACGCCTATGGCCTAATGAACGTCTCAAGCTCAAATAACGCGATCACTAAGCCAATGGAAACCTTATCATTTCCTGAGAGTAGTGTGTGGCACGTACATTGTACACACGTGCACATCTTCATTGTTTCATCATCTGGGCGATGGCGGCCTACATGTTTGCACGGGGTCTTACAAAAACTTGCAGAAACTGATGGACTTGGTAACTAAAACCCAGCCACATGCAAAGTATCATTGGTTTGGCTATGCAATACTGAATCCATCCAAATCAAAGAAAAAATGACACTTGGATTCCGAAAGGGATTGGAATGGTTTGGAGTAATTAATTGATCATGCAGTTCTGTGGATTTGCACTTACCCAGAAACCGGACGGCTCCCAAGTCTCTGACATGACTTCCAATACCTGAATACTGAAATACAACGATTGCAATACTACACAAGAAATGCTGGCTCGATATTATCGAGGGTGAGAGTTATTGCTGACTAAAAAGGTCGGACAACTCGGATCAAATTTTTACAAGGTATGTTGAAATGATGGCATTTCCACCTTTTGGTAACCCCTGGAGATATAGATTTCAAGGAGCTTTTAGGAACAGTATTCTCAGCGCTATCAAAGTAGATCAAAGAGCATGATTTCTTCACATCTGGAGAAAATAATGTTTTTTGGTTTTGGTTTTCACCATGCAGATATAGAAATATCTAAATTCCGCTAAAAGTTTATCACCCTTGTCGTCTCACCTCAGTGCCAAGTTTAAGCATAATCCATACCTACTTATCAAAAGACAAACTCTGTCAAATTACAACTACAGCCTTCATTAATCAGTCACCAAGAAAACACTAGTAATCTACACAATACATGTAGGCAATCAACTGTACATACTCTCAGTGTCAGTGAACTAAATGTTAGTTTATAATAAGGGTTACACACACACCAGTATGAATCTGTTTAGTAGGTTCGGTTTGCTAAGCAGGAGCTCAACTACCATAAGCAACTAAGGGGGAAAGAAAACCAGGCTCCTTATGTTATAGATCCCAATGATACAGAGCTTGACGATAAAAAATGAGCGAGCAGAAGAAAACAGAGCGGATGACAGAGAGAGTTAAATATATCAAAGATTCAATCTTCAACCGAAGCGATTCCTCAATAAACTAGAATAAGAGGTGTGAAGGATTGGTGTTCTCTGAGAGAATTTGGGCAAATGTCTCTTTTCGCACTGGACTACATTCCCGGGAAACTCCCAGAAAAATCTGGTTGGCCTTTTTACATTTTACAATAGAAAACTATTCCTTGGAAACCATGCCTTTGCCCAGGGAATTATCAACAGGGGCTAAGAAGGGGGGTGTTAAGCAATGCAGACCGTGCAAATATTTCGTGCGTATTTTGGCCTTTTTAGTGGGGGATGTTGGGTTCCCGCTTACATTGCTCTAAAATCCTGAACTGTATCCACTTTGCCGAAATGAAGGATTCAGAAGGACTGAGGGCTGTAGGCCCAAATAACAATTGCTTATCACTGGGTCAGGCATTCCGATCTATCTATAAAGTCCATACATCTTACTGTTGAGTGACATAGGATGCGGTGATATTGGAGAATTGAGGTCACCTATAGGCCAAAAACCCTAGGGAGCAAGGGTTAGCGAGTGAAGAAAACAATATAATCGACTTTAACAGGCCCCAACGTGCAAGACTTGCATAGTCTATTACCCCACAATTAACTTAGATACGATTTTTCCCATTTCAAGGGGATTTGCCAGGGTTGGCAATTCAAGTGTGCAAAGGCCAGTCAAACCTTCCAGGAATTTCACGTGAAATTCGTCTAGTGTCAAATGGGGGTACAGTTTGGGTGAGGTTATCCGAGTCAAAATGTATTATTTGAATCGTAAGGATACTGTCTCCAGTGTTCTTAGGTTCTGTTGTCTCCATTCCTGGTAGGGCGGCTGCTACTCGACGGAATAGCTACAACGAAAGGAGGAAATCAGACATTGTTGTGATAAAAAACAGAAGAGGGAAAAATGTAGCGCCGGTCAACTTTTCAATGTGTTTTCAAAAGTACATGATGTACAGGCTTGATACATCACAGAGGCAACGGAGGGCCTTCATGCCTCTGGACCTAGTTTCATGGAGCAGCGTTTAAAAGCCCTACTGAAAAACACTGATTGGCAAAAATTAGCAGTAAACCAGTTACAAATGGTACATAAGACATGGTATTTTGGCTGGTAACCATATTCTGGCAGGTATAATTTTGTTGTGCTTAGCTGCTTTTGGTGCTTAAGTAGAAAATACTGCTTACAAATTTCCTGCCTAGCAGAAATGAGCAGGATACAAGTCACAAAATGTACATGTGACATGGTATTTTGGTCGGTAACCTTATTGTGGTAAGCATAATTTGGTTGTGCTTAGCTACTATTTGTGCTTAAGCAGCTCTATGAAAGTGGGCCCTGGGACCAATTTTATAGAGCTGCTTAAGCACAAAAGTAGCTAAGCACAACACATTCATGCTTACCAAAATAAGGATACCAGCCAAACTACCATGTCACATGTACAATTTGTGACCGGTATCGTGCTCATTTTTGCTTAGCAGAACATTTTAAAGCAATATTTTCTGCTTGATCAGCTCTATGAAATTGGGCCCTGGTCATAGCCTTGAAACCCTTTGAGATGTTCCAGTAGAAATTTAATTTTTCCTTATGAAGGTGCCTGTTACTATTAAGGAAAAACTGCCCTAATAATAACATGCACTCTTCTTATATAGTGCTTTACGACACCCGAGGGTGTCTTAAAGCACTCATTATTTTTCCCACAAAGTACATGTATGCGGAGCTATGTTTGAAATATAAGACCCATTCATTTACTTTGCACAGGAAGTAAGTTACTGCATTGGTTTGCAATAAATCAAAGACAAAATTGAGCAGCAGGGCTCCACTTACATGTAGTCATTTCATGAATAAATTTGATGCCTCAAAAAAAAAAAAAAAACGTTAAATGAACATGTTGAACCCATCACAGTTTTCATCTTCGGAATCTATGTTCTGAACATTGCTTACCGGAAATAAGTATGTGTGTTAACTATGAATTAAAACATTTCCGCTAAGCTAAAATATGTGTACATGTATACATGCTTAGTGACTTACTCATTTGCATGGGTAGGTGCTTAGCTGATATTAACATATCTGCTTACCTGTTTGACGTTGTAGCCAGCCTTTGCGCTCGTCTCAATAAACAATACATTGAGCTCGTTAGCTTTTCTCTCTCCTTCATCTCGCGACACTTGCCTGCGACGACAAAAAAAGGATTTCAATTACAGAGTCAATACCGTCATCAATTCAGCCTCATCGGTGGGGATCATCAATTCCCATCAACGACCCACGGCAATATTGATTTTTGCCTTCACAGACATTCAGTGAAGTTAAGTACAATACTTAATCGGTGGAAAAGATGCTTTTAAGCTGATGTTTTATATAAGGTATGTACGGTCGAGTCTTTACTGTTTCCACCTGTTTAGAAAAGAGCAGGTGCCACGAGATCATTAAAGATCTAAAATGGTTAGCATGCATCGTTATTGCGTAGTTAGGAGTCGGCCATCTGACTGTCTTAAACCCTGAATGCAAAGGTTTTTTTTGTGTACACATGCAATGCTTACTAAGGCTGTGTCCCAATTGGCGGCTATGGCTACGTCTAGGGCGTGACTGCCACGTCATGCGCTGAAATATAGGGCATCCGTAGCAACATCCTTAGTAACAGCCATAGCCATAGCCGTAGCCCTAAATTCGGATACAGCCTAATACTATTTATAACCAAAATTACTGGATTTAATGGATGTAATAATTGCATCAGGGATACAGAATATTGGCTTGGTTTTACCATTACACTGAAGTGTGATTTTAAGCACTGTATACTCAATAATTTAACCCCCCCCCCTTACCCCCCGGAGTCCTGTGGAAAGAAATCCACAGGCTACTCGGGTGGGATTCGAACCCACATAATGGAAACGGAACTGGAGAATCCCACCTTTTGTCTCCCAGATCTGTCTTGTTTCCGACTAGCATAATGATGACATCACTCCCCCTCTCTGTCCGAACATCATCAATCCATTTTGATGTCTGGTGAAATGAATTAGCATCTGAGAGAAACGAGATATATTCAACAGTAAGTCAAAAACAGTAACTTGTAAGTGAATACTGTACAAGCGTTCTACATTGTACCTTGATCACAACTCCCTAGAGTGATTTACTAGGATTCTTCCTCACTCTCTCAACAAAATCCAACACCATATGGTAACTCAACACCCAACTTATTGGGACTTCATTGGTTGTGGTGATATGCCTCAACCCATGAAAAGCTTGATCAGTTTACCAGTGCTGTCCCTCCAGTCCAACAGAATTAAACAAAACATGTTATTTACCAGCAACACTGGTTTACCAGCCAAATGCCGGTTAAAACACTTGAGGACCAGTCAAAATTTTCTCCTTAACCAGTTGACACCGGGATTCTTTTTTTTTTCACGACCGCCTGGCGGAATTCTTTTGGCGGAATTGCTGGAATCATTTCTTTGAGGCTACCGCTGGCACCAAGAAACCCGGACTTGACAATGCCATGAGAACAAAGATTCTCTTTATTGGTTAGTCCGTTTTGTTTTCACGACCGAGAAAATGTCTAATTCACGCACCGTGAATTGCAAAACATCGACCGTTATCTACAGCATAGAAGTGGATACTAAACACGGAGCCAAAATACAATGAATTAACATTAGTGGAAGCCTCTCGATGTCTTGTAATCCTCCTCTTGGAACAAAAGGACAAAGGTCTGGAATCCGGGATTACACAAAAACAGCCTATCAATAGCCAGAAGAAAAAAAAACATTCATGATCTTTTTCAGTCTTTGTGTGTGTTCTGTGCACGCTCAGCAGTGGAATGTCTGGGCGACCTTTGCTCCGGTATTCCGAAATTACACAATGGTGTCTTTTCATGGCTTCCATTTCCAGGCAGGGGAAACATTTGCATATTACCAGGTCATCTGGCGCCAACTGGTTGAGAGGTCTGGCTGGCTGGTTCATTGCTTCTACAAGATGTAAACTGTGTAAAATTAAAGTCCCATACACATGACAGTGTTGCAAAAAAACCTGAAAATACATGTTTGTACCAGTGACAAGCTGACTGACTACTGAAAACCGAAATGACAAACTGACTAATCCAGCTGGCTTGTCACTGAAAAAGATTAACGACAAACCCTGCTGGACCACTTGTGTCTTTTACCATTAAATCATTCGTGCAACCTTTGGTATGAAACGTCAGGAAAAATGTACAGAAGCCTACAAAAATTAAGTATTGACGAAGTGTTAATATGAAAGTCAATTTCTGATGTTGCAGACATAATGAAATGCAACATCCCCCAGACAAGTTGGCCAAAAAATGACAAGGCTCAGAGAGTTAACTATTCTAAGTTTGCTTGTCTGTCATAACCTAGTGAGAAAATGCGATTGCATGATGCGATTAATACAATTTACAGAATATTCAAAGAGAACCACATCATAAAAGTGCTATAATGAGCATTATTCAAGTATCACTTATTACTACATAAATCCCTGCACTAATATTCAGAGGTTTCTCCGACTGCTGCAGCCCCGACACACAACGCAGAGACAGCCGTTGAATCCACAACATGTCAGACGTATCTCCCATTGCTAACCAAAGTATCCAGTTTCATTATTTACATGTAAATTTGTCAGTAGTTCATCACAACAAGCTCTTCTTGACTTCACATGCAGTTCAATTCCACTTCAATCCCTGCATGTTTTATAACACTCAGGCTGGGCACTTCATTCTAGTACGGGCAAGGCAGTTTTTGTTTTGTAAAGGGCACCTCTATGAGGGAAATTTGTACTACTGGAAGTACTACTGGAACATTAAAAAAAGAGGCACCGAGGCAATGACCCGGGGCATGGAGGCAAATGTCTCTTCTTTCTGACTATGAAAGTACTAGGCTGGCTACATTGTGCGAGGCGGTCAACTTGGGATTTGAATCCCATACTTGTGTTTGTAGTCTATTTGACAACAGTGTCAAATATGCTGGCCTGATACTTTGCCCTGACACACAAAAATGTTTGGGGTCCTGATGACAACAGAACAACGGACCCTTCAAGGCAATCTCAATAGACCTTTATCATGCTGCAACCATCTTGGTCATGTTCCCTGTATCCAATAACAGTAATATATGCTAACATTCATTATATACAAAGGAACCAGACAATTTGCTCTTCCAGCCTCGGTTTGGTTACATTGGTTTGAATGGGAGAAAATCAAGATGGCCGCACCACGGTAAAGGTCTATAGGAACAATAGATCCAACAAGGAAATTCTTTAGAAAAGGGACAATAAGTTGAACAATGCAGGACCCCACAAGTTCCATGTGTGTTGTTGTAAGGGCATGGCAGTTCTCCTTTGGTAAAGGGCACTTTTGTGTTGAGCATTTCAAGGGGCACTGAGGCAATGACCAGGGGCAGTGGAGGCGATTGTCTCCATTGCCTCTGTGAAGTGTGAGGCCTGTACACTTGGCTGTCCATCATTGTTAATTACAAATAATAATGTGCAGTTAACTTTGTACACATGTTTGTTATAAAATCTGTAACTCTTGCTTGATACTTACTTACACATGTATGACCCAAAACACACCCCAATCATTCTCCGGTTTTGTCTAAGTTTGATGTTTCCCCCCAGTCTTGCATAGCCACCCAACCATAAAGGGGCCACCAATACCAACTTGTTGTCAATTTAGTCAACAAGTTTGGCTGCTGAGGTACCATACTACAGTATTCTGATGGACATGCGGAATGTTTTGTTCAAAATGCCTTGGAGTTAAGTTAAGTTTTCCTTGGGAAATATTCCTCAAACTGTATATACAGTCGACTCTCGTTAATACGAGCTCGGATGTTACGAGGTTCCGGTTAATACGAGGTATTTTGCCGGTCCCGAACTGCCCCGTGCGTGTTTTAATGCATTTAAATACGGATGATACGAGCACGGTCATAACGAGAACACAGATAATACGAGATATTCTTGCGGCCCCGTAACGAGCAAATGTATTGTTTGTCTTACTTTTATAGCGAGTTTGGGGAATCAATTGTTGGGCATCGATAGTTTACCTTCATGGAGGTGAAAAATTGACGTCCCAGCCTTTCAAAACATGTGCTACCGCTCCGTTGATCATGATCAATAGAGGTGCTATTTGAGCGTTGGCAATGGTACCAGTCTATTAAATGGTAGTAATTGTACAACGCAGATGAGAGGTGGACACCAGACCGTTTATTGTTCGCTGGTATCCCGCGCTGGCTATGAGCTTTCTCGCATTACTTACCAAGGTACGGTGTGACAACCAATGAAAATCAACATTCAACTTGTCATGTTGGCCGTTGCGACCGAAACTGACTGCCAAGAACGGCAAGTTAAAGTCATATGCGTTCCTTTTTCAGTCATGAAAAATGTAAATTGTTTCATAAATTGACTTTCGAAATAAATTAATTAAATCAAAACAGTTTTATTTGCCCTAAATGTTGTAAGATTGTATGGTACATGTACCTGTAAATCATCACAGTTATGCAGTGTCCATTGCAGTACGGGTGCATTTATACACGGGCGTCCATTACATGTATGTCATGCATTGTGCATTGTTAATACCGCGCTCGGATAATACGAGGTTCGGTTAATACGAGAAAAACAGGACAGTCCGGCGGACCTCGTATTAACGAGAGTCGACTGTATATCACGTTTACTATTTTGCTAATAATGTGAAAACTTGTTAATGGCCTCAGGTTTCAATCCTCAGTAGTCTTTTTGACTTAAAGGGGCTGTGTCGTCATGATCACAGCGAGTCTGTGGCTAGACTGACTTATGACCACTCAACTTGTTATTGCACGCACACGCGCGCGAGTAGCGGTCACATCACAGAATAATAAAGACGGCGCCCTTTGTGATATGATGGTCAACACAGGCGTGTGCAGTAACTAGGTGAGAGTTCATGTTTCTGGGCCCAGAAACAGGCAGACTACGATCATGACGACACAGCCCCTGCTTTCTGTTAATCCAGTATAATTGTATGTGTGTGTGGGTTGTCATTTAGCCTTTGAGAAAGACTCTGCTATAAGTGCTAGGGTCGAAACGTGAGGCCATTAAATTCTTTTTGGGCATTTATACCACAGGTCTTTTCGGTTGGTAAGCAGTTTACAACAGCTCTTTCCATTTTCTCATTAGTTACATCGTCTGACATTCAAAGCGCCAAGTTGCAAATTGAATCAATCGCCTTTATTCCAAGAAAGTGACTAGATATTAGTGTACAAGCCTGTCTGTCATTTAATTCTGAAGGGTTAACCAGGCAAGTCCCCTTTCCTTTCAAGAGAGTAACTCCATTTTATTGGCCGCCAAAGCAGAATCCATGTAAACGAAGATTGTGACCTCCGTGTCATTCCAGGCCTACAGCCAGATGTTGCTTTGATTATTTATTGAAACTAGTCCTTTCCTTTTTTTTCTCCCCTTCCTGGTTGATAATGAATCATAAATCTACAAGCGTCAGTGTGCACTTGACACACGATCATATAATTTGGTTAATGTATACATATAGCTCCATAGTTAATAGAATTGCTGATGGGATCGTGGCCGCCGGCACAATGGCTATGACAAATCACGACACGGATGTGGGGAGGGGGGCAGTGGGGGGGGGGGAGGGAGGGCCGCTTCTTTGGGAAATACTCCTCAAATTCACATCAGATTTAATTTTCTCAGTTAATGTGTCTGACAATGATTTGTATATCCTGGAGACACTCATGTTTTACCAAGTTATTACTGAATTTGCGCCAGATTTGCATCGTGGATTTGAAGAATATTATTTTGGTTTTACCCTTACAACATGCTTGATGGGCACTGTGTATACACTCAAGAGTCTTGTGGGGTAGAAAATCAATGGAAAATACTGAAATAAGGGGGGGGGAACCTGACAAATTGCAGGCCTGCTTACTCGTTATATCATAGACTACCACTGCGACTGTTGAGTCCCTGATATAGCTGGGGATGAGACTGCGAAACCGTTCCTGCCCTGCCGTATCCCACAGCTGAAGTCTTACTGTCCTGTCCTCGAGGTACATCGTCTTGGACAAGAAATCAATTCCGATGGTTGCCTGTGAACAATACAAAATGTTTGGAATTAAAACAATCCGCCGCGATTACCGATTGAATAAAAACCCTTTCGAACAAGCTGCAGCTTTCCGTTCAGGCATTTAAATCACCACTGGTAAGCACGTGCTTTTGAGTCTGTTTACATTGAGTGTTACCTGTGAAATCAAAAAGATGGTCCTTAATCCTGAGAGACCTGGCTAAATTTCATATTACTGCTTACTGTGAGTACAAATTCTGCGATTACAATGAAGCTTTCTAGCAGAAAAATCTGCACTTAAACGTAAACAAAAATAATTGTTTGCTTAATGCATACATCACACTGAACTTTTTACTGAGCCTTCTTTGCTTACAAAGCAAGCATAGAAATTGAGCGCTGAGTTTTGGCAGTGCAGCAATGAATTCATCAGACACTGACAAAACCTTCAGACTCTGATAAGATTGATATGCCTGGCCCCATGCTAAGCGTGGCTGGTTTGGCTGTGCAGTACTGAATCCATCAAACTCAGGCAAAACCTTTGGACTCTGATACAAGCTTCCATTTTATAAATACCCACCTGGTATGTGTTGTCAAAACTGTCGTACATAAATCTTGTGATGAGAGATGTCTTACCCACTGAAAGATCAGGACAGACAGAAAAAAAAAGATATTAGATTTTGAAGTCCATTCATGAGCGATCAAAGTGCTCTGGGTCAAATCAATACTAGGTTGTCAGGGAAACTACATACACTGTACATGTAACAAGCAATATAAAGGATGACAATGACATGTATATGCTGTAGGTAAAATTTAGTCATTATGTAGCACTCAATTAGGTCTAATTAGCCAAGTGTACATGTAGTCATGCCATGCACTTGCAGTCATTATCAACCAGACTTTTCATTTTTTTCCCGTCCCACCTGATGGGATTATTTTCTCGGAATTGCCGGAATCGTTTAACTTTGAGAGTACTGTTGGCACAAACAAATGTTAACTTGACAAAGCCAAAAGAATGAAGATTTTCTTTATTGCACCGTGATTTTGGTTTCCTCCACCAAGAAATTGTCAAATTCAAGCACAGTGAATTGCAAAACCTCGGCCATGAGCTACATTATGTACAGCATAGCATTGATACTACATGTACACCCGGACCCGTGGCTCTGACTTACTTCCACTGAGCCAAAATACAATGAACAAACTGGATGTCTCGTAATCCTTTTCTTGGAACAAAAGAACAAAGGTCTGTAATCGGGGAATACACAAAAGCTACAACACAATAGCCAAAAATAGGCAAAATATTCAAGACAATGTTTTCTCTTTGTGAGGGTGAAACGAAGCGTTAGACGGCGTGTGCGTGCTCTGTGCACGCTCTGCAGTCCGGCCAACCTTTGTTCTGGTATTCCAATTTTACACAATGTCATGTTTCAACGTCGCCCGTTTGCTGGCTCTAAAAATATTTTCATGGATACACGTCAGCCGGCGCCAACTGGTTAAGTCTACTCTGATGCATGTACACGTATGTACATGTATCAGTACCTGTGATGCACATTTGTACATGTTTGTACAAAGGTGCATCACAGGTTAGTATACAGTGCATGTATTTTTACAGGTAGGACATGTACAGTATTTATCAAGCATGATACTCT
Organism: Marthasterias glacialis; assembly: GCA_911728455.2. NCBI lineage: Eukaryota > Metazoa > Echinodermata > Asteroidea > Forcipulatida > Asteriidae > Marthasterias > Marthasterias glacialis. The sequence goes on along the minus strand of OU452233.1, from coordinate 10,272,940 downwards.
TTTGATACACTTTTGCTAAGTAGACATTTTTTAAGCACCATCAATTTGTCTGCTTAAGCAGCTCTATGGCGTGTCATGGCCGAGTGGTCTTAGCACATCCAACTCAATTTTCGGTGGATAGGTCACCGGAGTGTGGGTTGGAATCCTGGTTGTGACACTTGTTTCCTTAAGGAAGACACTATAATAGCTTCTCATCACCCAGGAGTAAATGGGTACCTGCGAGGGTAGAGATTGTTAATGTGAATGATTAGCAACCTGTGCGCTGATTTGGCTGCTGGTGCTGCATACTCCAAAAGAGATGAGATGGTTCTAGGAATGCTCAATACAAAGGGGTTATACTACTGTAAGGCACTCTGAGAGGCCTAGCTCACTTGATAAAGCGCATGATAAATACACGTGACTATAGATTGATCGTTCGTGTTCAAGCAAACTGTGATGACACAAAACAAATCACTACGACGATATTGACAACTCATTTTGAGATAAATCTTACCACTTTTTGCCTTAAATTTAAGTAAATGTAATTTACATACTGTAAATGTATCAACTACATGTAATATTACACTGGTACAGTGATGATCTCGAGGAAGTACCCATCGAGGAACGTGTACGTGCGAGTTACTCGAAGCAACTCGTTTACCACCCTCGAGTTTTTCGAGCAGGAACAGAACGAGTTCGAGCGAGTTTCGAGCGAGACCGAGCGAGTTTCGAGCGAGTTCGAGCGCTATCATTTGGTCCCCCAATTTCCATGCGATCGATGCCTTGCGAGGAGCGTTCATGCGTAAACTCTGACCTCGGGGATTCAGTGTCAAAACCCAATTGTAGTTGCCTGACTTGACCGCAAATACTTTCGCGGCATAACATGAAAATGCAAGTAGACTCAGTGTAGACTGCCATTTGAAATACAATGAGGGAATTTTACAATTTTTACTTCCAACTTAAACATTTACGGGACGGGAAATATTCAATCAGTAAATAGCCTTAGAATTGAAAATCAACATGGAGGGAATATTACTATTTACCTCCGTTTGAACATTTAATCAATTCTTCAATGAACTTACGTGTAAAAGATTTACGGGCGGGAATTCTGTAATTCGCTTCCATTAAGAAAAAAACTACAGGGCGGGAATTCAAAATTTTACATTTATTAACAAAATGATGGGCCGGGAACTCTACATTTGTACAGTCCACTTTCATTAAAAACAGATTACAGGAATTCCAATACTTACTTATTATATAGGGCTGGAATTCTATTTGAAAATTACAGGGCAGGAATTCTAAAGTTTACTTCATTTACAATTTTATGGGACAGGATTTCTACAGTTTACTTACATAAAACAAAACAAAAAGGATACAGGGCATGACTTCTACAATTTACCTCCGTTAAAAAGAAATACGGGCGGGAGATCCACAATCCACTTATAAAGGGCAGGAATTACGTAATTTACGTAACAAAAACACTTGGGCGGGGATTATGATTATTTACTTCGTTAAAACAATTACCGTACGTGATGGGAATTCTACATCGGCACTTAAAAACAGTCGGGAATTCTTCTGAATGTACTTCTATTAAAAAATAACAGGGTGGGATCTACACATCCTCCGTTGAAAAAATTAGCGTACGGGGCAGGAATTCAATATGTTTTGCTTTACTAAAAAAACCACGGTACTGGACCGGCACCTTAAAATTACGGGCGGGAATTTAAAAAAAAAAATCCAGGCGGGGAATTATAAGAAATATACTAAGAAATATGTGCTAAGAAATGTACGGGCAGAAAATTCTACAAACCCTAACCCTAACCCTAATGCCTAGTGCGGGAATTCTACAACTATAACCTCTGTCAAAAAATAAAAAATAAAATAAAATAAAAAAGTACGGACGGGAATTCTACAGTACCGGTGCTCAGAATTTTACGGGCAGAAAATTCTACAAACCCTAACCCTAACGCCTAGTGCGGGAATTCTACAACTATAAACTCTGTCAAAAAATAACAAATAACAAATAAAATAAAATAAAAAAGTACGGACGGGAATTCTACAGTACCCGGTGCTCAGAATTATACGGGCAGAAAATTCTACAAAACCTAACCCTAACGGCTAGTGCGGGAATTCTACAACTATAAACTCTGTCAAAAATAACATTAACAAATAAAATAAAATAAAAAAGTACAGACGGGAATTCTACAGTACCGGTGCTCAGAATTATACGGGCAGAAAATTCTACAAACCCTAACCCTAACCCTAACGCCTAGTGCGGGAATTCTACAACTATAAACTCTGTCAAAAATAACATTAACAAATAAAATAAAATAAAAAAGTCCGGACGGGAATTCTACAGTACCGGTGCTCAGAATTATACGGGCAGAAAATTCTACAAACCCTAACCCTAACCCTAACGCCTAGTGCGGGAATTCTACAACTATAAACTCTGTCATAAAATAAAAAACAACAAATAAAATAAAATAAAAAAGTACGGACGGAATTCTACAAGCCACTTCTATTTCAAAAATGATGGAGAAAATATTGGGAATTCGAGATTTTACTCCATAAAAAAATTACGGGACGGGAATTATACAGTACCGGTGCTTAGTAATATACGGGCAGAAATTTCTACAAACCATTTGAAAATGTACAGTGCGGGAATTCTACAACTATAGCCTCCTGTCAAAAAATAAAAAAATAAAATAATAAAATAAAGAGTACGGTCGGGATTTCTACAAGCCACTTTTATTGCAAAAAAGATTGAGAAAATACTGGGCGGGAATTCAAGATTTTAATCCATTAAAAAAAATACAGACGGGCATTCTACAAAGCTGTCCTGTGTGAAGATGCTTGGTGGAAAGGTCAAACCGTTTTATAAAGTTTGTTTCGTTGCAGAGCTCATGGATCTAGTTTTTTATAATTTTGACGAAAAAACCCGCCGTACTTTTTACTTTTAAAACTTAAGAGTTTGGCTTGTTTTCCAGTGAGAAGACGTCTTTTTTACGTCTCCGCGAGGCGCCCTCTCGACGTGTTTTCTTACTGGAGTATAAATTTTAACCGGCTGAAAGATCACCAAACAGCTCAGATCCTACTCTTTCCGATTATGTAAAGTTTGTTCTGATTGGTTGAAAAAAAACACCGTACTTTTTACAAAGAAAAATAGACCAATGAGAGAGAACGTCTGATTGTAGTCAACATTTGTATCGCACGTGTGACGGATCATCTACTGTCAATGACTCTCCTAAATCTTCCATCTTCTTTGCCCGATTTTCTGCGTTTAAGCTGTAAGTAAGCCTTTACAAATTACACAAAGTATTCATAAGTAATCATCAATCATTTCTGTAGTTTTTAAAAGATGTTGAACGTTTAAAACTTCAGTTTTCAGCTAGAGTTTATAACTTTGCAACGGTCACTTACTGTTTATTGGGGCATACAATTTTTAAGAAAGGGGAGACAATGACCGAGGGGCTTGATTATGTGATGGATTACCTGGGCTTCTTCAACTTCTCCATGCTTGAATCATTCCTCCATGCTTGAATATAAAATCAGAAGTTCATAGTACATGTACATGTAAACGTAAACCTACCTTACACTTTTTCCGCATGTATGATTAGCGTAATAATACTATATTTTACATTTTGATAAGTAATAATCATGGTAAGGGGACAAAACAGTCGATTTTAAAGGGCTAAAACTTGTATTTTCAAATATTCTGGCATGATTTTAAAAACTGTTTTTGACTTGCATTATCTTTTTTATATTTTATAGGTCATGAATCTGTGAGAAACCAAGGAATAGGACTAGCGCATGCCATCCACAATGGTGTAGTTTACACGGAGAGGTGTAAAACAACCCAATCAAGTGGTCTACATCTAAAAACATCATAAAACACGTTTTCTTGGAAAGAAATTTTTTTTTTGAGTGACATGACCCCAGCAAGATGTAATTATATTTTGCTGACTTCCAACTGCTGGTTTCCAAAATACTTGTATTCATATTGATGCAACAGTGTTAGCAGTGACTGTTTATAAATAATAAATAATAATAAATGTTCCAAGAAGGATTGTTTTCCATGTGTTTCCTTTTAAACTTATTTAAGCTATTATGTTTGATTCAGAATTTTTGTATGGCGTATAGTAATTTGTTAATCAACGGCGAATCTCCTTGATTTCAAATTGAAGAAAGTACTTTCAAGTATGACATTAATGATTCACAAGCAAGTACATGTATTGTGTTTTTCTTGTTCTGACAATGCATAATATTACCTCTGTTGGTTAAAAGAATATACTTATACAATACATTGATTTATGAGATGGGCCTTAGTAAGAATTCCATACCCCACGCTTGTCACCTCTGGGAGAAAATAAAAGTCAGCCTCGCAGAATCATTTTGTTTGCTTGCAGTCTCCTTTAATAACATAAAATGCTTTAACAGTCAGAGAGCCAGTGTTGGTTAGGGACTTAGCAGGCAGGAGAAAATAAAAGCCAGCTTTCCAGAATGATTGGCAATCCTATTGTTTGCTAGGAATGCTGAAAGTAATACATTTCACTTTGTACGCCGCCACTGACACACAATCAAAACCACAGCCACGAAAGGGGCCATGATAATTATTACAGCCATTGCCGCAGCGCATCATGGGGCTCACAAACCTCGGTGCAAGCGCTGATCAGGGGCAAAGTGGGTGCATGTTACATGCACCAAGTAGCGCAACTCTGATAATGTTCAGGCATTCTGTACATGGCAGTATTTGAGACCAAATCCTCCGGCCCAAACCTTGGACTTGTACCTGTAATGTGAAAAATTGTAGAACTGTTACAAATATATGCAAATATAGTGCTGTATTTTTTTATTTTAATTTTTTTTTTTGGGGGGGAAACAAAAGAAAATCGATAATGGGACGTGTCTGCTAAATTGTTTGAATTTTTATCAACTGAAGAAATGTCCGACCATCAACGACACTGTCCGAATTGGTGACGGAGTCCAAACTGGAACAGGAGCCCAATCCGAGGTTTGGAGGAAACAGTATTCAGGTTTGTGTTCCGTTTGTTTTGGCCGCGATTATTTTTGATCAGCTGGCTGTGATACCTCCTCAATTCATGGAACAAAACAAACGGCCCAGGGGCAGCGCCGGAAACGTAGAAATAGAGGGTAAATGGTTTCTACTTGGGGCCCAGGCGCTGATAACGACGGGTTATTTCGACCCAATAAAAATTAAAAAGCAGAGTCAGAAGTTTCAGCGGTCTCGAGGACGACCAAAAATGCAAAAAAATATTGTGTGGTTTAATATTACATGTAATGGGAACCCACATTTAGATTTCATATAACATTTACTTTATTGCGTTTTATCGATAATTCAACACGAATGAGTCTGATACCAGCATCCCGGCTATTTAAACGAAAAATAAATATAACTATTCAGAAACCTGTTCACATGCCGATCTCTAAAAATGTCGCTTAAAAGTAAGAATAATGTCGCAAAATCATGTTTTTCTCATGGAAGGCTCAATGCAAAAATCTTTAAAATTAAAAATTGTTTTAAGAATTTTAAATTAACCACAGTCGGACTTTTACAGATGATGTCTTATTGTACATGTAGGCCTAGCTAAAAAAAAAACGTAACAAATTAAAAGGGACTACGTGTACACATTGTATCTGATTATTCACACATCTTAAGTATGTATTATTATATTTTAAAAGGGATTATATTTGTTGTACTAATTTAAATCCATAATTTTAAAGGGATACAAAATGCTTAAAAAGTAAGATCTCTGTTGGTCCCGGTTCGTCGGCCGTCGCCGCGCTCGCGTACAGCAAGGTTTTAATCATAATCATTTGTACATGGAATAAGCGACACTGAAGTAGTATGGGACCATTGAAGTCATACATGAAGATGGCAATGTTTGTCAGCCGGAGATCGTGACTCTAAGACAACGAATTCTAACAGGAAAATCTCTCCGCGTTTTGTCAGTGCCCTTTTGTAACAAAGACGCTTTTGAAATCCAGAAACCTCGTTACAAAGTGGGGGGTAACACCTTTCAAAACCCTTTCTGTGTAGCCGCTAGAGCAGCTGTGTGGTAACTGGTATCGTCTTCAATCGGGGCTGATCTTCAGTTAGAAATCAATGACTTTGTCTTCACGGGTCAGTGATCCCCGAAGAGCACTCGAAACTCCTCGATTCCCTGTAATTTCTACAGCTACCCCCTGTAAGTGGATCGTGCGAGTATGAACGGGTTGCGTGCGAGGGGTTTGTCTTTTCGAGCGGTTGAATTTGCCCTCGATATTCCTCGAATTTCGCTCGTCTCGCTCGAAAGATTTATGGGTACTTCCTCGAGATCATCACTGTATTACAAAATTCAATCTATGTCGTGTAGAGTATTGTACATTACGATATTCAGTTGTTTAGCGAATAATTAAAGATCACAGACGTGCATGTATTAGTGACATACATGTACAGTACATGTATCATACAAGCTTCTACTATTCCCAAACCCACCCTAGACAAGTGACATTATCAGCCACTAGGCCTCCCTCTGACCACAAACCCTCCGCACTTCTTCCCTCTCCAGGACTCCGAGCCGCGCATTCTAATTTATGAGGGGACAGTTCTCTGTCAGTCCGGTATGGCCATACTTTAAGGTGATGGTTAGGGTTACCAAACTGATGAGGCCGATGCCTGACTCTCTTGTCAGTACAAATCGATAGAGAGAGGGCCACATTACACTAAAAGTTGTACCTCATAACAACACTGTATGAAAACCCAATGTAATATCACAATTTCATCATGCCTGTAACGTGTACAGACGTACATTGCTTTTAATTTCAAGTATCATAAATCATAGCGCTGTACATGTAATTAACATATTCGGGCATTCAGGTTTGCTCTGTGGTTTCGGCTCTGCCTTTCACCTTCTTGGACCCCTGACTTAAATCCCCCGACAGGAGCCTTGCATGTGGATTGGGTTTTCAGTCTCTACCTGGGTTTTCCCCATTTGGGTTTTTCCTCCCCATCTAAACCTGCCATTTCTTCATCATCTTCTCTACACAGGTACATGTATCTTCAGGTCTACGGGTCACTCACAGTGCTTGTCGCTTTTGAGGGTCCCTTGGTTTCATTACCAGAAAGATATGATAACAAAAATAATAAAAGGTGCCCTCCAAAACAGCATTACTACCAAAATTTAAAGAAAACCTAATGGAATATCACAATTTCACCATGCCCCCAAACTGCTAGGCTGAAGGCAGTCTACGTACATGTATACAAGTAGATCTGTATTTCCACATCAAGACCGTACCGTTTCTGTATGATTGTACAAAGTTTTCAAAAGGCTGAGGTTTAACGTTGTCCATGGGTCTCCCCAGGGGATCAACTTGGTCAAAGTGAAATAACACCACAATGGGTTTGCAATTTAGTCGTAAACCACATTAATTATAACATTAACCCTAACTCCTAAGGTGTTTTTGCTAGAGACAATCATACCAAATCCGCCAAAATCAAATTAATTGTTGGACAGTCAATAATGCAACTGTATTGAATCAATCATAATCAACCAGTGCACTTAATAATAAAAATCCTTCAAAATGTGCTAACAGGAAGACCAACTCCATCAAAACCAACCAGTGGTTCAACAGGGCTGAAAGCCTGTTTCCATCAAATCAACCAGGATTTCATATGCTTAACGACCAACTCCATCAAAATCAACCAAATGTTTCAATCTGGTGGTGTATGGATCAATCAAAATCAAGCAAAACCAGCCCACTTATGATGGATTTGGTACCGTATTACCGTTAGAGTTATTAATAGCCAAATGAAAATATTAATGTACAGTCTTCCTTTTTACTTTCAAACACCCCAGTCATGCCAGTGACACTTGTTCATGGTTTAAATTCAATGGTGCTGTACTCTCATCAGTTCCAAGTACATCAAAACAGCAGGAAAATCTACACGTTTGATTCATTATTACAATTTATGAACATGAGCACACTGTACATGTAAATGTAATTTGTTTATACTTTCAAGCAATCCATCATGACTTGTACTCCAGAATACTGTACTTCAATCACTTGAATAATAATAACAATAAACTGTTCTTACATGTATAGGTCTCTAGTCCATCACACTTAAAGGCAAGGGATACTTTTGGTAATTACTCCCAAAATAAATGAACATAAAGACTTACTTGGTAAGGAGCAACGGAGAGCTGCTGATGGTATAAAACGTTGTGAAAAACAACTCCCTTTGAAGTAACTAAGTTTTTGAGAAAGAGGTAGGTCTAATTTCTCGCTAAAATATTTGAATCTGATAAAGGCTTCAGACATGAAGCCTTTTTCATGTAATGAAAATCATACAGTTTTAGCATTTTCGGATCCATCTGCCTTGAAATACATATGTAACTACTCCAGATTTTCGACAATATCTCGAGAACGCTAAAATCTTTTGAAACAAAATTTTCAGAGGTTAGTTTTATGGTATCTACATGTACAATTACAATGTATATAGGACTGAAACAAACGTACAGTCCAAATACCAAAGTATACCCTGTCTTTAAGCATCCCTTTAAATAGGGGAAGAGCAAGTTATGTTTGTCTCGCAACAGATTCATTTACCCCTCCCTGTTCTTAGCTGTGCTGTGAAGAGACTTGCATTTATTTCTCTCCATGTCTTATTTCTGCATATTGGGGCAGGTTTCTATCCCTTCAAAAAGTAGCCCCCACCTTGAGTGGCCTTTGGGCCTTGTGATGAGTGAATTGCATAAAAAAAAATCCTGATGCGCTTTTACAAAATGAAGGCTGGAACAGATGGTTAAACAAACTGTGGGCCTCCAGCGGAGATTTGAAAATGTTCTCAGTTAGTGCAGTTCTAATTTATGGTGTGGTCAGCCGTTCCGGAGTGCTAGAGATGCAAATGAGAAGGTGCAGTGGCCATGTGTTATCAAACACAACAACCATGTTTTCTTTTCCAATAATGGTCTTTTCTTTGATTAAGATTCTTACTGAAAAAAGAGAAACACTGTAAGAGAACAACATTTATTCAGACAAACTGTGTAGGTGTCATGAAATCACGTACATGTCTGTTCCCCCCTTCAGCATCCATGGGGTCCTCTGAGTGAAATCTTATCAAAACTAATCCAGGAGGAATTTTGCATTCATCACGTTTCTGGTTCCGAGCATGTTATCTTACAATCAAGACTTGACTGTGCTCGCCCCGTATTTCCGTTTATACTACTAATGATAACAGAGAGAGATTGTCTCATCACAAACAGCTTGGCATACAATGACCCCCCCCCCCAACTCATGAGCCACCAAATTAAAAGGATCCTTGAAGCGTAAGTGTCACTGTTGGGAATCGCCTGCAACTACTGTACATGTATAATAAAAAAAAAAGATTAATCAACTGGGAATCTTAGTTTCACTGGTACATGTAAGAAAAATAATAACGATCACCTCAATTCTCAAGACTACAAGCCAATAATGTCAAAGGGCAGAACTGATGTAAAATAATGCGATGTTCCTTAAAACTAAGTTGTCAAAATAAAGGTTCCATACTTCGTTCTTGTACTTGGGCGAGGCGACTTTTCCTTAGTAAAGGGCACGTCTGAGATGGGAATAAATATTTGCACTAGAACATTTCAAAAGGGCACTAGGGGGCATGGGGGCATTTGCCTCCACTGCTCCCATGAAGTATCAAGCCTTGATGCAGTGTTGGCCAGAGGGGTGTATTGGTGTCCTGTGGAAACCCACAGCCAAACCCGTTTTTTAACCCTATCATGCCTTTAGCGATCATATCGGTCGAAAGCGACTTGTATAAAAAAATGCCCACAGCAACCTTCTTCCACTCGACTAAACAAAGAAAAGGCCATGTCCTAAATTGACATTTTCAAATTTTTCCCATGTTTACATTTCTAAAAAAAAAATGTTCAGTATTATTTTTTTACAATTTTCTTCTGGAAAATATGTAGTCAAAATTTAACCTTAACCACCCAAAATCCAACTGCATTTTTTGTTTGATTATGCTGGACTGAGGACTGCATTAGTAAACTGATTAAATGAAATACAGTACATGTCTAAAGGGTTATTGGCGGGGTTTATACAAATGTACTTCACGGGAATTGCGAAAGCGAAGCAAATTTTCTTGCGTCCCAACGGAAAAAAATTGCATACTGATTGTTTGCGTCACCAACCATGCCAACATTCCCTTTCACATGAAATATGAACCAGGCTTAGCAAGAACATGTATGTACTGTAATCTGTGATTCAGGCCATGTCGGAATTGGTGGCTGTGACTGGCTGAGGCTGTGGCTGCAGATGTATTGCTGTTACTAAGGGTGTTGCTATGGGCATCCTATGCTTCAACGCTTGTTCACATGACGATCAAACCGCAGTCAGTAATTCAGACACAGCCTAACATACGCCATTGTACGAACTGTGAAAGTAATGGAGGTGAGCAATTTTTTGACACATTTGTTTTGATCCTGTCCCATGAGATGTCAGTGACTGCATGATTTACTTGATTAAAAACTCTGATTGATAAAAAACTGACAAGAAGAAATGTTGGTTTGATTGAACCAACACATACACTGTACACACACACACACACACACACACACACCAAAATAACAGTTTTAAAACGGCCATGTTCAGGCTACAAGCATCTGGGACCTTACAAAAACAATGCCTTGGCACGAATTTCTCACCCTTGCACATAACCGCTAGTAAACTTGGTTCATCCCTTCACATGCGTTGTCTACTCCCAACAGAAGAGCCTAATGAATATTCATCAGCTGAGTGTCTTTGAGCACGGCTGATGACACCCTGCCCGTCTACAGCCGATGTCTGAGAAGTACGCATAATTGGCCATACAGATGTAGGGAATGATGGTTACACATAGCATGTCGTGCGGACGTGTAGCATTATGCATTATGTTTGGACCAAATACTCAATGTTGATTTGGACGTGGCATGCACAGGGAGTTTTTTTATTTAGTGCACTGATCAAACCGACTTATTGGACGGGACGTGGGTTGACATTTTGACTGTAATATTCACAGCAAATAAAATTGAATTCCGGCGGATGAAGTATTCACACAAGAATAAGCACTGAGAAGTATTAAGGATCTTAAGTGAGGAAGGCAACAGAGTCAAATGTACATGTACAGTGCAATAACAAAGACTTTAATAATGCATTCATTTTAAACAGTCCACTTCCCTTAAAACTGGACGTCAACATTTTTTAGGGGTTTTCAAGACAATAAAACAGAGCCTACTGACAAGAGGCATTTTCTAAATCTTAGAAAGAGGAATCTACATTGTAAGATTGGTCTGAAGGTGTACACATGCAGGCCTGATACTTCACGGAGGCAACAGAGGCGATTGCCTCTGCTTCACCTGGTCATTGCCTTGGTGCCCTTGAAATGTTCCAGTACAAATTTACAATTTCCTCATAGAGGTGTCCTCTATCAAGAAGAAAATGCCTTGGTGCCCTTGCCCCTTCAAGAACGAATCAATCAGGCATGCACATGTGTATGTGTAAAACAAACTGGTTTGAAGACGAAACCTGAGCATTCTGATACATTTAATGTCTCTAATTTCATTTTAAAGAATATGCACCGACACTAAGAATGCAGCTTAAAAGGCTCTAAAAAATAGTCCAACGGTGTGTCTCATTTCTCAGCTCTCTGTGAGCCCCAGGTCAACCATCTGGGAGTTAACCGCTTGTCGACCTTGGTAATTGCTCACGAGAAAGAAGATCAGAGAGTTTGACACTTGTTGATATTCTACTGGCATATCAGCTTTGACCACTATCCCTTGGTAATGACCAGTGGCTGGAAGCCAAGGGGTTAGCGATGTGGAAGGAGTCATCAGGGTGGAAACATTCAGTTCCCTGTTGACTGGGGTACAACAATTTCTGAGACTGTCTTACATATTGTAGCTGGTTTGTTCGCAGAGCAAAGGTTTGTTTCAGCTTGATTGGATCCTGTCTGGCAGGATTATTTCTTTTATCACACATTTTAAATCATATTGGAACCTCATCTCTGCTGCAATAATTGTAGTAATCAATACAATATAAATGATTCACAGCTTTAAAAAAAAAATGGCAAGTTCTAAATAAAACAACGGAAAACTTTAGATGAGAAAATTAGTTGATTACATTTTTGGCCCTTTTCAAGACGAGGGCTACATGTAGGGCTAAGGCTCTGTTAGTTGTTTAGAAAACGGTGCTCTTTCCTTACAGGGTTTCAAACCGGCGACCGGGACCCAAGCCGGAGCCAAGACGAAGCCGAAGTTTAAAAAAGGGCCTAGTCTCTACAGTGCTTGCATCCCATGCCCTTTCAGTTCAATACATTCATATTCTTCATTGACATTCACATGGTTTTCTTAATTTTAGTTTAAAAAATCTGAAATGAGGGAAAAAACGCATCTTGAATACAATGTAAGAGTTTAGCTCAAGTTCCAGTTGATTATAGTGTAAATTTCTGCACACTAATTGATTGGGCGTTCAGTTTTGAAATGGGATAAAAAAATGAAAAAAAACTTGAATATCTCTCTAAAGATAATTTATGTAATAACTGCACCGTACAGGTACATGTACATGTATACACTGTACACATTTCTGTTGAGTTCTGAGGGAAAAAAATCCCATCTGAGTAACCTTTTCCCCCACAGAACTCAAGCAGTGAGTGTACTCTATATACAGTGTTTATCACACATTGATGGTTGTGTATAAATCTAAATGATGAGCTTGTTTGTTGATGTCTGCATGCCAGGAAATTGTCCACGTACACACAAAAATGTAATAATGGCATTCTCCAGCAAATGCACAGCCATCATTATGAGTGCAGAATGAGGCCTCACCAGTACCATGTACATGTACAATGTAGGCCTGATACTTCGTTCATTGGCAAGGCAGGTTTCCCTTGGCTAACCCTGACCCTCCTCAGTCCTCCAAAGATGGAGGATTATATCCTCAGCAAACAGACAATGAAATATAAGTTACGCACATGTACATGGTGTAGCATGAACTTTACAGTTGCTGAGGGGGGGAACAACCCCCCCCCCCCATCCCCTCCTCTTGCCATCTCCATACCTCCACCCCACCCAAAACCAAAGTTATCCATTTGTTAGAAGTTACTTGATGGCACTTCACCCCTTTGACAAATGATTTTAAGCTCCCCCCCCCCCCCCCCCGCCCCACCCCCTCAGCAATCTAACTCTGATGATCTGGCCATACTAACTCAACACCTGAAACTACCTTGTATGGTAGTACATGTATGTCTGGCACTCTGCTGGTAAGCCTGATCAATTAGGTAATAAATCCTTCGTCTAACTTGCATGTGCTAACAGAATAAAGAAATCAGCAGTTCTTTAATATGATTGATAAGATTAAACCTGCAGCTCATGCAGCAACACCTTTGACTTTTTGTCCACCTTTACCATAAATGTCTCATAACAACTTGAGTCGACTATATTCTGTATAAAACATTGTACATATTGTACATATGTACATGTACATGTAATGTTAGAAATACATTACAACATGTACGAGTTAAGATTACAGATTTAGTATCATTCAGCACATGGTACAATTCAGCACATTCAAAACCTCTTTGACATACATGTATTATGCAAAAAGTCACTTAGGACGTATCCTAATTAGCGGCTATGGCTACGGCTGCATCACCACATCAACACGCATTGAACCACTGTACATAACACGTAAGGCTGTCCTTAGCAAAACCCTTAGAAACAGCTGTAACCACCACCACCCTTTGTACACAGCCTTACTCTGTGCCCCAACCCAAATCTTGAAGAAACTGAATATATCAGTGACTAACCATGCGTACATGTATATGACTATGACTATGAGTAACCCAGTAGTTAAGTCCCATTTCAACAGGACTCAAAATAACACTGGCCACCAGAGTCCTGTAATTTTAGCAATAGGCCAGTGACCTCACAGTCACAACCAAGTAAGTCTGACTGGCTAGTGTTCTTCCAAACATCCTTTTAAGACGTTACTTCAAGTCCAAAAACCGCCTCCAAAAAAAGTTCAGCATAATAAATAGAATGAAGCGATTTTGGTCTTGTATAACAAGATGGTGTATAATTATTTCTGGTAACGTCCATCGATGTCAGATTATTTTTGTCAGATTATTAATACCGGAAACTCAATATATCTTGAGTATACTTGATATATCTAGTATGATGGTCCAAGTTAAAAAAAACGTCATTTACACAATCCCTGTCCTGTCCCTGTACAAAAGCATTGCATCTTCATCACGGCAGCACATTTTGACTTCGCACAATCACCCCCCCCCCCCCCCAAAAAAAAAAAAAAAAAAAGAATCAGAAAAAGATATTCTCACATAATTTTTGTTATTTTCGATATCATTTATCAACATTGAATTTTCGATATATACTGTACATGTTACTATATGGTTAAGACAGTGATATCATTGATATCGATATCAAAATAGTGTTGAGTACATGTATTAAAAAAAACCTGTGATCTACATGTACATGTACATGTACATTGTAGCCCTAACCACCATCAGGTGTCTTCTAGGCACACTGCTCAAATGCACCAAAATGCAACACAGTTTACACTACAATTAAAATGAAAACCCTGTTACATGTATGTAAATGCAGCAAAATGTAACAGAGGATTCTACTGCATTGTGAAGTAGCCAGCTGGTTTACGCCAGTCTTGAATCTGGAAAGTTAACCTGTTACATGTATGCACCAACTGCATGCACTGAAGTTTGCTAGGGAGTGGGGTTGCATATATGGCATGCCAAGGCTATGTACATGTAGAAGTACATGTACATGTAGAACCCTGCAAAAGTGCAATAATGTAGCAGGCCTGAAACTTCACAGAGGCAACGGAGGCAATTGCCTCCGTTGCCCCTGGTCATTGCCTTGGTGCCCTTCAAATGTTCCAATAAAAATTTACAGTTTCCTCATAGAGGTGCCCTTTATCGAGAAGAAAATGCCTTGGTGCCCTTGCCCTTTCAAGAATGAAGCAATCAGGCCTGAAGTAGCACAGCGTAACAGAGTATATGGCAGTTGAGTTGATTGCTACATTTATAATTGCAACAAAATACATCAACTTTTATTTTATATACTTCACACACAGATCCTTGTCATTTGATTAATGGAACTTACATCACGTGTCATTCACTATTACTCCAAACTGCATCGGTGATCAAAAAGTCCTGTTCGCCCATGGGGATAAGTATTTCCAATTCAACAGTTAGTCCGCGTATTGCGCTATTTTAAGCTGCGTGTCAAGTTTGCTTAAATAAAAATTGGTTATCACGCGCACGTGGAGTCTGGATAAATATAGCGCATCTGTGTCACAGGGCGTTAGTCTACATGGAGTCGTCCATGTCGTTTAGAAGGGATTTCTATAATTTTCAGTGTGTGGGGTGGAACTGTGTCTATTTTGTGTTTATTGTGAAAAATATTCAAATAACAAGAATCCATGTGTGAGTTAAATATAAAACAGATAGTGAATGCATTTCGTTCGTGCATTATCGCATAATATGATCACTCGGTGAAATCTGGCTTTTCCATTTCACTTGGCTTTGCCTCATGATTGGAATAGTCCAGATTTAATCTCGTGGATATATTCTACGATAATGCACTCACATGCATTCAATATCTGTACTCCATTTGGTGCATTTTGTTGTATTTGGCAGTGATAGGGCTAGCCTCGTTCAAATTCAAACAATGTTTAAAACCATAAATCCAAGTTTACATATGTACAAGTAAAAGCAAACAATCATACTACAGTTTTTTCCAACAGCTTTGGCTTTGGCCTCAGTGCAGCTGAGGCTATATCAAAGTGTCTTCCTTCCATACACCTGTATACTACTTGTACTAAACTCACTCCAAAGGAGTAGCAAGCAAAAAAACAATTGGTTGATGCGACCTCTCGAATACCGTACGTAATTGATGTGCTCTACGAACTGAGGTAGCCAGCCACATGTACATCTACACCCATACATTAAGTACTGTACACGTGCATGTAATTTTTATGTATGTTGGTGGGGGATCCATTTGTAGTCACATCCATGTATGTTGGGCAAGTATACTAGGCTACATGTACATGATGTACATGTACTGCATGTAATGTACTGTAAAATTGCCACTGCTGCCAAGGTCCCCCATCACACTACACAGCACTACTTTTCCTGTACACAACCCTGCAATGAAAAAACAAGTCCCTTATGCCACGCCCCCTTTTATAAAGACAACAATCATTCATTTTTTGTTACTGACAGTTTGAGGAGAGGTAATGAGAGTGTTCAGCCGAGATCAAGGTCCTACAATGAACATAATTGTTCAAAAGAGGGCGCTATACCATGAAAAACTGGATTTTGTCCCTTTTTTAGGTTCAAGAATCAACATATTTTAAATTTACAAGAGAGACTCAACTTGATGATTAAAGGTTATTAGTTGTTTTTTATTTTCAACATTACTTAATCAAAACAAGATGGACCTAAAGAATAATATCACAAATATTGGGATACCAATGGCAGTCTAAAGCATCCGACTCAAATTCTAATGGCCAAGTCATTGGAGTGTGGGTTTGAATCCCGATTATGACACTCGTGTCCTGGAGCAAGACACTTAACCATAAATTGCTTCTCTTAACCCAGGTGCATAGATGGGAATCTACAAAAGTACAAGGGCTGAGATGGTACTACCGTATTTTCCTGCATGTAATGCACTCTGTGTATAAGGCGCAGTACCCTAAATCACCAAAATATGATAAAAAGCTTAGGGTAACTGGAAAGAGAATCACATTTATCTTGGTCTAAGTCTACTGCCACCTAGTGGCTCAGATTGCCCATTGTTTGGGTCCATTGTCAATTTACGAATAATGCTAGAGCTATGGACAAGGGTTGAAAAACAAACATATGATCAAAGATTGTTGAATTTTTTTAGTTGGATTTAAACCCATTCTTGTTCATGTTTTTGTCAGACTTTTGGGAGAAAACTAACAATTGTGATTGGACAATGCATTAGCAGGAGATCTGAGTTTAATGTTCTTTTCAAATTCATGGAAATCTCTGCCCCAATGTAAAGAGTGATAAAAAATACATATCAGATTAGTTAACCTAATCATCATGAAGACATTACAATAATTAATAGTTAAGAATGCATACGAGAGCCATTTTTTCACTTGTTATGATATAAATAATAACCTAAGAATTTGAATGAGTAAGAATAGATTAGGCCTACTGATAATTAAAAAGTGGTGGTCCAATACAGCATTTTGTTTAGTTACATTATATGCCCAAAAGAATGATACAGTACTGCTTTCTTGAAATTCTAAAGAAGCATGTCAAAAATGCCATATATCCAACTGCCACTTTGAAAGAGATTTTTAGAATCTTTCATGGATGTTTGACTTTGTTTCTCTTTTTTAATATTCCCTTTCAGGTACATGTATACTCCTAGAACTATGAGGTTCTTACATGAACCTTATACATGTAGGTTATGCTAATCCTATTAAAAACTTTTTACCCATCACATTTTTGCACCTAAAGCTCTTGTTTGAAACCCATCACGTTTTTGCACCTAAAGCTCTTGTTTGAAACCCATCACGTTTTTGCACCTAAAGCTCTTGTTTGAAACCCATCACGTTTTTGCACCTAAAGCTCTTGTTTGAAACCAGATCTCGCCCAAAATAGGCTCTATGTATTTTTTGTATTCTCATTGAGCGCTTGACGATTCCAGAAAATTCAATCTGCAAACTAAAATATTTAAACAAGTTAAATTCTTACCGTCAATCAGAATCCTTAAATCGGCATTGCCTTTCGAAAACAAATATGGCAGCTCAATTAGATTTAATCGTCGGTTATTGTGGACCAGCGTTTTGCGCAGCGTACCAGTTAGCTTCATTGTACATGTAGCCAGCATACAGTTGTAAACTACATGTTACATGCACACCAAATCAGTCACAATTTAAAGTCTGACAACTGTTGCATGAAGTTCAATCTCCCCAGCTTGAACGCCAGCATGCTGGTAAATGGTACATGTACATGTACTTCTACTTCTATTTCTACTTTGTTATTCGGCAGGATCCTCAAGTAAGCAATCATAGTTATTGTAAGTGTCTTGCTCAAGGACACAAGTGCCATGACTGAGACTCGAACCCACAATGTGATGGACTCAGCCACCAGAACTTGAATTTGGTGCATTCCTCCAAGACACGCTATAGGCCTACACGGTATGCTGCATGTAGCGCTGGTCAACAATAATGGTTCATCTGTTATACGGCCATAATTTGTTTACGAAAGGCAATGCCGATTTAAGGATTTTTAAGAGTACTTGAGGTACTGCCAATGGTGGCTAAAAACGCTAATTACTGACCTTCAAAAAGGAAAAAACAAGCAGCCATTTCATCACGCGGCCGGAACTCTTGCGCACTCATGCCGAAATATTGCCAAAAAGAATGGCAATATTAGCGAATTTATCATTGTCAAGACTGCCGAAGTATTTTTTTATGATTTTTAATATGATGTATTAATATACTATAGTTTAAAGTCCCTGTTCCTCTCTGTATGTATTGTCAACCTTTCTCATGTTTCTGAACAGGTGTAATTAAGCCCTTGCCTTGTTTTGTAGAACTAGAAAGAGGTTGTAGTTAATAATATTGTCATCTTTGTAATTTTTATGTATGATTCATGAATATTATAATTTGACCTAAAAAATTACACAGGAGATAAGTGAACAGGTGAAAGACAGAAACAACATTTTTGTATTAAAATGGTCTTATTTTCCCAGTGCCACTGCCAGATACGTCTATGTTATGGTCAGAAACTCATGTCATAATAGTATTACTATAGTCACTCATCAGGCAGAGTGAAAAAGTAGCGGTTGGATTCGGCATTTTCCCCCCGAGGCCCTATATATGAATGATATCCTATTCCTACATTCGTCATTTCATCCTCACAGTCACACGTCAATCAAATTTATTTGGTGCAGACGAGGTGAAGTCTGTGAATGTGATATTTAAAAAAAAAATTACAGCATAGACTGAGATTGTAGTAAATGTCTACATTATCAAGAAACAATTTCTAAAAATATTCCACCAGAAAGAAAATGACACTCTGACTGAAACGGAATATTTTTATCAGAATTAGGCCTAGATACAAAAATGACAGTAAACCTGCTAGTGCTACACGAAACCAGGTACACGAAATCAGTTGACACTCACCGCTCTGTTCGCCGAGAAAAACCAGTTTGAATTTCCTCAAAGGGTTACCAAAGTCTCCCGCAGAAGACATGATGAACTGTCCTTATATATTCACACAAGAAATTTGACAAAATGCGCAATTACTGCCGTATTATTTCTCTCAAAATCGCCAATTTGAGTCGAGAGTCGGCCCAGCCTTCCGCCACGTTAAAACGTCAATGTGCAGACTGCGCAAGCGCAGTATAATTTCATGTCATGGAATGGTTTGATTGGAGGCGCTTTCTTACCTCCGGTGAGGATGACTCATAACTTTTGCAGGTGAATCACAAGCCATGAGGAAATAAAAAACTTGTTTCTACATGTACTTTTCAAGAAATATTGTCTTTAAGATTGTTTTCATCATGAGTGTTGTACAGTGACTTAAGTCCATTTTTTTAATCATAACAAGTACATGCCTTATATCCCATGTAGATCCGTGTAGAAAATAACAAGCCAACGCAGTTGCTTAATTTAATTAAAAGGAGTTTGAAAAACATTATTGAACTTGACAAACATAAAATAAAATACATTTGGCCAAAACTTTTTCGAGACGTGTCATCCCACATGTGTAACTTTTATTTGACTCATAGCTTTTATTTTTAATAATGTTACATCATCAAGAAGTTGATGATAAATAATGGCAGACCTGCGAAATGTAACTCTAGTACTGATCATTAAAATATGTAAACAACTTCTAAAAACCATTATTTCCATGTTGTTAAAATTAGTTTCTACATTTTCATCACCAAAAGTGAAAACAATCGGTGGGGAGGGGAAGTTATATATTTAACAGTTTACAGACTACACTTCGCCACAACCAAGGTGACTTGCAGGAGCCCAAGTCCGATAAATAGACCTTTCTTTTGCAACGCCACAGACGAAGTTTTTCGCCAACCAAGACTGAGAAATTACAGGGAGCCATCAATGCAAAGCAAAAACAGATAATCACAGTTTGCAAAAATGTTACACAAATTTTCAAATTTTTTTTAGAATATGTTGCAAACAAACCAACCAATAATGGGATGTATTTTTTCTTTAAACAGGAAGTTTGGAAAAGTTTCCATATCCGGCTGCCACTTTCTCAGGGATTTTTTTGACTTTTTTAATGGATGTTGGGCTTTATTTCCCTTTTATAATATTACTCTCAAGGAATTGGTAGGAAAAACAGTAATTATTGACCTTAAAAAAAGAAAAATCAAGCGGACATTTCCTTGCGTAGCTGGAACTTTCGCGCATTCATGCCCAAACAAACTAAAATGGCGTTTAGTGAGTAGCATTGTCAAGCCCAATGTAGAAGTGAAATTGGCTTATTTTTCATGATTTCGACACTTTGTAATTGTTCAAAGTGCTAGCTGGATATATTCTTCAACCTTCCTAGATAGGTAAGGATCAAGGTTTGCTTAAATACCAAAAGTACACTTTATTGGACATTAAAAAAACACTTATTGGAGATAAAAAAACACACTTTCAAAAAAAATAGAACATTTTCAGAAAAAATATAACATGACCAGGGGAAATGTGAAAATGGGGGCAGCTGGTTGTTAAACCCCCAAATTAATGTTAACCAGCATTATAGTTATTACCTCATTTTCAATTTCTCATTCTTCTTTACGGTCTCTATAGATTAAAGAAAAATAACTGAAAAAATACACAATGGCCACAATTTTCAATGTTCACGATTTGTTAGCCTTTGAGAAAGACTCTGCAAGGGTCGGAACAGGAGGCCATTAACACTTTTTCACGATTGTTGCAAGGTTTAAACATAAGCCTAATACAACAACATTAATGTCAGCTCAACAAAGTTTAGCACACAAAAAAAAACTAAAACTTTTGATCTGCTTGGTGGCAGCAGACTACTGTGTGAACCTTTTGTTCTCTGAAATGGGGGCGTGATTAGAATTACTAGGCCGTGTCCAAATCAAGTGACTATGGCTACGGCCATGGACGCTGGCTGCAAAGACAACATTGATGAATAGACATTTTCACTTGTTCAGAAAACAGCTGTGGTAGCCATTAATTCTGACCCAACCTTACATAAACAACCAAAGGCTGTATCCCAATCAAGCGACTTCAGCTACGGCTATTGCCAGTGGCTGCAGTGGCAACATTGAGGAGTTGGCCTTTTCAGCAATCTGGCCGTAGCCACTGCCAAGCCATCAATTTAGACTTAATTGGGCTTACATAAACAAAACTACATGGTATGTCTGCTGCCCTCTAGCATCTCACTTAAGTCATTCATTTACACATTTACAGTATTTTGCTAAAAAGTCAATTAAAAAGCCTAAAAATGCACTTGTTTGTAATATGGGAGGAAAGTTCAGCACCATTTTTATTATCTATACATAAAAAGTCAAAAAAGTTGAATGTAATCTATTAAAATGTAAAATAGAAAGCTTTTCAAACAGCTGTTAAATAAATTATTTTGTTCACACGTATAATCTGTACAATCAAATATTTACAATTACAATTTTACTTTTGAAAAAACACTTTTGGTAACTTCTTACATTGGTCAACAGAGAAATGCGCTTAAACCCAACAATGATTTACGGTGCAGAAAAACAAAACTGAAATATAATTTTCTAGCACAAAAATCTAACAATTTGAAAAGTTCAAATAAAATTAATTCTGTGGGAACAAAAACTAATCATGTGGAAGAAATATGCCAAAACGTGGATGATGAACAGTCAAAATTAATATTCAAAAATATAATTTAAACAAGTACTGCAAAATGTAGATGGCAAACAGTAAAAATCAATATTTAAAAATATAATGCAAACTAATATGGCAAATTGTGGATGGAACAATTAAAATGTAAAATTATAATTCAGAACTGTTTCAATTAATGCCAATGTAATACTTATACTCTCAGCACAATGGTTGGTTATCCCATTTTTTGTTTTCAAACTACACGAAAGTACATCATTCGACGACCCAATGTCACTTATAAGGAAGGCTTCCACGCAAAGTACCACATCGCTTATAAACTGCTCATGATACCGTTTTAAATAACCTGTTCTAAATCCGCCTCGCTTGTAAGTGTGGACGCTCTATCATGATGGCACGATAGTATCAGGGGCATTTTATAAGCGATGCAGTAATGCTTATAAACACTTGGTGGCTAGTCAAATCGGGTGACACTAAAATTTAAATTTGCTGTCACTGTGTACTACATAAAGCAAGTTACATGTAAGAGAAAAGCACAAAATTTATTTTAGTTTAACTGTTCAACCTTTTTTTCACCACTTCCCCCCCTTGGCATTATACACATCCTTGAATCACATGACATCAAAAGATTAGACACAATCAAATCTGTTGGTCTAATTTCAAGCAGCACATTATTTACTGGGCACCCATAATAATAGCAATAATTATAATAAATTATAATAAACAGCACTTATAAAGCCCACGGTATCTGACAAAAAATGTCATTCAAGGGCACTGGTCCGCGAAGTCCAGGATTTAAATGCTCGTATTCAATACGCTCAGTTGAAGAGATAAGTCTTAAGCTGTTGTTTGAAGGATATTCGATTATTCTGCATTCTTAGGTCAAGTGGTAGTGAATTCCATCGACACAATTTTAGTAGTCATAAAATATATTTTTTATACTTCCTCATACTTTTTAGAAAAGTTTTTGATAACTACATTATATATAAACAAGGCACTTTTACAAAATTTCAGCATATGAGCTCTGCCTGTTTGATCCCAAATCAAAATTTGCAAAACAAAAGTCTTCACACAAAGTGCCTGTTTACACCCCCTCATGTTTGGTGAGACAGGAGACTAATAAACACGGCTTGTGCACAACTCTGTGTGGAATTCCCTTTAGAGATGTTAGAACACATCCAATACAAGAAGGCTGGCAAGCTGGGGGTGGGGGAAGACAGGGAAAAGGGGAGGAGCATGTAGTTTGACATCCAAACTTGTAACAAAATCTACCTATGCTCAAGAAGAAAGCAACACCTGATTTTGTTCATCTTGCCTAAAATCATTGAACACATTCAACTCTATTGACCTTACTTACAAATACAGTATTGAAAGCCCCAGCTCAACATTGGTAAACTGACTGTAAATTCTTGCTGTCTTTGCACAAATCAAGATATTTGTAATAAAACCACCCTGTGAAATTTCCAGCTCATTTCGTTGTTGCATTTGCAAGAAAATGGTAAAAATGCATTCAGCATTTTTGTACACATTCCTATAGGCAGAGTGAAAAGTAATTTTGGAACTTATTTCATTTATTGATTAAAAATGATAACACTTCAGGCAGAACTATTTCAAGGAAACTTTTCTGCCATCATTATCTTAATACCATGTAAGGTATATGTAAATCTGTGAACATTAAATTTTATGCCTGTCCTCTTTACCAATGTTGAGCTAGGGCTTCAAACAAATATTAATAATAACAACTATTGCAAAGCTCAAACTATATAAAAATGTATTGTCTTTTGAATACAATTTCACTAATATTGACCCCTTGTACGCACGTCACACGCAGCGACTGTGCCACGATCACCATTTTGGCAGTCAACAGGTATACCAGAAACACTTGAGTAGGCCCCCTTCTCATTATGACAAGTATACTGGTTTTTGGTTTTTCACTCTTTCACTACGGGATCGCCGCTCACAGCGGCTCAGTAAATTACTTCACGCGCCGGAAAGCCACTGTAAGCGGCTCAAAATCAACAAACTATAACACAATTACATCACAGCTGCACATTAAATTTCGTGGTGAAAGAGTTTAACAACATACATGTATGGGGCTTACAGTTGTTTGTCCCATCCAACGGACAAAGAATTTATGGTTAAAATGTCTTTTTCAAGGATACACGCGCCGCCGCCAGGACTAGAACCCACATTCCGACGACTGAGTCCGGTGCATCAGACCACATTAAAACTCCATATTCTCAGAAAAAGTCAACTGGCATGTGAAAACAACAAAAACATGACATGAATGTGAAGTGATGTCTTAAACATTCTATATGTTGAGAAGTAATTTACACCATAGGGTAGATGTTATTTGAAAGCTGGGTCCCTCCCATAGAGCTGTATATATACAGCTCTATGGTCCCTCCATACATTTGGGGGACATTTTTGGTTTGTACAGTATATAATGATGATGAAATGTAAAAATTAACTAATGCTGGCTATTTTTGCTTCGTTCATTCAAACGCCTTTGAGGATTGTACTTGACGAAAAATAAAACAATGTTATGAGTCTTCAAGAAATTGATGAAGATAATCTTTAGCAATGTAGCATACTTATTTTTTTAAGCAAATCCCCTACTGTTGGAGTTTATATGGGCAACAATTCTTATGGAGGTCACCTTCTTCAAAACACAGTTGGTCAATCAAAGAATAAGTTACAATCAAATATTATATAGCACTTTGGAAAATATTACACAAACATAATTACAATATTACATCACAGTTTCTGCCAGCAGAAAAAAAAACAAATGGAGAGAGCAATCACGATTAACCAATCAGTTCAAATAATTAGTTTTTTTTAATTTGCAGTGAGTCAGCATACTGTCCACTATTCAGTTTATACAACTGATTTACCTCATGTGGTAACAATATGGCAAGTGCACCTGTTTTTAATCCAAAGTCAACATAGCTCATTATGCAAAGCACACATCCTATATTCGTGTAAGCCATAAATCCTGCCAACACAGGTGTTTCATTTATTAGGTCTCAAGCACATAAACAATCACCCTTGGAGCCTTTCTCCAGAACCCAAATTAAAATCTAATTTTCCTTCTTGGGGGGGGAGGCACATCCTTTGCACCAAACCTACATAATTCACTCTCAATGTCAATAATTTCCTGCCCCAACTGTTTACCATCAGATATGCAACTTTGTAGTTGCAAAAAAAAAGGGAAATGGTGAGCACACTGAACTTTGTTAAGTATTTTCCAGTTTTTTATGGTACTAATGTTCAAGAAAATAAAGAAAATAAACTGATCAGCTGAAAAGTTAGATGTCTGCATTGGGACCAAGTTTGTGTAGTGACCTTTTCGTCAATTTGCGATTTCGATCACGCACACGTGGTCTGTTTTTCACTCAAATGCATCAACTCAATCGATTTGTCAAATAATAGCTAGTCAATGTATTTTTTTGAGCAGAAGATAAGATAAGCGTAAATGTTAACAAAGCAAATGTTGGCAGTCATTTTCATTTTCTATTATTTTCTCTACTTAAGTGCAATAGCTGATCAATTATCTCGCTGTAAAGATAAAGTTTTGTCATATTGAATAAAACCTACTGTTATTTTTATTAAGTACTCATAATTGTGAGGTAACTTGCAAACTTAAGAAACAGTGTTCGGGGCTTGATCCCGCTGGGCTAGCTAGTCAAACCACGCACCATTCAGCTGATATCTAGATTGACGATGACTAGGCTAGTCGAAATGTTGAGACCAATTAATAATAAACTCACTCCGTGGCAGTTTTTTTCTTCTTCAGTATTTCAGGTAGTCAGGGCCGGCCGGCACAACTAAGGCCAAATTGGCAACTGCGGCTGCCGCTGTGGCTGCGGATGCGGCTGTGGCTGCAGCTGCTGCCATAGCTGTGGCTGTGGCTGTTGCTAAGTGCAGCCTATGCTTCAACGCATGTTGACGTGGTCATCTAGCCACAGCTGCAGACACAAATTCAGACACGGCCCCACTCATACTTTGTATGCAAGTCATGCAGGATGTAGACATTTTCCCCACTGATGCACTGTGAAACAAGGCCTCTCCCGGGCAAACTCTTGGTGGTGCACTATTTTGTAAATCATCTGTATTACTCAACTGTGGCACTGAATAAAGTTCTGACTGTCAAAAGGAATGACAGACTTTATATATTGACCTCAACATTGATATGTATCCCATATTCACTTATACTTGGATAGAGCCTTTGTGTGTTTTGGCCTGGTTCAAAAGCAACTGGTCCAAGATGACTTTGATCTCCATAAACTTGTCTCTGTCCTTCAATATATTGTGTCATACTCTTCCTTGATGAAACGTACGGTTGAGTCTCAGTGGTGATGAGATTTACTTCTGAAGGGGTGGTGGGAGAATTTTGGGAAGTCAGATGTCGAGGGGGTAACCGCAACAGAAGCTCTTTATGAAGTGACTGCTCCGACCAAGGGTCGCCCCAAACTTTCTGGACCACCTTCTTCACCGCATTCGGAGGGTGCGACGTGATCTGGTCGAAACGAAGACAGCGGGATGATAAGACATGCTTCACAAGAGTGCTCTGTTCTTCCCTCACATTGGAGAGGTCCCGGTAGATAATGGGGATAATTTCTTTCTTGTACTGCTTGGCCTGGTCCATGGAGAAAATGACATCAAAATTGCGACGGGAGGCTAGATAATCTGGACTGAATATGATGACGGAGCGCCAGCTGGTCTCCAGGGCTTTCACAATGTCCTCTTCCGTATCTGAAGAACAAAATTGACAAAAGTGTTTATTAAAGTAGGATTTTATTAAGTCATCAAGGTTTGGGTTCGCATCCCGGTCATGACACTTGTGTCCTTGAGCAAGACACTTAATTATTATTGCTTCCCTTCACCCAGGGGTAAATGGGTTACCGGTGAGGGCAGAGATGGTTTGTGTGAACGAATCAGCTTGGTGCACTAACCTTGGCAGCACATGCTGTATACTCCCCAGGGAGCTGAGATGGTTTAAGGAATGACATAATTGGCCCAGGGGTAATAATGTTGGAAGCACAATGATCATACTTTGGAATTGTGCTATATAAGAGCCGATTATTATTATTTACTTGAACTTTATTTAGTGGAAAAAAAAAAGAAAAAAATTCAAGACATGCCGTCTCCGAATCAAGCGACTTTGTTCTGACAACTATCACTCATTTAAATGCATTAAATCATTATTACTTTTATTTTTATTAGGGAGCATTTAGAATCATCAATGTTTTTTTATTTAATTTTTGATTTTCTTTTTTTCGTTTTTGCGTTTTTAAACGGAAAGTCAAATTTTGATTTCCACTTATTTTCTTATTTCCTTCCCCACCCACATTTTCTCATCTTTGAGAGGGGGAGACCATTTTCATTTTGCAAAGAGCACTTCCACTGGAAAATCTGAAAATCTATGGTTAAGACCTATCTGGACCAGGGGTGGTTCTCACAAAACTTGTCTTAACTTAGGACTAATCCTAACTTAGGACTAGTCCTAACTTATGACTAGTCCTATAAGTTAGGACTAGTTACTCGTCTTAACTCGAGATAAGACTAGTCCTAGCATTTTGTGAAATCCACCCCTGGGCCCAATTTTATGGCTCTGTTTATCGTTTATGGTCACCATTTGCTGCTTACAGGATTAGCGTCAAAGTTCTGCGCTAGCTACATGTATGTAAGCAAAGATTGGCAAGTATTGTGAAGTACGCACATGCACAACAAAAACTTAACCTGAAAACTATGCTTACGTTAAGCACTGCTTTTACTACTTCTGTAAGCGCCGATTTTTCGCTTACAGTAAGCAGAGCCATCAAAGAGCAAGTTCGATCAAGGACCCTAGTTAACCACAGTCGACTAACTCTGATCAAACCCACGCTAGTTGACGATGGTTGGACTAGTCTAGTTGACTAATCACGACCAGCCTATCGAGGTTGGTCGCATCGCTGGTTACCAGTAGCCGTTTCATAAGCACAGCGAAAGGGAACCAGTTATCAGGAAAGTGATACAGGGGTGCCAGTTAGGTGTTTGACCAGAGCCTGAAAATCCTGCATAGACACCCTCATTCTACATGAAAAAGCCTGAACTCAATCTATAATTTTACAAGAAAAAAGCCTGAATTCAGGCTATTGCCTGAAAACTGGCATCCCTGGTGATAAAGTTGATTTCGCCATTTTCTCATGTTCTCGTTGACATGACATGACTAGAGTCGTTCACACTTCAACTTCAGCGCGCATGCACTACGTACGTCACTAACCAACCACTAGTTAACCATTGGTCCTTGATCGAACTTGCTCAAATTTGGCCCAGGGGCAACTGAGGTCGTTGAAATGATTGAACAGTTCCTACCTCCACCTGGAAGGCAGTTGATTTGCCAGAATACTTTGTAACCCTTCTCCTCCAAATAGTGGACGAGCTTCATGGCAAATATTCTGTCCGTATCACTGTACCAATCGTAAGACAAGTAGACGTCATAGATCTTCATCACTGTCAAATTTAAAAAAAAATAAAAACAAACTATTTAAAGACATTTGTATTATTCTAAAGGTAATTATTATTATTTATTATTTTATTATTATATCTTTCTGTTAATGAAACCAAGGGACATTCAACAGTGACTTGCACTCTATGACCTGTAGGCCTGAAGATACCTGTGTAGAGAAGATGTTGAAGAAATGTCAGTTTTAGATGTGGGAGGAAACCCCCAAATACATGTAGGGAAAACCCACACAATCAGGTAGGGACTGAAAACCCAATCCACATGCAAGGCTCCAGTACAGGATTCGAACCGAGGTCCACAGAGGTGAAAGGCAGGGAAAGAAACCACTGAGCCAACTTGAATGCCAATGATTGATTATAATGAATTAATGATTATTTTCAATCTGAAAGCTAGGGTTGTGCATCTACTTTTATTTTCCCACACACAGTTTATGACTTCCGTTTAACCGTTTTTACTAATTCAAATCCAAATTTTAGGAACTACGGAGCTGGGTACCCTGCGGTCGTTCGTGCCTGTTCTCTAACTTCTGTGTATCTTGAGCCGAACTACAAAGGAGGAGCAGATGTCAATGCACTTTCCAGGATTAAAATAGGACACTACACCCAGTCTTGACATGTGGAAACTGATTTCACTGTTGGGGGTGGGGGGGGGACCAGTTAAATGTCCCAACCGTACTGAAAGCTCAATGAAAACGTCATTGGTTTAATAATCTGAAAGCTCGCTGATTACATGGTGCTTGGTGGCCAAGCTGCCTAGTGAATCGGACTCGAACTCTGATGGCTGAACCATTGAAGTGTACTTATGATTTTTTGCACAGGTTGATTGTATCATGTGTTTACAGAAAACTACCGAAATACAAATGAATGTATTCTTCCAAATGCCAACGTTGTATGGCTTTTAAGTACATGTGATAAAACTTTGGTACTTTCTGTTACTTTGCAACGATAGGCTGGATCCCCGGTTTCCTCTGACTTACCTCCACTGAGCCTAAATACAATGAATGAACAAGGCTGCAAGCCTCTCGATGTCTCGTAATCCTCTTCTTGGAAAAAACGGACAAAGGTCTGGAATCGAGTATATCACAATAACCCCGCGTAATGGGAAAACTGGCAAAATATTCAGCACCATCTGTCTTCTTTGTGTGGGTGAATCAAAGCATTGAACGATGAGTGCAAACTCTGTGCACGCACCGAAAAAAATTTCCAGGCAAGCTTTGTTTTGTGCTTCGAATTTCACACAAAAATACAATACTCAGCTGAATTGGAACATAATGGCGTCTATACATGTCATCCGTCATCTTCAAAACTAAAAATATCACCACTCCTGCACTGTTATCTTTCTCTCTCAAAAAAAAAAAAAAAAAACCCTTAACACAACATTTTGTACTTACTGTCTTTGCTGGTAACAGTCAGATGATCCTTGTACAACAACTTAATGTCCACTCTGAATCGATGCCACACTACTGCAGCCACTATGATACACAGCATCACACAAGCTGCAGGAATGGTGAAGATGTGATTCACATCTTTCACATCCACTTTAGGTTCTGGGGTTGGAACAGCTTCAGATAATGAAAGAACCAAATAAAAACATGAATAGCAATAATAATAATACATGTAACTAGTTCTTAATTAGTGCACATATCCTAGTAGCGAGATCAAGGCACGTAACAACATTATTATCCCGTTCATCAGACATAAATGCGGGCCTGATACTTCACAGAGGCCATGGAGGCAATTGCCTCCGTTGCCCCTGGTCATTGCCTTGGTGCCCCTTGAAATGTTCCAATACAAGTATACAATTTCCTCATAGTAGGTGCCCTTCATCAAGAAGAAAATGCCTTGGTGCCCTTGCCCTTCCAAGAACGACGCAATCACGCCTGTCTTAGACCGTTCCTCAAACTTCTCCAACTCCCTGGGGAGCATACAACCCCAAGCTGCTGTATAAGCGCTAAGGGGTTAATCCAACACAATACTGTCTTAGCCCTCTCAGGTTCCCATTCATACACCTGGGTTAAGAGAAGCAATTATGGTTAAGTGCCTTGCTCATGGACACAAGACAATGTTGATAATCTATTACATAACTTGGTTGCGGAAGTGCTGACAGGTGTAAATAGACCGTTACATGGCCGAACACCACCAAATGGGAACGAGTGGTTCACACATCTTGGTAATTGATCGCCTACCAAATTTGATCGCCTACCAAATTTGATCGCCTACCAAATTTGATCGCCTACCAAATTCCCCCAATAGACAGTTGAAGTCAATGACTGGTATGACACCATGCAATTTTTATGAACTGCACATCTATTGATTGAAAAAATGTATAACACTGAGTTCACGATAATTACTGGTGTGTCATGGCCGAGTGGTCAAGCGCACAGGACTCAAGTTCTGGTGTTGTGATCAGCAGAGTGTGGGTTTCAAGTCCCAGTACTGACATTTGTTCTCTTGAGAAAGACAATTGACCATTGTTGTTTCGTCTTTCAAATTTGGCGTAAAGCCATTAGCCCTGTGTGCTGTGTAATGCACATTAAAACCCTTACAGTCCCTATTCCATCAACCTCTAATAGCAGGGTTTGTTGGATTTTGTTGACTGCATGAGTAAACTGAAATGCTTTACATGGGTTCAAGCATACCACCATAATCAGAGTACCACAGTTTGGGTGTTGAGTTACCCATATGGTGTTGGAATTTGTTAGAATGGGGAAGGATCCTCGTAAATCACTCAAGGGAGTTAGGGTTAAAGAGCCCGGTGCACTTATCGTTAAGAGAAGGGATTTGCCCAGGTGTTTCTGGCATGTTGGCGGCAGGAATGACCCGCAGCACCTTGTAAACCCATACAGGGTGCTATATAAACTGGGCGTCATAATTTGTAACTCTGCATACCCGTCTTAAAAACCAATGAGCACCATGAGCGCCCATATGCGGCAGATACAGGCACTTTATAAATGTTTTTTAATATTTTGTTATGTTTTAGGCCCATGAAAAAAGTTCCCGGTAATGCCGAATACCGCGGTATTTTGGCGACGGTATTACAGAGTACCCAAAAATTGAATACCACCCAAGCTTGCAGCTAGGATAAAGGCTAACTCACCTGGGGATAATTGTAACAGGTTCCAACTATCTACACGATCACTGTTGATATTTAGAGCATACACCCCATAGGCAAAGTCTGAAATGTTCCATATCTCAAGCTTTACACCAAAGATTGGTTCGCAGCCACATGTACAACTCCTGAAAGTGATAAAAAAAACTCTCCATGAATACCTCCATTTTTAAAGTGACATTAAAGCCCCAGCTCAACATTGGTAAACTGACTGTAAATGCTTCCAGTCTTTGCACAAATCAAGATATTTGTAATAAAACCAACCTGTGAAAATTTCAGCTCATTTCGTTGTTTTGTTTGCAAGAAAACAGTAAAAATGTATTCAGCATTTTTGTACACATTCATATAGGCAGAGTTTTCGTCTCACTGAGATGAAAACTAACTTTGGATCTTATTTTGTTTATTGCTTAAAAAAGATAACACTTAAGGCAGAAATATTTCAAGGAGAGTTTTCTATCATCATTATCCTTATACCATGTACGGTATATGTAAATCTATGAACATTTATGTTTTTCTTCTTACCAACGTTGAGCTGGGGCTTTAACAGTTCTCTCAAAAGCGACAAAATTCTCTCCTCGATAACTCATTTTAAAATCTACACTAAAAGTTCTTCCAAAAGTTTTGTTTAAATTTTCAAATTCTCTCCACTGTGATCATATTTCCATGGACTGCAGCATTTTTCTTCCCTCAAAGAATAGCAGCCTGTAAATTATTGGGAATGATGTGACTGCTTTTGTTTGTCGCACTGCTGTATGCAGTGTACATCATAAATCATCATCAAAAAAAAAAAAAATCAGGACGACTTGACAGGATTTATTGTTTTTATTAGAAAATCTGGACAAATCTCATCCCTGAATGGTATTGAAATCATTTATCTGGAACACAAACTAAACTATTCAACTTACTTATCATCATCCGTCATTTTGGCAAAGTAGGAGGAAGTTGTGTACACCGTCCCTTGCTTATTAAGATCCTCTGGTAAGGACAGCAGATACAGCCAGTTATCCTTGTCGTGTAGCGAAACATTCAAGCCAGCCGAGTTATTAAACTTGAACCAGTTCTCCCCTGTCTGAGATTGGTGATCACCGACAAAGTATTGGCAGTGGAAGGTGACGTTGTTGCCAATGTCGGCAGTGACATTCATACAGCCAGGATGCTGAATATTGATCGGCGGAAGTTTGTTGTTACAGTCTGAAGGGGATGGAAAAAAATGGTTAACAAGAAATTGGGATCTGGTAAGTGGAAAAAAATTACAAAGACTTTTAAAAGTACATTCATAAATACCCCAGACAGTTTATCAATTCTGATTGGTCGAGAGCATGTCACATGGGGTGTTTAAATGGCTGATAAAGACATGGCCGAGAGTGTTTATAACCAGTGTTTATAACCTTTCGTTGTACAAATGAGGATTATAAGAGATCGATAGGCTGCCACCATTGTTTTTCATTGTAAAACAGCATATCCAATAGGTTCAGACCTATTCACGGTAAGACATTCCATAATTTCTCAAAAGAGAACGAAAAATCTGTTGTACTTACTTCATCTAGTAAAGACTCTTCCCCTAAAGCCCGCCCCCTTCCTTTGTCTCCCTCTTCATTGTTCATCCCTTGCATCTTCTGACTGCTTTCTGCCTCTCTCTTTTCACTTCTTTCCACTGCTTTTGTTACTTCAGTATACTTGTATGTGTGTGTGTTGTGTTGTCATTTAGCCTTTGAGAAAGACTCTGCTAGGGTCGAAACGTGAGGTCGCTAACAATTTTTTGCTTTTACTTCATTTAGTCATGGTTTCATTGTGAAAACGATTTCCTTAACAACAAAATTTCTTCAGACGCTCTTGAAAATTCTGAAAAATAATACCGAGCAGAGGCACGGTCCAGATGTATTAATACCGACGTGAAGTGGTTTTAAAAAAAAAAATCAAAAACTAACCTTTGATAACTTTGAAGTGGATGTCCTGTTGAATTGACTTGCCATTCCCAGATGCTATACAAGTATAAACGCCTGCGTCCTTTTCCTCGACATGTTTAAACCGTAGCACCTGTCCTTGCTCTAGCAACGACTGCTCAAGAAGCTTATCTATTGGACGTCCGTCCTTCTCCCATGTTATGGTGCAGAAGTTTTCTGCGTAACAGCTGAGCTCTTTGAAGAGTGTTTCAAAAGTAAATTCGTAATTTGAAGTTTCTTCAAATCGTAGAACGCCATCTACAAAACAAAAACAGAGATTCAGAAAAGCGCTGAAATCATTTTTAAAGTAAATTCTTAATTATTTGTTTACATTTCTTTAATTAGGCACGTTCATAGGTCTTGTTTTTATTTAGTCAATAATACGCATTTGTACATTTTTAATCAATTTTGCACAATCTAAATGAATTGTGACCCCTCATGCCAAAAGCAGGCACTTCCTGCAAAAATTAAAAGCCAGGTTTATTTGCTCATCAAATAAAATGCTTTAAAATAAAATGTTATTAGGGCATATTAAGGTAAATACTTCTCAACATATCTAGAATGTTTAATGTATCACGTGTTTCAGTCATTGCCAACTCACTACTTCCAAGAACTGCACGAGTTTGACATGGAACGTCACAATTACTATTATTAATATCATAATTAGTAGTACAGTAGTATTTGAATGATTTATTTTGCAAGGTCAAGGAAACAACCTACTCATATATTACGTATAAATAGCTTCCTGGTGCAAACAACAATAGTAACTGATGTTAACTTCCTCTAACATTCTACATTACGTCCTTTACATTGTTGTGTGTCTATGAAAAGTACAAAATTTCCCAAAACATAATTTTTGTCATTGGGAAATAAAAGCACAATGTTTTGGGGTTCAATTTAAAGGTAGAATACAGGATTGGTATTCATCACAGCATCTTTTTATTAGAATCAGTCTGAAAGCTTACTGATTAATTTTGGGGTGAACAATGAAAAATTGACTGGAGGAGGATTTGAACCTGCGACCACTGGCTTTACATACCCATGCTCTACCAACTAGCTCTATGATTGAATCAGATATTATGGGGTGTGATCCCTGGCTACACGGCAGTAACCGATTGAATAGCTTCAGACAGGCAGCCCCCGAACAAAGATATTGACGAAATAGGGAGACTGCCAACATTAGGGCCGGATAGCTCAGTTGGTAGAGTGTCGGTACGTTAAAGCCGGTGGTCGCAGGTTCAAATCCCGCTAAAATCAATTTGTTCACCCCAAAATTGATTTCAAAAAAATGTACCCAGTCAGTTTCCCTCGTGGTTTACTGCTTGATTATGAAGTTCAAATACGAGTACCAATCTTCCTGGGATTCTACACTCACAGTAATCGGTTGATTTTGCAGGATTGAGGAAGGCTTCCCCATGAACATCAATGAGGGGGTGGGGGATTCATTAAAACTGGAGGATATGAATTGAATATTATGTAACATTTCCTTTAAGGAAGTTTCATATTTGTCAGGTCTACACAATGATCTACCCACAAATGTTTTTAGAACAGAAGTCTTGCTTTGAATGTGATAGCCTTAAGTTCATTCAATTGAAACCTTCAAACTGGTTTCGAATGTTTCAAAACTACTCCATGTATAATACAAAATGACACATGTGCCATCAACAGTTTACACGTGGACACTGTTGGATAAGGATATTGAATCAGCGATGAAACAATTCAAGTTGGCCGCTGGAGGTTGGCAGGAGGGTGTTGAGAGTCGGTGCTGAGTGGGAGCTACTTTAAAAGAAATATTTAATAACTAACCATCCTGCTCTTGGTGCCTTTTTCCCACCCGATTCTCTTCATTCGTGTCAGTGGTAAGCGGAACAAAGTAACACTGAGCTCTCGTTCATAAGCGACACAGGGTTATAATCCCATTACCTAGATTAC
The DNA here is from genome assembly GCA_911728455.2 of Marthasterias glacialis. Taxonomy (NCBI): domain Eukaryota; kingdom Metazoa; phylum Echinodermata; class Asteroidea; order Forcipulatida; family Asteriidae; genus Marthasterias; species Marthasterias glacialis. The sequence continues at coordinate 10,237,561 of OU452233.1, read as the reverse complement.
TCTAGTGTTCTTAAATAACACCAGTCAGTATAATTTGGGTTGCTGGTGGCATCCCAGGTTATACTGACTGGCGTTATTTAAGAACACTAAGTGCTTTTTCGAGAAAGTTGATGCACCATTTGAAACCATTCACTATTGTGGTTTTGAATGGTGATATAGGGCCTAACTGCGTACAGTGTTGAGTCCCCCAATGGTTTTAAGTGGTTGGTATAAGCTGATAAAAAGCCTTGCGAGGATCGTTCCAACAGGTAATACACTGGTGTGAATCAATGGACCCTCTATGCTATGAATGGTTTTGAATGGTGCATATCAACACTTCAAATGATAAAACCATAGTGTGTCAAACAGCAATGGGGAAACGTGAGATTTGGAATTTTGAATGGTCTCATAGTAGGAGGGTTCATAATATCGCCAACAACTGTGTAACACATTCAATTTCCTGTACATTTACACCGGTTATGTACTGAGTTGCATAACTTTTGCATTTGAAATTAAACCTCATGAATTCTTTGCAAGACACCTGAAACTATCCACCTTCTTGCATAAATTGATAAACAACATTCCTGCTCGATGCATTTCCTACGAGCTTGTGAATCATCAGGAGCCAAACCAAGGTTGTGGTTGCGGAGTGATGTCACATTTACCAACCGGAATATCCAAACCAGGAAATGAATCCAGCCTTGTGCTACCTTTTTTTCCTTGACAGCAGGGTTGCCAGCTTATGTTTTACTAGCTCTCACAAAATTAAATTTCAACAGGCCATTTTAAGGGCCCATGAAATGTCATTTTTTAATGCAATCCTTGGCAATGCACCTTTGTGTCCCATTTAACCTTATTTTCAATTATTTTTTTTTGGTGCCATTTTCGAGGGTATTTTGGTTCCTTTTTGTTTTTTATACTAATGTAAACTTCCATATTCATGAGCAAAAGTGTGATGTCATATCAGGCAGAAACCTCAATGTTGCAATTAGTTTATGCACAAAAAGTTGACAGAATTTAGGATATTTTGCTGTCAAAAACTTTCTTTAGTTATTCATCGTAGTGTCAGTTCATGGCAATAAGCCAATGAGCAAACTTTTCTCACAAATACTTTCAGTACGCAAATTTTGGGGTTCACAATTTCATGAATTTCAACAGAAAACTAGTGTCTCCCTGAAATGACATCACAACAAAAGCGCCCTCAGTTGTTCGGAAAAGTATGATGACAAATTTCAAATGTTTTTAAGAAGTGCACTTTTCAATAGAACTAACTAAAAAGGCCTGTCAATTAGTTTTCATACACTTAAAGGGATTAGAAAGTAGCACAAAATGTGCCTAAGAAATATTCAGTTTAGGCCCTTGTTTAGGAGTATTTGCCCTGTGTAATAGCATAAACAAGTAAACAGTGTGATGGCATGCTTGTTGTAGAAAATTATCAGTACCTTCAAAGAATAAGTTGGGCTTCGCCAGTGTTTCAGGCAGGATAAGGGGTGGTCCCAAATCGGGAGACTCGCAAACGTATAGTTTCAAATTTTACACAAGAAAAAATGTCAAATACCTGCAGTTTGATTTTGGTGACACCGTGGAGACCCTGTGGCGTAATGAATGACAAATGTGGTGACAAACAGGAAGACAAACATGGTAAAAGTCACTGGTCTTCTAAATGCAGTCTCCATATCACTCCAGCTTCTCTACGTCCCAAGTGTGCCTGAAAATAATAATAATGATAATAAACATTGGCAATAAAAACCTTTGACAAGGACTTAGAAATTGTTGTAAACAATCCGGTCTTTTTGCAATTTAGGGAGCGTCTCAAAAGTCGGGCATGCTCTAGGTGTGAAGGAACGAACTTACTGTAGGCATAAACCTGCAATCCAGTGGACTCCCCGAACATTCTGCTGGACCATGACATTGTGCTGAGCTATGGGAACATTCCCACAGGACAGAATGTGCGCGTTGGCATTTTGATTGTCCCAAAGAGACACCCTGGCAGTCCAACATACCGGTCCATTTACGCCCACGTGATTACTTAACTGAACCAACGAGAATGTTCCTACCGCTCTGATTAGAAGCTACCTAAGGCAGATGTGGAATTGGATAACTTTGTCCTTAATCCTATCAGTTGTCGTTTGCCTTGGTTACTCCTAACCAGTTTGCACCGGGATTCTTCCATTTTTCCCCCATCCAGCCTGATGAGATTATTTTCTGGGAATTGCCGGAACCATTTTTCTTTGAGGGTACTGCTGGCACAGAGAAACCCTGACTTGACAATGCCAAGAGAAGAACAAATCTCTTTGTTGGATCGTCCGTTTTGTGGCTCGACCGAGAAAACGTCAAATTCACGCTGCGAGAATTGCAAAACATCAGCTGTTCCCTACGGCATAGGAGTGGCACTAAACATGGAGGCATGGCTCAACTGCCGGTTCACTTTGACTTACCTCCATTCAGCCGAAATACAATGAATGAGCAATGGTGGAAGCCTCTCGATACCTCGTAATCCCCTTCTTGGAACAAAAGGACAAAGGTCTATAATCGGGGATTACACAAAAACTGCCTCCCAATGGCCACAAAATACGAGTAAATGCACCTTTCTTTGTCCTTGTATGGGTGAATCGAAGTGTTGCACAGCGCATGCGTGGTCTGCGCATGCTCCGCAGTTGAATGACTGGGCAACCTATACTCCGGTGGTCTGAAATTACACAACAGCGTCGCAAGACAGCTTCCGTTTCCAGGCAGGGGAAACATTTGCGTGCAAACAGGACATCTAGCACCAACAGGTTAATAAACTGTAATGGACAAAGCTCACCATATATACAGTAAAGGAAGCAACGATCCTGGAGCAGGCCCACTACTCCAGATTAACCCTCCTATACTGTCTGACCAGTCAATATCATCCAGTGTGGTTTTGAATGATAGATAAACTATGCCAGCTTACAGAGTTAGTTCTGTGCACAGTTGTGCCAACATATACAACTACTGTAGTCAAATGGTTTCAAATGGTTGGTCAAGTCCCCATAAAATGTTACCATGAGTAGAGCAGGCCTCGAATTAACTCACGGCAGTACGGCACCCACACCAATTGCCGTGGTGCCCTGTGCCTTTGACATGGTGCCCTTCACATAAGTCCAAATTTACATTTTCATCATAAGAAGTGCCCCTTATCAGAGGAAAATTGCTTTGCCCCTTCAAGAGTGAAGTTCAAGGCCTGGTAGAAGGGTTTAAGGCTTAGCCCATTTTTTCTTTAAATTTCAGGGTACGACAAATAAAAATATCCTGAACAAACATAATCCTAAATCACCAAAAGAGCCACTCACAGGGAGAGCACATCAAACCTGAACCTAGGTGCAAATAAACCGGCTAGGATAAACTTGTACAAGTCAGTGTGGTTACAATACTTACACAGTTGTTTAACCGGCGAGACTCTTTAAATCACAGCAGATTGGTAGATCTACACTGTACTAATCACCTTTGTTTTCAAAATAGTTTAACTCAAAACAAAGCTTTCCGATATTTTGCAAGTTGAGAGAGACTTTGCTTTCCTTACTTATCTGTCAGTGCCAGCATGTTCCAATACACAACTTCCCTTTCTGTGAGTACTTATTAAACATTACATTTATAACCTACATGTAACAATATTTATAGAAACTTTACAAACAATCATATTTCAAGGAAGTTATACTTATGATTGACAACCTTAACGGCCCAAATGGAGAACAATCTATTCTTCCTATTTTTTTAAATGCTTTCCCTGTTTACTTTTACTTAGTGAATCATTGTCAAGGATTGAAAGTCCATACAAAAGACTTTTATATTAAGCAGTGGTGTAACCAAGGGGGAGGGAAAGGGGAAACATCTTTCCTCCTGTTTGCCACCCCCTTGTCAACCTCTGGACACTGTGAAACTTGCTATAATCAGGCAATTTTAACTGGAATTGGCCCCGCTCTACATTACTACAAAAATATGTATCTGTGGTCCCTACAAAAACGATGCTGGCTACGCCACTGGGGGTACAGTAAACATTTTTGTCATCACCCTGTTTATAATAATACTGTACTTTTTAAACATTATTACTATTTTTATTTATTCAAAGCTGAATGAGGCTACCTGCCAGTCAAGGAAGTTAACTTAGGGGCATATGCCAGACACTGCATGCATGATGTCGTAAGTACTGCAAACTGAACAAAACGGACCCTTCAACCACCAACCAGATTTAGTACACCCTTCTGTATCTAAAATCTAAAATCTCTAACCTTGCCCTACACAACAAGATCCAACAGTTCTAAACCGGTGTTGTACTATGTTGCACATTCTTTAATGGATGTTGGGCTTTCCCCCTTTTTTTTTCTAAATTCTTCTCGAGGAATTGATAGCTAAGATGCTAATTACTGCCCTTTAAGAAAGAAATTAAAGTGGACATTTTATCCCGCGGCCGGAACTTTTGCACGTTTATGCCCCCGTAGACAGGAAAATGGCTTATTTTTCATGATTTCGACACTTTGTAATCATTCAAAGTGTCTGTTCCTCTCTACATACATTCTGTCAACATTTCTGGACAGGTAAGGATATTGTGACATAGGGCTTTGTAACATCGAGCCGACGTCTTTTGGATGGGACGTAAAACTGTAGGTCCTGTATGTTGTGTAATGCACATAAAACACCCAGAACACTTATCGTAAAAACAGAAGGGGCTTGCCCCGGTGTTTCTGGTTTGGCTGCTTAATGCGCCACCTGAGCGTGTTTGGAGCATAGATCATACACACTGTAATGCGCATTTGATCATATTAATATGGAATTTGCGCAATATAAATGGAAAATTATTATTATTAATTATTGATATAATTTGACCTACATTAAAAGGGAGATAAAGTCGCAGCCGGACACAGCATTTTTGCCCATGTATCTCCCTTGATTGGTTTACTCATAGAGCAATGGTTTACTACGTACCTACATGTACTACTAGGATATAGATGAAGGCCAGAAGCTTGGTCACTGGTGTTGGTGTTTCTAGGTACTGTGTAGCAATTTGCCAGGAGCAATTATGGACGACTGACTACCTGAGGATTCATTACTTTATGACTCATTAACTGGGCCTATCAACAGTGTGAGTGGATATCAATACAATCATGTAGTAAGTGGAATCCAATTTCAATTCAGTCACTCGACCCCCCCCCCTCCACCAAAAAAAAATAAATAAATAAATAAATAAACAAATAAATAAATGAAAAGTCTAAGAGTAAGAGTAAGCCTCTAAAGTAAATGAATACATGTAAATCTTAATTTAAACAAATGTTTTGGGCTATAATATTAATACTGGAATTAGTAGACTGGGCCCGTATTCACGAAACTTTGCTTAGTGGGGTACTTAAGCTTACACTTAAGTTTTAAGCACCCCGCTAACTTAAGTTGGGTACTTATCTACCTATTCACAAAACCTCTATGTACTCCACTTATCTTAACACACCGCTTAAGTCTCAAAAGACAAACTTATATTGATCACACTTGTGCTCTTGCTCACAACTTATACGTCAAGAATTGTTACGATGGTGATTGGAAGCAATCAATCAATCGATTCTATTAATAATCGCTTGCTTAGCCCACATCATAATATATCAAATGTCACTTTCACTTTAAATTTCAATTTTCAAAGTTCACTTGCAGCGTGTGTATATTATTAATTTTTGTAATGTGTGGACACAAAGCTTGCGCGTGAAACGTGAGCGTTTAAACTGGCCCAGTTTTTTTACAGCATTGATTTAACACCCCCCCAAAAAGTAACATTGAACGCGCGTGTTTACAGTGGTCCATTGACTAATAATCCACACTGTTTATGGCATACATTGTATCAAATTGTAATAATAATGGTGACCGTGAGAGACGGCAGTCCAGATTTTTTCAGAGAAGACGGAGAAGTTTCTTACTGAGTGGGACAAGATGGACTAATTACTGCGTCCAAGTTTTTCCCCAACGATAACTTCATAAGCGAAGCCTAACGTATGACACCACTTGCAAAACAAAACTGCAGTGCAATGAGTTTGGCCTACCTTTATTTCAGCAGTAGCGCCGCTTCGTTCAGTCAGTGAGTCAATTTTTTCTCTGATTAGATCACTTATAAATATAAAACACCGTTCTATCGAATGTATACCAGGTATAAATTTCTCTGAAAACAATTTTGCAAGTTGATTAAACCTTTTTACGACAAAGTACTTTCATTCAGAAGGCTTTTTGTTAATTTCTCTGTGGTGCAAGACACGTAAAAAAAGCTGCCATGACACCCTAGTGCCCAACTTAACTTGAGTTAAGACTGGTCAGACCACACTTATATTTAAGACGCAAAAGTAAGCGGGGCACTTAGCCCAAATGCTTTGTGAATACCACTTAGTCAGTGAGATTCGTCTAATTTCGGTATTTGAGCGGGTGCTTATAATTTTGTGACTTAAGTTGTTTCGTGAATACGGCCCCTGGGGCACTGTACTCCTTTTTTCCAAATTTTGACAAGTACGGCGACCGTCCATCCACTGAAGTCAAAATTTCGAAAAAAGAGTACAGTACAGCGCCCATAGAGTTATATATAAGAACTAGAGGGAGCACTCGCGATGCCACGCACGGAACTCCACTGACTCACCATGGGCGAAAATCCCTATGGGTCACCTGCATACGAATGTCCACTTAGAAAATGGCTGCTGTGCGATTGTGAACGTATGAGTGACCAGTGTAAATGAATGGTCAGCACCATTTTCTCAATGGTAAAAAATGCTCCTTGTCGGGCCGTCTCGCATGGTTTGTGTGCCCTCTAGTTCTTATAAATAACTCTATGAATATGATGAGTATGACATGACACTGACAGCGCCCCAGTTTCATCATGAGTCTATCTAAATAAGTCTAAATAAGTCTAACTTAAATAGATGAATGAAATATAAATGGATGAAAAAGATCAAAAAAGCTGCATTCAGTACTCTATATTAGTTGGTCCTGAAAAAGTGGCAGTCGGATGGGGAATTGTTTTCTGAATCCCATAACGCGTAACGTCACAATACAACACTACAGTGAGTTAAATGGAAACACCGCGTAACCGGATGCAAACCACAAAAGGTCTCCCGACCCAACAAAAGCAACGCAACGGCAATGGTTTCACCACTCACCTGTACTGCAGTGCCAGTGTGTCCTTCCCCGGTCAATTTCATGACAAACTCTCCTACATTCCCCACTTTCTAACATAGTCTTCCAAAATTGGCAGCTTTGACATCTTTGCTTAGCAAATTCAATCCCTAGCACATAGTTCGGATCAGTTTATACCGAAATAGCAGCAGCATGATAAAAGTTGCTCAATAACTTACTCCGGCGAGTGTGTGCCACACAGACAGACTTGGTCCAAGTCTGTGATTTTGTTTTCAAATAGCGCCCTCTTGTGAATTAACCTGGAAATTGCGTTTTTCACATGGCTGATACCATGGAGCAATAAACAGCTCTACAAATAGCCGCGATCTCAGACTTGAAATCAAGTCTAAGTGAGGGTGGCAAAAGTTGAACTTTAGAACGCACGACCATAGGCGACGTGCGGAATTCCACTTCCGGGAAAATTCACTATGTGCATGGGTGAGTTTAATTTAACTTATTTATGTTTTTTATTGTCGTGTTTCTTATAGTTGTACAACTCAACTTACTTGTTTGATTAATTAATATTAATATTGTTTTCTTTTTTTTATCATAAAATTAATTAAATAAACGTTACCTGATTATTTGTCAATCCAACAAGTTGTAAGAGGACCGATCGCTCCCCCTTTTTATGAGTGTTGAAGTCGTGAATTGGTGAACCGCTCCATTGTGTTGAAACGTCATTGCTTCTCAAGAAACTGGGTCAAGTATGGCCAATGCATGGTGTTCCTGTCATCAAGCGGTTTTGGAATTTCTGTCGCCCTCTTTTGACTCAACTTCTTTGATCCCAATGTTATTTACTGTGTGGGGGCACACACACCAGTGGATAAAATTCCCCTTGACACGGGCAGCCAGTAGAGGTGCTCGGAAAACTTTGTTATTTCATACAGTTTATTTATTTATTTTATCAAGAAAATTTCACAACAAATTGAATCTTATCGTGGAGGTGATCTTATTAAGGTATTAATTCACAAGTTAGGAAAGCTTTATTTTTTTAAACGCAGGCCTAATGTTTCTAATTGCAAAATGAAGTCTTCTAGCTTGCAGATTTGTTAATTATTTAATAAGTTTGTGTAAATTGCGTGCGCCGGACTGATCAATCTACCACATTCATAGAATTATTAAAAATTCAACTTTACAAACGGTCATTAATATTTTGGGTAGGCATCAATACAGCATGAAAGTCACAACGTACACTCGCTGAACTGTTTCTGCCTTTTCTCATGAAGTGAATATCGAGTGTAAACGGTGCATTTCTACCGCCTCGTCTTATTCATTTAGTGATTTCTCTATTGGTTTTGTGCATAAAAACGAACCGTGGAAGTTCTCGGTTAGTATAGTGTCAAGTCACGGGGTCTCTTTCGTTAAAGGGATATTTGCCTTCAAATCTCTTTAAATTTTACTGTTTGGAATTTTTCCTTGATCCTTGTAACAGTTGTTCATGCAGTAAGACACATACAGTATTGCAATTTACAGTGAATAGTGATTTAAAAAAAAACCATACATTTGCCTCTGTAATTACAACAGTGGAACCTTTACAAAGAAACATACGGTCCGCCAAAATCTGGTTCTACAATGGCGGACCGTCTCTTCTGTCACGAAATATTAAAAAAAAAATGCCAGACAATTTCAAGGGCTATTATAGTGAATAATTATATTTTACTTTTAAAATATCAACCCAATCATAACTATTCATTTCATACGCTTCCTATAGCCCAAAAGCGCCCTCTCCGAAGGCGTATGTTCCTTTAAAGTCCTCTGTGTCAACGGGTATACCATCAGAATAAAGTTACCAGCCAAAACACCATGTCACATGTACCACCTGACTGGTATCCTGCTCACTTTTGCTCAGCAGAAAACAGTTGCGCAATGTTTTACGCTATGAAATTGGGCCCGATTCTACAGTTAAGGGGCTTTTAAAGCGTCCCGCTCATTTCCCAGCGCCCTACATGTTTTTTCTTAATTTTACTGCTCATTTATACTCTGTGTGTAATGTCCAGATGTATTTTTACCTCTGCCAAACTTTTTTTTAAATCATCAGTGCTGTCGCTTAAACAGTATTTTGTAAGGCGGGTTTAAAACTCCTTTTAGTGCTTTATGTACAGTTGTAGACCTACGTGCACTTCATGGGTGTTACAATATACTGCGTATTTTTATATTTGCATGATCTGTCTTACCATGGCAAGTTTATGTGTTTACATGACCTAGCGCCTCGAGTTAGATCGATAGCGTTAGGAGATCAACTATATACTATCAATAATAGCACAAATCGAAACGGACCAAATCTAAATACCACTATTTAAACCGAAACATTGCGTAATCGAAAAGAAAATTTACTGGATTTTGGGGTGGGTTTTCCCCCTTCTTTTTTCTTTTTCATTAATAGTTTCTGATAATGAAACCAATGAGTTGCAAATTTAAATGCAAAATAACCAATAACCTTTCAGTTCCTTGTTTGTGTTTTAAAACAATTTTTATTCCACATTTCCAGAAAGTGACGCTCGTCTTGTTGGTTGTTAGTTCTTTTAAATGAACAGCAATAAATTGTGTTTACAATCTTGCTGCAAAAACCGCAGAAACCGCAGAAACCGTGCCCGGTAAGCTGTACCAGAACTGAACTATAAAGGCCTATTCTTCCTTTTAGGACAGCTCACAGTTAACAAGAGTTCAATGACAGTGTCGCGGTCTCAGGTTTCCGGCGTGCTCAGTTTTCCGGATGACGTAGCCGGGCATTTCAGCACGTGATTGATTACATAGTGATAGAGAGGGATACGACAACACAAGAGCCTACGTCATTTGAAGTTCATGTCGCTGTTCTGGTGCAAGCCTTGCGTTGACTGGTGGTTTTGGAGGGGTCGGAACCTTTCTCAAGTTATTGGGATGCCTTGTCAAGTCGGAGTGGCACGACTTCAGCTATAGGGCTATGATCATTGGCTGATACACTAACGTTGATTTCGCCGTGAGCCGTAGCCGCAGCCAAACTCGGTCAGGTCATACTTGTACCAAACACAGAAAATGGTGAGACTTTCTAGAAAGAATAGGCCCGTTGCACTGTTCGGTCAAGTCTACCATTACTCAGCCCAAATAGACCAACCTGTGAAGACGTAATTTAAAATGAGGTTAACATCGTGTACAAAGTGGTTGCTACGTTTATGCTCCGCCATACAATGGTGCAACAGATTTTGCTCTTGTTGATCTTTACGTATGAATTTGCGAGCTTCAAAGCAGAAAAAATAGTTCTTTATTTGAATAATATTGCTATCATATCAATGATAAATAAACTTTACTCTCCAGAACAAAAAGTAAACTTATTATTCGTGGAAAGATTTTATTTTTTTACTAAAAAGGGTAAATTGTTACCGAGCCAGTTTTCACATTGATGCTCGAGGCCTCCTATATACAAAATGGTGGCCGATATTTGCAAACAAAGAAAGGTCTCTTGTCATATGTTGATATTATTTTGTTTTATCGCTGCCATTGTCATACACTGTCGAAATTGTTTGTATGTCTTCATTGCAGTGGTTTATATTTTCCTCAACTTCGAATGCCGGAACATGGGTCAGAAAGAAAACTAAAGGGACACATTGCCTTCAAATCTCTAAACATTTTGCTGTTTCGAATTGGTGTTTTTTCATTTTTAAGAGTTGTTCATGCAATTTAACATCTACAATGTGTTGTAATTATAGTGAGCAGTGATTCAAAAAACAAATTTGCCTCTCTCGGAAATCCAACCACCGGAACCACACTCTTCATTGAACATTTTTTTGTGGAGTCACAAATTTGGTTCTACAAAATGGCGGACCGTGTTCTGTCACGAAATTGTACACAAATCTCAAGGTATAATTATGAGAATCATTATTTCTACTTTTGAAATATCTATATAGGCCCTATCCAACCAGTATTCATTTTCATAACAAACGCTTCTATAGCCTAAAAGCGCCCAATCCGACGGCAACGTAGCTTCTCAGTTCAACCATGGTCTCTGCCCTTGCTCTGTGGCTCAACACGACTTTTTTGGTGACATTTGGTGTTTGATATGTGACAGGGTGTACCCCCCCCCCCTCCTTTCGTGTCTTTATTGTGTTCTGGGAATCTCAGGAACTCTTTTGAGGGAAAGTTCTTTTTTGAGGGATTTTAGGGGGGTGCTTCTGTACAAGAGGGGAAGAGTGTGTTATAGAGAATTTGAACATTTGGGGACCTCCCTCTGCCACATATCGGGCATGATAATTTTATAAACGATGACGGTACGCATGATGAGTGTTGTTTTAATTTTAACTGCTGCAGTAAAAGACTATGTTTCAATGTTGTTTCTATAGGGGCCTTGGGAATGAAAGTGTTGGTTTCCCAATATGCAGATTAAGCCTGACGGACAAAGTGTGATGTGATATAACAAGGCATTCGATCTCATTTTCACTGTACATGTAAGTGCGTATACGGAAGAACGAGTCCCAGGGCCGAGTGTGTACACACTGTTCAAGGCATGACCTCAACACGGACTAAAAAATCGAACGGGCTAGCTTTGCATAAACAATCTCGTACTGGTACTGGTTCACGTTCGACGGTCAGTGCATTCAGAGTATAAATAATTCTACCTCCACTCCATGAGCCATTGAATATCAAATGTAGGTCAGGTGCTGGTAAAAGCTGGCCGGGTATTTTTTTTCCAGGACGAACGTGGGCAATTTACATCAACGGGCGTGCGTAAACCCCAAATACCCTCGCACATGCGTACTTGGACTTAAGTAGTTGATATAGCGATATTCACGGATCTTAAACAATCGCGGACAAAATAAACAAAGAAACATAGCCCCAAAACAAAACGATTCCACATCATTTGGTATAAGATGACACTAACAAAATCGTATTTTACATACGATTTTGAAAAAAAAACCTTAGATTACAGTGAGACAGTGGAATACTTTAGGAATGCTGCCGTTTTAGCCTTGATGATGTAACGATACAATCTACGAAGAGGGGTTGTGGGTGATGATTGTGGCCAACATTAATGTACACATAGTCGAGGGTCGACTGTGCATTACAAATAGTCACAAGAAGGACCTCGGGCTAGCATGGTGGATGGGATAAGTCTTATTGAGGACCAGCCGTTTCATTGCTTTTTACAAATTTTTTGAGTCGTTTCCTTCTATGCTGTATTATACAAATGTATGTATTGTCTCTTCAATAGTAGTCACAATTGCCCCCACCCCCCGAAGAAAAAAAACCGTTAAATTTAACTGTAAATGCTTAATACTTTTAAATTTGTATCAATGCTTGTTAATTTATATCTACATTGGTTATCTATCTGTCTGTAGGTAGGTCGGTCTGGGCTTACGAGAGCGCGGGATGAGTTGTATAATACAGTAACTGTGGGCTTTTCTTAATTCACAGTGTTCATTCATTTATTTATTTTAACGTGTAACAAAAGATTAAAGACAAGGGACATAGATGTATCTATCTATAAAATAAGTTTCATAGCCAAAATAAAAATAAGCTTTCCTCAAAATAAAGTGAAGAATTGGCAAAATAAATTGCAATACGTTCAACGATCGTAACAAGTAGGGAATCAATACAAATAGCAGAGAGCCACAAACCGAACTTGGTCTCTAAAGTGGGTGATGAGTTAAACATAGTTGTTTAGCTTACATGTTTCTAGGATATGAGATATACACCATAACCCAAAAGGCTCCGATGGTAAAACCATAGAGCAAGGAACAGATGTTCCTTGCTCTATGGTAAAACCATGCAAAACTAAATCAAGTTGTGCTACGTAGACCGTGAGTCTACATGTACATGCATTGTTGTGTATGTCATGTATTAGGTCCAAGTACGCAGGTACGCATGTGCGAGGGTATTTGTGGTTTACGCACGCCCATTTTATGTAAATTGCCCACGTTCGTCCTGGAAAAAAATACGCAAGCTGGGCAGCATAACATTGAGGTTCTTGCTTGGCCGTGAAGGGCAGGGGTGACGATATCAACGTCGTGTGCACTCGATAAACCTCCTTCTTGACACACAACGAGGCCGTGCTCAGCGGGGATCGACGAACGATACTTTCCTTCATCCATAGTCCTTGCTTTATGGTTTAACTGCAGCGCATCTGACTGCAACGAAGGTAAGAGTAAGACCCGAAAATGTAAAATTTATAATCATACTTTTTATTAGGTATTCTTTGTTAAAGTTCGCCACCAGCCATTCCAGGAAAGTTGACGAGACCCATTTCAATTTTTCCCATTGCACCGTTTTCCAAGTTGATGAATTTGGGCTAACCTCCTTTCCAGTCACAGTTTGTTTCAGTGAAATGAGTCCAGACTACGTGCTGATTACAGATATTGAAATTGCTATAGATCTATGATTATGATGAATAATGGCTGAATTTACTTATTTATACTTCATAGCTGGTTCATTTTGGTAGGCCCCTACAATGGAAAATAATTACGTCTGGAGTGTTCGTAAAACTACTTTTGTGACTAATTTTTCTAATTTTTAGCATGTTTTGATATGATTTGACAACGTGGTTTGGGTTTTTTTTCTACAACTGATGACTGTTACTATGCACATCGAGTCATGCACTGATGCGCAACATACACATTTAGTTGTCTCTCCTTCGTTAGGTCGTTGTTTTTCTTTGGTTCTTGACCTCGTAATGTATTACGCTTAGCAAAAATGTTTCCGTCGTTGTGCAACCATTGTTGTTCGCTCTCTAGTCATTTCTCTCCTGGATTATTGTAACTCACTGTTATAACGTCATCACCAAAGAAAATCTTAGACGCCCAACTGGAATTCAATATCGTGCAGCTAAACTTGTGTTCACTGTACATGTACACTGTAGGAGAGCTCATGTATCGCCATTATACTTGCAGACTTATATCTGTTACACACGGAGCAATGCATCCAGTTTATAATTCTTTTATTCGTTTACAAGTACAGGAGTGACATTTCGTCGTGTGCCCGGTAAAAGGGGCTTAAGGACTTACGCCCTTTTACCGGACACAAAAAGTTGTTCATCCCAGTATCATAAAAGGACGTAAGCAATGGCACCTGACATGAAATATATAGCGTTATTGTTAGTTATTTGTTGCTAGATTAACCCAAAGACATGTTTTCCCATTTCCATGCAGAATTTAACCTTCCTATAATAACTCTTGAATGGCAAAACATTAATCAAACCCGCTAAGTTTTCTTGAAACATAAACTTTCACACATCGTTAGCTTACGCCCTTCTACCGGGAACTTGTCGTTACGTCCTTTTACTGGGCACACGACGATTCATTCTCCACTTTATCCTGCAAATATGTTTGAACTTCACCAATCCAACCACCATGATTTCGTTCTTCCCAAAATACAACACGTCTTATTACCAGATTACTCTTTGGCAGAAATGTGTTTTCATATTCAGTTGCTGCTCTCTGGAATAGTCTTCCAATTAACATTCAGGACTCTTCTTCAAAAATTACAAATGATATTCTTTATCCCCGATGCAAATATTAAAAAAAAAAAAAAAATTTAAATAACAAAACAAAATTAACATCTATCATGACTCTTCTTCAGTAGTAACTTTTAAAGGTGTCTGTTTCCTAAAGCATAGTAGTTTTTATTTGGATGTTTTATTGTTCTTCTTGTATTAGGTAATGCGCTTTGATCATTTTTGGAAAAGCGCACTATAAATACCTTATTGTTATGATTATTTCTACACTCAAATACTATATGCACCAGGTCCTCCCCCTTTATTTTGCTTACGACACCATTACATAATTGGTCATGCATTGATGCGCAACCAATATCGGCCTATTGTTGTATGTGGTTGTCCGTCCTTTGTTGTGTCGTTGCGGTTTGGTTCTTGCATGACATCGCGCACAGCCAACAGACCGATTGCGCGACCCGCGTCACGTGACCACTTTTGGGTATAATGTAAACACACACGACATCCTCCATAGGAAAGGGTGGTACCGTACACGATGATTAATGCATTTAGTTTGTTCGATCGAGGCTTTTCTTGCTCGAAATCTGTGAAACATATTCCAGAGTTTGTACCAGAGACCTTCAAGTGGCTGAATAAAGCCAGTAAAGACAGTTCCAGCAAGTCTTGAAAATTGTAAAAGTACCGTATAAATGTGCACGATGTGTACAGCGCACGACGGAACGTTAGGCCAGACGACCGAGATCACCACACACTTTTCAACACAAAAATTTCAAAGTTTTGAAGCTGAAAAGTGATATGCCCTGCTGCTGTTTGTATATTAATGCATGAATAACATTTTGTCCGCTTCAACAAAGATGTCAAGGTAAAAAATAATGTTCATTTGTTGTATATTTATTTAATGCTCATGATGATCGTTTAGTATTTATTCAGGTGTCGTGTTATAACTGAAGTGAATTTACCCATGTGTGATATCAGTTCTGCAAGTAATATCTAGTAATGCAGGACCCCATAGAAACAAGTTTGATGTGTTTGGTAAAGAAATATAATCAGTGTAAACAAGTTAAATAAATAACCATCGAATGATTTCATTTTGTGGCATATTTTAGGCTTTGAGTCTTGCCGATCAATATTGAAGACCGCTCTGTGGAACCATCACTACGTTAGCATTCCAGGTAGAAAGATCAACCATGAGGCCCAATTCAGAATCGGGCAGTAAAACCAGCGATGCAGCAAACGGAAGCGACGACGACCGAGACAACAGTCAATCATGCTGCCGCAAATGCAAACGGGGTCAGTGCCAGGGAGGCGTGAGGAGGTGGGTCGTGACGTTCTCTGCCTTCATGGTCCACATAATGACAACGGGGTTTGTCAAATCTCTGGGGGTGTTCTTCGTAACTTGGCAGGACGTGTTCGATGAGGGTGCCGCATCCGTCGGGTGGATAAGCTCACTCGCTGCTTTTTTCATGTTGGCTACAGGTGAGCTATAAACATTATTAAAATCAATTGTTTGTGTTACCGATATGTGTTAACAATTTGGGAGGCTATAATCATCCTTACTGGCAGCTGAGAAGCTGAATTGCGAAGGACGCGGATACCACGCGTTGGAGCTGCAGGCATGCAATGGCGCCTATTGGCAGCCAGTCACATCGACCCATGACCACGGAGCACTGTTCATATGTCGATAGTGTTTGATTTTTTTTTCCGGAGTGAGGAAAACCGGATGACTGTTTTGCGTTCAATTTCTCGCGAAACAGAATAACGCGACGTTTAAATTGGCCGTTTATTTACCGGAAATGACCGGTGAAACCTGTGTCATGCCTGCAATTTGCCTAATAAAATGTTATAATAAAATGTTAACCATTGAATTATTGCGTGGATTCAAATTTTGTATGAAGAGAAATGCCAACAAAATTTGATTACATTTAAGGCATTAACTTCTTGGCTGTCCCACAGGTCCATTTGCAGCTGCTTTGTCGAAGCGTTTTGGTTGTCGACCTGTAGCCATTTTTGGTGGATTTTGGGCCACAGCGTCCGTCGTCGTAGCGTCACGTGCATCGTTTTTATATCAACTCATCTTGCTGATGATTTCTGCTGGTAAAACAAAACCGCCATCATTTTGTTAGATAATTATTTTTCTTTCATAATGTAATTTGCTATAATTACGAACTTTTTGTACTATTATGTCGCAACAAGCGTGTACACATTTTGGCATTTTGACGTTTACGGGAAATCATACAAGCTTGTTATGCTGTGTCTGAGGTAATGGCTTCGGCAGAGGATATGGCCGGGATGCCGAATAGTCCCATTCTTCAACGTTGTCGTAAATTGCAGCCAACGGCCATATCCGTAGCTGAACTCGCTTGATTCGGAAGCGTTCTTTACATCGCAGTGATAATACTATGTTTACAGCTGCCATAGAGGGCGTGCACAACAGACACATTTACCTCAACATTCTCCATTAAATATAGAGCAATGACCCTCTGTTTGTTTGCAAATGTGACTATCTCTACATTGTATGTGTACGCAATTTCATAATGTAAAGACAGTTTTTTGTGGAATACTTTCTGTTTCATAAATGCAACATGTTCTGGTTTGAAATCGTAAACAGATTTGTTTTTCACATTTTGATTTTTGTTTTGTAGGAATCGGTTTGGGTTTGGTTTACCAGCCTTCGATCATCATTATTAGTTTGAACTTTAAGGCTAGACTAGCAGTAGCCATGGGCATCTCGTTTTCAGGGGTGGGTGTCGGCATTGTTGCATTCCCGCCCCTCATGACTTTTTTATTAGACTGGTATGGCTGGCAGGGCGCCATGTTGATCCTGGCTTCAATTATTGCTAACCTGTGCGTCGCTGGTGCTCTGTACCATCCCTCAACCCGCGAAAAACAGCAGCTGGCCATACGAAGAAAGAAGAGAAAATGTACAACTCAACAGGAGCTTGGGGATGAACTTGGCCAAAACAAAAGTGGGAAGTGCGAAGAATTGGAACCGGGCGCTTTTGTGAATGAAAGTATGCACTGGACCGAATCTGCAGATGCTACGCAGAAACTAAGTGGCCCTAAAACCGACAACTACGAAGAGAATGAGCAGTCTGGTACTCAAACAACAAAATCGGATTCACGGTCAACAAACGAGGGAGAAAACCTCGACAACTCACAAGTAAAACATCCACCGGATCAACAACGGTGCAGCCCTGATTCTGAAGTAATCACTCCTGTGGAAATTGAACTATTTTCAGAAGCGTCGAAACAAAATCAAAATGGCGTCCAGGACGATGCAACAGTTACAGTTGACACCAAAGGGCGTTGCAATCCTTGTAGATATCTCGTGAAGACATTTCAGCTTGGTCTCCTGGTGACCAATTTACGGTTACTTGCCCTTTGTGTGGTGGCCTTCCTCTTCGGCATTGGGTACTATGCAGCTCTCGTCTATACCGTTTCTCGTGCTGTCAGTATTGATATCTCCAGCACTGATGCCGCATTTCTGGTTTCAATCATAGGGGCAGGCTCATTTGCAGGGCGTCTTTCGCACGGCGTTTTCATCGTTTTAAAACTGATCACACCGCCTCAAATGATGGCCCTTGTGCTCCTTGTGATGTCAGCCAGCTGCCTGCTGCTCCCGTTCACCAAGTCTTTCCCAACGATGGCAATATATGCCGTATTTTTCGGTATCAGCAGCGGGGCGTCCAACACACTCTTCCCGGTCCTCGCCCATCTGTCTGTGACGGAATCGAAAGCGGGGAATTCCATCGGGTTGTACCTGATATTTCTGGGAGTCGGTGATGTGGCTGGGGTTTTTGTGGTTGGTAAGTCTACGTTTTTGTTTAGTGTTTTTGTTTTTGTTGCTGCTGCCGTTGCTGCTGTTGCTGCTGCTGCTGCTGTTGTTGTTGTTGTTGCTGTTGTTGTTGTTGTTGTTGTTGTTGTTGTTGTTGTTGTTGTTGTTGTTGTTGTTGTTGTTGTTGTTGTTGTTGTTGTTGTTGTTGTTGTTGTTGTTGTTGTTGTTGTTGTTGTTGTTGTTGTTGTTGTTGTTGTTGTTGTTGTTGTTGTTGCGTTTTTAATCAATCTGAAATACTGTCGATGTCGTGAAAATATAATTTAAAGACCCCCACAAGTTAATTTCGATTGTAAAAATCGACATTAAAGGTAAAATATAGTAGGCATATTGGTAAAGCTGATAGTGCAGTGTTCTTACTTCAGTGGTTTAATATAATACGTTGAAAAATGAACCTGTGAAAAGTTGGACTCACTCCGTAGCCCGAGTCAGGACAAATGAGTGAAAAACCTTGCACACGTTTTAGCGAGTAAACACATTGTCCTTAATTTCGATTGTTATCATCCGAAATTAAAAGCAGTGTCTTCAAATTCTATATTCTCGACTTTGACAGTATTTTAGACAGAAATGTGGAGGATTGGTACTGGAATGAGCCTCTCAGACTGATACTAATATGTTGAAAATTGATGAATACCAATCTTTAAGGTCAATGTGTTTACATGCCCAAAAATCGGCACGTTTTTTCACCATTTTTCCTGACTCAGACAAGGGATTGAACCCAAATTTTCACAAGTTTGTTTTTCATTTTGTATTGAATCAAACAAAGTAAGAACACTGCACTATCAAATTTACCAATCCTATATTGTACCTGTAATCATTTTGTAGCCATTATAAACGCAGCCAAATCATTGTTGTTTACCATAGACAATTTGTTTTTCCCGTCTAATCAGGTGGTCTTTTTGACGTCACCGGAAGCTATGATACGTCATATATCACTGCAGGAATCGTATCATTCGTCTGTTTCATCATTATGATGTGCGAGCCACTTCTAAAGAAACTTCAAAACAGATATGATGCAAGACGCATGCGCATGGGTCAAAGGTGTATTGAGAAACCGGAATCCAGACGACATCCAACGAACCAACATGGCGTTGGCATCTCTGAACCAGTTCTATAATAAGTTAGGTTGATTAAAGCTCAATGTGAAGTTGTTGAAATAAAACTAACGTAACTCTATGCACGCTGAGTGAATAAAGTTTCATACTTAAACACAATTGATGTCATAATTTCATTGGAGGATAAAGAATATCATTTTTGTTTACCTTTTACAAATATGTCTGATAAGCGCTGTATAAACCTTTCTTTTGCAATGTCACAGTCGCGAGTTTTGCCAACCGTGGTTCACAAAAGTATGGCCGGCCTTCACTGCAAAAAATAGAACATTTAATTATTTAACCATTAATGCATAAAAATAATACCCGCATTAGTGATAACAGCAAAGGGCAAGTTTTTGCCAAGGCAGTTTATACAAGTTGTGATACTCAAGGCCTCCCATAGAAAATGGTGCTCAATGTTTGTAAACAAAAGAAAGGTCTATTGACCCAATTAACCTGACGTCATCATCACAATAATCTTGCCTGCGCCATTTTGGTAGTCGATGTTCCCATGTGTTCAGTGAAGTGCGAATTTTATGCGACGAGGCGTTTACTCGCTCACCCTTTGACTCCCAAAATGGTGAGCGTGACAGAATGGCCGCGTGTGTCGTGCGTGCAAACAGTCAATAGACTGTGCAAGTCTCGTGCGCATTCGAATAATTAGGGTCCGTTAAAGGGACACACTGGCTTACTGTTTACCTAATTTAGCTGGAAAAGCGTATAAGCTGACCTTTGACCGTGTTTTGTTTGTTTATAATTTTTCGTTAATTACGTGATATTTTGATGATTTTTGTTAAGAACAACCATTTAAAAATTATTGTCTGTCATTCCACATCACTAAATTAGGTAAACAGTAAGCCGGTGTGTACCTTTAAACACGGTGAGGCTCGGTTCTCGATAACTTTACCGAGACGAAGTTCGAAAGGTAAGTTTATTGAGAACCAGGCTTCAACACCGATTCAACACACTTTTATTCCCGTTCATAAATACCTTTCTGTTAAAAACATCAAAAAAATCTTTAAAAGTAACAAATCTGACAGTGACGGCTCACGTCCTCGACTCAAGGCGGCGTTAAAGTTCTAAGTCAATTATATCCATGTTGAGTGCCTTGCGCAAGTGTCAAAGTTGCGCTGGCCAAATTTGGGCGCTACCATTGATCTCCATTAACACTGTAGATCAATGGGTGCTACCTCCATGGAGCTACCAAATTAAGTTGGGTTGTGCAATTTGCGCGCTCTGCGCAACCGTCTGATAGCGCCCTCTTTTGACTCGCAGTTCATGTTTAAACACTTTGACCATGTCTGTAACGCACGTTTAAACATGGCCACGTGATCTCCTCTCGACCAATCAGAATGAATAAACTTATTTATGAATAATTTTGTTTTATTAGTCACTATGCATAATATTAAGGGCTGTCCACCTTCTTTAAAAAAATCACCAATGTTGTTGAGCCATCTGTAGATCTGTGTCCGTGTTGAGTGAATTTGAAATGTGCATTACCAATACCAATGTGAGAGCAATTTTATTATGAACTTACTTATGTGCTATACCTAGTTAACGTGATAAGATGCATTTAACTTGTAGGATTATAGAAGATAATAAACTTGACATTGTGTTAGTCAGTCCAATAAATACTACTTTAGCTTTCGACCTCATCTTAGGCATTAGGTATTGATCACACTTGGCATGGCCCACTGCACTTCTCGCGAGGTTCAGCCCCCAGAGTAACCTCGTTCCCAGGGAGTTGACTTCTTTTAAGCAGTGGTTTTTTTATAAGTGATCGAGTGTATGAACACTGTTATTGTCAAGTGTAGAGGGCAGACAAGATTTTTTTGGTATAAGGGAGCAATACTCGTAATACTCGTAACAATGCGAACGCGCAGCTCGAAGCTGTAAACGGCAGAGAGAATTAGTCTATAGACTGAAGAATACAAATATTTACAACATTCAATATTTAATCTTTCAAGATTCAAAACCCCTACGAATCACACTTCTTAATGCTTGATGAAGTCTTCAGAGGGCGAGCTTTGGATTATCGTTTCTGTGCATGGTAAACAAAGACATCACATTTTTGCTCATGAATATGGAAATTCACATCAGCATAAAAACTAAAAAGTCACCAAATACCCTTGAAAATAGTAAAATGAAATTTAAAAACAAGGTTAAACTGAACACTTAGGGCATTTCCGAGGATTGCATTAACAAATTTACATTTACCGGGCCCTTTAACAAAAGTAGCCAACAGCAAGCAACGAGGCTCTCAGACCCAAGGACTGCACCTCTGTTGATGTGGTACAACAGTACACCGACATATTTTGAAGTTGACAATACCCCCTATTCCACCCAAATGAACTTTTCGTATTCATTCTTTGTGGTGATAATCCGTCAGGCCTGACCACTCTGTTGGTCCATTGATCCAATTTCATTGATGCCCGGTTCTATATAATCAAAAATCCCCATCCAATCTGCATGATTCGGCAGAAAGTGAACAAGAAATACTGTCAACTGAGTATACAGATGTGTACCGTGGATTGAGCGGGTTCTTTTATGTCTGCCATTGGGTAACACAACAGAGCATAACCTTCACCAGTGAGTTGCATTCCCACAATAAGCCATTAGATAATGATGAACGCAATAGTATAACGCTATTGGGTTTGGGTAAATCTGTCTGATTACACCCAACGCAAGCAGTGCACTCTTACAGTATCCACCGTATCCCAAAAAGGCTAATTGCATAGTGGATGCATACTCTTGATAGGCCTAAATACTAGAATTGCAAAAGACGAATTTCTTGCATTAACAGTCCAAACACTGTGGATTATATCAACGGAATGGCTAGTTTTAATGATTTGAAAACAGTATCTGGAGAAGTAGCAACAAATCAACCGGCATTGGAAGACCTCGTCACTGGTACCCATGGCGAGGCTACAACAAACAAACACATGCCGGACGAGGACACCACTATATCAGCTATCCACAGAGAGCCTCAGCGAAAACGAGGCTCCAACAAGCAGAATCGAGGCTGTGATGGGGGAGTCCGAGGTTGGGTCATTGTAGTGGCGACTTCTCTGACGCACGCAGTCGTTGCAGGATTCGTCCTGTCTCTGGGTGTTGCCTATGTCGACTGGCAGGAGGGGTTTTCCGTAGGGGCAGCTGATGTAAGCTGGGTCGGATCTTTGACCATGTTCGCAGCATTATGCATTGGTAATTATTCTGAAATAAGTCTGCCGTTGTCACGGTTGGTATGAAATTGGGACCATGTCCGAATTAGCGACTGTGGCTGTTGCAACGGGCATGTCTACGTGGTGATCCAGTCATAGCTATTATGGAAACTGTCTGAGGTAATTTAAAAAAAAACTACACTCCACGTAACACAACTTTGTTTTACATAATATCATTTTGTTTACGTTTTTAAATTGTCAAGGCGGACCCATTGCTGGAGCAACGTCTAAAATATTTAGTTGTCGAGCTTTGGTCATCGCTGGGGGCGCCCTAAGTTGCCTGTCCATCTCCATGGTCCATTTGACGACGTCATTGTCTCAACTAATTTGTGTATTGTTTGTTGTGGGTAAGTTGATTTGGAACAAAATGGCTGCTCGTAACTTGAGTGGTATACATTCAACTTTACAACCATGTTGTCGGTGGGAAGATTTGTCATTAATCTCCACCCAAAACAAAACACAATGACCATCCATCAGCGGTGGTTGACCACCAAAATCTAAGTTTGTATACTTAATTAACTTATTTATTCATTTATTATTTATTTGTGCAATAATCTTTTTTGTGTGGACGCAAATGAGGGGCGAAGAAATTGGGGAGGGAGAAAAGAAAAAATTCAGGTGTTATTGGACAATTTGGGATTGTTCCCCAACCGCCTACCCCACCCCTGCCACCTAAGCGCCGCCACCTGGCGGATGTAGACTCCTTCATGGGCAAACTCTTTCTTGAATCCTTAGACTTTTGTTTCCATTAACAAAGTAGGCCTGTATTACACCCTTATATTGTTTTCGTTCGCTGTAACTACCAGGTATTGGACTGGGAATCGCCTACCTTCCAACCACCTTCATCATAAAATATAACTTTGAAAAACGACTGGCGCTTGCCTATGGAGTTACATATGCTGGCATTGGAGTTGGAAACACAGCTATGCCCCCACTTGTGGAACTTCTTGGTGAAGCTTATGGTTGGAGGGGAGGAATGCTAATCTTAGCAGGAATTATTGGCAACGTTTGTGTCTTGGGAATGCTAATGAGACCAAGCAAGAGAGAGCGGAAGCAAATGATAGGAAGTAAGAAAAATGAGAAAATAGAGTTAAACAAGTTCAAACCACACGGACAAGATGAGTCACAAGACGAAGTTGTTTCTACCTGGAATTGTGTTGATCCCACCGCTGACATCATTGGAGAAAATTCAATTTCAGACTCAAATATTACGCTACGTAGAATCAAAGAATACGACAGAGACGTGGATGGGGATGGTATTGATTCAACTTATGTAAATGTAGCAAATAATTTTACAGTTGAGAACAAGAGCCAGGATCCGACGAATGCCAGAAATCACAAAGAATCAGGCGAGCATTTAAACAACCAAGGACTAGACCTTTCCTCTGAGATATTCACTAATTCTCTTCAAAGCAGTTCCCAAGATCACCTGCCTACGCAAACATGTCATCAAGCCGATCCCACCGCTGACACCAACGGCCCCAAACCCATGACCGAGCATTTCTCGTGTATTGTTTTGCTGAAAAAATTCGCGGAAACCTTTAGTCTTGATCTACTTGCGAGCAACTTTCGTTTCTTTGGAATCTGCGTGGTGTACTTCACCTTGGGTGTATCATACTACGCAGCTGTTGTGTTCATAGTTCCACGAGCGAACAGCATTGGTATCTCTCAGATCAAAGCGGTCATAATACCATCGGTTCACGGGATATGCAGCGCGGTTGGCCGCCTCGGCAATGGGCCATTTATCGACGCTAAGATCATCACACCAATCAAACTGTGTACATTTGCAATGTTCCTGAACACATTGAGCTGTCTTCTCTGCCCACTAACGCAGTCCTTTGCTACGATGTGCATTTTTGCCGCAGCTTTAGGGCTCAGTAACGGGCTTTACATCCCTTTATTGTCCGTGCTTATCGTGCAATACACCGATACAGACAAAGTTGGCGGTGCGTTGAGTTTGGCGCATGCCTTCTTGGGAGTAGGAGGTATAGTTGGAGCAGTGCTGGTGGGTAAGTAAAGTAGAAGTACAGATAGTCAAAGAATTCAAACTGGGTGAAAAAAAATTATCACTGCCATTTTTGTAACATATTGGAGTGTGAGTTCGCATCTCGGTAATGACACTTGTTTCCTTGAGTAAGATGCTTTACTAAAATGCCTCGTCTTAATGGGTGTACCTGCGAGGGTAGAGGCTGATACTGAGTTTGAAAACTTGAAGCATTCGGAGCACCACGGCAGCTCGGGGCTGTATGCTCCACAGAGAGCTCAGATCTATAACAGGGCTTGATTGTTATTGGCCCAATGACCAATAGTGAAATAGTCAAAAGGATAAGCACCGGTGTACCACAAGAGAATTTAGGGATCAGGTAGTTGTGGACTTAAAACGCCCTAAACCTCATTTTCTTTCTCTCACTTCATTACAGGTGGTTTGTATGACATTACGGGTAGCTACGATGCATCTTACTACACGGCTGGCATTACATCTGGGGTCGCCTTCTTCATCTTACTGAGTGAGCCTCTACTACTGCGTCTTCAAGTCCGGTTCGAGATAAGGAGAAGCGTCAAGGAGGCAAACAGGTTGAGTCGGAGTTGAGACATTTTACGTCCGCATGTCGAAAGATCCGCGGGCTTTTCTCTCTGAGCCTCAGCCCTTCAGGCTGGCTCCGGCTCTTGCTCTGGCTTTGGAGCTCCGTTTGATGTTGAAGCATGCACCACAGTATAGTAGAGATCAGTGGGTTCAGCTTCCAACCTCGTTCCCAGGGAGTTGAGTTCTTTTTAGCAGTGGATTGTATCCGTAATCGAGTGTATGGATACTTAGTTATTGTCAGGTGTAGAGGGCAGGCAAGATTTTTGGGTAAAAGGGAGCACTGGATATTCGTAACAATGCGAACGCGCAGTTCTAAGCTGTAACGGTATAGAAAATTATTGTATAGATTGAAGGATAAACATATTTACATAGTGTAATATTTCAAGATTCATAAAAGGTTCATACAAAAATCACAGAAAAGACAGCTACTTTAAACTTATTGACTGTTTTTCCACGATACAATGTTTCTGTCTGCTGTTTGTTGCCGTTTCTGTGCCTGATAAAAAATACATCACACTCGCCTTTTGCTCAAGAATATGGAAATTTGTATTAGCATAAAAACTAAAAAGTCACCGAATACCCTTGAAAGTGGCAAAATGAAAATTGAAAGAAGGTTAAAAGGAACACTTGGGCACTTCCAAGGATAGCATTAACAAATTTACATTTAGCGGGCCCTTTAACAAAAGTAGCCAACAACAAACAACGAGGCTCTCTGATCCAACGAAATTGGACTGTACCTCTGTTGATGTGACTTCAGTACACCGACATCTGTTTAAGTTGACATTACCCCCTTTTCGCAGAAACCAACTAAACTTTTGGTATTCAATTTTTGTGGTGATAATCCATCGAGCCTGACCACTCTGTTGATCCATTGACCCAATTTAATTGATGTCTGGTTCTGTAATTATCTGAAAAATCCCCACCCAACCTGCACAGCGCCGTAACTATAGGGTAACATTTTAGGGGTGCAGGGGGCACCATTTTTCCTAGGGGTCACTAATTTGACCAATGAAAACTGTAGTTTCTGTCTGCATTTTTCCTAAACAAGCCCCTTGTCAGCGGTCTTCGGACGTGTTGAGGTAAACCCCAAAAAATACATTCTGTGTGTAAATAATAAAAAAAAGTTTTAAAAACATTGAAAATAGTACATAACAGCTCATAAAATGGAACATTTTATTCTGGTAAATTTTAATATCAAAAGTCCAGATTTCAATTGGGGGCACCCGGGGAGGGGGCACGGACTTCAGTTGGGGGGCACGTCCCCGACCCCCCTTAGTTACGCCACCGAACCTGCATGATTCAGCAGAACGTGGACAAGAAATGCTTTCGAAGAAAGTAGGCCTACAGTTAGAAAGCTACTGTGGACTGAGCAGGTTCTACCTCACAATTACCTCCATTCGGACACACGTGAGATTGTATTTTGCAAAACCTGTACTGGACCAGAAGGTACTTCAATGGAAAGGGGAATAATAGAACAACAAAAGGGAGTCCCCCATAGGCGGGGGTGGGGATGGGGGTGATCCAATGGAACAAATCCATTCGGCAAATCTTGAGTTTATAGGGGCAGCAATTCTTAATTCCCGGACGTTTTTTAGTTTTTCATAACTTATTTAAAAAGGCCGTAAATTTGCCGGGAAAAAAAGTTTTTTTCATTTTGGACATGTAAACTCATGCCCCTAATTAAGTCTAGGGGGCGGAAATTCTGCAAGGGCAGTCCGGAGGCGAAGCCCCGGCCGAACGCTCTACGGCTTTTAGTGTTTTCAGAGCGTACGTTGTCAAGAATATTAAATTTGGTAATATCTGGTTGACTCGTCAAAGTAACGGTCGAGTTGTCTCGAAGTGTCTGCATGAAGGACTGACAGGGTTAAGCCTAAAAGTTTATGGTATATTCTGATGCGTGTGTGCGGCCTACTGAAGGTTATGTAGGCTTAAACTTAATTTAGACCTATCTTTTCTTTATTGGTTATATTGTACTACAACTTGTAGGCTATTCGTTGTTGTAGTTGTCGGTATCGGTCTTAACTAGTTATCTGACTTAACGTACGCAAGCAGTAAAAATTGTCTAATTCATTATGCATATAATCAATTAGCAGATTTTGTTACTGCTTAACCCTATCAGGACCGGGCTTTTTGGGGATGTACGGGGACCGGGGGCACATAGAGCCGCTCCGCACATATTTAAAATGTTCATTTCATCGAGTTCTACATAATGGCGTCAAAAAGATTTCAAACATCGCCACTAGATGGCGTTTTTGACTGTTTTTTCCCATTTTTGGTCAAAATCGTGTTTAACTTCGGTATCTTTCGTTCGAATATTTTGTCAAACTTGTACATTTTAACAAGATCAATGTAATTCGACCCTAATTTAGTTACTGGAGTCAGCTTTGGGACGTTATCCACTTATTTATCTCATTTGGGGGAAATACATTTTTGTTGACAAATCTAAGTATTTGTAGGGTCTGAAAAGTAAGAAATAAGCATGTTGAAAATGTTCTATTGTTAAAAAACTTTACCCCCTAATTACAGGCTGAAAATACCAAATCCAAGATGGCCGCCAAAATTAGCGGCCATTTTGAACTCCCAAAACCATTTCAGGCTATCATGTGACTCATCACTGTCACTTTTCTGGCAAAGAAATCAAAAAACAATAAATGGAACATATGTTCAAAAAGTTTTTTTTAAAAACCACTAAAAAACAGTAAAATCGTTTGACACAAGGTCACACCAATGGTTGCCAAGGCAACAGCTAACCCCCGGTATCAATTATTTTTTGCCAACGATATATTTTGAGAAAAGCCAGAAAATTTCGCGGTGATCGGACTAAGCGTTAAAAAGTTACGGTGAAAAAAATGGTAGGGGCACATTGTGCCCCCCCCCCTGGTCCTGATAGGGTTAAATTACCTCACATGTGCCCTCATGTACTTCTAAAGTCTTCACAAGTATCTGTTAATGTTATTCTTTCTTAGTACCATGCTGGTACTGAAAATCACTTGAATTATTTGAAAATCATCAGTTTCACCAACCATGCAACGAATGATTTGACCCTGCAAAATACTAGCAACTTTATTGTGAGTGACCAATGAAAGAAAGAGCAAGACCATTTTATTGGACTAACTTTATGAGTAATTATATCTGGAGTAAGAAAAATTAGCTTTCTGTCATGACTATTTAAATTTTGTGAATTACTAATCTAGATAACAATTAGTCAAATTAAACCATTTTCAAAGACTAAATTAATAGCATTAGTCATTTGTCAGGGTACTGACTAATCTTTTGATAGGCGGACTAAACCAAGATAAGTCAAATTAAACCATGTGAAAGTCTATTTTTTTTGTAAATTGACTAAGTTGTGTTTACGGTGTTTAAGAGCTCTGTGTATTCAATTTTATTTCAAAGTAAAAATAGCGGCCGACTGCGGTCAGGAGGCTGGACTCAATTCGTAAATTAATTTAGTTGCTGCCCTCTGTTGAGAATATTGGGCAACGTGAGCTCGGTTTCGAAAGGACAAGCCACGGCTCTGGGACAAGCGTTTGTATATAGCCCGCCCACTTGTGATTTTTTACGATTCCTTACCGTACCCCCACTCGGTGGCGCGGGGAACGCCCAGAGTAATCCTGAATATTTGCTGAGAATATTATTCAAACTAGTAGCGCACCCGAAAAACTTATTTTATTTTACAGTAGTACTTCAATCCATTAACTTTAAGTTTAATTATTTTTGTATATCAGAATGCTTGCATCATAATATGAATAAAATACAGATATGGCATCTGGAAATAAAAAGTTTGACAAAAAATGACAGTGTGTTAAATCATTTTAGTGTTATTTTTGTTCATTATGTTAAAATATTTGAATATACATGTATGTACGGACATGTACAGCCCTAAAATAAAAAATTATACACCAAATATTACCAGTCAATACACTCAGTTGTCAAAGCTAAGAGACGTTCGATGCAAAAATGAATGTGTTCTTTTGTCAAATTGGTTTACGCAGGGAGGTTGACCCCTGCTGGTAAGAGCCGGGGAGGCATTTGTTGACGGTGACATTATTTAAAAGGGATAAATTATCTTTTACATATTTACGTATTTTAAACAAAATTGTTTTAACAGTGCACTGTGTATAAAATCTAGTTAATTTTTTGAAGAATGTAAATGTTTAGTGTAATTAAAGTATACTTTATATTTGTTAACTCAATATTATGGTTACAACTTGTGTGTAGTTTACATGGAATGCATAGAGACCCCTATTGTAAAATGGTACATCCCAGCTTAATCAACCTGTACATTTCAATCGATGGTGTACAGTAGTGTATGTACAGTGTACATCCCTTACTATATGTGGTGGTGTGTGTATAAGCCTGCAAAAAAGAAATCAAGTCCACCACTTTCGGATATTTCCCAATTCGCTGTATTGTCAAACGCTATTCTCTATGTTCCGATGCCGTGAAACTGTTGTGAACTCCTGAAGTCCCCTTTTCATCCAACCGGCAGCGGTTGGACACATGAAGTCGTTCATTTTGGTGGATCTAAGTGGAATTTTCGACCAAGTTTTGTAATTTCTTACGGAGAGTACTGCATTTTCCGGGCAGACGTTCGTCGGTCGTGCTGCCGGATTCAATCACCTTTGGACAAAACACGAACTCGCTGAAATTGCCCTCGCTGGGGAATTCGCACATTTGTGTACCAGGCAACATGGCGTTTTCATTGGATTTTATTTTCGTGTTGGTAGGGACTATTTTGGCCGTGTTTTCGGGACTTACTACAGCCCTTTCTGGACAGAATGGATGTGCTGATGTTAGGGATGCCTATCAAGATAAAGGATTTAGCACAAATGAAGTACCGGATTTTGCAGTTTCGGGTAAGAAAGTAAAAATGTTTTTTTACTTAAGTTTTTCAATTAAATGCAAAGTTGCCTAATTTTAAATAGGCCCTATGTCTGGTGTGTTCTTCATTTGCATTATTTGTTCATACTTTGCTGAAAAATAGTAATTAAAGGGGAAGGCCACATTAAGTAAAGTATTCACATTATAAAGGTGTATTTATTATAAAAACTATTACAGCCTTACAGGTTCATAGATTGTTACTTTCTTTGAATTTTTTGTTTTTATAAATACAAACTTTTTAGTTTAAAAATGACAACAATGAAGATGACTTTGTTTACATTTTGAAATTTGGTGAAATACACAAAGTGGTATTTCAAAAGTATATTTGGTTCATGGGAAAAGTAACACCGGCTCTTTCAGGCAAACTTGTCATTATATCCGACCTCCACTATTTCTCTGTTTTAGTGTCAGTGTCAATATTCTTAGGCCTTCCTGATCTTTAAGTTTTTGTAAGAAAGGCCATTAACTTAATGTATAGTTTAAACAATAAGCTGTTTGTATTTATAGAAAGTTCAAAATTTACATCAAAGTCCCTTCGAACTCTGACAGACTTAGATTAGAGGAATAACAATAATGAAGAATGAGATCAGAATGTCGTTTTTGAAATGTTTGATTTTTGTCCAGAATCCAGTTGGAAACACAGAGATAAAGACCAGTCGGAAAATTTGAAACATGCGTTAGCATGGACTTCATGTTCAAAATTGTTTGTCAACGTTGACAACTGTCAGATTGCTGACAGTGACACCAGTTTCCGTAAAGAAAGTAACAAATAAGAGAGATGGTCGACCCTATCTTTTAAAACAACATTTAGGGGACAAACGTACCAAAAAAAAAAATACAAGTACATGTACATGTACATTCGTGTATCTGTCATGCCTTATGTACCATACAGATAGCCTATTCAAATTTATCAAAATTTCACTCCAATTGTGCAATTTACATTGCTAATTCAAAACAGATAAAATTGTATAAATTTTAGGGTTAAGGTTACACGTAGATCAATAAAAAAACTTTAAAAAGATGACACATTTTAAGTTAATGTAATTTATTTGTGGAAAACAAACATACAGTTAGTGTTGTCTCAAGAATTTAAGTTGAACAGTAGACTGCTTAAAGTGGATGTGGTTTAGTTTACTATATAGTGTTGCTCTTTGTAGTCAGCAAACTAATTTCAGGTGGGGATTAATTCCACCACATATCCGCTGTTTCACTCACTGGGAGGTAGTTCTGTAATGAAAGACTTGTGTGTTAAAAAGACACTAGTAGCAACAGACTTTTTTATTGTGACTTTTACAACATCTTTGAACGTTTTGATTCAGGCAAAACTGGTTCACATTGTTCACATACAACTGTGTCAATGTTTTAAAAAAAAATAAAAATAAAAAATGTCTTATTGTTCAAGTATTACTAGTATGCTATTTAGGGTGGTATGTTTAAAATGTAAAATCCAGCATAGTTAAAGTTGAGCCAGATTCGTGGAGGTTGTTGCCCTCATGCCACATCATGGCATTGGTGTTCCTTCAAGAACTTTTAACACAACTGAATATTTTCGAATGAAAGTGACCAATGCAATGTGTCAAAATGGCCTTGCCCTACACACTTTAGATATATGGTGTGTTGTAAAAAGGAAACAAATGTTAAGAAACTTCTATCTAATCAAGTTTTGATGAGTTCAAACAGTAACTTCTAAGAACACTCACATAAAACTATTTGTTGTTGGTTGAACAAATGCCATAAAAAAAACCACTTAGATTTTGCTGTTTGAACTTTGAACTTTGCCCTTCTGGTGATTTACTTAATACATGGCATCCTAGTTATTGTTCAAATATGACCTAGAGTTTATTGTTTATTTTATCAGGCTAATGTGTTAATCTCCAGAGTGCAAATATAAACAGGCATGTTTGTGCATTGAGTTTATTATTATAAATGAGTGAGGACCTCCCTCATATTTTGTTTGAAAACTCTGAGTGCTACAAAAAATTAACATCGTAAGAACGGAAACGTGGACCCAATTGATGTCATAGAAACTATTACATTTCCCTTGGGTTAGGTAGGGCGTTCTTTGTTTTTTTCTGTGGTTAGCCTTGGTGCCCTTTGGCTTAATAAAGCTGTAATGCAAATTTACATTATCCTCATAGAACAAGAAGTGCCTGTTTTGAGAAGGGAAAATTGCTGCGCCCCTTCCAAGCTGTAGTTCAAGGCCTGAAATTTGTGTATGAATTCAAAATACACTTCCCTGTAATGTGATAATTTGAATAACTTTGGGAAGGATTTTCTCATAATTGACAGAATTGCACTCAAAATAAATCGTTGAACCGTTGGGATATTTTAAGACCATTACATCCATGGTTGTAACGTAATAACCAAAGGACTGTCCAAATTAGATTCTAACCATAAACACTCGGTGAAAATTGGCTTTGCCATGAGCGTATGATTACCAGAGTTTCCGTTGTCAGTAGTGAAGGCGTTCAGCAATGACCGTTACCCATGAGGATAAAAGATTCTTTTATGAGTCAGCGCAGCGACCGTAAACATTTGTAAATTTTTAAAGGGTTTTCACAATTTTCATTTTGTTTTAAAGTTGCATCGGTTCGCATCAGTGAAGCTCTTAATGTTTTTCATCCTTCTAAACACACACTCATAAAAATTTAATAAAAAACTGGTTATGACTCATATCCCAAGTAAGGGTCAGTTTCTTTTGTGTTATTAAATTTAAAGATATTAGATTTCAAATTGGTAAAATAGTTTTATGAATTTCCTTCCCAAAATAATGTATAATTTACCCACATATCTAAATTTACATGATTTTTGAAATCAAGCGTCTATTCTGATGTGTAAATGAAAACTATTTTTGAAGCACAAAGCAGTCTGTGTTATGCTCATATTACATGACTTGGATTATTCTGAACAAAAACAATTGTTGACATAGAATATACCTTTAATTTTGAAAGACTTGCATATTCAACAATTTTGTGGAACCTTGGATTGCCACATAGATTGCTCTTAATGTGCAAAGACAAGAAAATGATAGACGTGGCCCATAGTTTGAAAATGCCTTCATTATACAGTACGTAGCAAGGATGTAGCTTTTATGGTTTTAAAACACACCTTCAAACATGAAATTACACGGAGGCCACAGAAGCTATTGTTGAACCTGCAAGACTTTCAGAAATGGAAGGGCACTTCCATTGAAAACTCTTATTGTCCTGGTCTAGGCCTTGGTGCCCCTTCAAAAGTTTCCCATAGACAATAAGATTTTCCAATGGAAGTGCCCTTTGCAAAATGAAAATGGCCTTGCCCTCTCAAAGATGGAATTCCAGGCCTGCACTTTGTGTGTAATTTCATCAGTTGATGAGTCAAGGTACTTTAAAAAGAGTTTACGGCTGATGTTCTGCAAATCAGAGTTTTCATACTATCATTGAAACAAATTGGACATTTAAAAACCTTAAAAACTGAGCAGCTTTTCACATCAAGAATGTCATCCCAAGCACTTGAACACACACCATACTTCCTGGATGAGTCAAGAAGCTTAACAGCTGACCAAACAAAGGGCTGCTTTTTTCATGTGATAAAGATGAACTCCTCTCACCAACATGGAAGTATTTCTCAGTAACAACCAGTGTGTGATAAACACAGATAATTAGTGATAACAAACCAAACACATGGAAAGGACTTAATGGCTTGATCAGGAAACTTAGACTCAATAGGCTGCTAATGAACCTCTAAGTGATTACGCAAGAGGAACAATGAATAGATGAGTAGGTGTCATTTTTTTAAACTGCTGGGCCAGGAATTCTGGTGTTTAAAAACATTCAAAGAACATTCAAAAGAGTAAAAGAGTAAAACGGAAGAACAGGGCAATTCAGTATGCGGTTGAAGTGTTAAAGCCTCCATGGTTAAAGGCAGTTTGTTTATCAATAGGATGCAGTAATGCAAGACCCGCTCTTGTCATCTGCATGTGTATTTGTTAATCTTTATTCATTTTCAAAGGTCCTGTTTTAAGTTTTCATTTTTAAAAATACATCTGCTCAAGCAGTTCCAGTACAGACTAGTAGACTACAATACATGTATTTGGTCTAGATACATTCAAGTATATTATTCATTTTTATAAGCTACTTTTCTGTCATTGATCTGGTTAGCATACATCTTCATAATGGATGGGAAAAGATTCAAATTTTTACTGTCTACATTAAAACATGTTGGTTTTGGACACTTTTTGGTTCAGATGTAATGTATAGTAGCTTGTCAGTACTCATTGTGCAGTTAGGTCTTGTACATCGTATAGTCAATGTGTCACCCAGTGACAACAAAGCACGATGTGCGTTACAGTTTGAATCTGTTCATATGAATTCATCAATGAGTAACTAAGGACTCAGCTAGCTCAATCCCATCAACAAAGACACATTTATTATTCATCAACCTGAGGTTCCTCCAACACAAAATGCGACATTTTAATTAGTTTCCCCAAAACAGTAATCCTCTCCCGTAATCTCTTTGATCCTCCCACACCCCTTTCCCCCACACCATGTCTTCCCACCCAGTGTGTCCTAAAGAATAGAGGCTTATGATGATGAATTGAATAGATAGTAATTGCCTAAAGGAGGGCAGTTCAATACACCAGCTAATTCTTCAAAGAATGCGGACCTTTCACCTGTTCAGATGAAGGCTTAACAGAGTTGCCCTACCAATGAGTTTCACCAAAAGTGAAATATCCCAGCCTTTCATGCCCTGGGTTTACCACTAGCCCCTCTACCCGTTCAAATGCAGTGCATAATACATGTTTTGTATCTTAAATCCTCTAAAAGGAAACAGCAATTTTAAAGAAGTTCCCATTTTCTGTCTGGCAGAAATGCAGACGGCCATTGGTTAATTGTAAGATTTTACCTACCTACTTGAACATGAAAATACATATGTACATGTAGTAGGAAGAGGCAGTGGCAGTCTGCGTGTTATCACTTGAATCTTAAGAAGAAGGGGAAGTGGTTTTGATTGTTAATTGGGTTGTTTTGTTGATTGGATTGCACTGGGGAAGTGGTTAGCCCAAATGAGGAGGTCGGGTAATTTAGTTTCTGACACTAGTCAAGGTATACCAGCAGCAACATGTCTGGGCATCTTTAGGACCCCTTATTATGAATGTCTGAATTTTTGATTCATTTACATTTTTACATTCAAAAGTATTTTAAATTGTGCAAATTGGATGCCCTACTTTCACTCCTCAAATTTTGAGACCCTATTTCTAAATCCCGGAGCACCCTGACCCCTATCCAGTTGGTAACATGAAGACGTTAATTGTACCATTCCCCTTTCTGTTCTCTGCTACTCTATTAACCATGTCAATTTTTTTTCCTGAAATGCCTGGTGTTTTGTTCAAGCTTTTGAAACATGGTATTTGATTTTCAGTAAATATCCTGCACTTGCCTTTGCTGGCTGGAACAAAATACGGAGTATCAATGATTGTAGAAGTGATTCTAAACAAGTAACAGTTGCTGTCCAAATAATGATTGAAAACATGACCATTGGATTCAGCTCTACTTGCTAAGGAAGTTCAATATTATAATGACAATCTATCCAGCTTTACAAAGATTGAACGCTGGATGTGAATACAGTGTGTTTATTCCCTCTAACTGCCCAGGGCAATGTATGCGACAAATATGCAGTGCTGTACCCCTACATACTGTATACACTGCATAAAATATATACAGACGTAAAAACAAACTCAAGCATTCCCTCCTTAAAAATGAACTCTTCCAAATCTGTACACAGCATCGTACATTATAATACCCCAGCTCTTTTGTATGGTTGTTTTTGTAACTGAAATATTTTCATTTTAACATCAGTCTTTTGTTCTCATATACCAGGTAAATTAAATAAAAAAAGGACTTTGAGTTCAGGTCTAGCTTAAATGATAAACACAGCACCCCTTTAAAATTTAATAAACCTCAGTAGATGACCCCAGCTTCTCTACTCTTGGATGGAAAGCAGCATATTTTCCCTGAAGGCGTTTAGTTGTAATGTTAGTGCTAAGGACGGGCTGGGTAGATTTTAATTAGAAGCTCTCCTTGAAGAAAAAAAAAAGAGGATGACGTGCGAATTGTAGGGCGCTAAACGACTTGATGCGTTCAATACTTGTATGTAATGTATGTAAACTAGGGTAGTGTTATCATTGACGTGCATGTTCACATCTTATGAAATTTGTATTTGTTCACTATGTTTACTTACACTGGTAGTATTGAACAGTGTAAATAAATTTTAAGTACGATTACATTTTTTAATGATGATAGAGATTTCAGTGGTCATGTTCTCATATGTATACAGTAGAGGCCTGATGTATACTTGACAGAGGTGGCAGACGCAATCTCTTCTATGCCCCCAGTCATTGCCTTGAAATGTTCCAGTAGTAGTTTACATTTCTCTCATAGAGGTGCCCTTATCTCAGGAAGAAAACTGCCTTGCCCTCAAAAGAACAAAATAACAGGCCTGCTGGATCAGACGGATGTTGGGCTTTGTACTAAAAAGCGAAGAATTTGAAAAAGTTTTAAGTGTACATTGTTTGTGCCTTGTGCATTGTTCTACATGTCTGATGCCTTTGTTTATCAGTGTGGTTGTAGGCCTACATGTTTATACAGGCAACTTATGTACAAATGTATCCAGTACAGTAAAATAGGTTACATGTACATTCATAATCTTACAGGGGTGTGAGAATTCAGCTTTTAAGCTGACTTCAGCTTTTTTGCTTAGATTTATACTCCGAATTTCAGATTTTCGGTACACTTGATATGTACAAATCTATGGGAACTTTTTAAATTTCAGCTTTTTGCTGGCTGTTTTTCAGCTTTTTTTTTTGTATTTGTATGTGGCCACTCACACCCCTGATCAAGTGCTTATTCTCATTGAGTACATGAATTAAACATGCACAAATAATACATTTATAAACAGTATTTGTATCCAAAAAACAAATGTTACGTATACATGTGTAACTGAAGTACACTGTTACTGGCAACAAACAAGTTCACCAAAATAAGAGGACCAAATGCATGAGTTCTGTCTTCAGATATTTTTGACTGAAGTTAAGACAGTCATAAGAATGTCACATTTCTAGAGAGTTATTTTCTAATAACGTTGTTACACATGACAAGCTAGCTGCTGCATGAACAAAACACCTTGATTGGATATGCCTATCAACAAATCAACGAAACGAAAGCCAACTTCAGAGTTTCATCAATTTTTTAAAGCCCTACCCTCCCCAATCTTCTCAGGTTTTTATCCTCGGGGGAAGCTGCCCTTTTTCTCCAGGAAGCTTGCGTTGGTGTTGACGATTACTCGACTCATTAAGCGTGCAAGTCACAGTTCATAGATTGCGAGACTTGTGCGTAATAATGAAGATTAAAAAACGCTGAGATGTGGACATCTTATTAAAGTGGCTGTTTAAAAACAAAAAATATCCTGGAATGAAATTTTACTGAAAGTTTATGGAAATGAGTGTGATTCATCCCATGATATCAGGACAAAGACAAGAAATGGTATTTCCAGAGTTTTAAACACATGTAGTGATGTAGTGTTAAAGGTACAATACAGGATTGGTATTCATCCAGATTTGTTTTTATTGGTATCGGTCTGAAAGCTTACTGATTATGAAGTTCATACCAGTACCAATCTTCCACAGAAAGAAAATCATGTCTGAAATACTGTCAAAGTCAAGAAAATACAACATGAAGACCCTGATTTTAATTTCAGTTGTAACAATCAAAATTAAGATTAATGTGTTTACATGCTGAAAGTGTGCACAGTTATTCACTATTTTCTCCTGACTCGGATGATGGATTGAACCCAAATTTTCACAGGTTTGTTTTTCACATATATATTGAATCACACAAAGTAAGAACA
This sequence comes from Marthasterias glacialis, assembly GCA_911728455.2. Classification (NCBI taxonomy): domain Eukaryota; kingdom Metazoa; phylum Echinodermata; class Asteroidea; order Forcipulatida; family Asteriidae; genus Marthasterias; species Marthasterias glacialis. The sequence goes on along the minus strand of OU452233.1, from coordinate 10,199,511 downwards.
CTGCACAATCAGCTCAACCAATCCTATACTTTACCTTTACCCTAAATACATTGTTTATGTCGTTAAGCTTTCTATTTTTACATCCAACCTTAATACAAATCAGCCCGTTTGAACCAGAAAGTTGTGGCTTTTGAACTCGGATGTTAGGCTCTGTCTGGACTTTTAATTTCCCATAGTCCAAACCAGACATCTTCCATCTCAAACACTTGACCATATCTGATTGAACCTTATGTGTCATGGTTCTTGGCATGTTGAAACGGCTGCTGCTTTCTCTATGGTTAGACCGGACTGATAAGATATGGAGCCATTAGTGGGTTTTAGATTGCTAAAACACTTCCTTAATGGCTTTGTATGGGAAGTTCTTCTGTTGTTGCTATTTCATGACAGAACAATGTGTTTATTTTTTAGGGTAGTTGTAGGTTTAAAACCTTGACCTTTTTTTCTTGGTCTACACAACTTGTACTGTTGTAACATCTTGTCCTGCTGATCTGACTGCTTTTAGTCTCAGTAACTGAACTCATAATACAAACCTTAAGTGTGCTAACTGCTAACATTAAAATGTGACAACTTTTACAGGGTTCTCCCCATGCGCAAGCTATAGTGTATTGAGCCAATTGCACGTATTACAGGCCAATACACGGTAATTACTGTCGATCTACATGTATAAAGAAAAATGATTTAAGATCAAATTCACACACAAAAAATTATAAGATCAAACAATTTTAAATGCGTCTAATTGCACAGGAGAGCTTTTTAAACCAAGCATAAACATCAAATGAAAATCATTCCGAGAACTTTGTTTTAATTCTGTGTGCTTCGGCCACACTTGCAAAATTTTGGTTCAGAACACTCCACAATTTTGGAATATCCTGGGGAGAACCCTGTTTTATGACTATGAGTATTGAATAGTGATGAAATGGCCATTCTGCTTTTTTGAAATGCAACCCAAAACAGTTGAGCAACTGGTGCTGTTTTTAGGGCAAAAATTTATGTCCAGCCTAAATTCCACGTTACAAGAGTTCTCTCTGCCTGGTAAAGGATGAAATTACCCTGGCGCCACTCATGTCGAGACCCACCTACAGACTAGGATGGTATCCCACTGTGTCTGGGCTAGGCCTCTCCCAATTGGATAAATAATGTTTATAGGAGAACAGGTGAACTGGGCAGGGTCAAATGTCATGAATCTTGGGAGGCTTTGTCAGAAATGCAAGTCTTTTAAAGGTGAATATTCAGTATCAGTGCCCAGGTTGACACCGCCAGAAAAATTATCAATCTTTTGCTTTTTTTGTGGACATAAAATAGAAGTTCGAAAAGAACATGTTTTTATTTAAAGACGTTTGTTTCTTTCAACCTGCGGTTGTTGTAATAATTGCTGTATGTTTATTAACATTTTTTGACACATCAAGAAATTTATTTTGAAAAAGAGCTTTTAGTTCCTTGAATCTGTTTGCTTGATTGTTTAGAATTTTAGTTCTGATGTTTGATTTTAAATTTCCATGTTGTATTTTTGTCTGATCTACAGGAGAACATCTCAGAATATGTCCACAAGGTTTCACATGTTGCACTGCTGACATGGAGGAAAAACTCAGCTTGACCAGCGGGTCAGAGTTTGAGGATTTAGTTTACGAAAAGAGCAGCACTAGTAGAGATTACTTTATCAGAAGATCAGAGAGATTTGATGGTAAGTTGTTCAGAGATCAAGTTGAGATTTTGTTCGATCAAAAGAAGCTTAGATTTTCTGAGAGAAGGTTTGATGGAAACTTGGCCAGCAACGACATGAAAAAACAGCTAGGCACTGTTTTTACACTTCTTAGTCTCGATATAGTATAGTATAGGCTGCTTTAGTGAATGACCTATCAAAAAATTAATATTTTCAAAAAGCATAGAGGCTTTTCGCAATTTTGAAAAAAGCTTTAACAAGATGAAAAAAGTGAAACTTTTTTCTCAATAAATTATGTGTTCGTTTTTTCCATAAATTTTGTTTTTGCAACATTCATTTACACTGTAGATGTGGATTTATGGGTTTTTTTTAATAGAAAATTAAGTTATCTTGAACGACTTGTCAGTATCTTTTTGCCACACCCTTCTGCCGATAAAACTCAGGAATTTTCCTCAATGCTGCGAGGCAAGCAAATAATGTTGAAACAAGTAGTGTGCCTCAAACGCATTTACGTGTCACCCAACACAGCGTCAATAATTCAGTCTGCATTCACGTCGTCGGATTCATGAGATTCACTGCACGTTTATGTTAAGATTACTCCTCTAGAATTAGCCATAGTGCAGCTCCCATGTGACTCACAGTCGTGACAAAAAGATGAGTTATCTCCAGTCCAAAAACTAACAAAAATTAAGGTAACCATTCCGAAAAAGAAGAAAATTATGTGTTTCAACTTCATTATTTCTAAGCTTTGTGGTTTGTAGGCGAGAAAATGATTTCGTTTTTCTTTCAAAATATTTGTAAAAATCAGACAAAAAATCAAACATTACTGATTTTGGGGTGTGATATTTGTCGGTTTATGGTAATGTTCGCTGGGAATTAAAACGTTTTTTTTTTAAGGATCTGTGAGAAGTTCCGCAGCTTTGAAATCATGTCTTAAAACTGAATTTTTTGAAAGTAAATATCTAGACTCACTCACTCACGAAGTTAATATCCAGACAGTTTGGGGCTTTAGCACTGCTCTCCTATGACCACCAGGTATAAAAACCTTTTCCGTTTGTGAAATTTTCTTTACAAATCTTTGAGGCAATATCTTGATTGATCAGGGCTTAATCCTTAAATAGCAGATGTGGAAAAAGAGATGTGACAAATGTCATTGTGTTGAGCAAAAAGTCGCACATACACCTGTACACTATGATTGTACATTGTATCTGGTGAGGGTTACATGTAGGTGGGGATACTAAATTGGAATGAACTTTTCTGAAGAAGTGAACTCTCAGTATTTTTGGATGAGGAAACATCAGAAAGCTTTCAAGGGAAAACACCATTTTACACACTTGTAACAAAGGTGCACAACAATGTTTTGTCAACCATCTACATGTAGCTTGTTAAACAACCCAGGGAGTTGGCCATTTGAGGTCACAGGGTCAAATTCTTTTGGTTACTTGCTGTCTGCACAGGGGAGTAAAATGGTTGAGTAAAACATGTCTGGTTTCGGGCAATTGGACATGACGTGAACCAGTCTGAACATAAAAAGACTTCCTTAACAACAAGGGTTGACTCTATAATGCAGGAATGCCAATATTTCCTTACATGATTTGTCTGCAGCTGTTTCATGACTCATTCATTTCGATTTGGAGGAAAACTAGTTTAATAGTGTTTTGTGAAACGTAATCCTTGTAAATAATCCTGCGTGGTGGTGTTATTTTTCCATGTTACATGCTCTAAGACTTTATTCAAGTTAAGGGAATCAATCTGGACTGATCATTTCAAATGTCATGCCAATACCATTCTTTGTACCCGTCTGTACATTGCATTACTTATGTTTTGTCATTTTTGTCGAAAGACTTCTAGGGAACATTTATTTTGATGAAATGTAAAGTGAATGAGGTGAACAAACCAACATTATATTTGTCATATTCAATGAGGGCGCTCTTCCTTAAATAACATGTGACCTCACGAATGACGTGCAATCGTGCATCAAGGTTAAATGATTAATATTCACTTTGATATCATCGGTCCTTTCTGAGAAATTCGTCACCGTTGAATATGTCCAGATGAAAGAGATCCGTCTTTTGACATCCAACGAAGCACCTGACCAGCTGATGGTTGTAACCGATCAAGGAAGGTGTCAGCAGCACCTAGCGGGATGGTGTGCACACATCCGCCTGGAATTCCTTCGATAGTGGGCACTGCCAACAGATAATGGCAGGAAATTGGCAAATTGGAAAGCTGAAGAAAGCAGGCAAATCTTATCTACCTCGGAAAACAGGGGAGGGGGGTTGAGATGCACAGTATGGATCTGGGATTCACCTGGCGTAAAATTTAGTACGTTCTCTGGACAATAATAATACAGGGCAGAAAATGAAAACATCTAAATACTGATCGTCACTTCAAATAAATCTTTTCATGGTACAGTTTTCTGCGCATGGATGTGTTTCTGTCTATGACATGTACATGTACTATGTATATGACCGGAAACACAGTAAAAGGGGCCACTTTGCAACTGTCACGTTTGCAGTTTTTCCAATGTTGTAACTTTGTTTCAAGAACATGTACCTGAAACCACCCAAAAGTGTTTCAACATGTGCATGGACATGCTGGCTTATACTGAATAAAACATTAACTTGATTCACTTGATTCACTTGTTGTTTTTATTATTTTTTTTTCACCCTCAAAATTTGATCAAAACGTGGCAGTTTTATACTTTGTAAAGTTTTCTCCTTTATTGTGTTTCCTGTCATATTTTCATTATTTTCCATGTGCCAAATAACTACCATGGACAGATTTATTTGAAGTGCCGATCAAGGTAAATTTTGATTGCAAAAGCAGGATGCAGTGTGTTCTAGAACCAGGTTCAATTTGAAGAACATCTTAAGTGTGCATTAAGTCTGCACCTTGAGGGAATGAAGACCAGCAGATGACCTGTGAAGGCATTAGTTCAGGAGGTATTTGCACTCACCAGCAACTTGGGTGGGAAGAGGTTTGTGGGCGTTGTGTACATGTAGTTGATCATTATTATGTTCACATGTACAGTGTACAGTATAATGGTACAGAACTTTACAGGCATGCAACTTTTCAGTAGATGATCAGGGCCCGATTTCATAGTTCTGCTTACCATGGAACCCTTTGCTTATGGCTCACAGAATCCTTTGCTTTACAGAGCACGGTAAGCGCAGAATTCAGTGGTAAGCAGTATCATGAAATTGAGCCAGGGCTGCTGACTTCCTCATTTTTCGTTTCACCAGCCATTGAAAACACAGAACAAAGTCTTGCTAAACCTGGCACTGTCCTTGTTTTTGTTGTTGTTGACAAACTGCAGTTGTATGCCTGACTATAATTCAAGCAGGAGCTAATTTTGCCGATTAAGTGTGCTGCATGGTATACATAACCTGTGGCATCACATGTTTACAAGAGCCACAGAGCCTGGACTTCCTATGAGCACGATTTGTACACATCCTAATGGAAGAGAACATAAAATCTAACATTTTATGGAGATTGCACTGTCTGATTTTTATGAACTTTTGATATGAAGAAATGGGGCGCATCACAGAACTTGTTTAGCAGTTATTTTTTATAATGCCAAGTGTAGTATCTTGCCTGCCATAAAGGCCCTGGAATCTACATATGTACAAGGTCACTATTTTTGTAAACAAAGGTTACGTATGGTCTATCTATGTACATGTAGCAAAGTAATTGAAAACAGTTTAACATTTACAGTAATGGAATATTTTTATGCAGGGGCCAGGGCCGCTGTTCTGAATTTTGAACAGTTTAGCACTGACTCCCCTTGAGTGATTTCGTACATGTATGGTGCTTTCTAAATCTAACGCCAATAGTAACTCAACACGCAAACTGTTGGACTTTGAATTAATGGTGAAGTGCCTTTTGGCTCAATTTCACGGCACTGCTTACCACAATTCTGCGCTTACGGCGCCCAGTAAAGCATGTTGATTCTGTGGGCTGTGAACCCAGATTTCCATGGTAAGCACAGCCATGAAATTGGGCCCTGATCCCATGTAAAGCTTTGCAAGTGCACTCCTCAGTATGACAGGATCAAACATAACATGCAGTTGGATTTTGAATCGGTCGGGATGGTTAAGGTTGTGGGAAGTACCATAATCAGCAAATTTGATGCCTTTCTTTTCGTTTTAGGGCAATGCATGTTAAGAGGAAGACTCAGTTCTTGATAAAAAGCCCTGTGCTCAAAGTTGTCTACAATGTGCTTTTCAGGGACCACATCATATTCATAGGCTTTTTCACACTATCAAACTCCAATCCGTGTTGACTTCATAAAATGTCATTGTGGTTCAAATCTGCTTTGCTGTCACACTGCTCGACGTGAAATAAATTCTGTACACAGGTTGAAAATCCTCGACCCACCTCCCTAGCAGGGTTGGTTTGGACATGGCTTGAGCGCTCTACAAGGGTCAACGCTGGATTGAAATGTAGTGTGAAAAGGTCTATCAAACTTACACAGGTGTAACCCGTATCCACCACGGACATTTTTTGAAGTGTGAAAAGGCCACTTTTCTGCCTCTCCGATCCCAGCCCTGGTTAAATGCCATTCAGGAGTGTGTGTTAATGCAACTTGCCAACCGTATTAGTTTATGCATGCATAATTAAGAAGCCTGCTGCTTTATTTGCCGCCCAGCATTTAGTGTGGCTAAGTAATCATAAATACCAATCAATGATACTGTAAGTGATGCGAAGCATTACATGATGACTTGGATCAATATCTGACACATTTAATCTATACACCATGTAAACATACCACTCATGGTAAATGATACTGTGAGAACTACAGATATTGGAGAGATCATAAAACCCATCATTGATTGCATCGTTCGTTTTTGTTCTAATTCTCATTCAATTGTTCAATGATTCAATCTCCTCTGTGCTTAAAATATCAACTAAGTTAAGAAATGAACTTTTACAGGTTCAGCTCACATACACTGACAAACTACCATTTCCAAAGCCTCTTTTTCCCCAATGAAAACATATCGCTTTGTGATGCCCTCATTATTTTTTTCAAACTACATGTAGAATCGGGCCTAACTGCTTCATTCTTGAAAGGACAAGGGCACCATGGCATTTTCTTCTTTAGAAAGGGCACATCTATGAGGAAATTGTAAATTTCTATTGAAGTATTTGAAAGGCACCAAGGCAATGACCAGGGACAACGCCTCGGTTGCATCTGTGAAATATAAGGCCCGTAGAATTGTTGCATCATCTTATATTCATACTAATGGGAATATGATAAATGAAGTGTCAAACACCCATAAATTACCAACTGGAGAGACTTTAACCAAACGCTAGTCTCTTAAAAAGTACTTGTTGTTGTAACAAATTCTATAGAATTTAAACCAACCCCCAAACTGGTGGCCTTATTACAGGCAGAATGAAGTAGTGTAAAATACAACCTGCAGAATTAAAACCCGTATTCATTTCAGCTCTGGGCACTTTCCACCGCCGTTGTCTCCCCCAGACTTCGTTCCTTGAAGCTCGATAGATTTTTATCATTTTTCGTAATCTGGTCAAAAATGCCCTTTTAGAATTTGAGGGCTTGTCCCTTGTTCAACAGAGAGGGGGGTGAAACAGGTGGATTTGGGGGCCTTTGTACCCTATGCCCATGGGGTGTCCACAGATACTTTTTGTCACAGGACTTATCTGAACTCGGGTAACTGTAAGCATGAACTTTGAGGTTGGGCAAAACTGCTGGAATAATCGACTCAAAGGCAAACCAAGTGAATCTTTCTGTTGCAGTTTGCATTATCTTATAATGTACGTCAGGTAAAATAATTTACTTTACGTTTTTCATCCTTGCAAGTGGATGTCTTAGAATGTACATTTTTTCTTGTTTTAAATTTGTGTTTCCAGTGCCTCAGAATATGTTTAGTCATAGATAGATGGCGCTTTACAAATTGGTATTATTATTACCTAAGTAAATTTTGATCTCATCGTGACATGTGGAGTCTGTACATGTATAAGGTGTGCAGTTTTGCTGATCAATCCAAGAAAGTTTAATGAAAAAAATAAACACTAAAACAACTGGGAAAACTGAACATCATTTAAAGGTATTGAGTGGTTTAACATAAACTCTTGTAACTTGTTGAAGAAACAGCCAAGAAACATATCAAATGAAAATGCCGAGTTATCAATTAATTGATATGAATGTTGGCTACACACAGTATCAAAGAACTGTAAAATCTATCATTATTCGTTCCAACGTTGAAGGGATTAGTTTAAGTCTAATTGACAGCCTGCAATCGTAACTAAAAAGGAAGTTAGTTGAAAGAAACATTTGTAAAAGTTCCTCAGGAACTTCATTCCTGGATTTGAATATAATGTCGATCGTATCGCACTTTGTGAGGGGGACTTGTCAGTTTCAATGTTTGTTTATTTTAGAAGCAGTAAGAAGTACGAAGCGAAAATGGTGAAGTTTTGGACTGAAAGAGAACGCTTTCCGTTTTTTCAACAATACTCAAAATGGGGATCAGACACATCTTTTGGCTTGGGAATTTTACTTAACAGCTTGCTCCAGGCCATGGGCTTTACATCTCACCTATCCCCCAAGGCCATAGACTTGATGCTCTTCGAATACATTTCAGCATTTCTTGATATTCTTGCTTTATTGAGGAAAAACTGCTTTTGCCCTTGAAGGAATAAACTTAAAGGATTCTAAAGTGCTGTTGTTAACATACAAACACACCTCTTACACCCCTTAACATTAATGATAATGCACTTTTGTTCACATGAAAAATGTTCTAGACATTCATAGTCTATGAATCAGACTTTTTACCTAAACCTAAACCATAATTAATAAAATTGTATTCATAAATATGCTTTACTCCTTTATATACTGTACCAACAGTGTACTTTTGAAAAACCCCAAAGTTGACGTAGTACATCTGTATTTTGTGGAGTGTAACATGTGCAATAAAAACAAACTTTTACGTGTTTCTGAACCATCTCTGTTTCAGATTTCACTCTCGGTGGTACCAAACACATTTGATTATAACAAAAAATGTTCGTGTTTTCTACCACATTGAAGTACCAGTATTATCCAGTTGAAACAACATTACTTGTATTTGAACATCTCCAACACAATCATGATAAACACATGAGCTATCCTCTCCAAGCCTTTTCAGCTGCTGCTGCACAGCCACAGGCGTAGTCCCACAAGAAATCCACAAGCCTTTCTCCCCGCAACTGCAGAATTATTCACTCTTTGTGTGCACATACAACCCCCAGTCAACAGACAGTTGCGGCAATCATCTCATGTTGTTTTCTCAGTAAACACGACCGGCCATTCATGCGCCATACGCTCTCCGAATTCCAACTGAGAGTTCATTACAGCCCTCTCACTGAACACACTACATGTACGGATCAATACAATATTCTCAACTGCTTCTCCGGGATTGTCGTCAGCCGGTCAGAAATGCTGAAACCATTGAAAGTGCTTTTGAGCTGCCCAGGTGGCTGGTCAGCACAGTTTGTAAATAAGGCACTTAGGTTAAACGGGGACTAGGCTGTGACATTCCAGAACTTGTAGCGCGTGCTACAGCAGCCATCTTGGTTTTTGATGTTGCCGCTGATTCATCAATTACAAGTGCATGTGTTGGTCAGTAGAAGTGGGATTAAGAAAATCACAACAATGACAAACCACCATCAAATAGTTTTCATGATAGAATCTAACAATTCATCTTCATTCATCTGTCATTTATCAGTCATACAGGGGGGATGGAAAACAAGTACATGTGCATGTAAGGTCTTTGTCGTCATTCATCAAACCAGTGCACCATATTTTGTTACCTATGAAGGCACATCCAAACCACTTTTAAGGATAAAGACTCACAGACTCTATGTCTGTGTACAGAATATGGTGCATCCTGTATGTTTAACCCCAGAACCTATATGTACTGTAGCAACTACTGCACATTGTACTTCCCATTTGCAGATTCGCAGACGGGAGAACAGTTCAAATGTATTACTTCAAATATGCATCCCGGTATTTTCCTCAAACCCTATTCCCTTATACCCTGCAGTATACCTCAACACTCAAAAAACCATTTGGGAAATCACTTTTTTTTTTTCTTCTCCCCTTCCTCCTCCGCAGTTTCCTCATCTTCCATGAATCTTAACCACACTCTCTGATAATCAATAGGATCACATGTAACCAAGCCCGGGAGCTCTAACATTTCCTAGCAACGACGAGCTGCGGTAATTTCTGATAATATTTTAGTTGGCAAATCAGATCAGACGATCTCATGGGCCTGAAATCACATTTCAGTTTGTAAATTTGTCAGCTCGGAATCTAGGTTGATTTAAAGTTGACTTAAATTCGGAAGAATTTACTTAAATTTTGATGAATTTTGTTCCAGTGTTTATATTTAACAGACCATTAAAGGTACCATTAAAGCTTGGGAATTCAACAGGCTCTGTTCTGATTCTAGAATGATAATTATGAACAAATACTGCTGTAGTTGAGGAATTAAAGCCCCAGCTCAACATTGGTAAGAAAGAAAAACGTAAATGTTCACAGATTTACGTGTACCTTGCATTTGATATAAGATAACGATGGTAGAAAACTTTTCCTTGAAATACATGTATTTCTGTCTGAAGTGTTATCGTTTTTGGATAATAAATGAAATAAGATCCAAAATTAATTTTCATCTCATGTGAGAGCCAAACTCTGCCTAAGAATGCAGTTTTACCATTTCTCGCAAATGGAACAACGAAATACATGTAAGCTGACCTTTTCACAGGTTGGATTTATTACATATACCTTGATTTGTGCAAAGAATGGAATCATTTTCAGACTATTTACTAAAGTTCAGCTTGGGCTTTTAAAACAAGTTACTTATAGATCAAAATGTGAACCCATTGATACTGTAGGTTGGTTTTATGCACATGTACATGAACCTTGTACAGAAAAACAATTTTTGATTGCTGGTGTTTATTTATTTATTCATTACTCATCCAACAGTGCAATTAGCGCCAATAACAGGATGATTAGGAGACGAAATGTTAATTTTCAGATGTGGGAGGAAAATCCCAATTGGGGGGGGGGACCCACACAATCAGGTAGGGACTGAGAACCCAATCCCCAATTGAGCTCTGGTCTGAAGTGGGATTTGAACCAGGAACCACAGAGGTGAAAGGCAGGGAAAGAAACCACTGAGCCAACTTGAGCCCCCATGCCAAAGTTGCTGCTTTCTTATATCAGAAGAGGCAATGATATGTGCTGGATTTTTATCAACCCTGCTATTGAATGCATAAATTAGCAGTCAAAGTGAAACCCTGCTAAATTATTGTGTTCAAAGTAAACTGGGTTAACCAGCCTCGGCACTGGGCTGTGTACCCTGCTAAATGCACCAATATGCATTGAAGTTTGGGGACTTGACTGTACATGTTGGGGCCCTGTGCCCTGCTAATTGCAACACTACACTATCTGAGTTGACCGCTAAATGCAACAAAATAAAACAACCTGTACTACCTGGTGCATTTTGTTGCATTTGGCAGGATAATAGTTGAAAACAAAACAAAACAAAACAAATCTTTCAAAATGAGTTATTTAATGCAGAATAAGAAGAGTTTTCTGTGAAAACACTTTAAAAAAACTAAAGACACTTATAACTTTAAGAGTGTATGCTGCTTGAAAAAGAATTGACAAATATGGTCTAGATTTCAACAACTGCAGCCCAAGGTTAATGAAATCATACAGTCTTGTGATTTTCACTCAAATCTGGCCTTCAATTCATGTGTCTGCAACAGGAGGATTGAATTTAGGGAAGGGGGGGGGGTCGGGTAGGTGAGGAAGGATTGAATCAAATGCTGCAAGTGCAAGTCTGTTTGTCTTTTTGTCTGCCTGTTTCTCACCACTTTACGAGGAAGCTGCCTTCATCAATATCCCTCCTTTCTCATTTCCTGTGAACCAGTCTCTCACCTCATGCATCCACAACATCAACCCGTATACCCTACAGAATAATGGTGGCACCCAACCATTGATTCAAGTGTTTTTGGATGCCGTAATCAGGACATGAATATTCAATACTCATGAATTCCAACAGTGCTCAACAAACATCAATTTTTAAAAACAAACTTAAAAAAGAAAGAAAAAAGATCAATATTATTAACAGGTTCAATTTACCTCACCAAAAGATGTCTACCAAACACTGCACATATGCATAAATGTACTTTATATGAAAGATGAAACTGTAGAAAATTGTGGATGGTTCCTCATAAAAATGGGTAAACAGGTTAATCGGATGCATATAGCCTAGGGCTAAAGAGGAAATCTTGCCTGCTTAGATATCTAAGCACCATCCTATAATGGCAGTGTTGGTGTTATTCATGGGGTAATATAATCCCCCATTCTGGTTATTCATTACAAGATCCTGTGGTTTTTAATGCTCTAGGTATGCAAATCATATCTGCGGGATCATCTCACACCCACATAATCCCTATTTTTAGTTCCCTTGTATGTTTAATTAGTTGTTGGTTTGAGAAGGCAAATCTTGCCGTTATCTTATATCATTATGGTGGAACTTGAGAATGGACACAGCAATATTTTCTTTATATCAGTATGGTGGAACTTGAGAATGGACACAGCAATATTTTCTTTTACTGAAGACAAAATTGTTCTAAGAAGTAATCTGAAACAATCAATACACAAATCTCACACTTTTGAACAAACAAGGTGCCATTCAAAATAGTCAATGTTAAAAAGATTGGGGTAAAAAAAAACACCACTGAAAATCGAAATTCAGTTTTCGTTTAAAATAATCCTTGAAATGAAATAAAATGAAATGAAATGAAATTAAAAAAATCCTTGTTAGCCTTGGAGGATTTTAGTAATTATTACAACACAAAACAAAAACAATTGATTAAATTACCTTTACAAAAAAAACTGTGTGTTTTATGGAACAACAAAAAAATGTTCTTGATGTGCCAAATTGTGTCTGTATTACCATGTCTGCATTTTGTAAAATTGTAAATTATGAAAGCAATTGCAAAACAGAGCTACAACTTTCAGCCATTAACAAGATTTCATTTTTTTAAACTTTGTTTTCCTATATTTTTTTAAATTTTTATATAGGGTCATAAAGTTTGTTCATGTTTATTTGGCATTTTCCTTTCTGATTCAACTACAAAGTTCTTTGTTGGAAGCCAGGAAAAGCCGTTGAAAACTACTGATCTTGGAGACCATTGATCTGAATAAAATGTCTGCTCCATTTGAGGCATTACTTTGTTCTATAGCGCATAAGATATATTATTAAGTCATGCAATATTTAAAAAATCTAAATTTGGGATGGGTGGTTGGTTCAAAATCGAAATTTTTTAGCATTGACTTCTGAATGGCCCCTAAATGTTGGGTTGGAACAAGGTAGTAGGAAAAAAAAGCACAGAATGGTCTTAAAATAAGAAACATTTATATCTTTCACCTAAGCTTGCATCTATGGAATATTTTAGAGCAAGGAGAATGAAATCAAGCACTTGACCTGCTGTGTTGAGATTGTCTTCCATGGCTCTCCATTATAGCTTCCTTTGGAAGACAATTTCCTGAGACATTTGTTGAGGTTGCTGAATTTACTGCAAACCAGTCTTGAATCGAAACGAAAATGTTTTTAATCAACGCTTGCAATCCTTGACCATAAACTGTGGGCCATGTTTCAATCAACCGTCGATACTCAAATGAAATTCCTCACACAACCAGAGACAGGTTCAATCTAAAACGAAGCCAGACACTTTGTGCATGACGTAAGACTGTTTCATGATGCCCATTTACGAATTCCTAATTCGTCGAGGGAGATTGCTGTTGTGATATGTTTATAAATGCTACTGTGGACGTGGTAGTTTTCATGTGGGAATACCAGGTATTTGTTGCAAGTGCCAAATCATGGCCTGTTTGTCTTAATTATGACATAATTAGTTATCCAATACATGTTTAGTGAATATATTCCTATTTGGGCACTGTTTACTACAATTGGCAACGATGTGAATGTGATGTCATGCAAGGAGTGCATGGCTTTTAGCCCGAGCCAACAAAATTTACAGACCTCTTAATTGCTTTATTTTGCAAGGAAGAGTTCGGTTGCTAAACAAACACTTGTCTGATATTTCAGAGGTGTGGTAGCAGCATTTTTAGGTAACTCCGGCTGTCTGTTTTTAATCCAGTTTTTTGGGGGGGTTTAACTTTTCATCTGTCATCTGATTTCTTTTTGTTCTTGATTGGAATTTTAGCTGCTTCAAGCTTCAGCTGAGCCATGCATTTTTGCACTTTTAACTATTTACAGCTCAGTATATTGAGATTTGTTGGGTGTGGCATTGTGCCTAAAACATCTTGTCGCCAATTGGTTGTTTTGTATATTGTAACGTGACGTGTATAGTGGTCTGTCGTCGTTCTTCACTTTTACTTCAATTTTACCGCATAGCACATTATTCATACTTTTCCTTACAGTCCCAAATCCTTCTAAATCCTATTGCCAAAATGAAGGAATTCAAAGGAATTTGTCCATCAGGCCCAAACAAGTGCTTATCACAGGATCAGGCATTCCAATAATGTCCAAGTCCAAACAACTTGGTGTGGCCTGACATAGGAAAAGAGGATATTTGAGGAATTGACCCACATGCTAGCCAAACTGCCTAGTTTGTAAGGGTTTTATTGGGAAGGCTTCAAATACCATGCTCCATCTTGGTTGGGACCGGCCTTTGTATATTTTTGAGATCATTCCCCTTCAGTTTTAATCAGTGGTGAGCTTGTTGATGCATCCGTCATCACTCCCCAAAAAATAGAACAATTATTACTACAATTATCTGCAGTCAACCTACCAGCCGAAGGAGCTTTTTCCCCACATTTTCTTGGGAAAACTTGGGCAGCATCATCACCCATGCAGGAAATGTATATGGATAAGGCCTCCAGTTTAACCATATCACCAGATACAATCCCTTCCTTTTATAAAGTGCTGATGGATTCCTTTTGTTGCTTGCACCAGGCTGTCAAGTCAAATAATACACCTTTTGTTGCCGTTAGACCTCATAATGATCAAACTCTGTATTGTTGGAAAGAGCTATTAAGGGTTCTTCTGAGAAAATGATGTTTTGACCTCCTAGAATTGCCATGTTGATAACTTTTGCTGTCATCGCTCAGGCCTGTTACTTTATCGAGGCAGTCCATTGCCCCTGGTCATTGCCTCAGTGCACTTGAAATGTTCCAATAGAAGTTTACAATTTCTTCATAGAGGTGCCCTTTTATCAAGAAGGAAATGCCTTGGTGCCCTTACCCTTTCAAGAAGGAAGCAGTCAGTCCTGTTGCTGCTGGTTGCGAAAGATTGGAGGAAATAAAATAAAAGAAATTGTTGCTTAAAAATGTTATCACGTCTATTGTGCAAGAGTACTGCCCTCAACAGCACTCTAGATTTAGTTCAATTGCTATCAGCACTGATTGCGAAATACGGAACATTTTTGAATGGCAGTATTTCAAAGATTGGAGGAAATAAAGGGAACTGTTGCTTTAGATTTCATCATATAAAGCTAAAAGCAGCTTCTGTTGTGCAAAAGTACTCTCAGTATTAGTTCACACCAATATGAACTTTTTCCCCTTGTGAAATATGATCTTTCTTTAGATCCTGGTTCAAATATTTAAAGGCAAAGTATACTTTTGGATTTTGGAACCGTACATTTGCCTTAATGCTATATAATTGTAGATATATGCCATACAACTAACCTGTGTAAATTTCAGTACAAAAGGTGGCAGCGTTTTTGAGATATCACCAAAAATCTGGAGCGGTTGTGTTCACGCAGAAGAAGTATCCGTCATTGGAATACACATTCTGAGAAGCGTTACGGCCATAACGCTTCTCAGATTCAAATTTTGGGGGGATAAAAAGTGATGTATTTTTCCATAACTGCAGTACTTCGAAGTGAAACGTTTCTCAAAATGCATTTATACTATCCAAAGCTGCTGGACTTCTTAACAAGTGAGTTATTATTGCCATAAATTTTCAGAGTCATTACCAAACGTATACAGACCCTTTAAAGATCAAATGTGAAAGTTGAAACATTATTTGTTTCTGAATTTGTTTTTTCTTGAAGATGCCAACAGATAATGAAACAAATGAAACTATCAGAACCAAAAAAAATCATTATTGCTTTTAGATTTTATGATTAAAGAAAACGAAACAAACTTACATTGTTTGTTTCTTAATTTCTTAATGAAAAATTGATAATAGAAAAAACCAATAAAACAAGCAAATAAAAATACAAGCCTTGTTTCAAGATTTTGTAATAATAAATTCTGTTGTTTTTATGGCCTGGGCGAGCTTATCTGTAGAGAAAACTGAAGGTTGAGATCCTTGGCAATATTTTCTCATCAAACAGTCACTGTCTATTTAGTTTTGTTTTCGACATTCTATGTTTTTCTCTTGTCTTTGTTGAAAAATTGCCACACACATGGCCAGAGGGCCACTGGAGGGGAGGGATATACTGGGAAAATATATATGTTAAAGGGAGGGAAGATATACCTGTTCACATTTCTCCTGAGCTGGAATAGATTGTAAGATGGTGGAAAACAGTATGAAGTCAGGGAGTTCCAAAGTGCAGCAGTACAAGGGGAAAAACGGTAGCAGAATATCTCACAGTACTGCAGCCTTTGGAACAGATTCAGTGAAAGGTTGAGGGGATACGAAAAAACGTGTTCTATAAGTCAAGGTGTGTGGAGAAGGGACATCGCATACCATCTGAAGATGGCTAGAGCAGGCTAGTCGAAATGTTGAGACCAATTGACAAACTCACTCCGCAGCAGTGAAGTTATCCGAGAAGTCCCCTCGATCCACTAAGCTAAAGTTAGTTGTCCAGGCCGATTTCCTACCTCAATAGGTAGTACTTTATAAGCAGGACAGTTCTTTTCTCAGAACTGACTTGTCCCCCTCCCCCCCCCCCCCGAATTTTGAAATAGAAGTAGAATAGTAACAGGACAAGTTCTCACAAGAACAATCTACTGTATATGGCAAAGTAGTTATACAATCACATGGTGTTACTGCAAACCAAATATACAGTGATACATGTACCTCACCATGCAATGCCTCAAAAGCTATATACCCTCTGGGCACGTTATTTTAAAAAGGGAAAGATGTTTTTTTTTAAAGTCTCAATAATACAAACAATTTTCAATCCTGACTTTTTGACATTCTGTTGGAGGGGGGGGGGAATGGGGTGAGACACCAACCTTGCGGTTATGTAAAGGTATGTAGTTATAAGGCAGCAGAGCTTCTTTCAAGAGATCAAGATGACAAAGCCTAAGAATGGACGACCTTGTTGATGGATTAGAGAGGGATGGATCAGTCTTGTCAGTCTGGAAGGTTGGCTGATCATTTCAAATTAAGGTTCACCTATTCTTCAGCCACTTTAGATCATTTGCGATGGATTAGGGACTGGGATTGATTTATGCATAATAATACTCGACATTAGACCTTGCAAGTCTCCTGCGTGCTCCAATGTTGGCATCTGTTAAATAGGCCTGCGACTTTTCAGCTGATTTCCTTGTCTTTAATTTATCAGCTGTACTAATGGAAATTGAAAATAAGGTGTAAAGACTCACTATGTCAGGTTTTTTCCTTTTTTTGTTTTTTTGTTCTCAAACTGAATAGATTAGTTAAACTGTTTGATTTTTACATGGGAATCGGGTTGGCTCAGTGATTTCTTTCCTAGCCTTTTACCTCAGTGAACCCCAGTTCAAATCCTACCTCGGACCTGGGCCTTGCATGTGGATTGAGTTTTCAGTCCCTACCTGATTGCGTGGGTTTTCCCCCATTTGGGGTTTTCCCTGCCACATCTGAAACTGAACATTACTTCATTGTCTCCTATTCATCTTGATATTGGTGCTTGTGTTGTTGGATGTGTAATGAAATAAAATACAACAAAGTAAACCTAGGTTCCCAAAATCAGAGATGTGATTTCTCCAGATTCTTCTTGATTTTCAGATTTTAGGAACGTATTGTTGTGGAATGTTTTTTACTCTTTTTTTTTTACAATTTATTTTTGTATTTGTAATGTCACTTACATACATTGTACATCCAGGCCCTTGTAAAGCCTTAACACAGTACATGTACTGTATTTTGACCACACCAAGGTGCTTGTACCATCTACATTTAAGCACAGAATGGTGCCATTGATACGGGTTATGGCGAGGTTGGTAGCCACCAAACCCTCCTGCAAAATTGTTTGACTACTTGTATGGTGTATTGTGTTTTGATTGGGACTGCATAAAGGCTTGTATTCAAACACGAAGAGTGAAGGTTGATTTGAGGAAAACCCAGTAACTATTCTTATCATCAAAGACTCTTGCTTTGACCTGGGCTCAATTTCATAGAGCTGCTTAAGCAGAAATTACTGTTTAAAGCTTTTCTGCTAACCAAAAGGTAGCAGGATACCATTCACAGGTAGTACATAAGATAAAAGTATTTTGGCTGGTAACTTTATTCTGGTAAGCATAATTTTGTTGTGCTTAGCTTGTTTGTGTGCTTCAGCAGCTCTATGAAATTGGACCCTGGTCCCAATTTCATAGGGCTGCTTAAGCAGAAAATATTGCTTAAACATTTTCTGCTAAGCATTAATGAGCAGGATACCAGTCACAAATTGAGCATGTGACATGGTAGTTTTGCCGGTAACCTTATTCTGGGAAGCATAATTTTTTTTGTGCTTAGCAACTTTTTGTGCTTGAGCAGCTCTATGAAATGAATGATGATTAAATCCAAGTAACTTTTCAAGCAAAAAATGACAGAACGTAGAGATTGCCAGGCCTGATAATTCATTGTTGTAAGGGCAAGGCAGTTTCTCCTTAATAAGTTAGTAAAGGGGCACCAAGGCGATGACCAACTGGTACGGAGGCAATTGCCTCCATTGCTTCCTGCATTTCATTGCCTTTTCGGCTTGTAACTTGATTCTGTGCAGCCAGTTTTAGCTTTGCTTTGCCGATTTGTAGTGACGTAACCACACATTTTTATTTTTAGCGTAATTATTTATTATTATTTTTTAAATTTATTTATTTATTTATTAATTATTTTGATTGATTGATTGATTGATTTATTTATAATTTTTTTTGGCGGGGGGGGGGGGGAAGCGGGGAAAAAGACATCATATAGGGGGTTGTTAAATGTATCAAACCACTCATTTATGCATTTTTTAAAGTCTGATTTGGGAGGCAAGGGGGGGGGAAGCGCCCCCTGGTTACGCCACTGCTGATTTTTGGCAAATCTTTTTATTGGATCTTCTCCATACATGTAGTCACAATATTTTAACAAAATTTTCTGAAAACATTCCACCTCAAACGATTATTTGTGTATAATGTTGAAGTGGTTGAACCCTAACAGAAACAAATTGCAAGAGAAAGTCTGTCGCAAGGTATTTTGATACTCAACGGACCAAAGTGAAAATAAACCCCAACACAGAGACCATAAACAATACGTCCATTAAACACTTGATCTTAAATCTAGCATCTCAAGAACCCTTGGTTGGAAACCACGGAAGAGAAAGATATTCAAGGATTGCTGGGGACTCATCAATCACACCACCACTGACACCTTCCAATACCCCCAATATCATTAATTACATCTTACCAAATTAAATTGGGCTTAAATGGTTGATCCAGGGTCTGCCTGGATTCTACATAGACTGTATTCGGTGTTGGGTTACTTTTAATTAAATAGTGTGCGGGAAATAATATCTTACACACATCAGTGTTATGTTAATTACAGTATACCTACATGTAGGTACTGAATAATCGTGACGCTGTCACATACATGCAAGTCGAAGTGAGATTTGAAGCTTGTACTTACTAAAATCAACAGAATCAACTAAAATCATCAGAATCAACTAAAATCAATAGAATCAACTAAAATCAACAGAATCAACTAAAATCAACAGAATCAACTAAAATCAGCAGAAATCTCAAATCATAACAATCAACACCATCAGTCACACAAGTACAGTATGAGTCGACTGGTTTTGGTATTGGTTAGTTTTGTAGGATTTGAAGCTTTGCATGGTGAAAATGCAATCTACACATAATCCTATGTACATGTAGTAAGGTTTGCTGTAACACCTTGTACGTAAATCTCGTATGCTCTGATCAGCTTCAGGAGAAAAATGAAAAAGAAAAATAGACGACGATCAGAGTATACTGGTTGAAGCATTGAGTTGTTCACATGCAGTAAGTCGGTGCACTGTTTCTTTTCAGAACCACCACAACTCAAAAGGAGAGATTTATGTGCATGATGTTACAGCAAACCTTACTAGATTGTATCAATGTATATTAACATTTTTTTGTTCATTCCTCGCACTATGGACTGGGATGCCTCTGATATCTTGATGCGCTGCGTCTTGCCATTCTACCATCCCACCCTCTTTAATAATGTGCATGAATCATATGACAACGTTATCATAACAAAGGAGGCATTAACAGTGTAGCAGTCATGCCTAGACTGGCTAGAAGTCTCTCTCACCCACCTCATTGTTCCAATGATTAATACAAGGGTCGATTGGGGTCTATTATCATAACAAAGGAGGTATCAGCTGTAAACTAGCAATAACTAAACTGGCCTCAGTCTCCTCAGGCTTTTCTATATAAACCGCTGAAATGCCCCACTCAGAATTGAGGTTTTTGCTAGATATTGTACACATTGTTTCAAAGGTTTTGAAACTTGTAGCCAATAAGTAAAACAAATAACAATCATCTAGTTTATACACTCTTCAAAACAGATGCAGTTTAACAGTATGCATAGTTTGAGTCATATATTGCAGCATGACACTATACTGTAGAGAATGGATGTTGATTTTCAAAGTGACCTACTGAAGGGAATACGATTGTAGCAAGTCTAGGGTGACTCACCATATCCCTTTTCTTTGCACTAATTCTTATTGTTCAATACACTCCTGCACCACAGTGGATGCTGTCTTTGTGGTAGTGTTTTACATAATTTATTCTAATTAGTTGCTTGACTCCAACTTGCAGTATTTGCATACATGCAGTAAATACAACCCAATTATCTTGATTAGCTCTAATGCGAAAGGACTTCCTTTGAAGCTGAAAATGAGATTTGGATGGCAGTATCTTTTTATTCCTGTAGATTTTGATGATACTATTTGTAATGAGCATTGCATGTCTACCAATGTCAACCAACTGGTAGTCATTGACATACAGTTTCATAAATTTATTGTGGAGGCCCCAAGGTTCTGGATATATATTCCATGCTGGAAGTGTTGATGTAGCGTATCGGTCAAGAGATTGGGATGTGTAGTTTGAAGTAGTGGGGACATTAGTCATCGTAGATGGGGAGGAAAATTGAGGGAAATTTGCAAGATTTGTTTTCTTCTTCTTCTGTATGGTTTACTCACACATGAGTTTTTTCTTTTTAAGTTGGCCCCAAAATTGTGTTCACACAAAGGGAACAACAATATTCCAATCCAGTTTTTGTCTGTAGTCATGTTTCATCAACAGAAATAATGTCTGAGCAAACCTATAGTTGTATTTTGAGCGTTGTAAATAATTTATTTGTGAATCAGATTTGTTGTTATCTGATTTTTTTACTATCAGAAAAATTTAGGACACATGTTCAGACCACATTGTGTATGTACCATCTCATTTTGATTTAATTTTGAACGCAACCTTCAGTGTAACCAAGGTGGAGGTTCATTTGCAGGAACGGAAATACGTATTAAAAGTTCTCATTTGAAACAAGAGAATTTTGTTGCAGAAACATCTCTCCACTTTACACTGGCCAAGTTTCAGTTGCTTATTTTTTCGCAGAAGTAGTGAAAACAGAGAACTGTTTACTATTCATCTCATTGATGATAAATTGGGTGTATCTTATTGGCAGGAGAAGGAGTTCTCAACTTAACGAGTCCAGTAATTGGCCGTGGCTTTAAATGATTCATAGCAATGATTACACTCGCCGCTGATGTATTTAACCTGGAGTGGAAGGGAGCATCGTGGCATTTACATTTATTTCCATGCGGCCAATCATGTATAATACATGTACATCGTTACCTTAGCATAATATTATTATTTACAAGAATTTATGCAGAAACTAGTTGTTATGAAAAGGTAGTAATACTGGTGGAGAGCATTTAGGTGTGGGTGAAGTAAAAAGTAGCTTTTGTACCCTGACCTATTACAGACAACGACAGACTACAACAAACCAAAACAGACAAGGTGTACTAAGGCAAAACAATTATAACAAGGATTATGAGTATTTATTGAGGTTTTTTTTTAGGTTACGAGTAAACATCTATAGGGAGATTATGAGATTTTTAATTGGATCAATTAGGGCACTTTGTTACTAGTACTACACTCAAGCTCCTCGGGAGATGGTTTACTAGATTTTTAACAAGAAAGTCATTTAGAGTAATGACGTCTGAATTAAAGTGGTTAGAGACATTTAAATTTAGCTTGATACGAATGGGGGTGTTCATCAAAGCTTGTTAAGGAAACTTAAATCTTCCACAATCCATACCCTGGTTTTGCCAGATAGGCTCGGCTTAGAGCCAAAGCCCCTTTCTCACTACAAGCAGTGACAAGTGTTTCCCGAGAATTTCCTGGGAATACTTGGTTGACCTTTTCACACTTGAATTGTTAACCCTGGCAAACTCCCGGGACATGTCCATTACCCAGGTAATGGCTACCCTTGCTGGGGAGTAGGGTTAAGTGATACAACCCCAGGGTTAGCTTACTGAGTGTTCATTTTCCCCTGGAAAATTGCATCTAGTGTGTGAAGCAAACGTGGGTTGGTGGTGGGGTTAAAATTCCCCAGGAGCTTCATGGGGAGCTTCCTGGGGTTGAATTTCCTGGGAATTAGCTCAGTAGTATAAAAAAGGGCTAAAGAGTACATGTACCACTGTTATCAGAGTCTGATGGTTGGAGTGTTGAATGTAAAAAAAAAAACACTGCTTCCAAACCAAAATAACCTGTGGCATAAGGAGTGACTTTAGAGCGCTAGGTGGCAGCAGACATCAGGTAAACTTTCATTGTTTACATTGTTTTAAGCATGGCGCACATTTCCAAGAAAAATGGATTTACCTTGTATTGTAGGTGGGCTGCCACTTAGCGTCTCACTGAAAGTCTCCCAAGTTGCAAATAATGTTAACTGTGCTTCATGTTTGCATACGTTTTACACTGTTCTTGGGATTTTGTTTGATCCAAACCAGGCAGAATTTACTCTCACCTAGAAAGCACACATGCAGATATACGTTGTATATGCAACAAAACAAAATGGACAAAAAAATGGTTTAAAATCATTAAAGGGAGAGCAAACAACAGTGCACACATTTATTTTCAGATTACAACAACATTAAATTTAAAGTTGGCTAGTTTTAGTTTCATAAAGCACTCCAGTTTGGTCTGTGTGTGAAAACTGCCAAGATGAATTAGTCATTGTTTCATTGTTGCAGTTTTCTTTCCAGTTTAATCGTCAATAATTCTGTATTTCCTGTATACATTTATGAATGCTTTGCTGAGGTTCCAGGCATGTGAGATTTCCTCTCATAAGCCTCCTCTAAACTGACAAGGAAATTCCCCGAGTTCCAACCCGGGAGAATTTTGTCAGAAATAAAATTGATATGTAGTTAGAGCCTGCTCAGTTATGTGCTCAATTTATCTGTGGCTAATGTATGATCCTTGATTTATCCCACATGGTACATGGACATGTGTGCATGAGCGCAAACTTAACTTAAATGTGAACAGATTGTAATAAATATGTGATTTATGTACACCTTGTGCTAAGATTGGTTTGTAATCTTCAGTATTCTTTGTGGTGTGAGAATTGAGAACTGTACTGAATTACTGAACTATTGTTTTGTTTTGAACAAAAATCTTGGTTTGAATACATGTATGCACATGAAGCCAAATAAGTTGTGTAATATCTGTGTGAATTGTTTGTTTGTGTGTAGGGCGCCCTCAGGAGATTGTGCTGAAAGCGAATGATCTTTTATAGCTAGTATCATGAGAAATTCTACTTTTTCCCCATGAATGTTTCAACTATTCGTAACAGTTGTTTCTCTTTTCATCCTCAGATTTTTTCAAAGAGTTGATTGATAGAGGGCAAGCCGATCTGCGAGACATGTTCACAAAAACCTATGGGTCACTATACCAACAAAACTCTGAGTTCTTTGACGAACTATTTGAAAACTTTCGCAGGTATTACCACGGCAGTGACATCGACCTAGCCAGCACCTTGGAGGATTTTTTCACGGAGTTACTGCAGCGGATGTTCAGTCTGCTCAACCCACAGTTCACATACACAGAGTCATTCTGGGATTGCTTAATACAGCATACAGACGAGCTGAAACCGTTTGGCGACGTACCAGCTAAACTGACCTCCCACATCAAAAGAGCGTTTATTAGCGCAAGAACTTTTGTTCAGGGGCTTTCAGTGGGACGTGATGTCATAACCCAAGTGTCAAAGGTTTGTATTTTTTCTCTACTTTTACCCTTTACATTGGGGCAAATTATCTTCGTAGTGACTTCCTATTGGTATTATCCTGATGTTGAGAGATAAATTACATGTGTTGGATTGTCACAAAAATGTTGATAAATTTAAATGTCAGTAAGTTTTACAAAATGTACCCCCATTGCACAGACTGCGATTAACCCTTTGCAGCCTGGGTAGTGGGACCCATGGTGCCAGCTGGCAGTATCCCGCTTGTGTATGTACAAAGTTGATGAGAGCCAACTCTAATTGTGAATATTTGAAACAATTATCAATCTAAATACTGTAAACCACAATTGCCCACTGAAAATCACAAGAAACGAGGACAAGTTTCTTTGAAAAAACAAACCAAAACCTTTTATGCTCCAAGGGATCAAATGTTCAATTTGTCCGACTCGACTCGCATGTGGACAGATGTACCTGTAGGATGTTTAAAGTTTTCATATCCAGATGACATTCTGCCGTAGGCGACTGGTTAAGAAAAACAATTTCACAGGTTGTATTCAGCCGTTGGATTTCACACGTGGCTTCCCCTGCGTCAGATGGCAGGACCAAATCTATCGGAATGTTTGCCGTACCTTGCTTCACCACTGGGCTGTAAGCCAAAGATGGAAATGGCTGGAGGCTGTGCTTAAAGATTAAAACCATCCTCTCCATCTAGAATAAACGGAATTGGACTTTTAGAATCACTGTTCCTCCAACGTTCTGATTGGCGTGATGGTCAGGACGCAGCACACTTGTAAACACTTGGAAACAATCCATGCTATGTTTAGATGCTGCCAGGATTAATCCCCGACCTCCTGAATCCCTCCCCTGATTTTGCCTGAGTTTGATTGATTCGGAACCCCACAGCCAAACCAACCGTGCATGGTGTGGGGGTGAAGCATACCAAATTCATAGGCTGTGAGAATTAGAGTGAAAGGATAGCATGGTTCATGGAGTACATTAGATGAGATTTTAGTGTGTTTGGATGAGTCATTGGTATAGGCCTAACAGATTTGGCAGAGAGAGATTGTTTGTGAGGTGACAGTAAAAGCTCATTGATGTGAAATTACATTGAAAATACACCCTGGTGCCTATTTTGTATTTTAAATATATCAAACAAGACCTTTATACTCAGTTTTACCAACATTTTTTTAATGAATAACTGATTTCAGTGACTCGCCCTTTAATGTTGTTTACATTTCCCGATGCTAGCCTAGAGACAATGAGGGCGCTCTTTATAAACAAGTAGCGTCAGGTGTCACATTTCAGCTTGGATTTGTTTCCATAGGGATGTCATAACACTACAAAGGGCAGTGAAAACAAGTCATGTTTATTTGAACGTCACTGGGTGCAACACTTGTCCTCTTGCAGCCATGAAATTGGATGGATTTATCCCGAATTACAGTTTATTGTTTATCGCGTAGCGTCGTTGAAAGATTCGGGCAAGAAACACCTCAGCATTAATCATTTTGTTTAGTTTGTACCCCATGAGTGATCCCATCTGATGAGAGATCCCACCCTCTTCAAGATTCTGCTTTGTCGCTAGGAGCAGAGGAATGTCTGGAGTTGTTGGCCCATTACGCGATTGAGATGTACTCATCTCGTCGACTGATGACTAGAAAAGGTCAAGTCATGTAACCCCTACTTACATGCACATGTTGTTGTCATAGTGACCAACATCTTGTCTAATGATCCCATCATGGGGAGTCATTATAGTAACCAGCTGATAAACAGGAGTTTTGTACCCTCCCAGTCTTACAACTCATCACAGCTCCCCATGTCTCCAGGATGCAAGATCAATGACACCTTGAACTTTTCAACCCAAACTACATGTATCTCAAATCCTTCAAAATCTGCAATCTGTTTTGCCTGATTTTGAATGACTAACATGACAACTTTCGGGCCACACAACAAACTGTGCTTGGTTACATATATATGCAGGTATGTACATGTACTTGTACCAATCTAGTTTGGGTTTGAAGTTGCCTGAACATTGAAGTATTCTGATGGATTGGAGAATGGTCTTTGTAAAAAATGCCTTGAGAATTAATTGTTAATGAAAAGCAATTTACTGTAAAAGGTCAGCATTTAATCAATTTAAACCGGGTTCAGCATTTAATCCATTTGAAGCAGGTTCATGATTCCTGCCAACATTTTTCTTAAAGTTTAAACTAGCCTGGCACATGTATCTTACAAATGCTGTGTGTGCCTGTTGTTATGACAGAAGCAGATGCATTGGTGAAGTGCAATTGTGTGGAAGTTATTTATGGTATTAACAATAGTCACAATGGTCATGAACCCTGTGGGCAAAGTGATTGAGACATTGCATCATTGTCACCAGTCTGTTTGTCTTGTCCCCTGAAGACATGTTTAAGTTCACCACAGTGTGGCAACTCATCATCATGGCCACCGCCTTTATTGGTCTTGTCCCCTGAAGCCCATAACCACTACATAAAGAGACAGGTCATCCCATCATAGCACCAGCCTATGTATTGATCATGTCCCCCGAAGGCATAGCTATTAATTCACTATGCAGTGGGTCACCACATCAGGGTTACCAGCCTATATTTGGTCATGTCCCCCAAAGCCCAAGCCAATTCACCATGCAGAGGATAACCGCAACATAACACCAGCAATTCCTAAAGTCTTGTTCCCTGAAGGCATCAAGCAATTCACAATACGTAAGGTCAATCACATCATGGCCACCAGCCTGTATCTTTCTCAAACCCTTAATAAAATTTTCTCATCAAAATCAAACCCGACATAGATTATGTGCTGCATCCTTGTTGTTTTTTTTTCCTGAGGAAACCTGAAGCAAATCATGTAGGTTTTCCAGGATAATGGGGTTTGTCAGTCAGAGGCCACACACAGGTCTAAATCGGGATGATTAGATGTGAGGCATATATCTCTGAGGACATTGTACCGTCAGGACCATTCCTGTAAGAACGGAGGTGATGACATTCTAATATCAAACTCAGCTGCCAATGATATCTCAAAACTCATACAGCATAGGAATTACAAGTAATGCTCTCATCGTCAAGGGTTTTGTAACTGTTGAACAGATTTGTCGCACAAATTTTCTTCTGTAATAGCACTTTTGGTGATCAAACTATGTCAATCTTCATACCCATAACAATTGTCAGCACCAATTTTCAACCACAAAAAGATGCCAGACTATTTTTGTTTCTATGCTTAGCTTCAGTTTGCTCACATTCATATTTCACACGAGAACAAATTCAGAGAAATTCCCGGGAAAATGTTGTTGACCTTTTAATACTTGAATTGCTAACCCTGGCAAATTCCCGGGAAACAGATGCCCCTGCTTGGGAGTACATCTACATGTATAGGGTTAAGCAATACAAACCCCCCCCCCCCCCCCCCCCCCCCGGGTTGGTAAACTGATGAGTGTTAATTTCCCTACGTGTTTACATCAAGTGTGAAATGATCATGGTGTGGTGGTGGGGTTAAGACTTTAAGACTGGAAGTGCCCTTTGCAAAATGAAAGTGGCCTTGCCCCAAAGATGAAATACAAGGTTTGTCCTACGTGATGGTGATGCAGTGGGTATTCATTGTTTCATTGTATAGCCTCAGTTTCAACGTAAGAAAAGTAAAAAAGATTTGCTCACTGCCCTTTAATTAGCCCAGCTGTTTGTGTGAATTCATTGCTAATGATCATATCACTGCAGGCAGAGACACTCTCTTCAACTCCCCACCGTTCCCAAACGCCCCCAACCAGCGGATTCCTCGCAGCAGCACGTTCCCAGACCACGATTTCCAGATATTTGTTAGGAACACAACACTTGTGCTTATTGATCAGGCCTTTTTGTAGAGTCTAGTCTTACACTCAAGCAGCTCAGGCTTTTTTTATATTTCTTTTGAAAGTCTCCTCTTGTGTTCAAACCGCTAAAATGATCAATACACTTTGACCTTTCTGACGGTGCATCGTTGCTAGGGACTGAAATTTTGGATTGCTAGACTGGAACAATTATAAATAAGTAATTGAGTTTTCCATCAATATTATTTGAATTTCACTGTAAATTAATTTCAGACAAACAGACAGCATGGTACACTTGTGAACCTATTTGTGTACAGTGTATACTTACAAGTCAAGGACAAATGTCTTGAGACAATTTTGAACGCACAAAATTTGCAGAGTGGGAATTGCACTTTCCTTGTTTAACAAGAAAATCACTTTAGTTTTGACCACTCTAAAATAAAAAATGTTGTTTCCTGTACATTAATGCACTCTCATTTTCATCACAGTTGTCCACAGTTTCTGTGATTTTTATTTAAAAAACACAGTGTTGTTTGTACATCCCTTTTGTAGTTATTAAATCAGTTTAAAAAAGAGAGAAGAGAACTTAAAGTTGAAATAGTTTTAAGATGTACATTGTAAAAACAAGGTCTGGTGAATTCAAACAGAAGCTGTTTCTGGAAAAGTGGCTGCAGCTTAATCACAATGTTAACATGCGTTGGAGCCTAGGCTGCCCTTAGCAACAACCTTAGCAACAGCCTTAGCCACCAATAGACCTTTATCATGTTGCAGCCATCTTGTTTTTCTCCCAATCAAATCAGTGTAACCAAACCGAGGCTGGAAGGGCAAATTGTCAGGTTTCTTTTTTTCAACAACGAACATCAGCATACACTACTGTTATTGCATGCAGGACACATGACCAAGATGGTGGCAGCATGATAAAGGTCTATCCAGACAAGGCCTTCAGTATCCAGTGCTTGGCAGCATCAGGAAACCATTTTCTCTATTTCGCACACCGTGTAATCACCCAGCAATGTTTATCCTCTGAAAGTTCAAGAACGCAGCAATATTTGTCCAGCATAAACAAATGGAATTCCCACATTTCACAATGTGTTTTTACAACTGCTGTATGATCTACCCACACCTGACTCGAACCTTAGAAAATTAAATATTAGAGACATAATACTCGCTTACTGTTTGTAGGATTTTGAAAGAAAGAAAGAAAAAAGTATATTGATGTAAGGATAAGTGGTTTAAAATTTTTGCTTAAAAGGTGAAAAGATTCAGTACATGATGTAGGCACACAAAGCTATCCTGCCATGAATTTTAAATCCAAATTGATGAACAATTTTAAGAGTACTTTCACTATTGCATTAAATATAATGAGAAGCAGCTTTGCCAAAAGGCATAAGCATTTTTACACTTTTGCTCCCTCTGAATTAGAAATAAACAAGCTTATATTTCAACAATATCTCTCTGCAATTTTTAATCCAGTGCAAAATGAACTTTAATTATGATAATTGCGTAAAGCTAATTATCCATTCTCAGAGCTCTAACTACCGACTCCTCCATGATGCTTCACTGTAAGTGGTTTTGAATTAATGTTTCACGATCAGTAAAGGCTTTGGTTACATCAAACGAAGGGATGCCGAGAAAATCAAAATACGCTTGCTCGTTGTATCTTTCTGATGTCATAGGCCATCTGTAGGGCATTAGGGAGTCCGGGTTTAATAAATATTTCCGACTTACAACCACTTCAGAGACATTCTAGCAATCTAAACAGATGATAAATAATGCTCAGCATATATAGAGCTGTGACACAAAGATACTTCTGCATGTGTTGCCATGGTAATGGCCGCCTAATGAACCCAACGAGCAACGATTTAAGAGTCGGGGAATATTTAATTGGATTCCAAACAGAAACTGCCAAGCTCCAATCGGAAATTAGAAATAAAATCCGCCCATCTACCCTATGGAGATTTATAGACAATCCTTTTATGGTAATTTGCGTGTCCTGCACCAGTTTTTCCCGCTGTCACTGGGATGCTTTATGTCGTGATGTCACGGTCCGGTTTAATCCCAGCTCCTGCTGGCTTTTCGTATAGTATCGTCAACATCATTGGTCGAGGATGCTTGTGATGTATTTTTAAAAAAATGAAGGCTGGGCGCAATGTGTGGAACATTTTCTTCACAGTTGTAGCTGTACATGACTGTCGCTTGGATTCGTCTATAGGGCTTGGCAACCAATATAAGAAACATCAGTTTCAAATAGGGGAAGGGTCAGTTATGTTTGTCTCGCAATGGATTCATTTACCCCTCCCTGTTCTTAGCTGTGCTGTTAAGAGACTTGCGTTTATAGATCTTGCCATGTCTTGTTTCTGCGCATTGGGGCAGGTTTCTATCCTTTCACCTGGAGTGGCCTTTGGCCCTTGTGATGGGCGAATTGCATGAAAAAAGTGAAATAACATCAAATAATTGACTGAAATACATGTACACTTGGACAATGATTGAACAAATAAAAGAATAAAGGCATACAATGTAGTTTATGGGAGAAATCTTTGTTTTGTTAATGCATTTCCTGAAACTGTAGAAAGTGAAAAAAGGACTTAACAGTTGCAAACGTTGACCCCTGCGCCAACGTCGCACGCAGCTACTGTCTACCACGTTCGCCTATTTGGGAGTCAAATTGCATGTATATAAAAATTATGGTAAGCATGTAAACGCTGTATCACCTAAAATGCGCACTACTCTGTATAACACATGAGGACATTGACTCCAAAAATGGCGCAACCAAAATTTTTGTGATGGTGACGTCAGGTGATTCAGGTTAATAGGACAGTGCGCAATGTCACCGTCTTCCAGCATCAACTGCAAAACACACATGTTCACATGTTCACATGTTCACTGTTTCACTTCCCACCATTTGAACATGCTTTTTTCTTCAAACCGTTGAATGTTGTTGTTGTTGTGTTTTTTTAAGGGAAAGTGTGTCTTACATATTCTGTTATTTTTAGCAGCTCTATGAATTTAGGCCCCGCTTGGTATGATGACCCCCATTGATGAGTCACTCTGATTACTGATGATGATACTGTTGGACATTTTTCCTTTAAGGACAACAAAACAACCTCTTCTCAGGATGTTACTTTTGATACATTAATCCCCTGTGGTTTGACTGGTCTGACCATGGGTTAACCCCTGGGTTAAACCAATGGTCATTTGTAAAAGGGAACAATGCTGAAGGTTGTTTACACATTGGGATGTTGTTAGTGGTCCACGGACTGTGGTCAGTGCACTGGCCAGTTGTTGTTTGAGTACACAACCATGAAAGCCAACTAAAGACACTCAAGGATTGAGTGCCTGTGGAATTTTTGGGGCAAAGTTTAGTGACTCGCCCTTTTAGAATGATATGAATTTTTTGGGGGTGGCATGGGTGGCACTCGCCTCTCACCACTGTGGCCTTGGTTCGATTCCTGGCTAAGGCCATGAGTAGAGTTATGCGTTGGTTCTCTCCTGTGCCACAAGGGTTTTTCTCTGAGCTCTCCCGTTTTCCTCCCTCTGGACGAATCAAACTTTTTTTTTATCTCTGGTTGTGCTCCGTGGTCATAAATGGGTCGATGTAGCTGGCTGTCAAAGGCCCCCTTGCTTCCCTGCATCTCAAACGCATTGTAGTGACTTCCTTCGGAATTCAGCTTCTCAGCTGCAAGTAAGGATGATAAGCCTCCCAAAGTATTATTATTTTTATTAATTATTAATCACATGAAAAAATTGTTTCATTTTTAATGAAGTGGGAAGATAGTGTTCAAATACATCCAATGTGTTTACGAAAAATATGTTGAATGAAATGCTGAAATGTTTTTACTGTAAAGGGATATTAAATACATTATGACTGAATTCATTTCTCTCGTCTAATTTTCTTTAAATTAGGATGCAACCAATCCTGAAAACATTCTCAAGTTTTGGTAAAAATGGTTTATGTTTTGTCAGGAATTGTGTGCATGTGTCATATACATGTACATGAACAGTACCTGCTTGTTTCGATTGCTACAATTCAAATGAGCAAAGTGATTCTTGTGGTCCTCTCAACTTATTTCTCAGGTTATTTGATGGTTAGTAGGATGCTGGCAAAATACTTGTGAGAACGATCTTGAAATTTCTAACATTTTGAACTGACAGTGAGAAGCCATCCATACTCCCCTCAGAGAAGCACCAAGTCACTCATGAATATTCCAGTTTGGCTCGCCGAGAATAATTTGCCCCATTTTCTGCTTTGCTTTCCCTGGGCCAATTATGTTATCATAATGGACATGAATCAAATATCCACCTTGTCTGACCCTCCCCAGGGAGGATGGAGTTTGAGGGGGTGATCAACAACACCATGCATCCCCTAGAGGATGGGGTCTACTGTACATGTAGGTGAGATGGCTGAGACATGCAATGATGCAAGAATAGGGTAATTGTTTTGATAACAACTCGTCTTGTAAGATATAGCATGCAAGACGAGTGTGTGGAAAGACCCTTACATTTTTTGTTAGAATTTTACTGTAACATTATTTTGTGCTTCATGCACTCATCAAAATAAATTCAATATTGTTAAAATTTTTTCATGAGGTTCTCATAATGGGAAGTTCTCAAGTTGAAACTGCGTTATGGCAGGACAGTCTGTGTTTAGGAAAATAGAATGGAAGTCTGCTGTTGATACAGCAACCTTTTTAATCGACCGTATTTAGTCTACCGTGGAGAAAGTGACCGTGTTATGTCTTCATTACACAGTAGGCTTCATGCAGAAGGTGTAAAGGTGATGAAACCAGAGATATATTGATTAACAGGGTAGAAGGACAACAGTTTAGGAATAGATCATTTGTATGCATGGAGAGTTATGGCGGCTGCTGAAGATGGATTTAAGTGGAGTGAATAGCTGTCTGGATGGGCAAGAAATCACAGACAGACTCAGTGAATGACAATAAAACAGTACCTGTTGTGAAGGGTTTGTGAGGCTGTGTCTGAGCACAGCTTCTTGGTCCGAGTTAGCGGCTAGGGCTACGGCTACAGCTGGATCACGGTGTCATCATGCATTTAAGTATACATAGGCAACCTTAGCAACACCCTTAGCAACAGCCATAGCCATAGCAGCCAATTTGGATTGCCCCTAGTCGTCAATCAAGGCTCTACATACCATCAATACTATCAGTTCCTGCACTAATCATGCTTGAAGTTAAAAGACCAGGGCCCAATACATATAAGCTACTTGACAGTAATTGAAAAGTCAACACTGTCAGTAGCAGACAGTTCCTTGTTTACGTGAGAGTATGAGGTTGTTGAGAAATTTATGGTTGTTACTCTTAGCTCAGCGACATGTAGCGCAAAAAATTATGTGCTAACTCTGTAAAAATGGCGGCAGTAAATTACGCACTAAGCAGTGCAGTGCTATGATATTGGGCCCATCACTTTACTGCTGGTAGACTGTCTTAAACACCAAGATCTGTAAATATTCAGACTGCCCGACCAGTCAATATCATCAACAGTGGTTGTGAATGACAGATAAACTATTAACTATGGCAGCCTGCAGTATAATAGCATGTGGTGAGTGTATCTACAGGTACACAGTACACAGTCAACCCTCTTACTGTCTGACCATTCATTATCATCCGCTGTGGTTTTGAATGATAGATAAACATGCCAGCCTGCAGTATGATAACATGTGGTGAATGCATTTACCCCGATCATGTACAAAAGTCAATCCTCTCACTTCCTGACCATTCAATATCATCCACTGTGTTTTTGAATGATAGATAAATTTCATAAGCCTACAGTATGATATCATGTGGTGAATGCATGTAACATACATACATATGTATAAACAATTAGTTCTGCGTACATTTGGCCACCATACACAAACCGTGCAGTTAAATGGTTTCAAATGGTTGGTCAACTTGCTGGAAAATGTTACCAAGAGTAGCAGGATCGAGGAAGAACCTAGACATTTTTAAAAGCAACCTAGACAAAAAAATTAAATAACCATGCAAAGCATGATTTATTGATAGGCTACATGATTAACGGTTCCACTTATTATAGTATTCAGTGTTGAAATCAAAATATCATGCGAGTTACTTCAGCTTGAAAATGTATCCCT
Organism: Marthasterias glacialis; assembly: GCA_911728455.2. Classification (NCBI taxonomy): domain Eukaryota; kingdom Metazoa; phylum Echinodermata; class Asteroidea; order Forcipulatida; family Asteriidae; genus Marthasterias; species Marthasterias glacialis. The sequence goes on along the minus strand of OU452233.1, from coordinate 10,165,501 downwards.
CGTAGCCTATCAAATGCACATTCAGAAAGTGGCATCTATCAAACTCTCGCATCCTGTCTGTCCTGACTCAGCCAGACTAGAAAGCCGACGACAGTAGAGTGCCCGAGATGCACTAGTAATAATTATGCAGTCAGAACAGTCCCTGGTCAACCTCCATGCTTTAAGTGTTTCTGTGTCTCCTGAATAATATCATGATTTACTCATCATTCAGTGAAAAAGTGAGATGCATGTAGTTCAGAGATCCTTCACTGATATTTCATGATTGTGCCACAGAATTTATTGCAGCACAAAGGCGGGGAGAAATGTTGTTTATGGTTGAGGAATATCAAAATCAAAGTCACAGTGTCTGGAGCAGGGGATGTTGATAATGCATAAAGGCACCAAGAAAATTATGTCATATTATGTCTTGGAGAAATCCAAGATCCAAGAACTCTGCAGTTATGTCGTTCCATCTTGGCCTTATTTCTGTTTAACCTCCCAACTGTCTGACCATTCAGTATGATCCCGTAAGTTTTTGGACTGTTCGAATGAATGAATGATTGAATGAATGAATGATAGATGAATTATGCCAGCCTGCAAATATGAGTGCGCCTACACAGTTTACAGTAAACAGTTAACCCTCCTACTGTCTGACCATTCAATATCATCCACTGAGGTTTTGAGTGATACATGTACATGATTTATGCCAGCCTGCAAATATATCATTACGTGTATACACCTGACACAGTTCACAACACACAGTTAACCCTCCTACTCTCTGACCATTCAATATTATCCACTGAGGTTTTGAATGAAAAATTATGCTAGCCTGCAAATAATCATTAGGTGAGTGCACCTACACAATTCACAGTACACTGTTAACCCTCCTACTATTTGTCCATTCAATATTATGTACTGAGGTTTTGAATGATAAATTATGCTAGCCTGCAAATATATTATTTGGTGAGTGCATTCTACACAGTACACAATACACAGTTAACTCTTTTGTCTGACCATTTCATATCATCCACTGAGTTTTTGAATGATAGATAAATTATGCCAGCCTACAAATTGTATTTATCATGCAGTGAATGCATGCACTGTAGACAGTTGTTCCAGGATACACAACCCATACAGTGAAATGGTTTTAAATGGTTGATCAACTCACTGGAAAACTTAACCAAGAGTAGGAGTTAATTAATATATATTTTTAGGCCAACATTGGACTCTTTGCTAACAGTTGATGATTTTGAGTATTTCATTAGCTGATGAATGTGAGGATGATTTTTCTGTTGAAATTAAAGTTGCATTTGGTTTGGTTTGAAATAATGTTGATCAGCGTTTATTTTGATGATTTCTCCCTCTTTTATAAGTTGTGATTAATGTGTTTTGCCTACACAACAGTGTCAGAAATGGTTGCATAAATAAAGATGTATCGACTCACAGTGTACGCGTACATATCCTTTTCATTTTTGATACATTTCAGGATTTGCCCTTAACCTTTTTCAGTGACTAGCCAGCAGGACCAGCTAGCTTGTGGTTTCACTGGTCCACCAGCTTTTTCAGATGGACTTCATGTTTCTTATTTTAAAGGATTCTTCTCAACACTGAACTAGAAAGCCGGATCACTTGGAGAGAGTTTTGACTGGTCCTTAGGTGTTTTGACTATCACTTGGTCATCATCATCAAGTGGACTCTCGTCGGACCGCAACAATAGCATGCTTCACATCATACTCTCCCATGGCCACCCTGATCTCAGCTGCAGAGGCTAGCCCAGTGGCCTGGCACAGCTGGTCCACGTAGGTTAACGTCAACCCACCTGGAGAGGCTACTCCATGTGTGGGTTCCCATAGGATGAACTGGCTAGATGTGGTATGCAGTGTCCAGCTAGTGGCAGACTCCTGGTTCTGAGATTCGTGGGGATCCATGGCAGGTTGCCATAGAACACCTCGTTCGAAACTTTGTCCCTCCAAGTGTGGATTTCACAAAGCGCTAGGACTAGTCTTACCTTGAGTTAGGACGAGTAACTCGTCCTAACTTATAGGACTAGTCATAAGTTGGGACTAGTCATAAGTTAGGACTAGTTTTGTGAAATCCACCCCAGCTCACATCAAGAACCATCCTAAGCATGCGAGTATAGCAGCCATCGAGTCGAGCCTTGTGCTTTATATGTATAGACAAAAGTCAGTTTTAAAAACAACAATGATGGCATTTGGCCAGCAGACCACTTTTAAGGGTGAATGTTGAAATTAATAAAGTATCTCATATTGATACACTACTATATTATTAACAGATTCTACTTTTGTGTTTTTGTAGGTTTCGCCTTCGCCAGAATGTCAGAAATCATTAATGCGGATGTCATACTGCCCTCACTGTCGAGGACTACCTACGACCAAGCCCTGCTATAACATGTGTCTGAACACAATGAAAGGATGCCTAGCTGAGCAGGCAGAACTGGACGCAGCGTGGAACAATTATATCGGTAATTCCATTTCATGTTGTCTCTATTGTAGGATCAATATTTGCAAATCTCGGTAGCTCACGTCGGTAATTTGGTTAGATTCGTCTGATTTGAAGTCGTGACTGCGGGCCAGAGATCTACCTTAGCCCACCATCAGCTTGGAATAATTACCTTGGTGAGGCCGAGTTGAAAAAAAAACTTGGTGACTGTCTTTCCCAAAGCACAGCCTTGTGGAATTAGGTATGAAATTTCTTCCACTGTTTTACCAAATAATTGGTAAAGTTAGCTCACATTTGTTATCAATTGAAAAAGGTATTTTGGATAATTCAAAATATTGTTTCTGAAGATATATGGATGGAAAAAAGCAAAGTAATCTCAAGGTTAAACATTTGAAATTGTGCTTGTGTCAAGGATGCGTTGGATCACAGCCAGAAATGTTAGAAAGAATAGATGTATTAAAAAATGGGCAACAAAAGTTGTTCAAGATTAGATAGAAACATTGGCAGCAAAAGTTGTTTTTGATGGCATCACTCCCATTTTTTTTCATCTGCATGGCTGAATCAACGCATTTATTATCTGTGGAATCCAGTGGTCAGGGGAGAATTCCTCTGCCAGAAATCTGGCTATGTTCTGCCAACAGACGATCATTATAATATCATCTGAATGTGCTGCCATGGCAACAAGTCACATGACTAATGAGGCTGAGACAACTAGGCAGGATTATTGTGATAAGCAGATGGGACCTATGGACGCCATTCCATTTTTTTTATGAGGGTCTCCTGCTGTTTTATAGCTAAAAATGTTTTATAGGAAAACGTTGGGTTGCCACTTCCTGTTCTCTTTCTGGGTTTTTTTTTCATGGAAAATGATAAAATTCAGCAAAATACAACAGTTGACCAGCATGAATACTTTCAACAACTGCATCTAAAATTTAAACGAAACTATTTTGAATAAATCTGTTTTAAATGCAGCAGAGGCCGGTTTAAGGTTAGCACGCTTTATGGTGGTTGGCACATATTTCTTGTCTGCTATTCAAACAGATTTATTACAAGAATTTGGTAAAAACAGATGTTTCTCTTATTATATTATCACCCTGTTCTATGAGGTCTAGCAACACGCCTACTGCGCGCTGTGATGCCAAAACACAGCATGACCCAAATAGTCAGATACCCAATTTATAGGAACAATGCCTGATCCTTCAACTTTTCCCCAACAAAATTACCACAAAAATGTGCCCTCTGACCCATCGCCTCCCCTACATTACTCCCCAAATTGCTCTTTTTATTGGGCTTAACTCAATATTGTATTCGCAGCATCTGTCTTGACCCTTGACCTTGAGAGCAATTCCATGTAAGAAAGGAAATGGCCATTAAAATGTTTTTCTTTTTAAAGCCAAACGCTGTTCTGCCTTAATGAAATGAAAAATTATTATTCACTTTGCATGTGTTTTACTGAAAAACAAACAAAAAGCATTTGAATGATATGCAAATTCTAAAAGTAATTCCATGCAGGCCTGTGATTTGCCAGGATTTCTCCTGATTTCAGAATTTTTCACTGATCTTCCTGCGCCTTCACTTCAGATTTTCTTGAAAGAGGCGAAAACTACCGTGACAGAAATGAAAGAATCGTCCCTTGTTATGACCCAACCTCGAAGATGTCTACTTTGGAATGATTTAGAGAGTCTGTTGACCTCTAGCATGTGCATGGCATCCTGTCAATTTAGGAAGCTTCATGTTCAGTCCAAGAGGAGAGTGCTATCCGATTTTCAGGGCTTTTCATATTCATACAATCGCCCAATTGTTATTTGGGCATATAGCCCCCCCCAGTCCTTCTGAATCCTTCAGTATGGCAATTGTATATAGAAGGATATGGGCTATAAGGGTTAATAAACAAATTCGATTAAACTCTTAATAGACCGATTGCGTGACCCGCGTCACGTGACCTATTGTGGGTATTAAATGTAAACAAACACGACGTCCTCCATAGGAAAGTGTGCTACTCAGTTGCTACTCAGTGTTAGCATTCAGTGTGCACAAAACATGTTCAGCCGAAATATTTTACCATGCAAAATTTCTGGAGGAAATCATTCCCTGGAGTAGCTCGTTGGACTCTTTTCCAAGGACTCGGGCAGCAATGATGGGTTGTTTTATCAGCTATCACACATCAGCAGAGGAGTAAAACCAAAATAAATTTTGTGGAAATCAGTTGGGGATCTTTCAGGTTGATTCCAAGTATAGTAAACAAGGCGTGTGGAATTTTTTTGAAGGAAATTAGATGTGTTGTCTGTATACAAAGAATGACATGAGAAATCAAACTCTACACCCAAAAAGGGAACCCATCAACAAGATAAGTTCACTTGAAGCCCCAACTCAACATTGGTAAGCTGGATGTAAATGCTTCCATTCTTTGCACAATTCACTATATTTGTAATAACACCCAAAAAGGGAACCCATCAACAAGATAAATTTACTTGAAGCCCCAACTCAACATTGGTAAACTGGCTGTAAATGCTTCCATTCTTTGCACAATTCACTATATTTGTAATAAAACTAACCTGTGAAAATGTCAGCTCATTTTGTTGTTTGATTTGCGAGAAAACGGTCCGATAGGCACAGTTTTCGTCTCACTGAGACGAAAACTAATTTTGGATCTTATTTCATTCATTAGTTAAAAACGATAACACTTTGGGCAGAAATATTTCAAAGAATTTTTTTCTACCATCATTATCTTTATACCTTGTAAGGAAAGGTATATATATGTAAATCTGCAAACATTTATGTTTTTCTTCTTACCAATGTTGAGCTGGGGCTTTAAATTAAAAGAAAGGGTACAATTTGAAAGTTAATTTGAAAGAAATCGTGACGCTGCAAAGAAGCCTAAAAACCAGGCATGCAAATTTTCCTTCTTTGGTTTCTCAGCTATGTCATTGAAAATCAAAAGACACTATACAAAGTGTGTAAATGTGCCTGGAACTTTCCTCGTTTTTTTGTTTTTTTTTGACAAACTTCAGTTGCTTACCTATTAATAAAATTAAAAAAAAACATGAGTACCTGAGAATAGCAGCAATTTTTTCATGTTAACTAAATTTTCATTGCTTGAAATTACTTTTAAAAATCAGATATTTTTATTTGATTCCAATTTTAATACTCCATTTGATGCATTTAGTTTTCACCCACATAAGTTCTGCAAGAGCAATTTACACATCATTGTAGAGCTTTTTATTAACCTCTAAATACCTGGGCCATGAATTACTTTGGGTCTGGAAGATCATTTCAGGAACCGTTCTATAAATCACAATCAGTTAAGATGAAGAAAAAAAACAAGGTAACTCTCCAGTCCAGAGGGAGACCGGAAACAGACATTCCTCCGGTGACAGACTGGATATGTGGCCAACAAAAGGCAGTCGGTTAAAATCATTTGTGGGGTTGTTTGATCAGGATTCAGGGTGGCCATGGGTACAGACAGGAGAAGAAAGAACCTGCTGGGTGATGGTCATTTGTAATTGATACCATATTGATACTGGGGGATAACTGTAGGTATAGGCATGGTTGGGTTTTGGGTTTTTGTCTGAAGTCTACTGAAGGCCACCAACAATTGCACCATGTAATTCTGCTTTTCCAAAACTTATACAAATGTACTTAGAGATAGAGCACTTGCACAGTAAACCAGTGGTCACAGGTTTTAATCTCACTCCAGTCATTCTGTTTTTCTTTGCCCAAAACTTGCTAAGTGTCTGTACTTGTATACATCTGAAGAGTTTAAAGCCGCCATGCAAACAATTTGTTTCAAATTTTAGTTGGTTGATTGATTTGAAGTTAGCAAATTTACATCCATGTGGTCAGGTTCCCTGTACCAAAGGTGAGAGTCATGGTATTACTGTGCAAAAAAAAAAGGGTGCCAGACTATTTTTCTTCCACCCGTGTGATTCTTGGAACCTGACATCAACGCTTACAAAAACAAAACAAGATCTACATAGCTTTTATTCTACATGTACCTGATAGGAGCTTACTGGAACACAGTGCCATAAGCTCCCCCATCAGAATTGCCAACCTTCTACTCACAAATACTGATTGGTAAAAATTGGACTACAACAGGGCATGCATCAATAAACCATGGTGTCATAACCACCTGTGTTCCTGCTGACAATTTCATCCATCCCCCGGGTCAGAAACCTTTTTAAAAATATGGATGTTGTAGCTGAGGGAGCTGTACGGGGAGTTGGTTTTGAGAGGAAATCTGCCATTTGGGTGGCGGAGGTATTTGCTCTGTGGGATAGTGTGGGACCAAAAGGAGGTGAAAATGAGCATCAACTCCTCCCAAATGGTGAAAGGTAAATTTGTGCCGGGCTAAAAGGAAAGCTTGAAGAGGGGTCTGGGAATGTCATACAGCAGCAAGGAATTTATAAATTTAGGCTCAAAATGCATGTTTCGTTGGTTTGTGGCCTACAACTTAACTGAGTGAGGAAACCTGGTTTAATTTTTCAAAATTTGCCCAATAAAATATCAATACGGTATATTGTTATCAATGATACCATTCTAATCACTCAGCGCTTTCTGGCATTCCACAATTTACCAGTAGAGTTTTTTTCCTTGAAAGTATTGTATGAAGGCAATGTAATTATAATTTGACATCAACCAAGACCTGCCCCAAGCAGTTACCTTGGTAAATTATTAGTATGACCTTTCACCCTTTCTTATATTTCTAATCTTTGTACTTGAATGGGGTCATGTGGGGCATTGGGAAGAGGTCAAACTAGACTTGCTTCAAGTCACTGAAGTGTTTGTTTTAATCCAAACAATGAAATACCAATGTGAAGACCTCAAGTGTTTAAGAAACCATTTCAAATCATTAGGATGTATGATGATTAAGACTAAGGTTAAGTCTACTGATAGGCCAATTAAGTTTATTACTAACCAGACATTTAGGTTTCTTTGTTGCTATACATCGCCGCTAGCAATGGCTTGGACCTCCTGTAGTTATGGAAATCCTTGAGACTCAGGAATTTCATTTTGAAGGCCTTAATAATAACATAAAATTGGTTGGAAAACATAATTCAGTCAGAAATCTGTAATTCTTTGAGAATTTTTGGAATTTGAAATGTACAGAGGTGAAACATATAATGTTTCTTTAAGTAGATGCTAATCTTGGGTTTGTTGTTTGATTTGCTTTTCTGCAGATGCCCTGTTGACGCTGGTAGACCGTCTCGAGGGACCGGTGAACATCGAGTCTGTCATGGAACCAATCGATGTCCGAATCTCGGAAGCAATCATGAACATGCAGGAGAATGCCATAACGGTCACCAACAAGGTTGGTATCCATCAAGAATAGGCCGTGTCTGAATGAATGGCTTCAAAATCCTCCAAAATGAGTTTGTGCATAAAGAATCCTTTGTATATAGCAATGTGCAATTTGCAAGACAAAGCACATGTACCCAGCATACATGTAGGCTACCATTATACATACATGAATAAATTTCCCTAGTCATTCATTTTTTTCCGAAATCCTCCAGAGTCCTCCATAGTAAATTTTCATTATGCCCTTAATCCACCACTATTCTCCAGGATCTCATTGGAGGATGCTTCCTCAATCCTCCACAATCCTCCATGTATTAAATGTTGACCTTCCTCAATCCTTCATAATCCTCCAATTGGTGATTTTCGAATGTGCCTCAATCAACCAAAATCCTCCAAATCCTCCGGAGGATTATGGAGGACTCAGGAAGGTTAGGGTTAATGTTATCACTGCAGCCATTGGCCATAGCAACAGCCAAACTCACTTGATTCATATACGGTCATAATCTCAGACCATTAACCCTACCCGTAATTAATCTAAATCCACCAGGAAGATGTGACAGCTGGTCAGCTTTATTAAGTGGCATAGACAAATTGAAAAAAACGCACTGTTCAAAAGTTGTGTCTACTTGACAGTTTCCTGTGTTTTTAGCAGTTTCCAAGTTTTGAATCCAACAAGCAGGTGGCCTGTTTTTTTTTAATGGGTTCAGTGATGTATACTCAAACTGTACCTAACCTAGTACTACTAGGCATAATTGACATACATGAATTTGTTGTTTAAATAAAAGAAACAGTCTGTCTTCCTTAATCCAGCCACTGTTACCCAAACCACCCGCTATGCGACTATTCTCTACCTTTATCGGATTTGTCAGGATTGTTTTTGCTGGGCTCCCTGTGGTTCAAGTACTCTCAGAAGAAAAGAGTTTTCTATTGAGGGAAGAAAGACATAAATTTAAATGCGCAGTGTGTAGTTACTGTATATTTTATCCGTACCTTTAACAGTTTTCCCTTTACGTTGATGTATTGTCTGCAAAATCCTCTAAAAATTGTACACCCTAGTTTTTCACTGGGGTTCATCTCTAGCCCAAGAGGACACCGCCTCCCATTTTGTTTAGGACTGTGCATCTTTTGTACAGTCACCCCCCTGTAGTATTTACATCCCCATCCTCCCCGTCCATTGTTGTTGCAGACTCCTAATTAATCCCCAACCACCGACCCTCAGTGCAGAACACGACCTTCAAAAAAATACTCTCCCCCAGACATGCTATGGAATTCCGCAGTAATCCTACTCTCACCCCTGACTGGTCCACAGATTCCATTTCTCAAGCAAGAGTGGTCTTTTCTCAGCTTGGTCGTGGCCCCTGTTTTTGTCTGGGAGACCTTGGTGTACCCACGGTGCGGGGAGCACCCATGGTGTACCCATGGTGCACCCCTAAGCACCCTTACGCCCTGCCGGGGGTTATTTTGAGTACAAGCAAAGTAACATTGGGATACTAGTCTCAAAGCCTAGAGATTTGAACAGCTGGATCGGAGATATTTCAGTAATTGTTGTAGGATGTTTAGAGTTTGCTTTCGAGAGTGGAAACGGAAGCTCTGTCAGGAAATATTGTGGGAAGTGCACTGTTTGAAGAGTCTAAATAGGGCTTTAAGATTACATTGTTTCTCTCAAGTTGCTCCTTTCGTTCTGACAGACACCATTTGTACAGATACGTGTACCTTTATTTGACATTATGACAACTGTAATCCACCAAAGTTGATGTTCCTCTACAATGTATCTCAATTCTCCACAATCCTGAGAAATCTCAATTCGTCTGTCTTCAGGGATGTTCATAACAAATTAACACAAAACAAATACTAAGTTACAGTTTTGAAGGAACGCCCACAATAATTGCAATGAAATACCACAGGTTTATAGAGGAATGTGGAGAATTTCAGTGAATTGTCAGTGCAGGCCTCCAATTTGTTTCCGTTTTACCCGAAATCCGCCAAATTTCGATACAGAAAGTTGACTGACTTTGTAGGATTTCAGACATCAGGCCCAAATATTAACAATAATTGCTTATCATTAGAATAGGTGTTACAATGTCATTGAAGTCCAGACCTTTGGGTGCTGAGTTAACCATGAAGTGGAATACTTTGGAGGGCCTCCAACCATAGGGCTAGGGCTGTTTGAAGAAGGATTTTATACTATTGAGGAAGAAATTTACAAAGCACTTATTAAAGCACTTCTTTGTCACTCTCAAGAATTTGTGTTTTTTATAACAGTCCGAGACCCTTCAAGTTTTGCTGTGTCACTTCCCTGCTTCATCATATAAATATCCCAGAGAATTATTTGAGTTGTCCTCTCTTTAAAGTGGACTTATTTATTTGTATTCCGAGCACGTCCAGTTGTTCTAATGAGTGTTGTTATGAGCAGTTCTGATTTATTTATCTAAATTGCCCACCATTAAGTGGTGATTCATACAGTTCTAGTTTCATTTGACGGAGAACAATAAGTGGTAAAGTGGTGTCTGGTTTCAGGATGACTTGACTATGTGCGGCAGAGTTACAAGTCACTACATTCCCCGCATGAAGGAATGTGGTACTTAGTACCGGGGAGTTCATTTGACTTGGTGGAAATATAATTCCGCTGATGAATTGGAGATGTTTGGATGCCTGTGGTTAAACTTGAGGGACCTGCAAGGGTTCTTGTTAGATTGAGAGACAGAGATCATTGGAAGTCCAGTATGACTGCATGAAGGAGATACTTCTAGTGGCCGAATTTGCCATAGAGTAGAGGGTCCCAGCTTTACATAATCTTTGGTTCACTTCCATTCAGTCAAAGGCACTTAATAAAAGAAACAATGCTTCAAGTGAAAACCAATATTACACTTCAACCATGACAGTAAAACCCATTCCACATTTTCCTCCCCCCCCCCCCTTAAATAAGTTTGAATTGAATGAGTGTAGAATTCAAAGCGGCACCTCCTCGCATTCCGTCGCCCATTTTGAACAGCAACGAATTTAGAAACCTTCAGAAATGGTGCAGAGTATCTACAGAAGGTCAAGTGATTCTCTGGTCAAGCTGTCTACAACTGGAATAAAATGCCCTCACTCACAAATATCCGTCGAGATCCTAAGCCAGCCTCTTTGCCGGCATGATATAAAGACAGCTATTGGGGGTAACACTTTCAGAAAGCTGCTGGCGGCATACTTGTATACTCCACCTGTCAAATATTCCAGGTATGTGCCCTTGATGTCTGGCCATATCTCACCTGAGGAATAGGTGATTACTGAATGCACAAGTGGCTCCCACCAACTATTATATAGTTTAATAAGTAAGATCCCTGCTGTAATCCCACAAGTTTGTAGACATTAGTGAGAAAAATTGAAGAGGAAGGACACACAAAAGGTGTATACTTTCTTGGGACGTGACTCAACTTGGTCACTGACAGTGGTTTTGTGGGGTCCAGTTCCGGCGTGTGTTGAGCAGTGTCGAAAGGGCTGTTTGGGTGTGGTTGAGAAATCTATACTATTGGGTGTTAGTTTGGGCAGGACTTCAGGAACATGTGGGCGGCAATGAGTTTTTCCTCATAGATTGTTACAAAGCTACTAAAAATACAGAAGTAAACAAGTTTGATTTGAAACGCATGGTGGGGTTCGGTACATTCCAATGCTATGCTAGACAGACATGGCTGGGTGAAGTAACCCATCAAGTCATCAACAAGTGTGAATGGAAATACACATGCTTTTTTGTAACAGTCATTTGTATTACTATCTTACCATTCAATACCATCCACTGTGGTTTTTAATGATAGATGAACTCTTCTTTCATGGATAAACTGAGGTACCATGATACCATATGACATGTTGGTACATACAATTGACACAGCTAGTTCTGTGCACAGTTGTGCCGACAAACACAACCCGTGCAGTCGATTGGTTTCAAATGATTGGCCAAATGGTTGAGAAAACGTTACCAAGAGTAGGAAAGTAAAACTCCCAAATTCATACATGTAACTGCTAAGCTGTAACAAATCCAGCTCGCCATTAATTAAGGGAACATCTGTTCAACTCTTTCTGCCATGAACAACATCATTGGTTACATTTAACATCAGGGATCAGGTTGGCTCTGTGGTTTCTTTCCCTGCCTTTCACCTCTGTGGACCCTGGTTCGAATCCTGCCTCCGACCGGAGCCTTGACTACCTTGAATGTTGATCGGGTATTCAGTCCCTTACAAGATTCCGTGGGTTCCCCCATTCAGATTTGTTCTCCCGCTTCTTAAAAACTGAAGATTTCTTCATCGTTTCCTATTCTTCCTGTAACTGGCGCTTGCGCTGTGGGACATGTAATGAAATTGTTAAAAAAAAGTGGAAAGATGTACGTAATTTGTGACTGGTTCCCAGCACAGAAATATGGTTAGTGCTGTTTTCGGCTGAAATCAGTCCATGGGTTGACTGAAACCACAGGTAGCAGTCTGGGGGATTTGGGGGATAAATGTAACCAGGTTGATGGAACGCTACTGGAGGCTTAGACACTGTCAGGCACAAACAAACAACACATCCAATCCTGACAAATTACCCACAACCACAAAATGACCTCAGGTCACCGCCCTGGTGCTGACCCACTTTAGGTCAATTGTAGGTCACCAATGAGCTGCTCAATCCCCAGTAGGGTAAACCCTAGACATTACATTTTCCCGTATGATGTAAAGCAGAGGGAGGGGGCGCGGACAGTGGAACATCTCTGATGTAAACAGTTAAGTTTCACTACTCCCAATTGTTTGGGGGATTGTTAGGGTATAATAAACTTTGTTTTGGCTGCCCACCAAAGTGTAGAATTGGGTTACCATTTCCTAGTTTCTGTACAAAAGTATTTGTAGTTGGAATTGGTGTTCAGGCTGACCATTAAAAGTACAGCGTTCTGCCCTCAGGATGAAAGATTTAGCAAAGTTCCATGACCTTTGGGGGCAGTTTCTTTACTACTGTCCATCATCTGCCCCATGACCACTACATACTTCACCTTCTTAGGGGGACTTCTGAATGACACTTCCCACTTTAGAATGATTGATATATTAACAGGGAGTTCTTGAGGTGATGATGAAGTGAAGGTTCCAGCAAATTAAACTTGTCAAATTGTAATCATTCACTGTTTCCCCTAAAACTCAACTGACATACCCTAACATGCAGTGTACACATGTAGGTGGTGACATTTTCCCATCCTTTTATGGAAATTCAGAAGTAAAGCAAATGTTTTTTTCATTTTAAATCACACAAATCACACAATTTTAATGAAAGTATAGTCTTCTTTTGTGTTAAAATTTTATTTTTAGGGTAAATCTCACCCATTCTGAGGTATAGTTATAGGCTGCATAATCGATACATAATTAATATCTCTCAAAATTATTCATATTATGTCTGTGGACATGGTAGATTCCCTAAAAATACCCCGGTCTGGAAAATGGTTTTTATTTGCAAGGCGATTGCTAAAGTTGTTCTCACTTAAAACTTCTTTCTCTAATTGACCCCTTCTCTTTTGAGAAAAACAAATCTCTTGAATCCGGGAGAGATTTCAAAACAATTTGCGATTTGTAGACAAGCTATGTAAGGAGCAAACTTCTCTGTCATTTGTAGATCTTACTTACATGTGAGGAGTTGGGTTTAGTCATGCCAACAGCTACTTCTGACCCATCCCATATGTATAAATTATTCATACCCACTCCCTCTAATCATTGCTTACTCTGTCACAGTAAAACCATATACCCAGCAAATTATAAATTCAATAATTTTCAGCGAAGTAACCCTTGGGTGTTAATTCCGCCGGCTCTCAGCCATCAATGACTGCGATGAGTCATGCAGTAAGACGATTTCACTTCACAAGAGGCGTAACCATGGCGACCACACTCTCCCATCTCTCACCGCAACCTCACAAATCTCCACAGATGTTTTTACAATCCCCCCACCGGCAGTTGGTGCTGTGTTGATGTACATAGTCGGCCAATTTCTTAAGGTTTAACTGTAATTTTTTCTCGTTGGGGTCACGTTTGGAAGGTGGAGAGAACTTAAGATGAGGTGTCTGGACCTTGATTGGGTTCTCTTATTGTGTCTGAGCGTCGAATCTTCTCAGGTTGTGTTCCCTTGTCTTCTGAGGAAGGCACCAGGCCCCTATCACCATCCTCTCAAATTATCCAAGACCTTGTAGCGAGAGAAATGCTTGTTCTCTTGAGAGGAATCTAATGGAAACAAAAATGGAGCAATTAATTGGGCAGGATGTGAGTCGTTTAAAGGGCGGTATTTTTATTCTGATTATCTCAAGGAAATCACTCGGAAAACGGAAGGTAAATCAATCAGGTTGACTTGTACTTGTACTTTTGAGGGAAAGAATAAATGTTGATCTTAAATTTAATGTACTCCCATTTTGTAGGGTAAGAAAAGAAAACAGGATAAAAAGGTTTTTTTATCTTCAAGTAACACATTCTATTGGACATTGGTGAAAGTTTAAATATGTCATGTAAAACAGGCAAATCTCAAGTGTGGGTTTGTTTTATCCATACTGTAGGAGATTTTCCACAGTTTTTTTCCTCTTCAATTTTTTTTTTTTTCATTTTAAGTGTGAACAAAATACACTGTGATTATATTTCTCTCGTGGTTTGTAGTTTCTGTGCTTTCATTATGTTAGTGTAACAACCTGTAAGAAATGCTGAAGTGTTACTTATTGACACGTTCTTCCAACGTTTTAATTCATTAGAGGTATGCATCCATATGATTGCATTTTACCGTTGGGGGAAACTACCCTTTCAAAAAGTTGACAAATCAAACATCATAATTGGTTGATTTCCCTTTGAATTCCCTCCTCCAAACATGACAAAGGCACCAAATTGAAAGGTTAGAACTCCCTCCGAAATCCTCGTGGGAGTTCCTCTTTTTGTGTTATTTTTTAACACGTGTCTGGGGGTGAAGCCAACTGGATACATAAAGATAACAGACTTGGAAACGCAGAAATTCTTTAGATTTTGGTGGTCAATAAATTGTACATGACTGGCATCCTTGGAACCGTGTAAAATGGAGTCCCTATTGTGTTATTGCGACACAGTCTGATGTCACTGCTTAGAGATGTGGGGAATTCCTGCACAAAGGCCCCCCTACTCTTTTCCCATGCAATTTGTGCAGACTCATCATCTCAAATTAGAGTCAAATTGAAGACTGGCTTATGCAAGCCATATGTCGTAATCGTTCATGCAGTTATCTCACAATTATTGCAGAAAATGATTGATTTCTAGAAGTGCAAAAAAAGGCATTTCCTTGATTCTTAAAAAGTACATGAGCCTCCTTGGGAAGTGTGTTAATCAAACATCATAATTGGTTGATTTCCCTTTGAATTCCCTCCTCCAAACATGACAAAGGCACCAAATTGAAAGGTTAGAACTCCCTCCGAAATCATACAAATCTTTTGAGAGAAATCATTTCAAAATTTGTGGTAACTTTGTCCTTCAAGAATGAACTTTCGAGGATAACGTCTCATTGATTACAGTTAATAAGAAGGGAAGTTTGTTATCGCTAAGTATTTGTACTTATCTCGAGAATCGTGTGTTGTTTTCCAGAGCATGTGCATAATAAAGCCTTGTCTGCTATCGATAAGTTATCAATATTGCCTGTGTTGTTACACAGCATAGGCACTACACCTCTTATTACCATGGCATTACTCAGCCTCAACCTGAGACCTCCCACTGTACCTGCAAGAGAGCTCTGCTTTCTCTATCTTGTTTATCCTACGCATTAACAGCGTACCTCATAGATTATCATTCAAAAGGTTCACTCCTGACAGAATAATTGAAAAATATATATCAGGATTTTATTTTTATTTTTTTTTGGGGGGGAGAGAGTGTGGTGTCAAGGTAGAGGGCAATTACAGTGGCATGGTCAATGGGCATAGATGTTAGGAGCAAAGTGTAAAAGGAGTTCAGTTGGTCAACAATGCAGGCTGCTTTATGTTGTCAAGCAGTTATTTTGTTTCCATTATGTGGTGTTTTTTTTTAAGTCTGTTTCCAGTGTCATACATGTATTTGTTTATGAGATGCCAGTACAAATGAATGTTCATGTGCATATCATCAAAGATACAGTACTAGAAACACAAGATAGGACACTTGTGCAGATGAAACGCCTTTTTAATGTACCTACCAACCGCGTGATGGTGTCCTTCCCCGTGTGTCAATTTTGCTAGGATTATTGGTACAATTAATTGCCGAACACCACAATTTCGATCTGCCTTTACCTTTTTTTAGTTGGTGGGATCGTTTGGCCTATGTTTTTCCATTTAGTAGGCCCTACTTATTGCGCAAATGATATTTGGTTTTACCTACCAAACAACAGCGGGCGTTTTTTGTGTTTCATGTTTCTACATAGAGTGTACTATCTTGTGTTTCTAGTATCTTTGATATCATCAGAAAGAGGCAACACATGGTGTCATCACTCTTGTTCCGGACTCACACTATAGTTTGGAACATGGAATCAACGTGTTGGTAGCCATCTTGAATTTGTGTTCCAGTAGCCTATGGCCCCTTTCAAAACCGTGGCTTCAGCTCTGGCTTCGGCTTATTGAGTTATTTTGAAAAGGTACACTTTTGGATCGGAGCTTCAAACATGCAGATGGAGCCTAAGCCGAAGGTGAAGCCATGGTTTTAAACAGGGAACTTAAGTCTCAGACTGGTGCTTATGATACATGATTTTTAAATATATATCATCGTAATGCTAAGGCAAAGGGAGTGATTATGCTTAGACTGGGTTTCAGATAACCTCTTGGTCAACAAAAGCCAAGAGTTTTAATCCCTGTCTTTAACTTAAGATGGTTTAGCTACAGTTAAGGAACACCTGGGAAAGGATCAAGAAACAATGAAATAGCACAAGGACTTTTTGTCCAAACTCCTGGGTTTTGCTTTCAGTGTTTGAACGATGCGGAAAGCTATTTGGAATCACTGTTAACGTCTATTTGGGGACTGGTTTTCTCTCTGCTGTGGAATAATGTATGAATAGCATGAAGTATGTAGGATTAGATGGCATCCACACTGTGAGGGAATTGCACAATGACACATATGGGTCTGAAGCCTGGCCATTAATAATGCATTAACTTGGTCTAATGTAACATGATCAGAGTCAGCTGGCTGCCCTCGTTCGTTTCCTTTTTCTTTCTTTTTTTTAAGTCTCAGCTCCCAGGTTTTCTAAATATTTATATATTTAACAATAAAAATGTATGACAAGAACAATTTTTTTTTTGTAGTGTAATATAAATTATGTATTTCTGTGTACACTTAAACATGGTGGCATTTGTGCAGTGTTATTTAACCAGTTGCCGCCGGGAATCATGACTGGATTATTTTTTTTAGAATTGCAGGAATAATTTTTCTTTGAGAGTACCGCTGGCACAAAGAAACCTTGACTTGACAAAGCCAAGAGAACAAAGATTCTCTTTGAAGCACCAGGGTTTTAGATTTATCTATCGAGAAAATGTCATTTGCACATACTGTGAATTGCTAAACCTTAGCCGTGAGCTACGGCCGAGGATTGAGCCTAAATCTGGAACCAGGGCTGGATCTCTGGTTTACTCTGACTTGCCAGCATTGAGCCAAAATACAATAAATACGCAATGGTGGAAGCCTCTTGTTGCATCGTAATCCTCTTCTTGGAGCAAAAGGACAAAGGACACAGCGGGCGAAAATTGGCAAAATACTCGACTCCATTTGTCCTCTTTGTGTGGGTGAAGCGAAGCATTTCACTGTGAGTGCATGCTCTGCGCACACTCCGAAAATGTGCGGGCAACCTTTGTACCTGGCTTCGAATTCCACACAAAAATACAGAACTCAAGTCTCCCGTTTGCTGGCTCGGAAAATATTGTCTTGTAGACACGCCATTCGGTGTCAACTGGTTGACTATATGTAGTTTTTTTTATTTAATTTGTTGTTCCTAATCAATCATTATTTTTTCAACCTTTTATTTGTGAGTGAAGATTGGTTTGGCTGCAGTTAAAAAACACCTGGGAAAGGATGGTTTGAGGAACAATAAAATAATGACAAGGACTTTCTTCAAACTTCTGGGTTTTATCATTTGTGCTTGAGTAGCCCAAATCTAAAATATAAGTAAATGTTTTCAAAGAGCTTTCCGCAATTTGGCCTCCCCCCCCCCCCCAACATCTGATGAGAATGTTGTTTAAATCAAGATGGCTTTGATTCAGTTATTATTGATTTCTTGTCTCTTTCTGTGCTAAGGTTTTCACTGGTTGCGGTAAGCCACGCATATCAAAGCGGGACGTCGGCATTGAGGGAGAGCGAGCGCGCAGCATGAAGAAACAGCGAGGAGGAGGCTCAAGCCGGCGTCGCGGTCATCAGTCCTCGCCCGCCATCACACCAACCTCGACCAGCATGGAGAAACTGATCAAGGATGTCCGAGGCCATATTAAAGACACTAAGGGCTTCTGGACGTTACTGCCGTATATGATTTGTGATGACGTCGCTGCTGATGTCACCGTTGTTGATATCTGTTGGAATGGACAAACTAAAGGAAGGTGAGTATTGGTGGGATACAGTGCCTAAACAGGGAGAGTTTGCTGGGAAATGAAGGGGACTGTCATTTTGGATATGGGGGGGGGGGGAGATATCATTTGGAAAATGGGGGAATATCACTTGAGAAATAGGGGAAATATCAGTTGAGAAATGGAGGAATATCAGTTGAGAAATAGGGGAATATCAGTTGAGAAATAGGGGAATATCAGTTGAGAAATAGGGGAATATCAGTTGAGAAATAGGGGAATATCAGTTGGGATATAGGGGACATATCACATGAGAACTAAAGGGGAATGTCAGTTTGGAAATGAAGGAATATCAGTTGAGAAATAGGGGAATATCTGTTAGAAATGGGGGACATATCACATGAGAAATAAAGGGGAATGTCAGTTGGAAAATGGGGGAATATCTGTTGGGAAATGGGAGGCTAGTAGGGACAGTGGTAGTATGGAAAGATTTAATGATTTATTTATTTATTTATTTATTTATTTATTTATTTTATTTTTTTTCTTTTGGGGGGGGGGGGTATTTTGGGCAGGGTTGGAAGCATCAGTTTGGAATAGGCCGACTAAGTGAGGGTTAGTAGGGGTTGGCCTTGGATGGGTTACAGGGGGGAAGTATGCTGGACAAAGGGATAAAAATATAGGTCTTAGAATTCACAGACTAATGAAAGGTTAGTTGCTGAAGGGCTGGGCTGGGGAGCAATAGGAACATCAGTTTAGAATGGGCTGAAAACATGAACGTTAATATAGTGGGCATAGGTTTGAGAATACGCAAACTAAAGGAGTGGTTATTTAGTTGTACTTTCATTTTCGTATGCAAATTGTCTTTTAAAGACTAACTGACAATGGTCATCAATTTTTTTTCAAATTCTAGCTACAACCATCCACCTGTTGGTAACGGCATAGCCAATCAAGTCCACAATCCAGAGGTCACCATGGAATCATCACAGCCAAATTTCCTGATAAATAAACACATCAACTCGCTGCGAACGATCACAAACAGACTGACCGGAGCGTTCAACGGGGAAGATGTGGAGTGGGTCGACAGTAAGTAAATTACTAATAAAGAGATGCTCTGTGTGGGAAAAGAAAGTCGATAATCAAGGATTTATCAGACTTATGGATCTGCTAAACATGCAGATTTTGCTTAGCCAAATAATTTGCCTTACCAGGATCAGGATATGTGCCTGTTGGTACACAAGTACATCTAAAGCTCCTTTCACACTGGAGGAATTGCCCAGGAAATTTCTGGGAAAATTTGGTGGACCTGGGAATTGGCTCTGTAGTGTGAAAAGGGGTTAAGTCAGTACATCACACGTTGTTATATCTGTCTAGTTCAAAAAATCAATGGACTCTCAATAGCTTGAAATACTCTCAAAAAGGGTTCACCCTGGTGTTCCTGGTTTGGTCGGCTGCAGATTGCGCCACAGCATGTTGTAAACCGTTACATGGTGCTACATTGTATGTAAAGGAATAGGTCTCATACTTTCAAAAAGTAACTCTGAATACCTTGCTGGAAAATGCGCTGTGGTCTAAATGAAGTGGCACTATATAAAAGCCCAGTGTATGTATATGTATGTATAATAGCGACTAGCACTGTGAACCAAAGGCATGAAGAAACAGTTTGTGTAGAAAAAAACGATGAAGAAATGTTAGTTATAGATGTGGGAGGAAACCCCCAAATGGGAAAAACCCACTCAATCAGGTAGGGACTGAAAACCTAATCCATATGAAAGGCTTCGGGTCTGGGATTTGAACCGGGGTCCACATGTACGCCCACATGTGCAAACCCGGGGTTTTTGTTACTTCCGGCTCCAAAGCTGTCATACATTATGGCGTGATTGAAACTAAACTAATCTGTTGCACCATTCAAAGGTAATTCCTTTGACAGAAGTTGACATTGTTAACAAGACCGTAAAGTCATTGACAACATGTGTGTTGATACAAGTGTGTTGATACACGAACATTGATGCTGTCTTACGGAAATCCTAAAAAAAAAAAGAAGAAGCCAGCTCAGTTAATTTCCTGTGGGCGTCTGATACTCAATACAGCCACATTGTGTACAGCGAGCTGGGGTTATGTTGGAATGACAAAAGGGGGTACCACATGTCTGTAACTTCAAAGGGGTGGCTCCTTGATTTTAAGATTTTCACAAACATACAAACTACATGCTAGGTGAGAGGGTGGGTTAGTGTCCAGTGTAGGCCTTTTTCAGTTTTATGAAAAATGTCGGCATTACCTGGAAATGCTTTGCCCAGGAGAGGTAGAGGCTTTTTTTCCGAGAAGCTGACGGCCGTTAACCAGTTGGCACCGGCTGACATGTATCCACGAAAATGTTTTTCGGAGGCAGCAAACAGGCTACATTAAAACATGCCCTTGTTTGAAACCGAAACACCTGGAACAAAGGTCCCCGGACATTCCACTGCTGAGCGTGCACAGAGCATGCACACGCTGTGTGATGCTTCATTTCACCCACGCAAACAGGACAGATGGCACTCAATATTTCACACATTTTTGGCTGTTGTGCGGGCGTTATTGTGTAATCCCCGATTACAGACCTTTGTCCTTTTGTTCCACGAAGAGGATTATGAGACATCGAGAGGCTTCCACCATTGTTCATTCATTGTATTTGGGCTCAATTGAGGTAAGTCAGAGTAAACTGAGGATCCAGCCTTGGTTCTGGATTTAGCACCTTTTATAAACCGTGACACACGGCTGAGGTTTTGCAATTCACGGTGCATGTATTTGACTTCTTGACAGAGAAAATAAAAAAATGGTAAACTAGAGAGAATCTTTTTATCTCTTGGCTTTGTCAAGTCAAGGTTTTTGGTGCCAGCAGTACTCTCAAAGAAAAATGATTCCGGCTATTCTGAGAAAATAATCCGAGGCTGGACGGGGGGAGAAAATGGAAGAATCCCGACAGCAACTGGTGAAAAAGATCACATGCGCATGCTTAACACTTGAAGACTTCATCAAGATTTAGTCTAGATTTGAAGCTCTGTGCTTAAATAGTTGTAGTCTACGCACATCCTTCTACTTCTACATTGTACTCGACAAATAAGCCAGGATACATTTGTAACGCCAAGTAGCAATTAAAGTAATAAGTGTCTTGCTCAGGGACACAAGTGTCAGGACCGAGATTCGGACCACATCGTGATGACTCAGCCACCAGAACTTGAATTTGATGCGCTAGACCACTCGGCCATGCCACGCTATCCCCAGTAGGCCCCCCCAGTTGGAGAAAAAAAGTCTTCTTTTTTTTTTTGGAGGGGGGAGGGGCATGGGGTGCATGAAAAAGAGTATTCTCTACAAACTTGTGGAAATGTTGACCCCCCCCCCCACCCTTAGCAAGTAAACTGTTAGGCGTTTTAATTCTTGATAAAATTTGGGGCCTACAGAAGGAAAAGACGGCCATAACATCTCAAGAAAAGCTGCATTAATAAGACGAGGCATCTGGTTGAAAATGTCATCCAGGCGGAGTCTGGTTTGGTCATTAATTAATCTGTCAGCTTCGAGCCATCTCGGTCATACTTTGTAAACAAAGTATATATATAAGATGCTAGCCAAGTGAACTTTACGTACTCCTGAGGATCCTAACCAGCTCTAGACCTTTGTGGGATAACTTTGCCGTCATAATCCTGTGGGTGTATTAAAGAGTGTATTTTTAATTTCCAGAAAAAATGTTCACTTGGAAACGCCGGAATGAAAAACATTTCCCGTCCGGTTTGAAGCATGACCTAGATAGCATCTCTGATGAGACTGTGCTGGTCTTATAGTATGCGTTTTGCCCTGAGGTCCATTTGCATCAATTACTATCTGTCTGAAATTAAAGATGGAAGGGTTCCTGCAACAAGCGCAAACATTTGTTTCAATTTTTTTTTGTGGTGGAAACTGAGGAATGTGAACTTCAGAATGTCTGTGAATTCCAGCTCGAGAATGGAAATTCTGCAATTCCAGATTTTTTTCTCTGTAGTGATATTTAGTGGTCAACTTTTATTTTAATTTTTTTTTTATCATTAAAAAAATCATTTGAAATGGTAGTGTCATATCTGAAGCTTCTTTTGAGACTTTTATTTCTCTTTGGCAGATGCTTTTGTTTTCTTTGGCATTATTTTTCCCCCGTTTTTTCCCCCTTATTTATTTAATATTATTTTTTGTTTATTTGATAAACTTGGAAGAACTTGAATCCAAATCAACAGAACCATACAATGCAGTATGAGATGTATGTTGTATAGGGCCTGGTGCCAATTTCATAAAGCTGTTTAACAGAAAATACTGCTTAGCAAATTTCTTTGCTAAGCAAAAAATGAGTGGGGCACCAGTCGCAAAAGGTTAAAACATAATGGAATGTTGGCTTGTAAGCTGTTTCTGCTAAGCAAGATTTGTCTGTGCTTAGCAAGTTTCTGTGCTTACTGGCTTTATGAAATTTGGCATTGGTGTGGATATCACAAAGTGCTAGGACTAGTCTTATCGTGAGTTGGGACAAGTAACTAGTGCTAACATATAGGACTAGTCCTAAGTTAGGACTAGTTTTGTGAAATCCACCCCCTAAAACCATCAGGACATTTTTGTAGGAAATGTTTCCGTCAACACTTCCTGCTTAAGCCTGCATCATCGCATCACGGAACATTTCTGAAAAACAATCACTAAAACATTTCCTGTTTTCGTATCTCTTACTGTCGTCTTTTTCCCTCTTGATTTGCAAATAGCTGAGGGGTACGGGAGCGCATCTGGCAGCGGCAGTGGTTCCGGTGATGACAACGAAGTCACAGTCAACCCCGGTGACGTCTCCTTCACAGAGATTGAAGATCCCATCTACAGGCCGACGATTAAACCCCCAAACGGCGCTTCGTCGTTATACATCAGTTATGCAACTCGATGGGTCGTCTGTGTGTGTGTAACAACCATCTTTACGTTCCGCTTACTTTGGTAGCTACAGGGTACATATTCAGAATTGTTTGTAGATGTTTTTTTAAAATGTTGGGTTTATTTTTTATTTTTGTAGTTTGTATTATCGTGTCACCAGGCATACAGCATCTTGGCCAATCTTACACGGGATTTTTCAATAAAGAAAACCTCACCTAGGGATTGACTCTAATCACATAATCTGTATTGATTATTTGATAATTAAAGTAGATCCAAAATAAGTGTAAAACAGTTGTTCTATTTTATTTTCCCAATAATGTCTAGTTGCGATTGGTAATCCTTGTTGTAACAAGTAGCCCTTTTGTAATAAAGTTGAAGCTCTTTGTACAAAAGAAAAATAATTAAAAAAAAAACATGCTGCAGCCAGAGTGCTTATATGCATTTTACAAATATTGAAATCAACATTTGCAAGTTCACTTTTGACCTTAAAAACCATAAAAATAAATAAAAATGAATGTGAATCTTTCCCCCTCCGTAATTCGACCAAACAACTAGAGTTTTAGAACATCCAATAATGTGTATTGTAAAGCGTTACGTTTTGTATCTCCCGAAAATAGTCGGATCATATCAGTGAAAATTATACTTAAATAAATAAATGTTCCTTGTGAAATAGACTTTGGATTGTTACAAGGCCACTCAGTTGAGTGAAATGTATGTAATTTTTTTACTAAGTGATTTTTTAAAGCAAGTATTTCATATGTATTGATCACATGGGATCATAAAGCTGTTGAGCATATATACAAACTTGCTTAACAGATAAATTTGATCAGCAAAAATAAACTGGGTACCAAGTTACAAGTAATGTACATTACATGAAATTTCGGCTGGTACCCTGCAAGATTTTTCTCTGCTAAGTAAGTTTGTGTACTTAAGTGCTTTGTGAGCTTGGACCATGGTCTAAGAGCTGAGGTGTTTATATGTCGAAAACCTTCATGTGAGTTTTTGCAGTTTTTAGCGTTGCATGTTTGTTTTTAACCTAATTTGTACAATCTAACTGTAAAAATTGCCAAATAATAATTCTTTTTGAAAAAAAGTTTCTCAATTTTTTGGAAAAATAAATCAAACCCACATGTAGAAGTAATTTTGTAGTTCTTTGCTAAAGTTTGCAATTATGCGTGATTGTTATAAACATGTTGCGAGATACGCTTGGAAGAAATCGCAACTGAAATTTTGTTGGGGAAAATGAGATCTCGATAAGATACTTTACATACATTCAAGTTGAAATGAGTCTGTAAGTTTGAGTCAAGTTTCTTTTTTAATCAGCCTGTCAAAACAATAGAAATTAGCAAAAACACCTGAGAAAAAATTCCACAAATTGTTTAGAAACAGTAAGTCTGATAAACTTGGAAGATTACCCACCAAAGTCACCTGTTGCTTAATTAACACCAGTTTGTGCATTTGAAATGAGTGTACCATTTTACATTTGCATTCACAGTTCACCAAAAAGCTTCTGAATTGCATTTCATATGCACACAAAGAAATTAATGGTACATGAAAAGTTGTGTCAGAAATGCATCACCCATCTTTTGTCAACCTTTTGTTTACTGGACATTTTTTTTAATTTGCCTTTTGAGAGAAAGCGCCTGAGGAATTTTTTCTTTACATTTTATTTTCAAACTGAAGCTATGCAATAATGCATGCCACTGATATTTTGTAGTCAAAGATCTTAGAAATGTTGTTTTGTATTGGTTTCATTTTTGTATTCATCCCAGCCCGCCATATCTATGTGCTCACAAGTACCCATGAACTGAAATTTCCCATCCTTACGAATTGACTGGTACCATCACATAAGATTTAATACAGTGGAAGACTTTTTGGGATTCTAGGTGGCAGCAGACTTGCCAGGTAAATCCATTGTTTTCGGAATTGTGCGCATGCACAGAATCACGTAGACAATGGAAATTTTACCTGGTATGTCTGCTGCCACCTAGTGTTCCAAAGTCTCCCATTGGAGAAAAGAACAAATTGGAGAAGAGTTGGCTTTTTTTTTTTAAGGAAAATTTGTTTTAAAAATTGCCTTTTTATATTTGTGGCCATGTTACTTTTAAATCAAAAGATATGCTCCAGATTCGTAGAGTTTGTTAGGATTTTATTTAAAGAGGTTAAGTCAAAAACTGCTCGCAGTTGTAAATATATGTACCTCATGTAAGCTTTTTACCAAATAATTTAGTACTTAACCGAAATGTGTTTGTAGTCTGCAATGCATTGTGTAGAGTGTTGCGTCAAGTTGTATAACTTAAAAGAAATCTAAAATGTGGACCATTTTTGCAAGAAACACCATGGTTTAACACATGTGAATATGTACAGATTAAAAAGACAAAAACAAACAAAAAAAAACATGTCAAAGTAGAGCGTAAATGTGAGAGAAAAAGCGAGTGTGTGTGAACGTGATGAGTGAAAGCCGACGGAGAGAGTACACTTGTTATTTTAAAACACGATGACTTGTAACTATTTACTTACAAACAACAAAAATGTGGAAAAGTAAATTTTTTTGTAAGGTAGCTGCTGTAGTTCAAACTAGATTTGTGTAACTTATTCAATTTTTTTTTTTTTTTTAAGAACAGATATCGGCTGTCTTGTGCACTGTAATATAAAGCCTTTAATTTTGTGACGGACAAAGGTGGATGTGGGAAGATGGAGTTAAGCACGAGAAGAAAGTTCGGGAAAATAAAACTGCCAGCGGTCGGATGTTCACAGGGTAGAAAAAGTAAAGTTTTAATCATGTGTACTTGAAAGTGGATTTTTAATGTATTTTAGACCTTGTTCAGAAACAGTGTGTGTGTACAAAACCTGTCGCACTTTCTAAATTGACTTTAACTATGTAACAAAGGAGGCCCTACTGTATCGTGCATGGTGCCTGGCTGTGGCATTTAAGTGTTTCTTGAGACGACACAAAATGATTGAATAGCCTCGTTCATTAGCCTCTATCTAATCTTGTGTACCTGTTAAAACAAAAATTGTGTCTTTACAAATTAACTTCGGAGCCAACGTGGGGTGGACAGGGTCCAAGCATATGGCCTTTTTTCACTGTTGACAGGTTTGTGCTTAGAGTGACCATTCCATGCTTAGAGAACTTCTCCGCTGAGGAATTTGACGACGCTGAGCCCTGGCATCATTGATCTGCATAATTATTCATTTTGATGATATGCATTTTTTGTTCTGTTTTTACAAATTGATAAACCGCACTCATTTTCTTTTGTCTAAAAAAAAAAAGAAAAAAAAGTGACTTTATAAATCAGACGGTTGTACACATTCGTTACTCATGTAAATGACTTTGGCTTTATTACACTTGATTATTTTTTGGTATTCCTGGTTGTTTATTCTTGACAAAAAGTGTTGTTCAGTGTTAGTGGTAACCGGGCGTAGTTGAATTGTGAATTGCATTTGTACAGATTGTAATCAGGCTCTTGTATATACATGTATGGTCACATGAGGGCGCTGTTTAAGCTATGCTGGTATAAAAAGAATAAAAATGATTGGAGAGCTGGGTGGTCTTTTCCACAAGCTTAAACTTGGTGGGCCTTTTTCCAGACCTAGGCTGTGGCTCCAGTTCTGGTTTGGGCTCCGTCATCAATTTTGGAGTGGTGTACACTTTGCACGGTTTTTCCAACATCAAGTTGAAGCCTGGAGCTGGAGCCTAAGCCAAGGTTTGGGAAAACAAGCCTCTGGTACCGCAGTGAATAAGCTTGTGTAAGAGACTAATTGATGTGCGCCCTCTAGTGGAAGTTGCTGGTTATACCATCATTTGAAAAAGGGGAAGATTGTTGAAAGTGTTCTCGATCACATGTATGTAGGACTGTTTCCATAGAAACGTCGTCAAAGTATTAATTTTATTTTGTACGTAAAGATATTCAAACTGTTAAAGCTTTTTGAGTTAATTAAAAACTCCAATTACAGGTTATTCCATAATAATTTATGCAGCAAAGTGATAGTATTAGCATATGCAAATTAATCTCAGTTAAAATCACCTAATGTTTCATCAGAGAGTCCTTAAAATTGTATCTGTTTATTTGATTTACCTAGTTGTTATCAAGATATGTATGAGTACCACACTGTTTAAGCAATGTTTAAACCTTTAAACCAGTTGAAAGACTGTTAAATCCTGGTTACCATGACTAAACCATGGTTATGATAACTAGTGTAACTTAATAGTTCCTGTGCAGACCTGGGCCCAGGTTAACGGCGCTGCTTACCAGAGAATTCTGAGCTTACTGTGTCCAGTAGAGCGTGTAATTCTATAGGGGTGTATGCGCAGAATGATACCATAAGCAACGCTGTGAAACTTGGCCCCACTAGATTATGAAGTTTAACTGGATGAAGGCGTGTATCTCTGGTTATGCTATGTTAACCTATCATATGGTTGAATATACAACCACTATGGTTAACCCCATTCAGCTAAGGCATACACCAGTTAGCACCTTCGCTGGTATTGGTGGTTAAATTTTAATGGAGAAGAGCTAGAAGGTAGGACAATTTGAAGTAAAAATGAGTTCACTGAAAAGTGCACCGATCCTAGAACGAAATACAAAACTAACTTTAAACCCCAGGATGTTCAGATATTTGTACAAACCAAACAACTAGGTTCCGTTTTGTTACTGAAACCATTATTTTGTAAATACATCATCTCTTATGTTGCATCCTGTAAAGTATTTTTGATTGTTAAGCCTCAGCCAACACTAGGCTCTCTGTCTCTTGCTGTTAATAAAGGCTCTATTTAAAGGACATTTTGTTGTGATGCGGATTTGATTTGCATGAGTTTTCTATACAGGGATAGACAGAAAGTTAGGAAAGAACTACTACTGCCTAATCGTACAAAGTAGTGACAGGTCTTGAGTAGCCTGCCTGCCTGCCTGCCTTCCGACACGGGTCCTTGCCCCGATTGATTGATTGATAAAGAACCAGGAGTGTAAAGAAGGGTTTTTGTCTGAAACCAAAGTGACAAGCTTCATGTAAGTATTTTTCTGAGAATTTTGCCATTCTTGTCAACTTTTTGAAGAACATTCACACTTCTTATAAATTTCAAAAAAGTTTATGTAAGGGACAAATTTCTTACTGAGAATACATGTTGAACGTGTCGGGTCAGAACATTTTATGACGACACTTTTGTATTTGTTCAGATTTCTTCACTGAAGTGTTGGTTCTTACAAAATTCAGGCATGCAACATTTCAGCTGATCAGCTGGTTCCCTCATTTTTGGGTTTCTCAGCTGTGCCATTGTTAACTGAAAAATGCAGTGCATAGCCTCACGTTGCCTGGCAATATTTTCCTCTTTTTCTGACAAACTGCAGTTGCATGCCCAAAACTTAGTGCAACAAATGTGCACACAGCTAAATGCACAAAGTTATGTTTACATGCCATTGCACCTGTGGCTGCTGTCCGCCACACCGACCATTTTCGAAGTCAAATTGCATGTAAAAATTATGGTAAGCATGTAAACGCCGCGTGGCCTCAAATGTGCACTACACTGTGAAACCGACGGGGGCATTAACTCCCGAAATGGTGCAACCAAGATAAGTGTGAAGATGACATCAGGTGAGTTGCGTCAATAGATGCTCTGAGGCCGGAGTTCATGGCCCTGCTTACTGCAGAATTCTGCACTGGCGGGCACCATTCTCCATGTTCAGGGTCCACACGGATGAATGCTTTCAAGTAATTATACATGTACAGTGTATTCGGTTGTTATAAATTGCTTTATCTACGGGTGTCTCATAACGCTTACTACTTTAACTCCTTGTCTCTGGAATTTCTGCATGTGTATGGACAAAATTGTTTTTGTGTGTCATTTTGATACTGTACAAAATTGAGGCTATAAATGGCTTAGCCGTCCATTTGAGTTATGCGCGTGCAGCCATAAATGGACTTGACGTAGTGAAAGAGTTAAAGATGGGTATGCCGAGCTATGTTTGAACCATGAGATTTATTTATTCAGCACCTTGTAAGGGTTTTACAAGGTGATGCGGCGCAATCTGCTGCCAGCCATGCAAGATACTCCGAGGCAAACACCTTGGCTCTCTTACTGATTAAGTGTACTGTCTTTGTGTCCCATCCAAAGAACAAAGCAATGGTGGTATCTTGCTCAAGGACACAAGTGCCATGACCGGGATCCGAACCCACAATCTGACAACACCAGAACTAAAGTCCAGGGCACTCTACCACCCAGCCAGGACACCCTACAGTAATGTGAAGAAGTACTCATGCACACATTTTCTGCCACAGTAAGTACTGATTTTTGGCTCAAGGTATCCTGTTGATAAGTCATAGCGACACACACACACTTGGTAGTTCGCGGATACATTTTGCTTCCGGTTCCCAAACTAGCATTCGTCTGTGTGTAATTTAACTTACACAACACATATGTTGAACACAACCACCTGGCTTGGTTTTTGCGTAAATCGTAGAAAATGTTGGCCAATGCATTGAACTGAGGCCTTCTGATTATGGCTGGAGCCGGCACTTGTGTAGTGGGCGTGGTTTATGCTGTAATGACGACACACTTACCAACAGGATAACAGGCAGAGGCACAATAATGAAAACTTTAAAACCAAAAAACTACAAAGGATATATTTCCAAACTTCAAAAGCATAGATATTTTTTTTACATTTTATTACAACATTCACAAGTTTCAACTTCTCCCGTTCACAGAAAAGAAAAACAACCAAGTCGAAATTAGAAGGCAGTTTTATCTTTGATCACAAAGATGCTTAGGTGTCTTAAGAAGAGACGTAAAATATTTGTGAAAATGTTCAACCAAATATTAACTAATTACATCAATTAGAATAAATAAACAATTGTTGAAAACTGTACCAGACAGCTTCACATTGAATTCTTGTTCTTAGAAAAAATTACTCCTTTACTGTAAGCCACAAGCACGAATGGGAGGAAAAACACAATCTGGTAAACAGTAAATGTAATGTAAGTCCCAAGATATTTATGGAATTGGGAGAATATTTGGGTTTCTTTCTTCAGGTGCACAACTTCTGAAATCACTTTTCAATTTGAATCCAGCATCATGGAGCAAGTTCCAGCAACGGCCAATGGTTAACTAGTGGTTGGTTCGTGAAGTGCGAACGACTCTATTCAAACTAATTTTTCTGATGACTGGTCCCCTCTGCACTGAGCTATTAAAATGGCTACTGGTAACCAGCGATGCGACCAACCTTGATTGGCTGGTCGCAAATCATTGACTAGACTAATCTAACCATTGACGACTAATGTGGGTTCAATCAGAGTAAGTTGAATCACGGTCGAACAATAATTACCTATGGTCCTTAATCAAACTTGCTCTTGGTTTCCTACAATAAGTCTTTAAAGCCCCAGCTCAACATTGGTAAACTGACTGTAATTGCTTTCACTTTGCAAAAATGTTCGTAATAAAACCAACCTGTGAAAATGTCAGCTCATTTCGGTGAAAATGTCAGCTCATTTCGTTGTTTCTTTGCAAGAAAATGGTAGAAATGCATTCAGCATTTTTGTACGCATTCCTGTAGGCAGAGTTTTCGTCTCACTGAGACGAAAAACTAATTTAGGATCTTACTTCATTTATCATTTTAAAAAAACGATAACACTTCAGACAGAAATGTTTCAAACAAAGTTTTCTACCATCATTATCTTTATACCATGTAATGTATATGTAAATCTGTGAACATTTATGATTTTCTTCGTACCAATGTTGAACTGTGTTTTCGGTAAGGGGCTTCACACACGGACGATAACCAAGCCATGGTTTCAGCTAGGGCCTCAGCAGCAGAATGAGGCCAACTTTAAAATGAAATGGTGCCTATTAAATGAAGACTAAATACATAGGTTAATTTAAAGTGTATGTAGGGGACTAGACAATGACATAACCAGGGCCACATTTCAAAGAGCTGCTCAAGCAGACAATAGTGCTCAACAATTTTCTGCTAAAGCAAAAATATGCAGGAAACCAGTGCCAAACAGTACATATGATATGATATTTTGGTTGGTAACCTTTTTATGGTAGCACAATTGTTTGTGACTAAGCAGCTCTGAAACTGGCCCCAGCTCTTGGGATTAGTCTGAACCAGCGTTTTGTATTAAGAGAGTTGCGACCAAAAGCAATTTTTGGTCCAAGAAAACACATGTGCGCACACAGGGTGCCAGACTAGACTAGACATTTGGTTGTACTACATTTTGGACCAAATATGGCGACTACATGACCAAAGAAAACTGGTCCCTCCATGTCGCAACTCCCTCAACACACAGCTCCGGGCCCAATTTCATTGAGCTGCTTAAAAAGTGCTTAAAAGTTTTCTGCTAAGCAAAATAAGCAGGATACCAGTCACAGTTTGTACATGTTACATGCTATTTTGGCTGGTAGCCTTGTTCTGGTAAGCATAATTCTGTTTGTGCTTAGCTACGTTTTGTACTTCAGCAGCTTTATGAAATTGGGCCCTGGTCTGAACAAACCATAAATAAGATCCCGGATAGTTGGCAAACTGAACTCTACACAACTTTACTAAGTCTAGTCCCCAAGGCCTGGCCCATTACCACACTCCACAAGATGACACAACTGCAATCAACCCTGCAGCACTTTATAGGATGCTGTCACATGTAAAATAAAGTACATGTACAGCTTGTGAACATGATGCCTGCCTGGTCAACTAGTGGTGGTTGCATCAATATGAAAGCAGGCACGCTCATATAAAGAACCTAGAACATTACCTGCTTTCTTTCTGACAATTTGATTGGGCACACGACCTCAAACACAAAGATGTTTTCATCATGTCAAAAGGTTTCCCTGGAATTCCAAGTAGGCAAACTCACTGATAACAACACGTTAACTAAATTAAGCGATTTGTACATTATTTAACGTTTTTATTTTTCTCCCAAAATACAGCATATAATACACCTCTTAATTTAAAAAATAGTTACGGGAAATGTTCCTTCAAAAATGCTTCGTGAGTCCCTGAATAATTACTTGATTTTACTTGATTTTCGTTTAAAGACAAACAAGGTCCTTCAGCAGTTCACGTCAGATGGCTTGACTATATGCCAAAGTTTTACTTGGCATATGGATGACGTGAAAACCCGCTTTTTCGTAAACTCGGAACACCGGAATGTTAACACGCCTGAACTTTCCATTGTGTAGCATGTCCAGTGCATGCACTCACCGTGCAATGCTTCATTTCCCCTGTGCAATGAGGGACAGAGGGTACTGGAAGTCATGCTTGAAATCTCCCTTTTTTCCAGGGGTTATTGTGTAATACCCTGATTCCAGACCTTGGTCCTTTTGTTATACAAAGAGGATTACGAGAGATAGATAGGTTGCCACCGTTGTTTTTCATTGTAATCCCCATATGGAAGGCAAGTCAGGGATTCCAGCATACCATGACAGATTATCAGCCGCGCCTTACAGCCAAGGTTTGGCCTAATAGACCATTCCGGCTTCGGCAACAATCCCCGCCCACACACCTCAGTTTGTGTACATTAACCCTGCATGTGTGACCGAGTTGATCGAGGTCACATGACCAAAAGGCGTGATCCAATTGGTCAACGCGCAGTTTGATTGACAGGCCGGAATGGTCCATCATGGCAAGGCATTCCATAATTTCTCGAAAGAGAGCGGAAAATCCCTGTGCATTTTATGAGAACGTCTGTTGTCTTAAACTTTATTTAGTCAGGGTTTCATTTTGACAACAATATTCTCAACAACAACAACAATACTTTGAGTTTGAGATGTATAATATCGCCCAGAGGCACGGTAAATGATGTTTCATATCGACCTGCAGGTCCATAATTCAAGATACACTTTTAAGATGAAAACATCATTCTTGTAAGACTACAAGGATCTCTTACATTTCCCCCCGGAAATTTGCATAAATATATCTTCTCTGGCTAAATTTATTCTAAGCCTGTCACGCACCTTGGAAATATCTGTCTAAGCTGTGATCAAATCAGTAGTTTATGTGAGGACCTGAATCTTCGTTATGGTGGGAAATACCAAGGGTCTGCCATAGCATCTTAGTATGGCTTAAGAAACTGTTAACAACCACCCCAACCCATCCAAATCTAACTGGATGTTTTGTGTGATTCTAAGGATCATGTAACCTGTGACATCTCATGTTTACAAAAGAGCCACACATCCCGGACTTCCTGCCGGCACGATTTTGTACACAGCTCAACGTACACTTAAGAAAACATAAAATCTTGCATTGTATGCAGGCCTCGATCTTAAGAAAAACAGGGGCAGGCCTTTGCTGGCAAAATCAGAGAAACTGTACAAGGGCATGCTGGCCAAGTTGGTAGTGACAGTGCAATTTTTTCTAAAGGGCATGCTGGCCAACTCGACAGGGCATGAGGCCAATGGCCTTGGTGGCCTCGCTTAAGATCAAGGCATGGGAATTGGGGTTGAGTCACCATATCGTCGTGTGCCCGGAAGAAGGACCAACCGAAAGTTACCGGAGAAAAGGCAAAAGCAATTAATGTGCAAAATTGTGTTTCAAGAAGACTGAGCGTGAAACTTTGATTGGGTTTCTGCCATTCATAAATCATTATAGCAAAGTTAAACTCTGTATGGGAATGGGAAAACATGTAACAGTAATGCCATAGGTTTTTTTTTTCAGGAGCCGTTTTATTGCTTACAGCCTTCTGTTACTGGACACAAAATACTTTGTGTGCATAGAAGAAGGGCACATGACGATATGGTGTTGGATTTGCAAACGCGAGGAAGGATCCTAAAAGGGAAGTTGGTAAGCACCAAAACCTGCTAAGCAGCTTAGTACATTTTTCTAAGCCACTTTAAAAAAAAATGGTAATACACCAACGCTAACTGTATGTTCAAAAAGTGACACTAATGAGCAGGTGCATACAGAATTCATCGCAAGTAACAAAAACTAACCTTTCTATTTAGTTATAGGATGAGAGATAAGAACGCGTAGTTAGGTCAGCTTAGGTGACCATGGGACTGTCTGTTACTCTCTCCAGCTTCTCAAAGTGTTTTCTAGCGTTCTTGATGTTGATCAGCGTCGTGGCAGAGGCTGGTGAAAGAAAACCAAACATCACCATCAATCAACCAAATGAAGGTAGAACAGTCTTTGCACTCACTATGTTACCTCTGACAAACTAACCCTCCTACTGCCTGACCGTTCAACATCATCCACTGTGGTTTTGAATGATAAACTATGCCAGCCGCAATATGATATGTGGTGAATGCATTTATACAGTGCACAGTGAACCCTCCTATTGCCTGACCATTCAATATCATCCACTGTGGGTGTGAATGATAAATATTAAACCATGCCAGCCTGCAATATATCATGTGGTGAATGCATGACATGGTACATCAACCGATTTACCTAGCCACCTAATTCATCTGATTCATCTAAACTTCCCATGATACTATCATGGTATCATGATGCAGCATCCGCACTTTAAGTGAGGTGGATTGCATTATCTCCATATCGTATCAGGCCTATATCAAGTGGTGATTTGTGTGGTTATCAAATGTTACTTTCTGGACTTTGATAGTGTTTCAGGCATAAATGTTTCCTAATAACCAGTGAACTTTCAGTATGAAACTTAACACAAAGCCCTGATAATTACCAATCCTACAATTTGTCTTTTGGTACTATGAAGTAAACTAAATGGCATTATTCAAATGTTCATCCTGGACATTTTTAAGAATTAGATTTTCACAGTGGACTTGGCATTCTTCATATTGCTATCACCATTAAATATAAATACCGCCCTCTTTTGGCCAAAACCATTAAGATTGGGTCTTTTTCATGCAGACTACAGATGCATCTCACTTGGTAAACACAATTACTTAGATTGGAATCCTCTTCTTCCCAATGAGGATACCAATGGGTTCCCAATTGGGTGGCAATGGGTTTCCTATCGGGTGGTAATGGGCTTGCAATGGCTTCTCAATTGGGTGACAATGGGTTTCCCATCGGGTGGCAATGGGTTTCCAATCGGGTGGCAATGGGTTCCCACTCCGATGGCAATAGGTTACCAATAGGGTGGCAATGGGCTCCCAAAAGGGTAACAATGGGTTCCCAATAAGGTGACAGTGGGTTCCCAATCAAATGGCAATGGGTTCGTAATTGTGTGGCAAGGGGTTCCCAGTCGGGTAGAAATTGGCTCCCATCAACGTCGCAATGGGTTCCCAATAGGGTGACAATGGGTTCCCACTTGGGTGGCAATGGGCTCCCAATTGGGTGGCAATAACGCCTCTGGTTATCATGACTTGTATTTGGAATATACTCACGTATTGTAGGGTCAGACATGATGACCATTACGTATGTATTTGATGTAAAGACGTCAATAAAAGCTGCAAATGCTGAATTCTTGACTTCCATACTCTGGAATGACGCTGCAAGTTTACTGCCAAAGAAAGCAAAACAATCACATTCAACCAAGCGTCATTAACTCTTTATCGACACTATAGAAACTGCCTGGTGTGACATGGACCTCGGTCATTATGCTCTGCATGATTACTGTAGCTATGCAATAATGAAACCATCAAGTTTGGGTCAAACCAGGTGATGGATTCCGGAGGATTTACAGGTAAATGAAAACTGCTGATAAGTACTTTCTCCAGCAGTCAAGAAAAACCAAGTCTAGACAGCCAGTAGCCTTATAATGACAACCACTTTCTTACCTGCAGCTGAGCTTAAACTGTTTGATGATATTACTAATCTTCTCAAACCGATGAACGTCTCGTTGTGACTTTCTCTGGCAGTGTGAGATTACCTAAACATTCACAGACAAATTAAAGTCCCAATTAAAGAGGGGTTTGACCATAAAATTCAAAACTGATTCATAGGCCAGTTTTGAAACCAGGGCTTAGGCTTAGGCTCCAGTTCAGGCTTAAGCTTAGGCTACGGCTTATGCACTGTCAGCCTGTTTGAAGTCCTTTCTTTTGTGTGTGCATTTTCAAAAGTTTCGTAAAAGGTCATACATGCCACATTACAGTTCAAGAACCAATCTCGGTGTTTGCTTGTCTGTGTTCAGTGTTTTTCTCTTTTTGCTGGGTGGTGGGAAGGGGCCTGGGGTGGGGAGTAAGCATGGGAACGATCCTGGGGTGGTGGTGCTGGTGGTTGGGGCGGGCTGGCAGTGGTGGTGGGCGTGGGCTGGCAGTGGTGATGGCGGGAACGAGCCTGCGGTTGTTGTGGAAGAGTGGGAATAGACCATGCAAGTCTTGCATGCATTCTACCATTTTGGGGAACCTTGTGTTTCCTCATACATGTATAATTTACTTAAATGCGTAAAGGGGGACAAAATGTTGCATTTTAACGGGTCCTAACGTTCAAATATGCTTGAGACTTGCCACTCCAATTGGGGAGCTGGAAGGAAAAAGAGCATACGTACATTGGATGATCTAAAGGAACAGTTAATCTTCTTCTCTGGCAAACTGTAATGTGAGCCCTACTCTCATTCTTCCCTTTTTTAACCAATATTCTTTTTTTATAGAGAAAAGAATCCCCCCTACACTTCCCCCCGCCTTCAAATTTATGACAATTTTGTAAAAAGCATGTCGTGTCTTTCAATATGGATTGATGGAAAGTAATAAGGGAGAGCGGAAGGAAATTGGATTTGCTCACATTATGCGTAGACATAAGGCTATTACACACTGCAACCATATGTAGCGTAATCAAGCAAGCATCGTTCTGACGAGGTAATGAAATTAACCTTTTACTCAACCTTGCGAGCCATTCAGAATTTATCAATGTTTTCAAATTTTGATTGGTTTTCTTCTGGAAAATATGGCACGAGTGGGTTTGATAGTTTGATTTTCAATCAAAATGAAGAGATGGGAGAGATTTTTTTTTTTAATTAAGTGGGTGAGTGGGTTAAAAAAATATTGGGTATTTTGTTTAGAAATCTAAAAAAATTGATAATTCTGAATGGCCCTTGAGGTTTTAAAAATACATTTATCTGGGTCTCTTGGACTTTAGTAATACTTCTCAGATACATGTACACAAAAGATTTTCACAAAAAATGATTGCTTGAAATCTCACACAAGATTTTCATGAGGAATAATCACTTCAAATCTCACACAAGATTTTCACAAGGAACGATTGCTTGAAATCTCACACAAGATTTTCACAAGGAACGATTGCTTGAAATCTCACACATGATTTTCAGACGGAGTGATTGCTTGAAATCTCACACAAGATTTTCATGAGGAATAATCACTTCAAATCTCACACAAGATTTTCACAAGGAACGATTGCTTGAAGTCTCACACAAGATTTTCACAAGGATTGATTGCTTGAAATCTCACACATGATTTTCAGACGGAGTGATTGCTTTAAATCTCACAAGATTTTCACAAGGAATGACCGCTTGAAATCTCACACAAGATTTTCACAAGTAACAATCGCTTGAAATCTCACACATGATTTCCAGACGGAGTGATTGCTTGAAATCTCACAAAATATTTTCACAAGGAATGACCGCTTGAAATCTCACACAAGATTTTCACAAGTAACAATCGCTTGAAATCTCACACATAATTTTCACAAGAGTCTGGCCAGTTGACCCGTTCAGGGGTGTTTTCATTTTGGATGAGCATTGCTCAAAACTTCTATGACTAACCTATTAAAAATTGAACAAAAAAAGTTTAGTTGTCAGTAAATATGTTTGATTTGATTGCTGAGAGACTCTTAAATATTTTTTGAGTATTTTTGAATATTTAGCATTTAGCATTGGTTGCTAGGACAGCTTATTAGTGCGGTGCGTCGTAAGAGGTCACTACTATAGCGCCCTCTTGTGTTCACAATGAAGCATATAAAGACAAAGTATAGTATTGGTAATTATCAAATATAAACAAAAAAAAATGATCAGTTTCAATCTGGTGTGTCAAGGCCCTAACAGAACTTACCAAGAACGTGGCTCTTTCAAATAATAAAACTTCGTCAGCATCGATAATATCTGCAAACTGCTTCAGGTTTGTCTCTAGTTGATGTACATTTGGGATGAGAAGGTAGACTATTGATGACCACGCCTTGTAAAGAGTCTCATCCCAGATGGAGGTTCGGAAACAGGTGCACGATAACGGCTTGGAGAGACGCCTTAAATCTTCCTCACGCTCATGGAAGATCTAAGAGCCACAGAAAGTTAACGATACAAACAATTTTAACCCCAAGCCTAAAAAGTGAAACATTTTACGGCCATTCAAGATTATCAACATTTTAAAATTTTGATCTTTTTTCTGAAAATATTTTTGGAAAAAAAAGGGTGGATGGGTCAATGAAAAGTATTTGAAAACCAAAATTTGATTTTCAATTAAAGAATTATAACAAATAAAATAAAAAAATTGGGGAGGACAGGTGGGTCAACAACAACAAAAACAATTACAAAAAAGGGTAATTCTGAATGGTCCCTTACTCATCATCGTAACTTCACGTACCCTTTTCCAAAATTTTAAATCACTTCACCCTGATCCATGTCATGTCAAAATCAACCCTGGTCGGGCGGTGGGTTGAGAGCTCTCGATCTGTGTCCCAAATTCCAAAATGAGTCGAAAGCCAAAGTGTGAACACTTTCGGGGTTCATTTTCAATCCATGTGACTGCGTGGTGCCATCGGCAGTAATGCGGTATGGGGGGTTTTCTGCTTGGATCTGTGTAGGACCCTGGCATTGTGAAACAATCGCATGATACACGGGTCGAACATTAAAAGTGTAACCCACAAGCTGAGTTCACCCAGAGCCTAGTGTGAAAGCAGAGCGGATTTGAACCGTGTTGACATTTTACCGAGTCAGCACAGATTTGACCCTTGTAGATTACTCCATGGATCAGACAGTGATAGTGTGAAACGGCCTAGAATTACTTGACAACCAAACCTTTGCACTCTGAGTGGATCTCACGGACCCTGCCCAGCGCCCAGCATAGATCCTTTTAGCTTTGCAATACTGAATGTCGTAAAATCAGGCCACACCAGGGTATGCTCTCCAGGGAATTTTATTTTATATCTTACAACT
Organism: Marthasterias glacialis; assembly: GCA_911728455.2. Classification (NCBI taxonomy): domain Eukaryota; kingdom Metazoa; phylum Echinodermata; class Asteroidea; order Forcipulatida; family Asteriidae; genus Marthasterias; species Marthasterias glacialis. The sequence continues at coordinate 10,126,362 of OU452233.1, read as the reverse complement.
TTGAAATATTTGTTTACCTGTGAAAGAAATTAAATTCAGTATTACAACCTCTCAAGAGTATGCTCGATATCAATTTTGTAAACTTTTATTTTCATTCACTCACCAGATCTCTCTCGTCTTCCTGCACCAAGTCCATCTTGTGGATGAGACAGAAAATCTTGGCCTCGGGGGAGTTCTGTAAGATGGCTTCTAGACAGGATTGATAATAGTGCATGTCTTTGTCCAACTCTCGACTCTCAACGTCAAATACATAGATCAGGACTTCCACATTGCGGAAGATGTTGTCTCTCTGACTGGTGAAGTAATTCTCCATGAAGGCTTCTTGCCTGGAAAACAAAGGTTGCATGCTCGGGGTAAGTCAAGGGGGGGGGGTAGGGGGTTCTCTGGGAAACAAAGATTGCCTGTACGTTTTGTTTCGGCGTGAGTATGCACTCACCGTGCAATGCTTCATTTGACCCAAACAAAGAGGACAGATGGTGCTGAATATATTGCAAATGTTTGCCCATCATGCACCGGGTAACTGTGTACTCCCATCTTCAAGACCTTTGTCCGTTTGTTCCAAGAAGAGGATAATGAGCGACAACAGGCTTCTACCATTGCTTATTCATTGTATTTCGGCTGAATGGAGGTAAGTCAGAGTGAACCGGGGATTTGCTTGAAAGTATCAGTAAAAGTTTAAACTCAATCGGTCATCGGAGTCACAAGAAAACAGTGAAAACAAACCTTTCATGTTTTCATACATTTGGACTCGCGAGATCAAAACTAACTCTTTTACCTGGTACTCAAAAACTAAGCAAAACTATTTTAGCCGTAGTTTTCCACCCTGACCATCTTTATACCAATGTAAGTTATGTGAAAATCTGTGGACCTTTATATATTTTTGATCTTATCAATGTTATGCACACCCTTAAAAGCAAAAATGATGATTTCAGGTAAGCAAAATGACTGAAATTTAGTCTCAATTCCCTTATCAGACTTGATTTAGTGCTTCATTGCCAACTGAGAAAAGCAGGCCTGATATTTGAAGGAGGCAACTGAGGCATTTGCCTCCGCTGCCCCTGGTCATTGCCTCAGTGCCCTTGCAATGTCCCAGTAGGTTTTTACAATTTCCTCACAGTGGTGCCCTTTATCAAGAAGAAAATGCCATGGCGCCCTTGCCCTTTCAAGAACGAAGCAGTCAGGCCTGAAAAAGTCATTGGGGGTGTCACACCCCGCTACACCCCACTGGTCACTACACCCCTGTACAAGCTGAACAATAAATCAATATATACAAACCAATAATAAATACAAACAATAATTAAAAAAACAACTGCATACTTGTGGTGACAACAAGCAAGGAACAAATCTGAGCACCAAATCTGAGCACCATCTTCAAATATAATAATTTGGGAGGCTAATCATCCTTACTGGCAGCTGAGAAGCTGAATTGCGCAGGACGCGGCTACACGTGTTCGAGCTGCAGGCATTCAAGGGCGCCTTCGGCAGCCAGCCACATCAACCCATATATGACCACAGAGCACAGCCTGAGATCAAAAGTGTTTGGTTTTTCCGGAGGGAGGAAAACCAGATGGCCTGGAGAAAAACCGAATGGCCACAGGAGAGAACCAACACACAACTCTACTCATATATGGCCCAAGCCAGGACTCGAACCAGAGACACATTGGTGAGAGGCGAGTGCTTCCTGCACGCGCCACCCATACCACCCTAAATAACTCACCAATCAACCATACATATTGGCATTTTCACCAACAGACCAACCAGGATCTGACAGACAGAAAGACTAAACCTATAAAAACAACCACCCACCTTAAAACCAACAAACAAACACCCACCTATCCCATCTTATCAAACCCAAGCCCCGCACACAAACAACACCCTCCAAAACACGCAAATCTAAAAGGAAATCAGATATTTCTATCGCAGCATGAGAGTGCAACTGCCTTCGGGGGGTAAGATTTCCCGACAAAATTCAATCGCAGATGAGATTATTCTCATCTCGTGAGTGTTAGCGTGGACTTACCCGCCGCAATCCCAGAGGTTTAAGACTAGATTACCCAGGAATCTGACGTGGGAATGCTCGACATCGACTGATAGTGGGGAAAAAAACAAAACAGATTTAGTTTCTAGATTGGTGAAAAAATGACAACTTGAAAATGAGAGCAGGTTTAGAGTTACAATAACAATAACAAAAATTGGTTAAATAAATTCATAACAAAGAAATCTGTCTTCTCCTTAAGCCAAGTGTATATCTTCCCTTGGCTGTAACAAATCATTTTAAAGGTAAATTACATCAGTGGTTTTTGGAAATGCACATTTATTTTTATTCTTAAGGCCATAACACACAGGGCAATTTTTACAGGCAACTTGAAGGCAACCAACTGCACTGCACGCAAAACGAACACTCTGGCAGCACAACAGACATTCTTCTAGCTTTTTATCTCCCTCCAAGAAAATAATGAGAAAACTGAAATGTGAATGAATTTTCTTTTGGAGATTGCCTGGAACTGGTTGCCTGTAAATTGCCTCGTGTGACATGGTCTTTAGGGGTGAGAGGCAATGCTGACAAAAAGGTCTGAAAACTGGTTTCCAGATCTTAGGAGGCATGTTGAAATGATGGCATTTTGCACTTTTTAGTAACCCCTGGAGTTCAAGGAGCTTCTGGGAGCAGTATTCTCAGCGCTAGAAAAGTAGGCTACATGTAGATTAAAGAGCAGAATTTGTCTTTATCTGAAACAAAATTACTACATTTTTTTTGTTCCACCGGGCAGACTTAAAAAACTCTGAATTCAGATGAAAGTCTGAAATGTCTCATCCCTGCATTCTCCTTTTTCTCCAACGCACAACCTTAACCAATTTCATCAATTTACAATGTCGGTGGTCCTATGTTACAATACTAAACAGTTTGTTTTTGTCAGGACTTTGTGCATAGTCCACAGTGACGAGCAGATTGTTTAACTTATTGAATTTAGGTAAGTACTCATTATGTGTGTGTATATCAGGGGATGTGTAGCTGGCAAAGATATTGGATTGATCATTCTTTTATGAATTAGTTGATAACTTGGATTGTAATCTTCAACTTGCTAGTGCTCCTAATCTACTTGAGTCTGTAGCAATATACATACATGTAATAATCGAACAATGGATTGATTAACCAGGATTAATTAACCAGTAACTTGGATTATAGTTTTCAACTTACTACAGTAGTTGCTCCTAATATGCGCTTGTCTCTGGCAATGTATACATGCAGTAGGCAAACAATGATCGAATAGCTTGGATTAATTAACTAGTAACTTGGATTACAATCTTCAACTTACTACAGTAGTTGCTCCTTATCTGTGCTTGTCTCCAGCACTGTACATTATACAGTAAGCAACCATAATGAATTGACTAGTTTGAATTTATTAGCAAGTACATGTGTAACTTGGAAAGTAATCTTCAACTTATGTACTAATACAGAAGTTGCTCATAATCTATGTGCGTCTATAGCAATTGACTATACAGTAAGCAAACATACTGGACTGAATAACTTGGTTTAAATAACTACTAACTTGGATTATAACCTTCAACTTACATTACTACAGCAGTTAATCTGCACTTGTCTCCAGTAATGTGCATGTTCATGCAGAAAGCAAACATAATGGATTGAATAACTTGAATTGATTAGCTAGTAACTTGGATTGTAATCTTCAACTTACTAGTTGCTCCTAATCTGCGTGTGTCTCTAGCGATGTAGTTAGCAAAGATAATGGACCTCATGCTGGTCTTGCCCGATCCACTCTTTCCCATCAGTAATACCTGTAACCAAAAATAACAACAAAGACAAATTCATTGTTGATTCACAATACATTCAAAAGTAACATCTGAGCAAATGTTCGATGTGTACACAGTCACAATTATGAGTGGGGTAGCTCAGTCGCAACACAGGCCCGATACTTCACGGAGGCAACGGAGGCAATTGCCTCCGTTGCCCTTGGTCATTGCCTTGGTGCCCTTGAAATGTTCCAATAGAAATTTACAATTTCCTCATAGAGGTGTCCTTTGTCAAGAAGAAAATGCCTTGGTGCCCTTGCCCTTTCAAGAACGAAGCAATCAGGCCTGGCAACAACCTAAAACTTCATGATGTTTTGGCTGTTTAAACTGATTTGTTCTGTGTTTGGCAGCTTTTGTGCATAAAAGCTTGGGCCCAATTTCAAAGAGCTGCTTGAGCACAAAAATTTGCTTAGCACAAAACAATTGTGCTTACCAGAAGAAGGTTGCCAGCCAAACTACCATGTTGTATGTACCGTTTGCAACTGGTATCATGCTTATCTTAAGCACTACATGTATGCCACTATTGTCTGCGTAAGCCCTGGGCCCGATTTCATACAGCTGCTTAAGCAGATTATATTGCTTCACAATTTTCTGCTGAGCAAAAATAAGCAGGATACCAGTCACAGATTGTACATGTCACATGCTATTTTGGCAGGTAACCTTATCCTTGTATGCATAAAATCCTTTGAGCTTAGCTATGTTTTGTGCTTAAGGCAGCTGTATGAAATTGGGCCCAGGTTATGAAGACGACCAAGTAATTAAACAGGATCATTTATTGACAACATCATCTAAGCCTAAAGATAAGGTTCATATTCTCTACAATACCCTCATCTCAAGGACAAGACATACTTGGAACTCAAGGTCAGACACAAGAACAACAAATGTAGCATCTTCATTCCCAAGAGACTTGCCTATACTACCCCCATCCCTCCAACCTTTCAATTATCAGAAATGTACAGTCTCCATTTATACTTCATTGCGTGGGCTTCCCCTATTTGGGATTTTCCTCCACTGTAAAACTAACATTTCCTCATCATCTTCTCTACACAGGTACAGTATCTTCAGGCCTACACTAAGGGTCACAGTTGAGAGCTAGTCGCTTTTGAAGGCCCCTTGGTTTCAATACCAAGGGCCCCAAGGTACACTGTATGATAATAATAATAATACTTGATATGTTTGATATTGATGCGACTATGTACTTTGATATTTTGTGCATTATCTTGTTCACAGTCTGCACACGCTCAGTGTACATGTATGCCCATGCATGTACATGTGCAATGTACTGTACGTACTGTACAGGCCTGATACATGTACATGTACATGTACTTCACGGAGGCCCCTAGTTGTTGCCTTGGTGCCCTTGGATTGTTCCAATAGAAATTCACAATTTGCTCACAGAGGTGCCCTTAACCGAGGAGGAAATGCCTTGGTGCACTTGAACTTTCAAGAACAAAGCATACAGGTTTGTACACATGTACACAGCTATATTACATGCATCCCTGCGCATAAGGATTAATATCATATTACATATTCCAAGAATGGCATGAACATAATCAATCAGACAGGAGAAATGCAAGCATGTACAGCACAATTATGAATTTTTGCAAAAACATGTAGCCAGCCGTACAAAATTTGAAGCTTTCACTATAATATGTACACATGGAGGTTTGTACACAAACATGGATGCACCCACATGCCTCCAAAACACAGGGCAAGTACAAGTAAGCACTCCAGTCAATGTGTACAATGTATACGATGGAATCAAACTGCCTGACACAATTTCAGAGTTTAAGATTCTCTTAAAATCCCACTTGTTCCCTGTCTTTAAAGCCCGGTTTGGTCTTATTTTCAGCTCGCGCCATGAGTGTCTTTTTGGACAGATTTTGGCGCGCTATCAATGCTCATTATTATTATTATTATTATTATTATTATTATAGAGTAATGCAGGCCTACAATGTAGGTTATGGTTCAACTTCTTCAAATACAGAGACGTACATGTATGTATAATAGTCTTCGGACTCTTCCAGTGAGCATGCAGTGAGGGACTATGACATTATTACTGTGTACTGTTTATTGTCACACTATGTACTGTAATAATATACAGTGAAAAGCCTTATGGTTATGCACGTCTAAAAACATTAATTTATACACAAAAATATACACGCTAAAAACCACTTTACAACAGAACATACACCATTAAAATTTATTTAAAAAACAGAAAGCGAGAATCAACAATATTTGCACCTATTTTAAAATGCCACCATTAAGAAAACGTACAGCTGTCAGATAAAAAACTCTGCAATGTACAGTTGAACCAGATTTAATTGATTGATATCGGATCTTTGAAATAAGTCATGGGCAGGATGACACTTATCGTCCACAACAGAGTGAGCTCTTGTTGTAAACCGAGACCGATACAAAGCATCCAGGGATGGAAGTTGACTTCCATAGATCTGCAGAGGCAAAGTTTGTCTTTCCTAACCCAAACACACAGAAGCCAAACCAAAACTCAACACATACTAATATTTACACGACTACTTCGCCACATATTCATCTGGTCCTTGCTCTATGATCAAATCTGTATACAGTTTACATTTTCGATTCATAAAACTTATCAATATTTTGCCGAGAGCACCCAGCCATAAAGAATATAATTCAAGACCGCTAGCAAACGGTATTGACTAATGACAAGAAGGTCGCCGGTTAAAATAACACTGTCTATGGGTTTCCTGGCACAGGCACCAGTCTCCTTATTTTTGCGTCAATCCACGGCACGCCTCAATAATATCCAGATGAACTAATGGGAAAAAGTAAGGAGGTTGGTTGCTAGGCAGTAGAATTTTTGGCATACTTGCATTTTTATACACACGAGATGTGTACGTTTCTTCGATTGTCAAATACAGCACACAGAGGTGCAAGAATGACAGGTAGTTACTGATCAGTTAACTTGTCAAAATTTGATAGTCAAACAAAAATAATGAATTAAACTATGCATAGCACTGACAGATGGAGTAACAACAAATTGAGAAATTGAAGCAGTGCTTACCAAAACAAAAAAATGTTGGGGTGGCCGAATTTTCAACCCAACTGGGTCTTCTTCTGGGCTTGTTAACAATAATGGGCTTGTTTATTATTGGAATTTTAGTAGAATCAGCGTTCCATTCAAGGGGATGTGTCGTTATGATTATAGGAGGCCTCGATGGCTATGCATGGAACAGTGGAACACTGACCCAGATACTGCACACGCGCACGCTTACGGTCAAACCACAAAGGGTGCCATCTTCGTGAAACTGTGATGTGACCGCCGGCGCACACACGTGCGCGTAGTAACTGGGTTATTCCATTTATTGCTATAATCAGGACACAGTCCCTTTAATAAAAGGTGTGCACGACACTGGTAAGGCTGACAATACAAATGTTCACAGATTTGCTCATGGCTTAATATTAGATGGTCGTGATTGTAAGGCCGAGGTACATTTTTCCTTAGTCACTGTTAGCACCTCAATGAGGGCTATATTTATAAGTTTTTGTATTAGAACATTTCAAAGGGCATCGAGGCATTTGAAAGACGAGAGGCACGGGGGGCAATTGCTTCTTTTTCCTCCATGAAGAATCAGGTCTGTGTATGATATCTATACAGCTGTACAGACAAACATGACTTAAAGGTATCTCTGTACCATGTACTCTGTAGTATACCATACGTAATTGTACTCTGTACATTGTACCAACCCAAGGGAGGGGTGTGACTGTACACGAGTGAAAAAAATCCTGCAAGTTGGTGGCAGTCACCCTTTGGTCTAGAGATACATGTAAAACCTCCTGGATGTCCAGGGCGTTACAGTAATGAATTTACAGACTCTCTACATCACTAATACATGTAATAGGAAACTTCATGTATATGTTCAGACATGAGTTCACATCTTCAAGAAAGTTCAAAGGCAAAGGAGGACCCATGACAAAATCCTGAAACTGGGTGGCAGTCTCCTTTTGGTCTAGAGATAAAACCTCCTGAATGTCTAGGGTGCTACAGTAATGGATTTACAGACTCTCTACATCACTACAAATGGGAGACAAGAGGTTCAGACACAAGTTCACATCTACAAGAAAGTTCCAAGGCAAAGGAAGACCCATGACAAAATCCTGAAACTGGGTAGTAGTCTCCCTTTGGTCTAGAGATAAAACCTCCAGAACGTCCAGGGCGTTACAGTAATGGGTTTACAGACTCTCTACCATGTCTACATCACTACAAATTGGAAACAAAGAGAAAGGCATGAGACAAATTAACATTTCATATCTCTGAAAAAATACTGACAAATCACAAACTCTCCCCTCACTCCCCCTTCAAAAAAACACAACATAAACTACAAGAACAAAAACAATGCAAAAGTCACTTTTTATTAGAGCGTCAAAGTTTCCTTTAAAAAAACAATGTAATACTCGAGGCTAACCCCAAGTTTACAGAGGTACATGTACAATGCTGTACACACAACCATCTCCCCCCCCCTCTCCAACCTGATTAAAACCGAAGCAATTATTCCAAGTAAAGTGAAACGCCATTGGCAAGCTCTGGTGTTTGTGACGTTTTTTCACGAAATGGCTTCTCTCCACAATAAAGAAAGAACAAACATTTTCTCACTATTGTTGAGGTGATCACATTGCCTCAAACACAAGGAGTCTTTTAACAAGTTTGTTTTCTTACCGGAAGCAGACACATAAAAACTTCATTGTGCTTTTTGAGCTAATATGCACTCTGCAAAACCAGGGCTAAATTCAACGGGTTACTTTGATTCTGAGGAATTTTTGTCCACAACTAAAATTCTGCCCGAAGTGATCCAAAAGAAAGCATAGCCCTAGAAAGAAAACGGGGTTTGAATGTGGCCCCTGTAAAAGTTAAAGAATCTTTGGAAAGTTGAAGCATAGAAATATACTGCTTTTCGAGACGTTCTGGTATACATGTACATTTGTAAAAGTACCTGTATTGTCTTAAATTTCTACCAGAGAAGTGGATTTGGAAAACTTTATACGTGATTTCACTTTAAAGACGTATTTTGTATTCTGTGTTCAGTGTATTCATGTATGCCAGCCACACTGGTTACCGGTGTTCACACGGGCACCAGCAAACATGGAAACGTTCCTCGGATCACTTCAAGAGAGCCATGGCAATACACGGACTAACCCGTTATCCTTACCCAGGGAGTCGTCCTTTGGAAGAGGACGATTACAAGACTGAGGAGTTTGAACAATGGCAGAAGTTGAGACAGATGGAGGCAAAAGACTACAAAACTAGGGTAAGGTGACAACAATTGGACACAAGAGGGAGCTGTTCTGATGACCTTCTTGGGGAGGGGTGGGATCAAACTTAACTGGGCCCATAAGAAGTTGTCACATGTGTGATGTGCGTGCAAGGAGTCAATACTATCACTTTACAATTTCGAACACAATTTACAATATACTAGTTTACGTGTATATGTACTTGTTTAAGTGTGTATGGTGTTATCATCTAGTCTTTGAGCTAGTCTTGATTGGAGACGCTACTTTTTGTATTAGTTACTGATAGAGGGTGCAACATCAACTAGTGTATCAGTCACTGACAGAGGGCGCAACATTGACTAGCTCAGAGGGACTGGGCAAATCTACGAATCTGGATCAAAAGTTTTGACCAGCATGTATTGTTTGATAGTTGATACATCTCTTCTCCTGCAAATTCATGTTACGAAATCAGCAAGTGCATTAACAAATCGAATGTCACCAATCAAGACTACAGTAATTTATGTTGGGAAATCGGCAAGTTCGTTAACAAAACAAGCGTTGCCAATCAAGACTACATGTACCTTTGAGCAAGACTCAGAAACATGTAGGGTCGAAATGTAAGGCCATTAACTTTGTTTTGCATGCCATACATTGTAGGTCATTTTGGTTGGTACATGTATAAACAATGTACATGTAAGCAGTTTGCAACAGCTAATTCTATTTATTCACTTTACAGTGTATTACACTAACCTTCCGTCGTCTACGATTAGTTGTCAGTTGTCCATGATTATTCATCATGAACTTCTGTACCAATTAAGTGGAAATATTCAAATCTATCATATATTTCCGCCAGCAACAACCACTGCTGAGAAATATATCTCCAATCACAGCACATCCAGCATTCACCAGTGGGACAAGTCCAAAACTCATTAGTTGTCATACAGTAAGCCAGAATAATATTCAACTTCAGAGCGATCAGTCCCGTTCAAAGCTCACTGCTTGGGCGAAACTCCCCCTGAAATTCACCAAAGATTTTAACTCTAGGTGTCTGTCTATGAAATCAACAAACTGAAGAAACAAACAGTGTAGAAGATTCGGTGTTCAACTCAAACAGAACTTGCAGTCCTCCAAATCTAGATCCAGTCAACTTGTCTGAAAAAAAACAGTCGAAGCTCTCCATTCAAATCTGCCGTTGCGAGTTTCACAGCATCCTGATCAGGCACACCAGCATCAATACTAAACTTGTACAGGTATCCTGTACGCTGCAGTGTGCTAATCCATTGTACTGGTACATGTACATACATGTAGTCATTGAACATGATTGCAAACCTTTCCCAGTAAAGCCAGATTTACTGTGTGCTACATGTAAATACGATCCAGGAAAAACCAAACAAGGAAATGTTGAAATGGAGAGCTGTCGAGGTTGACTACTTGTTGATGTAAAAAAAGTGTATGTAGTGTCCATAAAACACGACTCTAAACTACACACTGCAATATTGCAAGTGTGTACTTGCACAATGTACAATGTACTGGTATGCAACTGTTCGTTGGACTTCGCAACTATTTGAAAACAAGTCCGACAGTGCATAATTGGACACTTGAACTTGTAGTTTGTTTACACATGTAAGAAGACCTTTGTTCCCTTCCTAGGATTATGTACACACTTCCAATCTGTTATTATTATTACGTACAGTGTGTATAAATAACAAATCCATTATTAAAATTACATTTTTCTCTCCTGATCTTTAATAACGCATTGAAAAACGGCATGAAAAAGACATTAATTTAAAGATGGGCAGGAACAAGATCCAGGCGTGATATTTTGTTCTTGTATAAGGCAAGGCAGTTTGAAATTGTCGAAGGGCAACCTCTATGAGAGAATTTTACATTTCTACTGGAGTTTTTCAAGGAGCACCGAGGCAATGACCAGGGGCATGGAGGGCGTGAGATCAATGCGTATCTTGACAAAATCCACCCATGCTCCAAAATGCCACTACAGTGGCATTTTGAGGCATGCACATACAAATGCACAGATTACAGCCATAGCCCAACGTGCTTCAATGAGAGTGGTCATCTGGAGAAGTACTCAGTTGCAATGGAATTTGAGCCACTGTTTTGGAAGAGACAAGGTTCTCAACCTTAGTTAATTTCTGCAGAGGCAATCTGTGGCACTGGTGGATCACACAACAAATGCACTGACATACCTCATCAATGTGAGGCACTTTGGAGTATAAAAGTACTTGCAGGAGGGTTGAGTATCAGTGTTGAAGATCATTGAAAATGTTACCTCCCTCAGACTGTACATTGCAAATTAGCAACATTCTGCTCCTCTAGAGGCATCCAAAAGCAATAAGATGATACCCTAAGATTGTAAATTTAAAGATTCCGTATTTGTATTTAAGCAAATTAAATCCCATTTATTTTTAATACACACACCGTACAAACATGTTCTAGCCATGTTCTAGAGAATAACGAATTATTTTATGACAGGATTTGGTGCACATCCATGCATGCTTATTTTAATTGCTGCAATCAAAATAATGTAAATGTACAGTAAGAAACCGTTTTCTCCACTTGGACAGTATTTCAAATTGGGCTTATTGCAGTTGCTGCAATAAGCGTTGATGTGTTTTTGTTTGTTTGTTTGTTTGTTTTTTTTGTGGGGCTGCAAATACTATTTCCTCAACTTTGACAGTATTTCAGATGGAATAATTCTCTGGAGGATTGGTAGCCTACTGGATGGTACATGCATGTGCTTTATGAAGTTTCTTACTTTCCCAATAATTGACGTAGTTACTTCTCTTCCTACCAACAATGTATCTATTGTACCTTTTGTTAATACTGATCCTAGTTTTCATCCCTGCCCGTGAAATGGCAGAGATATCACTTTGATCACATTTTGTTCTGGTTTGAAATGACAATTGAGTTGAAGAGGTTGTGTGCTTAACTTTCTGTACAACGCTAACTCAATCCATACATTACAAGTTGTCTAATTTAGTTGATAAATGTTATTTACAAGCTCAAAGCTTCAATTTAGTAAAAGCAAATAAACAATGTGTAAATCCTTCAAAAGATAGTTTTGTCCACCACAAAATAAACCAAACTTGTACGACAAAAAATAATCACATCTTAAGTTATATGAAGATTTCTAGATACTGCATTAACCCTACACTCCCTTGAGTGATTTACTAGGATCCTTCCCCACTCTAATAAATTCCAACACCATATGGGTAACTCAACACCCAAACTGTGGCACTCTGATTACGGTGGTACGTGTACAAGTATGCCTGAACCCGAAAGCATGATCAGTTTACTCATGCAGTCCTCAGTCCAACAAAATCCAACAAAACCTGCTGTTAGAGTTTGATGGAATAGGGACTGTTAGGGTTAATCCGTTACTTTTCCCAGCCCCGTATAGTACGTAAATGACTTACATTGAAGTTGTGCGCAAGTGCTAATGGCTTATTGGGGCTTACATTTGTGTTACAATGGCCAATACGCGTACACATAATTGTTTAGTTTCAGCCTGAAAGCTTACTGTTTATGAAGTTCATAGAACCAACTTTTCTGTTAAATATTTCCCTCTGAAAAGCTGTCATACATGTACATTGTATTCGAGAAAAGTGTATCTGAAAACCTAAAAAAAAATATTAAAAAACGCAACAGCTGATTTCAGTTGTAACAATTGAAATTAAGTTCAGTGTGTTTACATGCTGAAAAGTGTGCACAGGATGTAGTTATTTTCTCTTGACTCAGACGACGGATTTTGCCCAAATCTTCACAGGTTTGTTTTGTTCGACATGTTCGAGCATATTGAATCAAAGTAAGAACACTGCACTATCAGCTTTACCAATCCTATAAAATGCCTTTAATTTGTCCCGAAAGCAACTATAGGTCGACAGCATCAGATTCATGTAACTCTCTTGAACTCTACTAGAAGAAGAGTTTAAGTCCAGTTTTGTTACATGTTCATAATCATAAATTACTAAAAATGTATAAAATCAAAATTTAAAAAAACATAAGTGACTAGAAACAGGGATCCAACATGATCCTTTGCAAGTGACATAATTAAATTTGAAGTTTTCTTGCAAACAAAATGTGCTATTAAAAAAAAAAGGAGGAATTGATGACAATGCACTGGTTGAAAAAATACATTCAGTTGATTTCTCAATAATATTGGGTTTTTTTTGTTTGTTTATTTTTGTGCGAAAATATTCCAGAGTTTCTAAGTTCTGAACTTTATCATCATAATCAGATCAAGGTCCGAAGGGCCAATTGTTAGATGATTAAATTTATCTGAATTTCATGGTAATTTACAAGGGCATGATAGAATTAGTTTGAACATGAAAATAAAAAAATGACTGGCATTTACATAAACCATAACTCTATGTACGTCAATCTGACATACACGTACATGTACAGTACATGTATGTCAATGACTTATGGAATTTAGTCTTAAACAGTTGCGGCCAGATGACGTGTATATCCACGAAAAAATTATCCAAGCAAGCAAACATTCTTTAAAATCGAAATAATCAGATTTCGTACCAATCCTTAGCCGTAGCTCACATCCGAAGTTTTGCAATTTACAATACATGAGTGGTCAGGTTGGCGCAGTGGTATCTTTCCTCGCCTTCCACCTCTAGGACCCCGGTTCGAATCCCATCGGGGGCACTATGTGGATTGGGTTTTTCAATCCCTACCTGATTGCGTGGGTTTTCCCTGGAATAAATCTCTAGGGTTTTCCTCCCACACCTAAAACTGAAACTTCCTTCCTTGTCTTCTCTCCATGGGGTTCTTGGCTAGTATAGCGATTAAGTTCGCTTTTCTGAGAATCCTTGGCTTCACAACCAGAATTAATCAATGAAATGCACGTCTTTCACATTTTCTCGATAGAGTTCAAAAATCCCAGTGCTTCAAAAAGAATATTTGTTCTCTTGGCTGTGTCAAGTCAAGATTTCTTTTTGCCAGTGGCAAAAAATATTCCGGCAATTCTGAGAAAACAATCGTGACAAGCTGGATGGGAAAAAAATGGAAGATTCCTAACAGCAACTGGTTAAATTGAATGCCTTAGTTTTTGTGTATCCTCCAGCTCCATTAAACTAGAATTCTCGTTTTTGACTGCACAACAAACATGGGATACAGGCTTGATGCTTTTTTTTATTTGCTATTTTAATTTAAGTTCATGTAATTCGCCCATCACAAGGCTCAAAGGCCACTCCAGGTGGGGGCTACTTTTTGAAAGGATAGAAACCGGCCCAATGAATGAACAATGGTGGCAGGCCTCTCGATGCAACCCCTTCTTGAAACAAAAAGACAAAGGTGTACGATCAGTGATTACACAAAAATAGCCTCTCAATGGCCACAAAATGCCAGCAAATTCAAGACCTTTTTTTGTCCTTGTGTGGGTGAAACGAAGCGTTAGACAGCATGTGTGTTGTCTGTGCATGCTCCGCAGTTGAATGACCGAGTGTCATTTGCTCCAGTCGTACGAAAAAATATAATGCGTCTTCAGACTGCTTCCCTTTTCAGGCAGGGGAAACATTTGCGTGTAAACGCCACATCCGGCTCCAACTGGTTAATGCTCTTTTAAGTCATTTCAAAATGTTGCTATGAATAGACCAATCCATTAAGCCCCGCCTATTAAGTATTGACCAATCACAGCCTTGACAACGCCACTGAAAGACTGACCTGTTAAAATTCCATTAGAAAAGTAAACAAACCGCCACCATTGTTCTAACACACAACAGCACACAAAACTGTTGATTTGTTTTAATTTTGGTGATGCAAATCCCACAGCAGTGGTCCCTGTACTGTGGTGTACAAGTGGTTTAACAGCGCTACTGTCTGCATCTCTTTTGACTCAAGGCACCGCTCAAAAGGCCATGAAACTAAATCCATACCGTTCAAGAAAACCATGAACCTTTGTATACAATACGTGTGTGTGGTTGCAATTGAACCACCGCCGCAATCGTGGCAAGAAAGTCACAACATGTGCTGTTGCTAGGCAGTTGCTAAGGTAGGCTGGCTCAATGAATTGGTATTTTGATTAGGTGAATTAATTAACCCTGACCACCCCCAACCCTTCAAAATCCAATGTCATCATGTTTTATTTGATTCTGTTGTCTATGTTGTACTAAAGGCTACACTGCCAACACTAGTCATTACACACTGAGTGCCAATCGTCTTGTTGTAAAACAACAGCTTTACATAGGAAAAGGCATACCACCAAATGATAATCGTTCTCCCTCGAACCTCCTGATGGGAGGGTCATAGAACCAAAATGGATGGTTATGTCTGACTCTTGTTACGAGGAAGAGTATAGTGACAGTCAGTCAGTGAAATCAAATTTTTCTTTTGTTGTTGTTAAAGGTTTAGTTGCAATGGTAATAAACATCCTCCCTGATGTTAGAGGAGACTGTTGGGAGTGTCGGGGAGGAGGGTAATCAAATGATCAACATGATCAATGACCAAAGCCAGTCATACAAGTACTACAACTCTCACATATGAGTGAAAAGTTACGCCGATCTGAATCTGATACAACAAATTAGCCGGCAAAAATGCCGTATCCGGCTGCCACTTGGTGGCGTGTCGTGGCCGAGCGGTTAAGAACACCAGACTCAAGCTCTGGTGTTTCTGATCAGCAGAGTGTGGGTTCGAGTCCCGGTCATGACACTTGTGTCCCTAAGCAAGACACTTAACCATTATTGCTTCATCCTTCGGATGTGTCGGATGGGATGTAAAGCCGGAGGTCCCGCGTGCTGTATCAATATCTATCAATGCATGTAAAAGAACCTAGACACACTTATTGCTAAGACTAA
Organism: Marthasterias glacialis; assembly: GCA_911728455.2. Classification (NCBI taxonomy): domain Eukaryota; kingdom Metazoa; phylum Echinodermata; class Asteroidea; order Forcipulatida; family Asteriidae; genus Marthasterias; species Marthasterias glacialis. Next base: position 10,110,481 of record OU452233.1, on the reverse strand, counting down.
GAGAAGGAGTTCGCCTGTTTCCTGACTTGAAAAAAGTCGCATTAATGCTGCGGGGATTGCGTGTTCGCTGATGCCCGGACTTGCATAATGTTTTGCGCAGTCAACGCAGGATACCAGCTGTGTAGTGTCAACGACCCCACAATGGCAACATTGTAGAGCGCGTGCTCGGCCAATCATTGACCAATGGAACTTTGTGGTGTTCGTTGACTGGTATCCTGCGTTGACTGCGCAAAACAATATACAAGTCCGGACATCACCGAACACGTGATCCCCGCAGCGTAAATACAACTTTTTTAAAGTCAGGAAACAGTCATGACATTAGTAATAAATATGGCGTTTGTAACAGCAGGGTTGTCAGTGGCCCTAAAAATCATCGATTTGGAGGAAAGAAAATGATCGTGAGTACAATTCAATGCATTTTATTTCACCTTAAACACTTGGAGAAGACAGTAGACGAATTTCGAGCAATTCTGGTGAGTCTGAGGCATTTTTTTTAACAGAGGTGTTTTAAATCCTCCTGACCGTTGCAGTTACTACATATTCCTTACTGGGGCGCTAGTACGACAGATAATGTCAAAATCCATAAAAAGGAGTACAGCGCCCCAGTTACTGGGTCTAGACTATGGTACAGATATAGACTTTATCTCCCTTAATTGTCAAATTATATCCTTACATGTACCTGTCCAGAAGGTTGACAGAATGTATACAGAGTCTAGAGAGGAACAGGCACTTTGAACGATTACAAAATGTTGAAATCATGAAAAACAAAACATTTTCACATCTTGGGCTTGACAACGTTACTGACTAAAAATGCCATTTTAGTTCGTTTGGGCATAAAATGCAAGAGAGTTCCAGCTGCTCCATGAAATGTCTGCCTGATTTTTCTTTTTTTAAGGTCAATAATTACTGTTTTTGCTGCCATTCCTCCATCCTCGAGAGGATTATTAAAAAAAAAAAGGAAATCAAACCCAATAGAAGTGTTGGGCGCAATCTTTGAAAGTCGAGCAAATTTTACAATTTGCGCACCAACGTGCGCAAATTTTAAAATTTGCGCACTGAGGCTGCGCAAATTTTAAAATTTGCGCACCATGGCTGCTCAAATTTTAAAATTTGCGCGTTGAGCCATTTTGAGAAATGAACATTTAAGTCTGCCCTCATACAATTCCATAATTGCGCAACAAGTGGGTTTGACACGAACTGTACGTTCTAAATTTGAATTTGTCACTTTCGTACGATTTCACTCCTTTTCCTCCCCCTAATAAACTATGGAAGTACAGGAACGTTAAAGCAGTTCTGGTTAAAGGGGCAATAAAAAAGTCCTACATGTTTTATGAGTTGGTATCATAATAATGGTTGGAGCATAATTACGACTTAATAACTCATAAATATGAGTTAGCATCTCAAAATTCACATTATTATTAAATATGAGTTAGTCAAAGTAATAAGTGACTTATTATAAGTTGTAAAATGAATTTTATCTCATAATATGTGAGTATAGTCATACCTATGACTTAAAGTAATTCATAATGAGATACTAACTGATAACCATGACTTAAACTATCTCATAACTATGACATATTAAGTCATATTATGACTTATGCGACACTAACTCATAATTATGACTTAATTTATTTTATTTCCCCCATCATGTTCCTTTAATGCTTCCGTAATAAACAGACCATTGAGTTTGAGCATAGAACAAGATGGTTTGAGGAACCAGTGCTTGTTCCCAAATTCCTTGGATTTATAGACAGGGAACATTTTTACCCGCCATCAGGGCGCGCATGGCTTCGTTCCCTAGCTAGCCATCTGTATAATTTCAGTCTTCTCCTGGGATTGTTATTAAACTTGCTACAAAAGTTCACCCAGTTTTGCTTGAACCATGGAAACAAAAATAAAAACAAAGAATTGGCTTAAAAGTACTGTGGTGTAACTAGGAAGGGGGACATTTACAATCTAATAAAGACAGTGCTGTATAACTTTACAGTCACTGGTGTTTGGAAGAAAGACATGTGATTTTGTTCATCTAGTTTTCCACTTAAATAATCTGGACGAAAGGTAGCATCACACCACTCAACGAAATTAATTTCATCAACAACAACCCCGCCATCGCAATCAACCCCCACGGCCGCCATGTTGATTTGGCGCGTCCCGTCAAATATTGAAGTATTGACCGTGTAGTTCGTAACATCATCCCGCCAAGGAATTGTTCCACGCAATGCATTTGGTGGCGAGCAGTTGATATTTACGTGCGCAAACGCAAATTTTAAAATTTGCGCACGCTGGTGCGCAAATTTTAAAATTTGCGCGACTTTCAAAGATTGCGCCCAACAGAAGCATTTAGTAGAGGAACGGGCTGAGATCAAAAAAGCTAACATTAACAAGTTATAACATGCTGCATTTGACCTCAAAAAAAAGATGGCGGCAGATGCAAGGTCTGAAGGTAGAGGCCTATCCATTCATTAAAAAATCACAAAAATCCCTAAAGTGGCAGTCAGATATGGAAACTTTTCCCTAGAGTAGTCGATGAGGCTGAACATGAAATCATGGAGGAGAGCGAGGTGTCGATCTATCCACCTCCTGTGTAGTCTCAAGTTACTGTAATTTTTCTCACGAAACTGGTAAAATAAGTTCGTGCACTAAATAGAGAAAAACAAATAACTCATCGAAAATGTCAACACAAATATTCATTTGTTTCATCTAAACTTCAGACCGAATTCCGACCAATCCACAAAATCAACTTACCTTCTTCTTCATTTTGACAGATTGTCAGACTTCAACCACGCAGATGATTTCAATAATCGTGTTTTACACAGGAAGATTGTATGCAAAATTTTACTTGTTGTATTACGAAAGCATGAACGCGGCCATAATTTACAATGCAGTGTATAATTTTTGCATGTGGCGAGGTCACAGCGAGGTCGTCGGGTGAAACCAAAGAGGATAATAGGGGAAGTTTCTTTTGAGGGATGTCACGTGCAAAGGTGAATAATACTACCACTGTTCGTCCCGCCCACATAGCGAATCAGAAAACACAAAAATCATCAACAAAAAACAACAATGGTGTTTAGACCTTTTATGAGTTTAACATGAAAAGGGAGTGGGCTAGCACAGTAACCGGACCGAGTTCAGTAAATTAGAAAGTCACGTTTTGTTTTTAGGCAAGAAATAACAAACATGGTGGGCACGGAAGGAACCATGGAGCGTAGAGAAAGATCCCGTGGTCCTTTCTCTAAGTACGTGTGCATGGATGGAGTTCGAAACAAAATATAGTGAAGAGTAAAAAACATTATGTAGAGAAGAAATAACTATATTAACCGCTTCCAGTGCTTTGGCCAAATGATTTATAGATTAGATTTAAAATGTTTGTCTCAACAAAATGAGAATTTTAATAAGGGATTGGGTTATAATAGTATTGAGTTCCATATTATTAATGTGGTTTCGGATAAAAAGTACATTATTAAAGCTAACATCCACGATCGACCTTGCGACATTTTGCGAAGTATAACCATTATAGGTCACATGACACTTAGTTACACTTAGTTACGCATGAATGCATCTCGGATAGATGGAGCTTTTATTATTATTATACAGTCGTGGATGGGTGCACACTGACCCCCCCCCCTCCCCTATAATGCCCTCCCCCACGACCTTTGTGTATAGGCCTATAAAACTGTGTATTTTCAAATAACAAACCATTAAAGTAACTCTAGAAATAAGAGTAGTGAAATTCTACTTAGTGAAATGGTAATAATAAAACCATGATGAATTCACGAGCAAGGTGGTGAAATATATAAGCTCAGCTCGTAGTGTTACCCGATCGATTCAACGCCCCGCCCACCAACCCCTGTCGCCCATATTTCAAGCCAATTAAGTAACTAAACTAGGGTTTTCCAAAGTTACATTGTAATGCCTGTTGAGCTAGGATTGTATGTCTATTGTTGATGTGAGATGGGAAATAATACTATACAGTTGAAATTGTCATAAAACGACTAGAGCGTGTGTGAGTATTGCCTGCCAAGATGCCATGATGCCGTATCCAGTGGTGGCTATGGCTACGGCTGTTGCTACGGACATCCTATACTTCAACTCATGATGCTGTAGCCGTAGCCGCCAAGTCGGACACGGCCTAATGCACAATATGCCGCCTAATGTCACCTTTTTTCAGTAAACAAATGTAACATGGTCTATAATTATTGGGACTATCAATCTTTTAACTATGCAGAAAGGAATCTGATATAAACTATTCCAAAATAAAATAATTCTTAATTAAAAAGTTTAGATAAATTTTCCCCCACACGACCCCCCCTTGCGCACCTATTCCGGGGGAGATATGAGAGGGTTTGGAAATTAAAGATGAATGATCCGTGCACCTGTGATTTGTGTCCAAAATGAATTTATTCCAGTGGACGAAATTTTAACAAGACTGTTATTTGGGGACGAATAAAAATAATAAATTGCGCTTTGACTTTGTATGAAGCTATACAAATTGTGTTTTTGAAACGATTTTCCTGCCAACCACCTTAAAAATACTATACGGCTGCCACGCCCACTGCTGCCGCTAACACAACTTCATTTGTCTTGCATTTTGTCTCTGTGTCGCAAGGCACCTGGCTGAAATTGAGCACCACATAAATTATTATCTGTCTAAAATGTTATGCTCTGTTATGCATTGATGTTTTTTCGTTCGATGTCTCATTTGAAAGTTTAAGAACTTTGGTCATTACAAAAACAGCAAGTCAACATTTGGATTAATTTGTCGAGGTAAAATCGGCTTGACTACGGATCATATCTTTTAAACATTAAATGGTTATTTGGAAGAAAGTAACCCGGACGCAATTTTAGCGTGTCAATTTCACCTGATAATTTTAAAATACACATTTTTAAAGATTTTTAACAATAACTTCCATTGATGATGATGGGCGAAACCGAATTCGGCCTCAGTTTTTTGCGACCTACAAACACGTGTAATTTTAATAAGTTGAACGTCAAAGTAATATGTAATCAATTGGCACAATTAAATTTCGATATCCTGTTACCAATAGTTTGATTGACATTTTGTAAATATTGCATGTTTACAATCGCAGATTTTGGGGAACGCCCCACCCCTTTCATTGTGGTATTCCCATAATTCATAGCGCCGACCCAAAATGGCTGACAGAACATGGACTTCTGCGTGATGGTTTGTTGGAGAATGACTTGAGTCATAACTTCCCGTTCACATTTAAACCATAATTAATAATTTTCCGGTAGTTGAAAAGTTGTATAAGAAAGATGTCTGGGGAAAGGCCTCATGTAAGGATGCTCCGAAAGAGCATAGTGGACTCTGCCTCCGCCGTTAGAGAAAAGGTTTCACTAGCCGTCCGCGAGAGTCGTTCGCTCGGGGTAAGTTGCGGTGACCATGTAGGTCACAAAACCTACAATTGTTTATAATTTTATTCCCATATTTTCTCCAATAAAAATATTTGTTCTTCTCTCAAAATTCCATGAAGTCATCCACCATACTTGTATTGATAATTTTCTGGTGGTGGTAATAACTGAAGCTGGAAGAAATCAGGTTTTATGTGGTATCTTTAATACCCGGAACTGCCTCAAGTTGGTTGTGTGAGCGAACAGTCGGTCGGAGAGGGAACCGACCACGCGCGCCGCTTTGCCCGTTGTAATGCCGCTGGCGCCCCGGTCGTGCGTCACTGATGCTCCTCGGCGGTTTCTGGACTGCATTTTGGTTTGCAGCCAGTGTATTCTGAAATGCGTTCAGTTTAACATTGGGGAGTAAAACATCTCACCATAAGTTGAAATTGTGAGTGAGAACTTCTGGATAGTATTTTATTTTTAGCAGGCCAGGTCGGCAGAAAGTCTGGGCCTTCAAGTAGTCCTGTTCCAGCCAGGGCTCTGTAAATTTAATAAAGATCAACATTTCCCGTTTCACTTTTAAGAGAAAGATTTGTGTTTATTATCGTGGCATTAAAACAACATTGCACAACTAAATTTAAAATAACAAATGTTGATATTTGTATTTAAAAGTACATTTGATGCTAGCCTACTTCATGTCTGTAAAAAGAATATTTCCTTTTTCTTTGTGAAAATCTTTGAAACAAGAAAAAAAAAAATAAAGATCGGCTTATAAACTGTAAAAAAAAAGGAAATATACAATTGCTTTTGCAGCCATTCCAAACTTCAACTGCATGTGTGAAAGTCAAGGTAATCCAAGCTTAATCCCAAATCAACTATTATACTATTACTGTACATACATGTAGTCTTCACTTGTGTAACTTATGAGAATTTTCATGCGGTGAATTTGTATTTTTCCACTATATGAGTGTCATGCTAATCAACAAGGCTAAAATTATTTAACAAATTGTGTATTGTTTACATGTATTCAAGTTGACAGTTAAGAAAAATGGGATAAGTCATGAAACATTAGCAATATATCCTTTTCTAGTTGTGACAATCGTAACCCTCTTCCTTACTGTCCGACTAATTCTCCTCCAGTGCTCCACACCTTGAACTTTATTCAAACCTGGGTATACAAAGCTTTCCAGGAGAAAAGGGCATTTTCATTATGTTGGAGGTGCACATGCACCACCACCAACAAGACCAGGGCAACAGGTGCAACGGACACCTTGACAGGCCGGATACTTCATGGAGGCAATGGAGGCAATTATCTCCATGAAGTATCAGGTTCATGTAGGCCTAGAGCTTATTTTTTTCCCAAGACTCGGGCTAGTCATTGGTCCACAGCCCACAGAAACTTTGACCAAAAATCCCTGGTCTATAACTTCCATCTTGTTAAGTGCACAATGATGTAAGGGCTAGGCAAGGCAGATTCTTCTCAGTAAGGGCACCTTTTGAGGAAGGATCCTAGTAAAACACTCAAGGGAGTTGGGGTTAGGGAGTAACTTTGTTCTGAAACATTCCAAGGGGTACAAAGGCAATGAGTAGGGACATGGAGGCAATTCCTTCCCTGAAGTGTTATAATGGCCTGAAATCTGAGTACACATAGTTGATACATTAATTTTCACATGTGGTCATTACCAGAAGTAGTTGTTTCAGTCAGATGCTTACAAAAATAATCACATCACTCCGTCTTTCAATAACATTAACTTTGGGGTATTCACGTTTCAAATTAAATCCAACACAGTTTCATATACATGGTACATCATGCAGGGTACCAACATTTGAGTAGACCCCGGGCTGTTGTAGAATTAAGTTTGACTGGCCTGCGGCAGTCTGACTTGTTTTTGCATGCGGGGCTAAGTGAATACTAAATCAAGCCCTGTTGACTGCATACTTGGAAACATTTTTAATATGTGAAGGATGTATAAATCCTCTAAGTTGAAGCAGACTGGTACCTACAGCACAAACACTGAACATCCCACACATGTTTACATTTAACACAAGAATCCATGTAACATTTACTTCAGTACATAGTATGTCCCTTACCGAGGCTGGTATTCATCATGTATTGGATGTGTGTTAAATCTCTCATAAGCCCCTTTCACACTAAATGAATATCCCTGGGAATTCCCTGGGAGAATTTGATTGATCTTTTCTCACTTGGATTGCTAACTCTGGCAAACTTCCAGTCACCCTGGAGAAAAGGTACATGTGTCTTGGCTTGGGAGTTCAGCAGAACCCCGGGGTTTGGCATACCGAATGTTCATTTCAATTATCAGGAAAAGTGTGTATTAATTGTAAGTGAACATGGGTGGCAGTGGGGTTAAAATTCCCCAGGAATTTCCCTGGGTTTCATTTCCTGGGAATAGGCTCTATAGTGTGAAAAGGGCTGAAGTTTACTAGGATCGACCGACTTAAAAACACACAGTACAAAGTCTACTGCTTCCTCACTGTACATATGATTTGATGGAATGTATGACTTGATGACAGCACACATTACTCAGGAAATGCAAGTTTGCAGACCATCTCCATATTACTCTGTGGTTTGAAAAAACTGTAGTGTTGAAAGTACAGTATAATGTACATGTATGAGCATGAATGAAACTTCATGGGCGTAGTCCAAAGAGACTAAATTGTTCATGAAATATTTACATGTAGGAAGTGGAAAGACAATTTGATGTGTTGACTTAACTAATACTAGTCAGACAATTTGACGTTGGTGTAATATTACACGCTCTGTGCTTGTACAATACTTTTAAAGGGGTTTGTTTTGGTTTTGTTTTTGCTTTTTTTAAGAGTAAGGCTGTGTTTGAAGTGGCGGCTACGGCTGGATCGTCGCGTCATGCATTGAAGTAACTAACATCCATAGCAACACCCTTAGCAACAGTCATAGCCATAGCCATAGTTGTAGCCGCTTATTCAGATACAGCCTTTGAGATCATTAAACACATCCTCTTTTCTTCAACAAATACACACAATCAACCTGAGAAAAATTCATCATATTGGATTTGTCATGTTTTTAATAGTGAAAACAACAAAATAGTTAAACAGTGTTTTTGCAAGAGATTTTTGCACGCATTTTGATTGCTGCAATCAAAATGATGTATGACAGTGATTTTTGAGTTCTTCAAAGGTAGTTTTATCCATTTTGTTAGTAGTTTTAGATGCTGTACACAAGTGCATTGTACATGTTTTTACTTGTATTTATCTGGAGGATTGGTAAGCTGGAATGAACTTTATAATCAGTGAGCTCTCAGAATGAAACCTATAAAAAATAATCCTTATAGTTACCAATTTTGTACTTTGTAGTGTAACAGTATCAAGTACAAGAGTAGTTCCATGGTTATGGCTACAACTCAGCCAGATTTTTGGCTGTGACAGTCCTTCTTAAAAGATAATTAACATCTACATCTATATCTGTGACAGTTCTCACCAAAGCCAGTTCAGCATAAGACCCCCAAACCCCAAAACAAAATAAACCAATAATAATAATAATTGTAAGATAAGAAGGCCAGGGCATTCCTTGGGAAAGTCATTTAAAAAAGTGTGCGTACTGATGTCACATGCCTCTGCTGTCTGCCCTTGGTTTGTAGGAGTCAAGTTCCATGATGGTGAGCATGTAGATGCTCGTGCTTTGCCTAAAATCCTCACTGCACAGTAACACACAACAGAACTGCCTCCCAAAATGGTGCAACCAAGAATTATTTTTAGGTGAATTTGATCAATACAATAGTAAGCACAAAAGTTTGCTCACCGTCACCAGTAAACAACTTTGTGAAATTGGCCGCCGATTTGCTGCCATGAGTTTGTACAATTGTCATCGACTTTCCTCCAAACAACACAAATTTATTTATTTAACCTAGCAGTTTCCTGTTTATGGGTTTTACACACAAAACCCCCCAACTTTTCACATTAATGCGGCAATGTTTACACATAGCTCCATGGTTTACCTTCCCTCTTTACTGTACTGTACATGGTGGAATCATAATGGCACTGGAGAGGCCATCAACAATGCACCTTCCCAAACACTTGATGTCATTGTAGTCACTTTTCTGATCCACAGTGTGTTGAATAGTGAAGGTCAGAAACCATGGGATCAATGTTTATAGAGTATTTAAGCAAACGGTAGTTCCTTTGCATCACATCTGTACATGCACCTTGCACCACATCTGTACATGCACCTTGCACCTTGCACCTTGACATCACACACCGTGACACGACTACTGTCTGCCAATAGAGGGTGTATGCACAGCCGTTTTCCTACAGGAAACTTACGACCGTTTTTGACCTCGGTTAGGGCGCTGCTTGTACATCTCTATGGGACTCATGACGTCAGACGCATAAGGTCTGTTGTCTGCCATTTTGGGAGTAACATTGTTTTATGCAAAGAATTGACATGGTGGGCATTAAAATGCGCACTACACTGTAGGCCTATAATGCTCAGGAAAACTGACTACAAAAATGGCGCAACCAATATTTGTTGTGATGACTTCAGGAGAATTAGGGTTTTTATTCACAAGTTACAAAGGAGTACGGTTCTTTCACGATCAACACACTAATGGTATCTTGGTAGAGATACTAAGTAAAAACAGTTACGTGCTAAGCAAAAATGAGCCGGGGACCAGTTACAATTGATAACTTGACATTTTGGCTGGTAACCAATTTGTGTCGAGGGCTAATTACCATAGAGCCGCTAAACTTAACAAAAATATGTTTACCAATTTAAGGTTACCAGCCAAAGTGCTACTACACATGTACATTCTGTGACTGGTATCCTGCCAATTTTTGCATAGCAGAACATTTTTAAGCATTATTTTCTGCTTTTAAAGCAGCTCTAGGAAATTGCCGGGTCCAGTGCTAAATTGCTTGAGCACAGAAAATTTCTTAGTAAAGGCAAACCTTCCTTAGCAGAAATGGGTAACCAGCCAAAATACCATGTTCATTGCTTGTGACTGGTTCCCTGCTAATTTCCTCTTAGCTGAAAATATTTGCTAAGCGTTATCTTCTGCCGTAAAACAGTTTTAGGAAATAGTGCCTACATGTAGCACTTAACTGCAATGTAACAGCTGTTAGAAAATTTGCCCAGCTGTGTTTGGAGATCACCTGTTTAACATGTTTCATGTAAAGAGTTATTGAAGGCCCCTTAGGAAAATTTGACTCACAATAGAAATCTGCTCATGATGCCATTGTGGTCAGTCACCTCTCATTTAGTAACCAGACAGGTTTGATCCTTTAGGAATCTTTGTAGCACCCAACTCGGTCTGTTAGTGTTAGTGTTATAGTTGATTACATGTCCAGTGTACATGTACATACATGCTTTACACACTTTGCCCATGGTGTAACATGCTTTACCATGAACTATACATGTACATGTAGATGTGGGTTGGGGTCCTGGGGCCAAATTCATAAAGCTGTTTAGCAGAAATTACTGCTTAGCAAATTTCTTCGCTAAGCAAAACAGGAGTGGGGCACCAGTCGCAACAGTGTAAACATAATGAAATGTTGGCTAGTAACCTGTTTCTGCTAAGCAAGAGTTTTCTGTGCTTAGCAAGGTTATGATGCAATAATCCTGTGGGTTATCTCATGACATGTAACCCTACTCCAAAGCAATGATAACTACATGTACAATGAATCCCAAATGAAACATCTTCTTCCCAGGAGTTTGCCAAAGTAAGCAATTCGAGTGTGAAATGGTCAGCCAAAGTTTCCCGGGAGTTTCCCGGGAAATTCGTTAGGTGTGAAAGGGGCTTTGGAGAAGGGTTTCACCACGTTTTTGTGTGGGGCGTGGTTGGCAGCAAATTGCACTGCAGCTCACCTTGTAAACCCTTACAATGTGCACTATATTTTATAAAATGTGTCTCATTATTCAAACATAGCCCTGCACATCTGTCATAAACAAAAATAATGGGCACCTTGAGATGCCCCTGGAGTGTAGATAAAGTTCCACATGTAAGAATATTATTATTAATAGCCAGGATATTGACTCGGTGTCCAAATTTGCTGTAGGCCTAAAGTTGAAAAATGGGGTGGAAAAATTGTTCACCTCCAATACTTTTACATGCAAGAGAAAGATAAAGTAGAGCGTCAAAGATAAACGCAGGTCGGCCAAAAAGACACCTAGAGGCCATTAAGGCTAATACTGTGACACTCACTGTAACCTTTGACCCCTGTTTTGACAAAAGTGACATTTTCATACACATATAATTGTTCATTATGTACGGTTCATGAGTCCTTGCTCTGTGGTGATACCATTGTGTGCATAATGTACATGATACATGTGGGTCTACATGATTAATGCCTGATATTTTGGTCTTGCAAGGGCAAGGCAGTTTTTTTCTTTTTAAAGGACATTCCAATGAGTTAAATGTACGCCAGTTTCTACTGGAACATTTCAAGGGCAACAAGGCAATGACCAGGGGCATGGAGGCAGTGTTGCCTCCATTGCCTCCTAGAAAGTATCAGGCCTGCATCATTACATAGACCTACATGCAGATTGCAAAAGTTATGTTGTTCTGCACTTCAAGTCAGTTGTACACGCATCATGGACATCGGTCCCATGCTCATATGTACAATACAATCAGTAGTATTGTACTACAAATAAATAAACCCCTTTGTCATAAAAAAGCACAGTCAAATATATGGGACCAATATTTAATTGTATTTTCTATACTAGCGCACACAATAGAAAGCCTGCATTCCTGAGCCCCCCAAAAAACACACACACAAAAAAAACAACAACACTTGATTTATGCTTTTGTTTATTATTGAGAGGTCAGAAGCGTTAAAAATTCCAATGTTTATCACCAGGAAGGTACATTTGGGTGTACGGTACAGTGCGTGTACAGTGTATTGTAGTCTTTACACGTATCCATTATGAATTACACTGGGGTGTATTCATCTGACTCAATACATGTTGTACATGTATACTGTATTCTTGGAAGTGATTGTATTCGTTGATTTTATGAATGCCCTTTCACCTCATTACATGTACCCGTAACAAGTGTACCATAGCATGGAGGCGAGAAATAATACAAAGTACACACTGTACACATTGAAAGCAAATAGTCCATTATAGAGTGATTGATAAAGAAACAGGTTTGGAGAAGATTGAACAGATAACACTCAGTGAGCTATTGTAGCCGTAGCCAAAAGCCATAGTCGTGGAGCCAGACACTGGATTGGTGGCTGCGGCTGTTGGCCTTTATGGGTGATGTTAAGGGCAGTGTGTACAGTACTTCATTTTTTTTTTAAATTTCTTTATGGAATTCGCTCATCACAAGGCCTAAAGGCCACTTGAGGTGTGGGCTACTTTTTTTGAAGGGATAGAAACCTGCCCCAATGCGCAGAAACAAGACATGGCGAGATATAAACGCAAGTCTCTTCACAGCACAGCTAAGAACAGGGAGGGGGTAAATGAATCCGTTGCAAGACAAACATAACTGCCTCGTTCCCCATTTGAAGCAATTATAAGTGTCTTGCTCATGGACACAAGTGTCATGACCGGGACTCGAACCCACATCCTGATGACTTAGCCACCAGAACTTGAGTCTGATGCACTAAACCACTCAGCCACGACATGCCACTGATGCTTGTTTTAATGTGGTGGTGGTGCAGCCACAGCCTCTACATGTAATTCAGCAACGGCTTCGACTTAACACAGTGATGCAATGAATTATCTGATGGGTGGATCTTTGTCTGTCTGTCATACCTTCCTGTCCCCCATGACTACTTTATGCCCTATGTAACGCAACATCTTCTATTGACTCTAAGGATCACGTTCATGAAGCATGTTATCTATTTGCCATGTGGAGCTCAGCCATGCCTTGACCAGAGATAATGCCTGGGCAGGTACATGCACAGGGTAACATTCATGGCAACATTACGAATGCCTTACGCAATATGCATAACCATAAAGAAATAAAAATTCTCTCTGATCAAACAACAGGGCTCCATTTCATAAAGCAGGTACATGTAGGCGCGACAATTTGCAAAGCACATTATTGCTTAGCAGAAATGGGTTACCAGCCAATTTGCTATGTAATTCACACTACTTGTAACTGGTTCCTGGCTGATTCTTGCTTAGTAAATAAAAGTCTTGGGCAATACTTTTTTTTGCTTAAGACAGCTTTATGGAAATTAGGCCAGGTTGCCTGTGTAAAAATTACCTAGTAGTGTGACAAGGCCAGAATACTCAGTAGACTGGAGCTTGTCTAGCCATCATACAATGCACATTCCCAGGGGCCAAGTACAGGTACATTGTACATATATGTATATTGTGTCTTATAGCGTCATATTTTTAATTGACAGTGTAGAGAAACCAGGTGTATTTCTCCTGTACAAATAACATTGTTAAAAGGAGTGGCTATTTGTACAATCTAAATTGTAATGAGGACAATTAAGTATTGTGAGATTAAGCATATTACCGTAAGTGTTTACATTTATATGGTGAAGTACTTGAATTACCAGCCATTTCACATGTACTATGTACTGCATTGATTGCAGCCCTCACTAATTACTTATTATTTATTCATCAGCAATGACAGGATATTATGTGAAATACGAAATGATAATAATAATACCGGAGGCATATACATGTAGGCCTAGCACAGACATGTACATGTACATGTATCTAACAACAATTAAGTACGCAATGTGCTTAAATTAGTTTTTTTAAGACAGGCTTTTGTAGTTTTTATGAGACCCATTTATGTAGCACCTTAAATAAGGTCAGGCCTGATACTTCACGGAGGCAATTGCGTCCATTGCCCCCAGTCATTGCCTTGGTGCCCTTGAAATGTTCCAATAGATATGTACAATTTCCTCATAGAGATTCCCCTTACCTTGGAGAAAATGCCTTGGTGGCCTTGCCCTTTCAAGAACGAAGCAATCATGCCTGCAAGGTGCTGCAGCACATTCAGCAGCCACTGCCAGAAATGCTGGGGTAAACCCCTTCTCTAAGCAATACATGTAGGTGTACATGTAACTGGGTTCTTTTTTGTGCATTACACAACGCGTGGGAAAAACGGCTTTACGTTCCATCCGAAAGACGAAGCATTGAAGCAATAATGGTTAAGTGTCTTGCGTTAAAAGTGTCAAGACCAGAACTCAAACCCACACTCTGCTGATCAGAACACCAGACTTGAGTCCAGTGCATTTGACCACTTGGCCATGGCACGCCAAATTATGCCACCTCACAGTAAAAACATTGTTTCTAATGAGTAAAGTATGTATTTATCCCAAACATGAAAGCACGATGATTATAGAAGAAATTTCATCATTTCAAAGTTGCATTTGACCAGAATTTTTTCTCTGAATGAACTATGACAAGTGATGCTGTTTCAAAATGAAGGGTTGATTGTGTACAGTGTAGATGCATTGCAGGCTCGCATAGTGCAAATTTAAAACCATACTGAATGGTCAGACAGTAGGATGATTGACTTTGTACTGTTACAACGAGATATCGTCGTATTAGTGCAAAAACGTCAGATCTATCTTGATTTTGTCGTATCTTGCACAAAAATGCTCCTTGCAAAAAAAAATTTATCTCAGCGCCTATTGGTTTTGTGCCTACATCCGTGTTAATTTAAGCGATATACAACGTTTGACACGATCAAACCCGCGTGTATGTAAACTTGTGCTATTTTAGGAGATGTACAATGTTTTTGCACTGTAGACACAATATCATTTTGCTTTCTGACATACATTGTACGTAGCTTGTACGTCATTCAGAATTGCAGTGGATGATATTCAATTTTATTATTAATTTTGTTAAAGGTAGAATACAGGACTGGTATTTATCCATTTTTATTATTATTTTAGTATCAGTCTAGAAGTTTAACTGATGATGAAGTTCATATCAGCATCAATCTTCCATAGAAATATTTCTGCCTGAAATACTGTCAAAGTCGAGAAAATTTTAATTTCGTAAAAAGTATTGAATCGTGCAAAGTGAGAACACTGCACTGTAAGCTTTACCAATCCTACGTGTATATTTTATCTTTAACCTTGAAGCCAAAATGGATCCTGTCCAAAGTTGGCATACGTACATGTACAGTGTATACTTTATGAATGAGGCAAAAATAAAACTTGTGTGCCTGGTCTCCCAGAGTTTTGGGGAAAACACTGCAGAGAACCCTGCAGTGTGCACACAATTTTGTCTGGATATTCGGAGGCATTGCACTGTTCAGCTATTAAAATATCCTTTAGAGTTTAAATGTGTCTTGTACTAATCTCAGCAGTGTCTGTCCACTCATCCATACACCTGTCAGTTTTACATAGGTTCATTACTAAAAGCTCCTATCCATTATAGTGCCCGTTCAAGCATGCAACATATTCATTACCGTAGAGTCCCATCCGGTAAAATGACCATTGATCAGTATGTGATGTACCCCATGGTTCACAAATGTACTTAACCACTGGTTCCTATCCAGTAAAGTGCCCCTACACTACCATGTTCATTATCACAACTCCCATAGTGACCAGCCATGCATGCAAAGCTGTATAATTTTATAGCTCTAAATTGTGTACTGTCTCACTTAGCAGAACAGCACTGTTTGCCAGTGCGTTCCGTCTGGGCTAACATTCAATATTGACCCTGTGTAGATTTTGTGTGGATGGTGAATATTTTGGATTCGGAGATCTTTCTTTTAGTGCTCAGAATCATCTGTGTTTTCAGTGTTTTTAAGAAGTGGTGCCAACTATAACCCAGTGTCAACAGTGTTGCTTTGAGCTGCATGACTGTCTTATTAAGTTTCAGACTTCATTTTTGTTTACATATATGATATTGTTTTACAATGATCCCATGAGTTAACAGGGATCACACTATCTAAATGTACTAGACCAGTGGTCAGAGTCCAGACATTAATTTAGCGTTTGGCCCCACCCTCCAAAAGCTGTAAAGTCTGTAGCATTTTATTTTTGTAACAAACACATTCTTCTATGGTTTATTTATCATGTTCATTTTCTGAATGTTCAATTAGTGACTAATATACATATGTATAATTTACTTAAAAAACCCACAGGAAGTCACTTGTGGTCTTGGAAAAATATTTAGCTGCCTAGTGACATTTCTGAGCAATGTTTCTAAGACCTTTGTTCCAGAGAAGATTTTTGTCTAATTGACAACTCCGGTTAACCCTAGTTACGGGCCCACTAGCATCACGTAAATTGGCCTTGCGTACATGCTTTTGTCAGGTTTAACAGGTACATCAACCAATTGGGTCAAAGTTGAAAGTTTGCGAAGGCCAACCAATTGGGTTAAAGTTAAAAGTGTACTAAGACCAACCAATGGGGTCAAAGTTGAAAGTTTGCTGAGACCAATCAATGGGGTCAAAGTTGAAAGTTTGCTGCATGTAAGTACAGTCGATGGGGTCAGAGTTGAAAATTTGCCATGACTATTCAGTGGGGGGTCAGAGTTGAAAGTTTGCTGAGACCAAGAGTTAGGCAGATTGGGGCGTGAATTTTTCACAACACTCCAGCCATGATGTCGTATCTTGGGGGCAAGATGTGTAGACCAGATTCAGAATGATGTTCCAAATATTCATGAGTTTGCCTTTAAGAATAAATTGTTTATCCAAAGGTTCCCTAATGTAGGCATTTGCCCTTCAATTTGATGTGCAGTAGAGACCGCTTACATAAATTTAACATCACACTGTATTATTTATGAGGTTACTGAGGACATAAATTAACGGTGTCGTTGTGATAAAATGAGGAGTTAAAATCGACGGAATAACGTGAACTTTGTGGGAGTTTTTATTTATGTATAGTCGCTCCATGAGGGGTGGGATGTACTTTACAAGGTGTATGAAATTAAAGGAACAGTCTGGCGGGTGTGGAGATGGGGATACGAGCAAATTGCTGTTAACAGTCCACGGAGATTGGTCGTACTCACTACGCAGGTGATCTTGCTGCTTTAATCTGAAGTCCCTCAAGTCCCTCAAGTCATTTTGGTAAATGAACTTTGCATCCATTGGAATCCCTTAGCTCAACTTAAAGACACTTCTTGGGACTCAGATATGTCGCATACCAAGTCCAGGGATGAGATTTCTTAGGATTTTTGGATTTTACAAAATTATTGTTATAGAATGTTTTTTTTAATTTTATAATATATGTCATTTACCAGGCTCTTGTAAAGTCTGAACACAGTAATGTATTTTGACTACACCAAGGTGCTTGCCTCATCTACATTTAAGCACAGAATGCTGCCATTGATCTGTGTTATGGCGTGGTTGGTAGCCACCAAACCCTCCACCCGTGTTTTGTGGATTTTTTTCTTTTCATCCACTCTCATCCTTTCAAGTCCAGTACAAAGAACTGGCTATGGTGAATCAATCAAACTTGAGCAGAAAAAATTGATTCAAGAATACGTGTACACTCCATCGGGACTGGATCATTGTTCAATATACATGTAGACTGTCATTCAAGCATGCTCTGGACCTGAAATGACATTGGTTTAGTGTTTGCTGATTCTTTGGAGAATAACTTGACCATTTTTTTATACATTTCGATTGTTCATGTACACAATGTACATGTACATGTAGTTCAAGGATAAATGCTTGGGTTTTTTTTCAAATAAAAAATTCAACCCAAGTACATGTACGTGTAGTACATGGGTCCGATTTGGGGGGAACTCTACAAGATTGCAGGCCGTGTTGTTCACAAGTTGTACTGGACCCCCAAAATTGTCTGCAGTGCAAGATCAGAATAAAAATGAAAAAAGAAGTACATGTACACAAGTACATACAGGTATCTGCAGAGTTTAACTGTTTTTATTTGAACAAGCACTAATAAAACAAAGAGATCAAACAGCAAAGAGATCAATCCTCTGATCTCATTTGTCTTGATGGGTAAAAACTTGGAACTGAACAACACTGAAAGATATTTAGTCAATACATGTGTACATTAACATCATTTTTTATTCAATCCAAAAACACAAAACCCGCGGGACGGGTTCAATGGTGAGTTTACTGGCCCGATGCTAAAATCACTGGCCTGGGACCTGCAGTCCCGTGTGAATTTCGAGCCCTGGGATAAATTATAAGTGAAATGTAATAGTAAATAGCCTTTTAAAACATTCTTTACGCACTTTTTTTCTCGGTAGTACAATACTTAAGAGAAGGATGATGCCATCAGGTTGGATGGCCTTTTTTCCCCAGTTGCCTTTCACCTTTTTGGACCCTGGTTCGAATCCCATCTCAGGGCAAGGCCTAACAGGTGGATTGGGTTTTCTGTCCCCACACTGTACATTTACCCGGACCCAATTTAATGGCTCTGCTTACTGCGTCATTCTGCGCTTACGAAGACCATTCGCCGCTTATGAGGTTAGCGCCGAATTTCTGTGCTAGCTGTGTAAGCGAGGAATTCTTAGTTAAGAACTAAGCACGCGCACAAGCAAAAAATCCTTACTCATCCGTGAAATACGCTTAAGTAAGCGCGGAATTTTCTGCTTACGTAAGCGCTTATTTTTCGCTTACGGTAAGCAGAGCCATGAAATTGGGCCCTGATTGTGTGGATATGCCACAGTATGGGGTTTTTCCCTCCCATATCAAAAACTGTGATTTCTTCGCCATCACAGTATCTTCGGGGTCACAGTGCAAGGCACTTTTGAAAGTTCTGTGGTTTCATTAGCAGAAGAATACAATAATATCATACAAATATTAAATGCATTGTCGCAGGATGTTATCATTGAAATCTAGACTTATCCATTTCAGGAGACGAAGCTGAGTGAAATGGTAAAAGCCAGATTTCACCGAGTGATTGTACTCTGTCACAATGCATGAATGAAATGCATTCAATGTTTGTTTTATGCATACCTCACACATACATGTGTGTAGATCCTGGTCAATTGAATTTTGTTTATTTCACAATAAACACAAAATAGTTAAGGAAAGTCCTCCACTCCACACTCTAAATATTCTTTAAAAAAAACTTCTAAATAATGTGGATGACTCCATGTAGACACCAACCTTGTACGCCGTGACACAACCTTGCCTCGTTTGGACAAATGGGCAGGAAGATTATTTTGGGAATGATACTGGGAAATAAGCGTCGAAAAATCCATGTACACCATCCAAAAATTAATGATGGACATGTAGGACGTGCCAATGACGTGGCAGTAAATCATGTAAATACATGACAAAATAAAGTTCGACACGTGATGCGTATTCCACCAATCAAAGGACAGGGATCTGTGCAGTACATTAATACATGTAGTTAACGAATAACAATTACAGAAATCAACCGAATTTTCAGTGTAACAATTTACATTCCTGAGCATCCCCCCCGAATCATACAGACTACCTGAACCATAAGCGAATACTCTTTAAAGAAAACCAGTCTTCCACCCCGAAGCAACGATGGCGCTATTAATAAGCATGATGCAAATACAGACAGATATCCCCAAGGCGGTTGCAAAGAAAATCCATGAGCAGTCGAATAAACATACTATTGACGCGCTGCACCTCCAGAGAGTTTCTCCCCCCACGAATTCAGTGCGTCCACCAAGCCTCTCACAAACACCATACACAGAGAGCAGTGATACAGTTAATTTCTGCTCTCTGATGACAGAGCCGAACCCTACCCATTGACGTAAAAGAGGGTTCTCCTCCTTGCTCTGAGATGATTTTCTGATGTGGGTTTTACTGTTAGTGTTGGGGTGATTTTTCTGATGCGGAGAGAGGGAGAGGATGGTGCTGTACTATTTATTGTAATGCTTGGATTTTTTTTACTCCGTTGAGTGGCTGTTCGTTAACTAATGCACTCTTTATGTTGATCCAGTCGTCTAGACAGTAGAGGTGATGCTGGCTCTCTTGGGAAGCCAAATTTTGATGGAGGTTTGAACGGCTGTCAAAACTTTACACTTTTTTGTTTACGATACTTCTGAGGATTTGATCGTGTCTTTTCATGTTTCTGATGGGAATACTTGTGTTGGTTGGCTTCGTAAACGAGAACCGACTGAACTCATTACTTTATGAAATGTTTCCGGATGGACTCTGACGGTGAAGTAGTAATCATTCTGTTGTTTCTTGTGTGTTGTTGTTTTTTCTACGATCGAGTGGATTTCAATATGCAGTGATTGACGATTTTCTTTCAAATATTAGATTTGGCATTGTACTTAATCAGTAGTTGGACGTTTGTTGTTTTGTGGATACCATCGTGAGCTGCACTACCTAGGAACCAAATTTCCAAGAAACCTTCACCCAGTTAAAGACTTTTGTACATTTGTTATGTTTGGATATCTATAGTAAAAGGTTTCATTATTTGGGACGTCCCGTTTGAATGTATAATTGTGATGATTTCTTCTTCTACTGGATGTCTGTGAGTCTATGAAACTATGGTCAATCTGATGTGGATTATAGTATTCAGATTCAGTTGAACTCTCCCACGTACAGCATGAGCCAGCAGTCCCGCACTGTGTTTATCTCCCGAGCATCCTCCAAGTAATTTGTCATCATCCTCGTCAGTTCTCCATCCACTCCACCAGCGATCCCTCGATCCCCGACCCGGCCGACTCGATGAAACACATACCGTCTCATTAACGCTGTCAGATGTACTGTGGCTGCAGGAAACACTGTGCCTGTATCCACTGGTGATATTATTACTACCAGCGTTATTTCCCATGCTCGCTTAAAAGGGGATCTATCTCAACTGAAGATTTCTCAGATGTTCTGCTGAAATAACACACAAGAGTACTCCTCCTCCTGAACAGGCATTTAAAGGGTCTTGAATTCTTCTTGGAGACATTTTATATTCGTTGCCCTGTCTACCGGAGTTTCGGTTTCGTACAGGATGGAGAGTGAAGCCTTGGACACCGTAGACATGCTCATCCATGTAAGAAGATCATTTTTTATTCTTTCTAATTTATTTGGGATGTAATTTGTATCCCTAGGGTAGTATTTTGCGGGTTATGGGATCGTGAGAGTAGAACTTATTGATCGGTGTGACTAATAGAGGAATTAGTGACCATGAAAATCATAGCCTCCCAAGGCATTTTAAATATGTGCATATTTTTTGTACACAGGTTCGCCTAATTCAGTCCTGTTAAATGTAAATGTGCATGAGATTAAGTCTTTTGTTTGTGGAGATGTTAGAGGTCACATTTCTGACATGAGGTACAAACATTTGAAAATAGGGGAATACTTAGCAGGTATTTTTGATCTGAAACGGTGTGATGTAATGTCTTGGAATAACATTCTTGTGTTTGTATCTTGGCTATGATGTCTACTAGATGTAGTGTAATAATAATAATAATAATAACTAGTTTTTATATGACCCTTTCTCTAAGGGTGCTAAGTGTTTATTATAGCTTTTTGAGACAGGTTTTTGAAGTTTTTGAATTATGAGAGCCACTTATGTAGCACCTTATAGTGGTTTAAGAGGTACGGCGGCACATTCATCAGCCACTGCCAGAAACACCGGGGCAAACTCCTTCTCTTAGCGATAAGTCAAACTGGGTTCTTTTAGTGTGTTACACAATACACGGGACCTATGGCTTTACGTCCCATCCGAAGGACGAAGCAGTAATGGTTTGAACTGTCGTGTGTCAAGACCGGGACTCGAACCCCCACTCTGACACGATCAGAAACACCAGAGCTTGAGTCCAGTGTGCTTGACCGCTGGCCACGACACACCTGTGTAAGGGCTGTGTTTGCTTAGCAAGGTCTATGTCAACTAGTTCAAAACCTTGTATTATATAAATTGTATGCGTTGCAGCTTTGAAGGGCAACTTGGCAGCAACCAAATCTACAGTGTTCTCTCCAGAAGAGATACATCTTTCCAAAAAAAAAATTGAAATGTGAATGTTCTTTCTTCTTTGAGATTTCCCAGAACTGTTCGCAGGTAAATTGCAGTTTGTACCCTGGCCATTGTAGCAATTATGCTTTGCCTCAACATGTATGTTCACATATACTGTAAAAAGGGTCTTTTAAGATAAAATTCAGTTTCGCTCTTAAAAAGTATCAAATAAATGGACAATTTACATCACTTAAATGTGAGGTTAGAGACTTGTAATTTTTTTCCCCACTTTCATTAGGACTCTATCTATTGGAAAATGAGTGCATCACAATAACTGAATTAGACCTTAAAAGCCCCTCATTAAGTTGACTTTGAGACATCAGTATTTTGCCGAGTGCTGTAACCATGCCCTCAGTCACTGGACAAGGAAACCAGCAACCAGCGTGTAACCACCCCCCCCCCTCCCCCCGAATACATTACATTGAGAAGGTAGTTCCATATGAGGCAAAACACGTTTTATTTCTAACTTCACAATCTGGTTTGTTCGCAGATAGTGCAGATAAATCAAAGTACCCGAAGTGGATTTGGGGTAGATTTTATTTTGGTTGATGATGAACATCTGACAGCTGTAAAAGATAAAAAAAATAAAAAAAGTCTGATTAAATCTCACTTGGCCTACTTCATTTGGTCAGTGCAATTGAACATGACATCATTTGTGAGGCATTAAGACCAATAAGACCGACTGTATCGTGCCGCTGTAGAAGTTGACATTTGGAAAGCTAATTCCTCGTTCGCCCTCGCCGTGTCCAAGTTTGAAATCTGGATTTAAAGGGGATGGGAAGTATAATTTAAGGTCTTGCTGACAAGTAAGAAAATGTTTTGTCATGTGTTTACTTTTTATTCAAAAACAAAGCACAGGATTCGTAATTTTGTTACATGTTGTTTCAATCTTGAAAGCTCACTCCTAGTACAGTTTTTAAAAGATTTTCGTCTGAAATACTGTCAAAGTTGAGGGAAAAAGCATTTGCACATCCATCAAATCACTGTTGCTGTATTCTGATTGCTGCAATTAAAACAAGCACAATACATGCATGAAAGTGCACAAAATCCTGACAAATGAAACAAGACCACTGAGTTTGAAACTTTCACTAGATATTTGTTGGGTGTGTTTATTGCGGACAAGAGGATGGGAATTATCATACTGTCAAAGTTGTGGAAATACATGTAGCATTTGAGGTCCTCACAAACTACCAATAGACCTTATGCGTCTGACGCCATGAGCCCCATAGAGATATGTACAACAGCGCCCTCATTGAGGTCAAAACGGCCATACGTTTACTGTAGGAAAATGGCTGTGCATACCCTCTATGCATTACTTTGATGCTTTTCAGTCCCTACCTGACTGTTTGGGTTTTTCCTTCCCACATCTAAACACTGAGATTTGTTCAACATCTTCTCTTCCCAGAGATCTTCAGGCCTACGGGTGACAGTGCATGGCACTTTTGAGAATCCCTTGGTTTCATTACCGGAAAGATATAATAATAGTGATAATAATATACTGTCATTAACTTCAACTGATTGTTCTCCAGTGAAAATCGAATCAGCATCGATTAACGTGCCCCTTTAACGCCCCATCCTCAATGGAGAAAGTACAACTGTATTCCCACGTGACCTTCTCTGTAATTGCGTTGAATACACCCCTGATTTAATTTCCACAATAACTGCCTCGCATTGCCTCGGCTGGGTTCACCAGCCTTTGGTTCTCAGGACAAGGTCTTGGGGTAATCAATTTCTCGGGCTGTTATGCAGTACGCAGGTCGTTAATTAAGAAAATAATCAAGGCGTAGTCTCCTGAACCCCATGGAAAGAAGTTGGCATGTTAAGTGAAGTATTGGTGTGTTTTTTTGTGTGTAAAATATTTCATCAGTTTTATTAGAATCCCCTTTTTGTGTAAACAACGAGAAGTGGTTGATGTTTTTGTTAGAGATTTTGTGCACACATTTTCATGTACAAAAACAAGCAATGTTGATTTTATTTTTATTGATTTATTGATTTACTTTTTTTTTTTTGGGGGGAGGGTGGGAGGGATTGGGGTCTTCAAATACTACTTTCTCAACTGTGGCCAACAGAAGTAACTTTCAAAGACCAGTATCTGCACTTTGTGTGACCCAACATACATGTACTTGAAATAAAAAACCTGTGAAAGTTTAAACTCAATTGGTCATCGGAGTCACAAGAAATAGTGGAGAAAAAAAACCATCACTGTTTTCACTGCTTTTAAACATTGGATGTAAGACTCCTGATTTCAATTGTTCTACTAGTTTCGTTACACTACCATGTAAGTACACAGTGTAAATCTATGAACTTTTATACTTTATATACTTATACAAATTTTACCAATGTTACGCATACCCTTCAAAAGTACTTTAAATATAAATGGTTTTTTTTCTTTAGTATTGGTAATCAGGCCTCGATCTTAAGAAAAACGGGGGCAGGCTTTTGCTGGCCAAATCTGAGAAATTGTACAAGGGCATGCTGGCCAAGTTGGTAGTGACAGTGCAATTTTTCTGAAGGGCATGCTGGCCAACTCGACAGGGCATGAGGCCAATGGCCTCGATGGCCTCGGTTAAGATCAAGGCCTGGGTAATGGTGCAAACTTTGTAATCAGTGAGCTTTTAGATAGAAACAAATGTTTTGTTTGTCCCAAAACCAGTCCTGTATATTGTCTTCAAACCATGTTTTTAAAAAAGTCAGAACACTAGTTTTGTTTGAAAGAAATATTAAACGAAACTGATACTGAACTAAAGAAAAAGAATATGATTTACAGTTGGTTTCACTGTGATATTTCTTGTTCTATTATAGAAATGTATAAAGGAAGAGACTGGCAAACTCATTTTGTACTCTGAAATATTTTCTATTTTTTTTTAAATGGATACTAGCACTTTATAAATTATTATGATTGATAGATCGAAAGAGTCTCCCCTCTGGAAAAGAACTGGATTTTTATTTCACTTTCAGTTTCGTTCTCAAAAGAAGTATTTCAAACAAAAACTGCCAAGTTCTCTTCCAAAATTGTCTGAAGAAGCAAAGCAGCGTTCTCCCCGTAACAGTGATCTGCTGGCTAAATGCTTTACAGTTAAAAGACCTAAGGACCAGACAAAGTTTTCTCCAAGTAGTTCGGCTGGCTAGTTTATTGTTGAAAAAAACACCCTTAATCATGGCTGGAATCACACAGAGACCACTAAGGCATGGCCTCTGTTGCCCTGGTCTTGGCCTTCTTGCCCCTTCAGAAGTTTCCCAAGACTTTCCAATAGAAATGCCCTTTGCAAAAGTTAAAATGGCCTTGCCCTCTCAAGAGTTTCTAGGCCTGCGTATTTAATATGAAATATGGACCAGTGAAAAAGCCGGCGGACTCGTGAAATGACAAGCAAACTGGTCCTGCTGGCTAGTTACTGAAAAAGTTAAGGGCAAAAGAAAATGGCCTTGCCCTCTCAAGAATTTCCAGCCCTGCTTATTTGATATGAAATATGGACCAGTGAAAAAGCTGGCGGACTCGTGAAATGACAAGCAAACTGGTCCTGATGGCTAGTCACTGAAAAAGTGAAGTGCAAAGGTTTGGCAGTTGTAATAAGCCCTGAAAATTTGTTCTTTTAAAACCACATACAAGCGGGATCTTCAAATTTGTGGGAGCCATCCCAATGGGATTAATTTCTCGGAATTGCCACAATTCTTTTTTCTTTGAGAATTTCGCAAAGAAAACCCTGACTAAATAAAGCCAAGAGAATGAAAAATTCTCATTGACGCACTGAGATACTTTGTTTCTCTGTTGAGAAAATATCAGATTCATTCAGCATGAATTGCAAAACCTCGGCCGTGAGACACGGCCGATAATTGGTCCCACGGCCGAAACTGAGGCTGGAATCTCAGTTCACTCAAACTTACCTCCATTGAGCCGAAATACAATGACAAACAATGGTGGAAGTCTCTGGATGTCTCTTAATCCTCTTATAGCCTAATAAGGACAAAGGTCTGGAAACATGGATTACACAACAACACATAAAAGGAGAATTTCAACATTATTTCTAGTACCATCTGTCCTCTTTGTGTGGGTGAAACGAAGCGTCGCATGGTGAGTGCATGAGCCGTGCACGCTCTGGAATGGAATGTCCAGCTGACCTTGGTTCTGGTCTTCGGAATATATACAAAAATACAAAGTTCACGTCACCCGATTTCTGAATTTTGGAAATATTGTTAACTTGTTAAGGGCAATGCAGTTTTGTTTCCTTGGTAAAGGGCACCTCGTCGATGAAAATAAACAATTGTACTGGAACATTTTTCTGAACATCAATGCGTTGACCAGGGGGGCATAGTAGCAATTGCCTCCATCGCCTCAGTACATCGGGCATGTCCGGGTTGAGAAACTTTTATCTGAATTCAGACTGTTTTTATGTCTGTCTGGTGAAACCAAATAGCTGTTATTTTCCTCAGATTTAAAAAAAGAAAGCGTGCTATTTGATCTACTTCTCTAGTGCTGCGGATCTTGTTCCCAAAAGCTCCTTGAAATCTATAACTCCAGGGGTGACCAAAAAAGTGGAAATGCCGTCATTTCGACATACATGCACCATCTATAAATTAGGAACGTAATTTCAGACCTTGTCAGCAATAACTCTCCCCCCTGGGCCTGTGTGAAATGCTTCACTCCACCCACCCCTCCACTCCTTTCCATTCTTTTTACACCAATCTTTGATTCATCCTCGCCAAGCAGTGTCATGATAAACTGATTGCACTCTTTACAAAAATTAACAAAGATATAAGTAAAACACTGGAAGAGTTCAGCCACAAGCCCGATGCTGTTCTTCACAGTTGCAATGGCATGCCCCTGGTCATTGCCTTGGTGCCCTTTGAAAAGGTAAAATTGCCTTGTTGCCCCCGCTGGAACAAAGTATTTGGTCAGCAACAGACCTGGAATTTCATCTTTTGGAGGGCAAGGCCATTTTCATTTTTGCAAGGGCACTTCCACTGGAAAATCTTAAAGTCTGTGGGTCACTTATGAAGGGGCACCAAGGCCAAGAACCAGGGCAACAGAGGCCATGGCCTCCGCGTAATTCCAAGCCTGCAGCAACCATCCAAGTCTCTCTTTAACAACAGCTTCCCAGACATAAGTATCGATTCAATATCTCAAGGAATTTAATATCATCACCTACGATGCAGTTACCTAGCACCACATACATTCATGTACGACAAGGGTGAGATAGATATGGTACGTGGAACGACTATGTCCAGCAATTTTGCATGGCAAATATTTAAACTAACTCTGTTTTGTGCGCACTAAATGCTAATACTGAGTACATTACGAGTACCCTTTTGTTACGTGAAACTGAATCAAAAAATCTTGTCCTCGGAATTTGTCCGACTCTGCATTCGTCATTCAATCCTACAAACATGGCAACGCTAAGTGTTATTCCATCAAAAGTGACCAGGTCCCAGGCGACATACCATAACCAGGATGTTTATAATTTTCAGATGATTGGAATATTTGCCGGCCAATCTGTCCTCCACATGTACCCATCTGTGATGGCATCGGGGTCCATTAATCTTGCCCGACGTTGGGGTGTGAGTTCCTTATCGGTATTTCATACCATCTAGGTGTGAGTTTCATTAAATGACGTCCCGTGCAGTCCCAACGTTTTACGTCACTAACTTCTTTTGATTACAAACTCCCTGTCATTCAAATATCAAATTAATCTGTGATTCTTAGCACCTTGAGCTTTTCCCAGACATTTCCTGCCTTCACTTTAAGATGTTCTTAAACTTAAAGGGGTGGTGCAACAACAACAGTTTTGTTTTTGTTTCTAAGAAGGCATTCGTTCTCAGACTCTCAGACCTACTCTTGAACCATCCTTTTTAAGGAGAGTGAGTGTCTGATTCTTGTCTTAGTACCTTGAGCTTTTCTGAGACTTTTCTATCCTTCACTTTAAGATGTTTTTAAACCTAAAGGGGAAGTAAAACTTTACAAGGCATCCGTTCTCAGATTCTCTGACCTACTCTCGGACCATCCTTTTAAAGGAGAGTGAGTGTCTGAATCTTGTCTTAGCACATTTACTTCCTTTACTTTAAGATGTTCTTAAACTGAAAGGGGTGGTACAACAACGTTTTTTTTCTTGTTTTTTTTTAGAAGGCATTTATTCTCAGATTCTCAGACCTCTCCTGTAGGACCATCATTTTTAAGGAGAGCGAGCGTCTTAATTTTGTCTGAGATGTGCAAAAAATAGCACTCCTTAAAAATCAGGATTTTAACATAAGTTGGGGGGAAATAAATTTTGATTCACAGCAGGAAATGGACTTACCTATGTGGCATTTATTATTTGCTTTGATCATGTAACGAAAATAAAAATGTGCCAATCCAATCCTGCCTTCTGGCATGTGGATATGAATCGTCAGAAATATGAACAGTCAGATTTTATAAAATTGAGTTGTAAGTTCACTTTTAACACTTGTGTTTAACGTTTAGTTCTGAGAAGTGCAAAGGAGTAATTTAATGAGAGCAGTTTGTACATGTAGCTGCTCTTATTCATGAAACCATCCTGAGAAGATATTGTCCATTATTGATCCTTCTGACCTACAAGTTTTTTATTTGTTTGTTTGTTTGTTTGTGTTTTTGCTTGGTATACATATGTATAATGAACTAGGTTTACTAATTGTGTTTTTATGGGGGGGGGGCCACTGTAAATTTGTCGAGGGGGGGGGCATGCTTCCCCCAGGCCCCAAGGCCCCCCAACACGTTGATGGGGGGGGGGGGGGTTCGTTGGTTCAAATCCCTCTCCAATGAATTTTTTCTTTGCGCATCCAAAATGGAATTAAATTTACCCAATCAGTTTCCCATTGTGGTTTATTGCTGACAATTTACAACATGACAAAGTAAACAATCATTATCTCAAAATAAAGCTCCTTTCACTTGAGTCGCTAATTCTTGCAAACTCTCAGTACCAGGAAAGATAAGAGACTTCAAGTATGTCTTCCACTTTCATAAGGACTCTGTCTATCGGATATTGAGTGCATCACCAAACTTGATTGGACCTTCGAGCCCCTCTTTAACAATGTCATGTTGTTCATAACTTGGTGGTAGACTTGTAATTATGATTGAAGCAATGGACACCATCTAAACTCATTAAGAAGGCATCCTGCATACCCGGCTGCTAATTAGTGCTCAGTGATCCGTTACGCCTTCCTGAGTCCAGAGACGCTGCATCCAGCAGCTTCCAGAAATGATTAAATTGATCTGTAGTAGTTGGAATTACAAATGCATTGCTGTATACCTTCTTAACAGTGGTGTCATGCACAACCTTGGCATTGATAATCAAATCCAGACCAGATAACTAAATGCTTCAAGTAGAACACGCTCGCTTAACGTTCACATCTTGAGCACCACACACTGGACTCCTTTGTTCATGCCATCTGTTTTTTATGAGAAGACCACACAGTCTTGATTTCCCAAACAGAAACTTGAGTAGTGACCATGAAATAGTAAAACTTAAGGGCCCTTTCATACCAAAAGAAACTCAAATGGTGTAAAGTACCCCATTGAAACTAAGGGCCTTGTCACGCGACCAGATGATTTTTACCAGATCATTTTTGACCAGCATCTCAGAGGCCACCAACTGCACTCAGTGGCCGCACCAGATCTGCTAATGGGGGGGGGGGGGGGGCAAGCTTATCTTTATGGGGGGCAAACAAAAATATTTGAGTGTAATTTTGTACTGCTGAAAAGCAGTTAAACTCAATTTTGGGCATAGGCGAAAAATTGAGGCGGGAACTGGGGGAGCAGATTGGAGGGGGGGGGCAAAAAAAATAACTGGTGGGAATGTGCCCCCCCCTCGAAGCGCCGCCGCTGCTGACTGCACTGCATGCACAAGGAACACTTTAGTAACTGAAAATCCAAGGCCGGATACTTTGTTCTTGTAAGGGCAAGGCCATTTTTTTCTTAGTGAAGGGCACCCTTTATGAGGGCAACTTAAATTTCTACGGGATTATTTTCTCAGAATTGCCGGAATCATTTTTCTTTGAGATTTACCGCTTGCACAAAGAAACCTTGACTTGACAAAGCCAAAAGAACAAAGATTCTCTCTGAAGCACCAACATTTTTGGTTTTCTTTTTTGAGAAAATGTGAAATTCATGCACCACGAAATGCAAACCTCGGCTGTGTGCCACGGCCTATGATTGGTTCCAAGAGGAGGATTGATCCAGAACCAAGGCTGGCAACTCGGTTCACTCGGACTTACCTCCATTGAGCCGAAATATAATGAATACACAATTGTGGAAGCCTCTCAATGCTATATAATCCTCCTCTTGGAACAAAAGACAAATGTCTGGAATGGGCAAAAATCAGCAAAGTATTCCACTCCATCTGTCATCTTTGTGTGGATGACCTTGGTTCCAGTATTCTGATTTTACACATCTTTGGCGTGTTTACATGTAACCCATTTGCTGGTTCGGACAATATTTTGGTGTATACTTGACATCGGTGTCTACTGGTTAAAGAAGCATTTTAAAAAGTCACAATACACTCCTAGATCTTGCTGTAGAGTGCCCAGGATAAAAAGCAAACCTTTTAAGTTGTTATGATGGTTTAGAGAGAGGCGCTTTTATTTCTTCAATAGAAATGCCTGGAGGGGGTTTTAAGAATTGGGTGTACTCTTTCTAATCGGTACTGTGGTTGAAACTCTTTCATAGTTCACCCAATGAAATACGAAATAGAACACTGCATCTCAGAGTGTTGGATTAGTGTGCATTGCTTGCTTCCAGGGGCACCAAAAAAATAGCTAAGCACATCAAAATTATGCTTACCAGAATAAGGTTACCAGCAAAACTACCATATCACATGTACCATCTTTGACCGGTATCTTGCTCATCGTTGCTGCGCAGAAAATTGTTGAGCATTATTTTCTACTGAAGCAGGTCCATGAAACCATGGAGGTAGAAATCCATGATGAAACTGAGCCCTGGGCCCAATTTCATAGAGATGCTTAACCCCAAAATATTGCTTACAAGTTTTCTGCTAAGCAGAAGTGAGCAAGATACCGGTCACAACTTGTACATGTGACATGGTAGTTTGGCCGGTAACCTTATTCACAGCTCTATGAAATTGGCCCCAGGGCCCAATTTCAGAGAGCTGCTTCAGCAGAAAAAACAGTGCTTACAAATTTTCTGCTAAGCAAAATAAGCAGGATACCAGTCGCAGATAGAACATGTGATGTGCTATTTTGGCTGGTAACCTTATTCTGGTAAGCATCTAAGCTACTTTTTGTGCTTTATGAAATTGGGCCCCGGGTCTGAACCTACTTTTGAGTATTCACACCTGCTGGGGCCGTAAGTTATACATATTGTCTCTCTGCTCCAGGGATTCATGCAATGGTCTGGTCCTTTTTATAGTTCCATGTATACCCCCATCGAGGGAAGGATAGTATGCATCGTTAGGTCTAGTCCCCTGCGTCATGCTGCATTGGCTGTTGAGTTGTAATAAGATTGTGATCAGTGTGGGATTACAGGCAGAGTGAAATATGAAGCTCACTGTGTGTTGTATCCCCTGGCCTTTCATTAAAAGGGAGGCATGCGCTGGAAATTAAGGAAATTACACCTGTCTAGTCGAACCAATCAATTAATGGTCATTGGTCAAACCATTCAGCAGGGATCTTTAATCAAATAGATTAATCATCGGTAATTGTGTACGTGTAATTCTTCCACATGACAACAGAAACAAATGACCAATTACTGTCAACATTATGGCTAATCTCTTTGTGTGTGATAGGCCTATGTCATTTACAACCTGTCGTTAAAAAAAAATGAAAAAAATGATGCATTTTTACTCTAAACAAATAGATGTTGACTGTTAAAAAGACATCTGTCTGAAAGTTGCATTTCCCTTCCCAAATGCCAGTCTTTTTCATTTCAAGAAGTGAGCACAGTTGGTAGGGTCGTGCCTTTTTCTATCGCTGCACCTTGGATGAGGAAGAGTCTTTCGTACAACGAAAGACAGTCTCCCTCAATATCCAGGCTCTTAAATCCTACATACATGTATTCTCAAGAGCTTACTTTGAGCAACAACCGTTTTAGTGGCGTCTTATGGTTCTGCTGCACGCTATCTGGTGTATCTTAGAAATTTTTATAGTGAGCAGAACACCCTAAGATGTCTCCGTTTCTCTGCTGACCATACTAGGTTATCCATTGCAAAAACAAACAGAAATTTTGTTGATCAAGCCTTTTCTGTCACCAGAACTTCAGCTTGTGGAACACCCTCCCTGTTTGCATCCAAGAAGCCCCTTCTCTCGTTGGGCCTCAAAAAGCAGCTTAAAACTTGTCTGGTGTCTAATTCCGTCTGCTCACTCTGTACTGATTTGTTTATTCTTTCCGTGGCGCAGTGCATTAGTCTGTCATGTGCCTTGAACTGTGTTACTTTATGATTGATTGATTGGCTGATTGATTGTTTGATTAACGTTTGCATCTTTGTAACAGAAAAAGGGGAGAAGCAACTTTAACAGATTCATAGAGTCTGCTTAAGCAGAAAGTTTTGCTCAACAGTTTTCTGCTTAGCTAAAATAAGCAGGAAACCAGTCAAGGACAGTACGTGTAATATTGTAATTTAGCTGGTAACCTTATTCTAGTAAGCAAATTTATTTTGTGCTTAGCTTTTTTTGTGCTTTAAGCTGCTTTGTGAAAGTGGGCCCTGGGCCCAATTTCATAAAGCTGTTTATAACAGAAAATTGTGCTCAACAAATTGTTCTGCTAAGACTAAATTAGCAGGGAACCAGTCACAAACAATGTACATTACATGGTATTTTGGCTGGTAACCTGTTTTTCTTAAGCAAGATTTTTCTGTGCTAAGCGATTTTTTGTTCTATACAGTTTTATGAAATTGGGCCCAGGGCTTATCACAGATATCTGCGCTTATGGTGCCCTCTATAGCATAAGCATCTATGGGTTGTAAACGCAGAATTCCACGGTAAACAGAGCTGTCAAATTAGGCCCAGGGTGGCTGTTGTCCCCCCCCCCAATCCAAATCAAGTCTACATTTGCCAAGCATTCATCATAAGAGTGTGCCACCTGACAGTTCATTGAAGGGGCACATAAATCATGTCCACCTGTAGTCAAGACCTCAATGCCAGTTATTGTCTACTGTCGGTGATAATGAGCTGGAGATCATACCCGGATCACATTCCTTCCTCGTTAACACACAGTGGGATTATCAGTCTGAGAGGAAATGGCTGTAGGTACATGATGGAGGATTCAAATTTCTCTTTAAAGGGAAGGTACATTCTCCATCATGTGGTTATAAACTACGACAATTTTGAAGCTAACTGCACCCGCTAGGTACATGTTATGGGTACCCCACCCATAACATGTACCTAGCGGTGCAGTTAGCTTCAAAATTACTGGACTCCAGCCAGTGGTACGATGGGTATTATGTGTTTGGAAAAATGTTAGACTGTGGACTTGTTCAGTTGTTTGGTGGGGACTGGCCCAACACTCAATTTACTGGACACCAGCCAGTGGTGTGTGTGTCTGGAAAAATGCTAGACTGCGGGACTTTTTCAGTTGTGGGGTGGGGACTGGCCCAACACTCAATTCACTGGACACCAGCCAGTGGTGTGTGTGTTTGGAAAAATGGTAGACTGCGGACTTGTTCAGTTGTGGGGTGGGGACTGGCCCAACACTCAATTCACTGGACACCAGCCAGTGGTGTGTGTGTTTGGAAAAATGCTAGACTGCGGACTTGTTCAGTTGTGGGGTGAGAACTGGCCCAATGCTCAAATTACTGGAGTGTGGACACCAGTGGTCCAGTGGGTATTATGTGTTTGGAAAAAATGCTAGACTGTGGACTTGTGCAGTTGTGGGGTGACGACTGGCCCAATGCTCAAACTACTGGACTCTGGCCAGTGGTCCAGTGGGTATTGCCATAGAGCAAGGACTGATGGTATTACAGGTGTCTATGTATTTGGAAAAATGCTAGACTGCAAAGTGCAACACCTGTGGAGAATACTGGCCCAATGGTCAAATTACTTGACTCTGGACACCAGCAGTCCAGTGGGTGTTATGTATCTGGAAAAATGCTAGACTGCAAGTCTTGTTCAGTTGTTAGGAATACTGGCCCAATTGTCAAATTACAAGACTCTGGCCAGTGGTCCAGTGGTTATTTATTAGTCCTGCTGTAATAATGCATGTATTCTTGTACAGGTGTGACAAGTCCATTGAAAGAATACACACAATGAAAAGACCACTGAATGACCTCCAGTGAAAGATCTGGATTGCTGTATCAGAAACCAGGAAGTCGGCTTCCTTCCTCCATGATTAATAGTCTCCAGGAATTGTGAGATTTAGAACTCAGATGACATGTACTCAAAGCAATGCCAAACAAGGTTTGAGTCAAACATATACATTGTACACTTAATGAATGGGAAACTTTTGAGATGCTTTAAATCCCATTAGAAAAGTAAACAAATCGCCGCCATTGTTCTGACACACAACTGTACTAACTTTTGTCGTTTTAATTTGTTGGTATTTCTGGTGGTGCAAATCCCACAGCATTGGCACATGTACCTGCAGTCTGCACAGTCGTGTAAAAGCGGTTTAACAGTGTTCCTGTCTGCGTTGTTCTTTGGACTCGATGCACTGCTCAAAAGGCCACAAAACTAAATCCATACTGTTCATGAAAACCGCATGTATGTGTGTGTATCCGATACATGTGCGCTGTTGCAACCGAACCAGCGCTGCGATTGTGGCAAGAAAGTCACACCATGTGCTGTTGCTAGGCAGTTGCTTTGGTAGGCGGAGCTTAATGGATCAGTCTATTGTCTAGTATAAACTTCCTCTTTACTTCAGGGTAGGCTGCTAAAATTGTTTTCCAATCAACATGTACATGTACTTGTTAAAAAGTTGATTGGAAATATTAATACTTAATACGCAGTTCTTATGTTCAGAGCCTGACGGGCATATGAAAGAGCTCATTATTTTTACGACATGTTTGAAGAGCTACGTGAGACAAATTGGTCTACTGCTAGTACAACTTCCTGTTTTGCAAGTTTAAAAAACACAGTTCACTAGCCCAGTGGGCTGCTTTCAGAACAAGGTTAAGGGCAGGGCTGGCTGTTTTTTGGGGTAAATAGTACACGGACCTCATTGAGCAAATACCTGACCCAGTAAAACCTCAGTCCTGGAAATAACAAGCAGGCAATGGCCTCTGTTCCCCCCCCCCTGGTCTTGGCCTTGGTGCCCCTTCCAAATACTCCAACAGACTTTTAGATTCTCCGATACCCTTTTGCAAAATGAAAAAAAAAAGCCTTGCTTGAAATTCCATGTCTGAAACCTTTTTGTTATAATCAGCATGCACCGGACATAGATGAAATTTAAGCTCATAACTTCCTCCTTGGATGGATGATATTTATTATTAATTGATAATTACATTATACTCAGCCTCCCCCACAATGAGATCTCTGGTGCCTTCTACATGTAGTTAGAATTCACGTAGTCCATTGCATCGAAGTAACAGAAGGAACCTATGATGTGACATGCAATATTTTTAAAATTCATTTCAAGGTAATTTTTCAACTGAAAGATTTGACTTTGTGGGAGTGGGCATTCAGAATTATCATTTTTTTTTTTCAAAAATGTTTTTGACCCGTCTGCAGTTTTTGATTCCCCCCTAAAGTTTTTTGTTTCTTAAATTAAAAAAGGAAATTTGTTAAAATGAAATTTCAAATTTGAACTATTTTCTTTGATCCATTCAACCTTATTTTCAGGGAAAAGCTGGATAATTTTTAACGTTCATCATTCTGAAAAGCCCCATAGAGTTTAGACACTTTACTGATAAAATAGTCTCAATTGCCCCATGGTCATTGCCTTGGTGTCCTTGAAATGTTCCAATAGAAATTACACAATTTCTTCATAGAGGTGCCTTTTACCCTGGAGAAAATGCCTTTGTGCCCTTGCCCTTTTAAAGAACGAAGCATACAGGCCTGCTTTCACACACATCAAAGGCCATTTTTCAAAGCACAACACGGTCTTGGGCTTTGTCAGTAGTTTTGAAATTGTACACTTTCGGTACAGGTCTTCAAGCAGACGGATGACGCCTGAGCCAGAAACGAAGCCTAAGCCGTTGTTTTGATAAGGGTCCAAGTTTCCAAATTGAGGCTAGGAGGGGAAAACAGTCTGGCACCTCTGTGTTGTGATTCAAAAAAGGTTACTTTGTGACCAGGGAACCCAACACGAACATTCCTGTGAATATCATATGTCTGAGTCATTCCCAGTGTGTCGTGGATGGTCCTTAGTGGACGGTCCCCAGACATCATTAATATTACATTCATGTGCTGGCTGGATGAGTCATACATAAAAACACTGTTCTAAACTCCAATCACATGAATCTTTAAAGTTCATCACCTCGGCGACCTTGAATTTGTATTCAGGGATGAGAAATTTCAGAATTTTTATTTGAATTCCGACCTTTTTATCCTGTTTGCAAGGTGGTGAAATAAGCTGTTATTTTTCTAAAGATACATTTTAACAAACCATGCATCTACTTTGATAGCGCTGAGAATACTGTTCCCAAAAGCTCCTTGAAATCTATAACTCCAGGGGTTACCAAAAGGTGGAAATGCCATCATTTCGACATACCTCCTAAAATTTGGGTCCTAGTTTCAAATCTTGTTGTCAGCAAGGACTCTAACACCTGTTCATAGTTTCTCAAGTCTGGTCTTGGCCTTGATGCCCACTTGGAAAAAACAACAACACATCATCATTGTTAAGGGCTGGAAGTTGGGTGGGAAACCCCTCAAGACTATGGGCTTGTAGCTCAAAATGTTAACTGGGCCAGAATTTATTTTACAAAACCAGAGTTGAAATGAGAAACAAAATACCTGCACCGTTTAACATTTGGACTGTTTTAATTTGAACAAGCACTAAGAGACGATTTACCTCATTTGTATATTGGGTAAGAATTCTTCAATACTCAACAGAACTCAAAGATTTTGATCAGACTGAAAGTCAACATCTGAACAAAAGCACAAGACTGTCGGACTTGTCCCATCCAGTCATGAGTTACTAGCCTGATGCTAAAATCACTGGCCTCGGATTTGTCCCCATCCAGTCAGGAGTTTACTGGCCTGATGCTTAAATCACTGGCCTCGGACTTGCCCCATCCAGTCATAATCTTACTGGCCTGATGCTAAAATCACTGGCCTCGGACTTGTCCCCATCCAGTCATAATCTTACTGGCCTGATGTTAAAATCACTGGCCTCGGACTTGTCCCCATCCAGTCATGATCTTACTG
This sequence comes from Marthasterias glacialis, assembly GCA_911728455.2. Taxonomy (NCBI): domain Eukaryota; kingdom Metazoa; phylum Echinodermata; class Asteroidea; order Forcipulatida; family Asteriidae; genus Marthasterias; species Marthasterias glacialis. The sequence continues at coordinate 10,073,035 of OU452233.1, read as the reverse complement.
GCCTGATGCTAAAATCACTGGCCTCGGACTTGTCCCCATCCAGTCATGATCTTACTGGCCTGATGCTAAAATCACTGGCCTCAGACTTGTCCCCATCCAGTCATGATCTTACTGGCCTGATGCTAAAATCACTGGCCTCGGACTTGTCCCCATCCAGTCATAATCTTACTGGCCTGATGCTAAAATCACTGGCCTCGGACTTGTCCCCATCCAGTCATAATCTTACTGGCCTGATGTTAAAATCACTGGCCTCGGACTTGTCCCCATCCAGTCATGATCTTACTGGCCTGATGCTAAAATCACCGGCCCCTACAAGGCCTGTGGTTGACTCACAATGCACAAACACTCATTAAAACACGAAGAATTTAAATACTTCAAGTTCATCTCCTCGGAAGGCTTTGTAATTATCCCAATCTATCCCTTGGTTTCGGCCTACATCTTGGCAGTGATGTTCAGGACTTAGTGCCCCCTTGAAAAAAAAAAACTCACATAAATATAATTTAAATTGCTACATTCTTGTGCTAGCTCCATGACTCATACATGTAAATGAAAACATTCTAGATATTAAATTCCCAGAAGATGCAGCTCCAACTTCATCACCTCGATAGCCTTGAAATTTATTTAAAAAAGCTAGTAATACTTTATAGTTGCTCAAGTCTGTGGAGAATGTAATATCAAGTTTATTTGCTATAGCAGCCCCAGATTTCGTGTTTACCCATTTTACACGGTTAGGTTGGTAAACGTGTACTTTGTGATATTTGCATGATGTCAACCAGTCAGTCACTCATTGACATCAACTGACTGTAGTACTTATTGGCTTAAAAAGTTGTTGGTTAAATTTGGTAGCCAGTTGAGTACTGAGTTTCAATCACATGTAGGTACATTAATACTAATTAATCCGAGCAGCTCGTTCATGGGCATTTACACCACCGCAGCTACATGTATGTAGTGGAAAGATCCGAAATGCCAAACACCTATGAAGTGCCGTATGGTTGTGTACAAAAAAGTGTTTGAGTTTATAAATCACACTGAGGAAACAAAGACTAAGAGCTTGGACATTTATTGGCCGATCTCAATAATGTTTGGATTATATGAAAGGGAATTCAATAAGTAAGAATTGTTTTATTACTTATTTTTCTGTACAAAAATGTCTTCAATTTTGATAATGGAGTTTGTGAAAATGGCTTTTGAATGGAAGCTTTCTGTTGTGTAAGAATGTGTGCTTCATGCTCGAGTGGCCAAACAATGCGGTCACCAGCGGATGTGTATGTCCAAACAATTTGGCAAAGAAAGGGTTAAGCATTAATGTTCACGTTATTGATGAATCAAAGGCCCCCAGCGTGACTCCATTGTATTTTCCTGCACTGAGCTCAATAATAAATGAACATTTTATTGTGAATTAAATCAATAGCATTCACTCTCCGAACAATAGACACACCTGCGAAATTCAGGAGAAAGCTAAAACACAAATTACAGATCTTTATATTACTGGTATAATATTTATAAGAACATAACGCCAACGAAAGTATCATACTTGGATGTGAGTTAATTTACACACATGAACTTGGGACATGTGCCTCTTACTGTTCACAGTGCATGTTACTTCAATAGTTCAGGGCTCGAAATTTTACACTGGACTGCAGGCCCCGAGGCCAGTGATTTTAGCATTGGGCCAGTAAACTCAAGACTGGACAAGTCCAGCGGTCTTGTGTTTTCGTAGTTGACTTTCACTCTGATGAAAATCTGTCATTTCTGTTGAGTGAAGAATACTTCCCCACAATAAAAATGAGATACTTTTTCTCTTTGTGCTTGTTCAGTTTAAAACAGCTAACTGTTTAACTGTGTAGCTGTTTTGTTTTTCCTCATTTCAATTGTAGATTTGTAAAATAACTTCTGGCCCGGTAAACATTTTGAGCTACAAGCCGTTTGGTCTTGTGGATTTTACCCCCATACAGGTAGTTACTACAGGAAAATTCCATGCCCTCCAAATTTGTTATCTTTTCTGAAAGGGATTCAAACTCACATCCTGATGACTTAGCCAAATAGACCTTATGTACATGACGTCATTTGAGTAGGGCGCCCTCGTCTAGAGGTCAAAATGAAGTTGTTCATTGGCCAATCCTGTGCGCCGCTATTGTGTTCTTAAATTCTTGTTCATAGAGCGTGTCCATGTTGTTTGAAAATCCCGCCACATCCGGGACATTATGACGTAGTGACTGCACCTCAGTGAAAAAGCATGCACTGTGCAGCCCACCGTGTGGCAATTTAGTATTGCACCTATCAGCATGCATAATGCTCATAGTACAAGGGTGCCCGACGATTGTACTCAATCTTCAACTACATGTGCTGTAGTTGTTCACATCTTCAGTTAGTTGTTAACAGATTGAAGTGAAAACTGTTTGGAGAAGCAGCGTCTTTTGTCTAACCACTTTGGTACCTGGCACTATATAGTCAACAGAGGGGGCTATAATTTACTCTTGACTCAGCTAATACCATTGATTGATAAAGTTGTCATTGTGGAGTGTACTTGACTGAGTCTCCTGACAGGTTCCCTGTGACCTTGAGTACTCAGGGCTGTCAATTCCCTCCTTAAGATTGTTCAAGAGAGTTTAATCTGGGAGGCAATGGACATGTAGTGGGTGTTGTTCTATATTACATCGTTTACTGTACATGCAGATCTAGCCCCAGCTACATTATGTTAAAAAAAAAAATAGATGTTTCAGTCTGAGAGCTCCCTGATTACAAAGCTCTTGCCAGTTGTACTGAGTTTTTATTTTGAACAAGAGGATTGGAACATGATTAGAATGAATGGATTGGAACATGATTGGAATGAATGGATTGGAACATGATTTGAATGAACGGATTGGAACATGATTAGAATGAATGGATTGGAACATGATTGGAATGAATGGATTGGAACATGATTAGAATGAACGGATTGGAACATGATTTGAATGAATGGATTGGAACATGATTGGAATGAATGGATTGGAACATGATTGGAATGAATGGATTGGAACATGATTGGAATGGATTGGACCATGACTGGAATGGATTGAACATGATTGGAATATGATTGGAATAAATGTACTGTTCCAAATTCTTGCAAGTGAAATTTAGAATAACCATTTAATAACTCTACTTTGTGACCTTGTACACGTTCACTTGTGTATAGTACATGTACCTTTACATGAAAAATAAAAAGTTTTTCGAATCTCCCATTTTGAATTCCTTTTAAATTTATAAAAAGTCGCTTTTGTTTGTATTAAAATATCATTATTTACACAGACTGGGTTTTTTAATAATGTTTATTTCAATGCCCCTTTGTCCACCATGATTTGATACAATTTTATTGGTCAGTGCATTTTTGTGCATTCAAGAGTCTGTTGACTCCTGACCTTTGACCTTTGGGTCAATTCTTACTCATCCATACTGGTTGTCAAGTAACCAGGATGTTCCAGGAACTGAAATGATGCGGGAAATAATCTCCCAGTTAATCTATTCTCATGGGTCTCAGCGAATGATCCAGTCAACCTTGAACTCATTTCCACAAGACTTCCTCAATCTCCCACGGAAAGAGATGTTAGGATTTTTCTCGCACATGGGTACATGTACAGTTCTTTGGTCTGATCCCAAATTTATACAAGGACTCTAGGTGTAATATCTATCGACCCAATCACCTGACAACATCACATGATAAAACTGGGTTGGGCCATTTTGGATGTCAGTTTCCCCCGCGTATTACTGTATGGACCTGTTGTTGATTTAAACAAACTGCGCTGGTTGGCATGGACAGCCAAATGTAGCAAATCATTCAGGTCTTGTTGACAGACGTTGTGGCCAAATGTAGCAAAACATTCAAGTCTTGTTGACACACGTTGTGACCAAATTCACCATTTTTGCAAACTTTTCTGTTTAAAGAAAATACATCCCATTGTTTCCAACAAATTCTAAACAATTTTTTTGATATTTGTGTGACATTTTTACAAACTGTGGTTATCTGTTATTGCTTTGCATTGATGGCTCCCCGTAGTTTCTCCATCTTGGTTGTCAAAAAAAATTGGGCTGTGACGTTGCAAAAGAAAGGTCTATGCACTGTGACTCCCAAAATGGTAGATTGTGAGTACATGTAGACTGTAACTGTGTGTGACATCAGTGCAAGGAATCTATAGAGCTGTATATAATTCAGCTTTACACAATTGGCAATAGAATTTCATTTGTAATAAAAACTTTCCTTTATTATTATTACTTTTTTTTTGGGGGGGGGGGGGGGTGGGGGGCTGGGGGCTTGGAAACATACTTGTAGAGGGTGGGGCTTGAGAACTTACTTAGGGAGGGTGGGGCTTGGGAACTTAGGGGCATGAGAATTAAGACCAAAATACTTAAACGTGTATTTTATAGTTTAGAATTGTCGGGAATACTGAAACATTTTGAAAGCACAGCATAAACACTGCATGTATACTTAGCACAATAAAAACATTTGCAATATAGTCTGCTGGTCTTTCCTGTTTGTTTTGACCTACCTACACATGTGCCTGAACATGTAAATGTTCATGTTCAGTACATGTACTTACAGTGATGCCAACAGGGTTCCAAGTTTATGATTGGAGAAAATAAACAATTAGGACTACAAGCAGGCTCTTTTTCAAACATAAAATAAATGGAACTCGTTATACACAGCTTACACACACACATAATACATGAACACACACGTTTGTCTAGTTCTCCTTTTGTTTGGACTTAAATTGTTAAAGCATTGTCCCCATTGGTTTTGTACACGAAAGCAAGGCGAGGGCGTCCTTGCTCTGTCAAAACACCCGGTCCCTTTTGTCAAAGTCCTCGGTTTCAACGGGTAGACATGCTCATCCATATGTGTTACTATTCAGTGCAGAATATAGGGTTCTCCCCTGGATCTTTCAAAATTTGAGGTTTTTTTTTTTTTGGGGGGGGGGTGCGTTCTGGATTCGAATTTTGCAAGTTTGGCCGGAGTACGAGGTCCTCGGAATGTTTTTATTTGATATTTATGTTTGGTTCGAAAAGCTTTACTGTGCTATCTGGAGCATTTAAAATGGTGTTATTTGTTTATTTATTTTTTTTGCCATAATTCCTGTGTATTGTCCCATAATTCTTGTGTATTGTCCCATAATTCTTGTGTATTGGCCCGAAATTTGGGCGAATCAGCCCAATACGCCAGATCATCATACAAAGGCCTTCTCAAGGTACAGATTGTCAACACCCAATGGGGGGACAGAACTTTCATAAATTCAGCGCCCAAACTGTGGAACTCTTTACCAATTAATATAAGGACATTAAATAGCTTGTCTGTTTTCAAGACTCAGTTGAAGACATACTTGTTCAAGGAAGCTTTCCACTGAGGCTTGAGGGTGGACATGTTAATTATATTTGCCATTTGCTCATGTGACTCCTCTCTCATTAGGTATTTATATGTGTTTTATGTACTTTGGTGTATATTTCTTTGTTGTAAATACAAAAGCGCCATGAACGCCTTTTTGTCGGATACAGTCGCTATATAAGTTTGCCATTATTATTATTATTGTGTATGGGGAGAACCCTAGAATTTGACTGGGGCTTGTCATTTCAAGGTGCTTTGCTCCTCAGAGGAATTTTTCAAAGCCGCTTGTCCCCGCTCATCACAGTTCAGTAAGAAATCCTGGGAAGTACCCAGTTTCCCCCTTAAACCTATCCCTCTTGATCAGGGGGTGACAATTCCAATGAAGCAGCCCATAACTTGACAAAGTTTGAAGTTCAAACTCGGCTGACTAATCCAGTCATACTTGTCAGTCGAGAGTTGGATTTCCTCCCGATTAAAACCGATAATGCTACTTTCTATACCCAGAAAGACCGAAGGACTTTTTCCCCCGGGTATGTATTAGTCATACTCTAAGCCATATCTTCCACAACCTGAATAGTTTTTAAAGGTCTGTATGTTAACATACATGTCAAGGGGCTCCTTCAAACCAGGCTCAGGTTCAAGTCTGGAAAATTGCACAAAACTTTCTGAGCTACACACCAAAAGAAAGAAAGAAGAACAAAAATGTAAAAGAAACCCATAAAAGCACAAAGTTCATGAAATGAACTCAGTGATACAGCCAGTAGAGAATTCGTTCAGGTCTGTTTTTTTTATTCTGATAGGCACTCATGTTTATGTTGCTTGTAAAGTATCACTTGGATTTGCGGTGAGTGAAGTCATCAAAAGCCACTGTGGCACTTTCCCTTAAAGACGCCCGCTCCTCACCATTACCTGACGGCTATTTCTGTGACACAAAACCATCATTTACCCGTACCTAGTTGAAGTACAACGCGTGCACAGGTCAAAGGTGATCTTTCGTGGCACGAATTTGTTTGTTGCGCACTGACGAGTGGGCGTCTTTAAACCTTCCAACTCTTGGTACCATTTTCCAGTGAGTTAACCAACCATTTGAAACCATTCAACTGTTTGGGTTGTGTATGGTGGCACAGCTGTGCACAGAATTGTGCACAATTTATAGGCATTCACCACATGATATCATTACTGCAGGCTGGCATAGTTTACCTGTCATTCAAAACCACAGTGGATGACTTTGAATGGTCAGACAGTAGGAGGGTTGACAGTGTACATGTACTGTTGAAATGCATTCACCACATGATATTGCAGGCTGGCATAGTTTATCATTCAAAACCACAGTGGATGATATTGAATGGTCAGACAGTAGGAGGGTTGACTGTGTACAGTACTGTGTACATAGTGCATTCACCACATGATGTCACATTGGAAGTATAGGTTCATTCAAAACCACATTGGATTGTATTTAATGGTCAGACAAGAGGAGGAGTTTCAAAATAATCAGACAGAGTGGATTGCAATGGTATGGTACCTAACATCCTGAGCTGTTATTGTCTGAGTGAAATGAGCTGCTCAGATGTCTCAGTCAGTCAGACACCAAACGGATAAAGTTTCTTTAAAGTTGTCTTTGGAGATCGGTTGACGCTCATGGACATTAGCTGTAAGGGTATCTATAGCTACAGGGTACCATTAAGTACAGGGTACCGATTACCATGGAGGTACTGATTACTAAACGAAGGTATTGACAGACTCATCCTATCCATTTTCTTCCCGTGTATTTCTGACGGGTTGTAATCTATACTATCAGTTTCAGGAGGTTGGGGGGGGGGGGTGTAGCAAAGTACCAGCTTTCATCGCCTTCCATAGTTTCAAGGGTGACATCCTTGCTCTATGCTTGAAGATTCTTCATAAACTGGGGGATATTTTTGAAATGTTAGTGTATATGTATGACTTGTGCTACTTCTGTTTTCATTGTCGGCAACACTTTGCATATTTAATGTAGAAACGACGATTGATTTGTTCACTGTAATGTAGAATGCCTTGCTGACAAATAAATGTACTCTGTAGTTGTTTATGATGATTGATTTCCACTCCATCTCTGTATCTGTCATTAATGAGGGACTCATTGTCGTAATCTCATATTTCCGCATCTGTTTATCATCACATCACCCCCCCTCCCCTCCTTCAATGATTTCATTAAAACTAACTCCCATTAGCATTAGTCCCATCTGTGCTTGTCTGCAAATTTCTGTTGAAATTAAAATAATATCTCAAAGGAAACCACAGCACAACAGGATGCTATTTTAGGTCTGGCCCCAATTGACCGTATTTTTGACAGTATGAGGGCGCTTTCAACGGCTAATTTCCTTGCGTCACATTTACAGTTTTATCGTATTTTGACTGTCTGTTGTTTTCTTGTATCAGTGGCCAAATAAATATTAGGAATAATAACAGCAATGGACAAACCAGTTCATTTGACTTATTTTGCATCACGTAAATTTGGTTCAGACATGCCTTCATGCAGTCAAAAATAATGCACATTTCCTTACCTAATCAGACAATAATGCTGGAAAAAAATTCTGCCATGCCCAAAAAAAAGCAGGAAACCAGTTGCAAATGGTACATGACGTCAAATGGTACTTTGGTCGGCAACCTTGGTCTGGTAAGCACAATTATTGTTTTGCGTTTAGCAAATTGTTCATGCTTTAAGCAGATGTAGGAAATTTTGCCCGAATCAAAACCACACGTTGACAGGTTCCAGGCCTGATACTTCACAGAGGCAACGGAGGCAATTGCCTCCATTGCCCCTGGTCATTGCCTTGGTGCCCTTGAAATGTTCCAATACTAATTTACAACTTCCTCATAGCGGTGCCCTTTATCAAGAAGAAAATGCCTTGGTGCCCCTTGCCCTTTTAAGAATGAAGCAATCAGGCCTGAGGTTCCTCGTATGCAAATTTACCTGTTCATTGTTTGCGTGGTTTCTGAGCATGTGCACACTTCCAAGAACAATGGATATGCGTGGTAAGTCTGCTGCTACCTAGCATTCCCAATAGTCTCCCAGAATCTCTGTTAACTATCGGCCTGAACAACATAACATCAGCACATGGAGGAAAGAGAAATGTATATTTCATGTTTTCTTAAATCGTCATTTTATAGTTAAAAAAAAACCACACAAAACGATTTGACAAGAAACAGGGTGGAGAAAAACAAGCTCAACTTTGACATTCAGTTGCTTAAAAATCCAGTGGCACCCCTCAAGTAAAATTTTGTAGACGTCACCATTGTGAATTGAATCTGCATAAAGAATGGTTTGAAGAATGCACGCACCGAACAGTGACGTGTGTTACGTGTGACTTCCAGACGAAAAGAATTGACGTTTTCATTGTGTCTCCGACTGCTTAAAGGGATCATACATCATTGGTTTTTGAAGAGTAAATTCATTCCTATTATATAGTTTGTTTTAAACACACCATACACAGGCCTGGAATTACATGGATGCCATGCCCTCTTGTTGCCTAGGGCCCAATTTCATAGACATAATTTAAAGCACAAAAATGACCTAAGCACAAGACAATTGTGCTTAGAATAAGGTTACCAGCCAAAACATCATGTCATATGTACTGTTTGCAACTGGTTTCCTGTATATTTTTGCTGAGCACAACACTGTTTAAGCACTATTGTTTGCTCTATGAAATCAGGCCCAGATCTTGGCCTGGGTGCTTCTTCAAAATTTCCCATAGACTTTAAGATTTTGCAATGAAATTGACCTTTGCAAAATGGAAAATGGCCTTACCCTCTCAAAGAAGAAATCCCAGGCCTGCGTGCAACCATCCTGTAAAAAATCTCATCAATCTCGTTGGTCATTTTTTGATGACACAACAAATTAAACAGCTATCATTTTGATGGGGATTTTGTGTACCTTCATGTCAGGCTTATTTCAGTTGCCGCAATTGTGCAATTTAAATAAGCAACGATGATTTGGTGTGTCTGCAATATGCTATTTTCTTGACTTTTGACGGTTGAAATATTTCTGTAGAGGAAAGGCACTGATATGAACTACATAATCAGTCAGCTTCCATATTTTTTCCCCTATTTTTTCTTTCTTTACATTGTACCTACTTCGTCTTTAAGCAGCTTTCTGAGATACAAAGCCATTTTGTGCACGTCATTTAAAAAACAATCCATTTAAAATAACAGTGAGCTATTTATACACCAATAAAAACAATTCATTCCCAGTACGGTAACAATCAGCTAAAATAATTCCTTCTTCAGGTTTTTTAATTTATCCTTTCAATTTTCATCTGCCGTCCCAGCATTAAGTATATTTTGTTGATTTCCTTCTGATTTCATAGAATGTATCAAATGACGGAAAGCATTAACCGTTACAAACTGTATACCAATTCAGAGAAGCCTTGTTTTTTTTAAAAAGAATTTGGAGCAAATTGTATCAGATCTAATGGCCAGTACTATGAGAGATTCTGCAAGTTTTTTCCCTTGTACTGCTGCACTTCGGAACTCCCTACCTGTATCTTGTTTTCCACCATCTTATAACTGGCCTGGAAGTACACAGAAGGCTATGGAGGCCATGGCCTCTGTTGCCCTGGTCTTGACCTTGGTGCGGGAGGCCAACGTTTAAAACAAGTCAGTGGGGAAAATACTGTATTCGTCACCAAGAAACCAACTACATACTTGTATACAACCGAACTTTAACATTTTAGTTCTACAAATAAAAGCAGCCATCCGCATTTTTTATGCCTGATAGGTTGAGATGTGAAAAACAGATGCACCGTGCAGTAGAATGGCTCATTAAGTCCGAGCCGAAGATGCCCTCCCCCCCCCCTTCTCTTCAAAGTCATCCTAGAAGTGGAAGAGCTACAACTGACATTTCACTCTGACCCATCCTTAAAGACAAAGTAGCGCATCATCAGCAGGGGAGACAAAAATCAATGAGTTCCTCCAATCTGAAAGCTCGCTGATTGTGAAGTTCATATCCGTTCCAATCCTCCAGAGAAATATTTCCATCTGAAATACTGTCAAAGTCGAGAATTGAAAACTCCAAAAAAAATTAACATTGCTGCTTTTGATTGAAGCAATCCCAAAAATACAATGACAAAGCATCTCCGACAAAGAAAGAATCAACTTGATATTTTCTCTAAAATACGACTGCTAATTTTGATGTACTTTATTTCTGTACTGTATTTCCCCCTTAACTGCTGTCGAAGTCGAGAAAATTGCATTTGAAAACACTAAAATCACAGTTCCCAGTTCGGATTGCAGCAGTTAAAATAAGCACAAAAATACAAATGTGCTCAAAACTCCTGACAAATCGGGAATAACTTAAAGGTAAAACACAGAAGTGGTATTCATCAAAATAGTTTTTCCTTCCTACCATTTTGAAAGCTCACTGATTATGAAGTTCATGCCAGTACCAGGCTCCCATAGAAATATTTCTGTCTGAAATACCGTCAAAGTCGTGAAAATATAATTTGAAGACCCTGATTTTAATTTCAGTTGTAAAAACTGAAATTAAAACAATGTGTTTACATGCTAAAAAATGTGCACGTTTTGTTTTTTGCCTCCTCACACAGACAATGGATTGAGTCCAAATTTTCACAGATTTTTCATGAATACATTGAATCACACAAAGTAAAAATGCTGCTCTGTCAGCATTACCAATCCTATATTTTTCTTTTAAAGGCCCATGAAGAGGTATTTTGTCACATTACATTTTTGTGGCTTAATACATGTATACAGTTTGAAATAAACAAAAAATAACATTGACTATTTTGATGTGTTTTTTATGCGTTAATACACTTTAAATGAGCCCCGAAAATGTGTGTCATTTGATTGCGCAATGATTTGTGACGTAGACTGTGGTCAAACGTTTCAAAGACAGCTCTGGTGCCGAGTGGTCAACAATGCATCGTGTGTTTTTGTCACACACATGGCCCTGGTCAGCCGGTCCACTGTCTATGTCACAGATTTTATGTTAATGAGGAAGGGTGGGTGGAGCGTGGCAATCCCCAAATTTTAGAAATTGTTATTTCTACGGTAAATAGGTATGTAAAAAATGTTTTAAAAATTAATAATATACTATGATAGGCATACTTCCTTTTTTAACCAATAAAAACAATTAATTGATGGGATCTTTATTTGACGTTTTCACTAAAACTGAGTCACCTAATTTGATGAAAAATTCACAGGTCGGTTGGTTCCTTGGTGTGTCTGTTGAAAATTAAAGAAAGGGAATGAATTTTACTCTTTCCAAAAAAAATGATGTGTTGCCCTTTAAGTACTCACACCCCCAAGCAGCAGGGATGTTTTTTTATTTTAGTCACTGCTACATCTGTGGCTTCCAGCACACTATGAGCAGTCAGTCAGGAGTTTTGAGTTTCCCTACAGCTGGATCTGCTTAGCGGCTTAGTGGCTGTAATAAGTGGGTGAGGGCAATTAACTTCAGGGCAAGAGTGGCTCTGGACAGGGCATTATTACACATGCGTTGTGATCAGCGGGAGTGAGTGTGACTCCTGCCCTGGGACGATGAGGTGATGATATGTGAATAGCCAGGGCAAGAAGAACAAACGCTGGCTGCAAAGTTGATCGGGTGGCGGCAGTGGTGGTGTTAGCTCTGCTGTGATATAAACACCATTGCAAATGATTGATTCATACATGTATGGTACATATGTAATGTGTGTGTGATCATGTATACATGTATGATGTGTGCATATAAACTGTGATGTACTGCACATGTGAGCACATTGTCGGAGCCTAGCTTGTCTGGGGGTATTTTTTCCTGCTGGGTTCTTGACTCCTGTTACGGTGCAGAGAAGTGTGTGAAGTGAGTACTTGGCTAATACACCTCCAGCCATTTCAACAATTTGTCACTCTGAACTTGTGTTTCAACTGCCATGGTAACCTACAATCATGTGAGTTCTCCAGCAACAAGACATAGGGCTGGTAACCTTGGGAGTGTGCACCAACCAAAGGATATCTCGAGTGTGTATGGTTCATTCGCATACATTTGATGTGAGCATCCCTGTGCAGTAGATGTACATGTATGCCCCGGACACCCGATCTACCACATGCAATGTTACAAGGTCTACCGCAGTGTATAATTGCTTGTGTTTGTGTGTGAGATCGCTGAAGGAAATACATCAAGCAGGAACTGATAACTGTGGATTGTGGAATCACAAACAGGAAGGCGGCCATCGGTGGTGAACTCTTCAGCAGAACCCACTGTCTACATCACTATCTGTATACTATGCAGATTCATACTCAGTGACCATCACTTGTGAACTGAATATTTGAAGTCATTCATTAACCAAAAGTGCTCTAGGTCTCTTAGAAATATGATATTAATCATCAAACTGAAAAATTGTTATCAATAGTGGGATAAAGCAAGTCATCGATTTCATCTTGTAGAGTCATTTTGATTTACACATTTTCGTGTGGACAATGACAAGTTGCCGCCGAGTGTGTGGAAATAAATAGAGTGAGTGGAGTTGCGCATGATTTCAGGCTACTATTGTGTAACTAGCGTGAAAAATCAGACATGGACGTCTTTGTTTAGGAAAAAGGATTAAGTTTTTAACAACACAGCATTGTTGACATCGTGTTCGTCAGCGTGTTTACACTCCCAGTATGTAAATTTGATCATCACTTGACCTGAGTTGGGGTAACGTTCAGACTGAAACATAAGACGTCAATTCCCACCAAGGTAAGAACCACAGAACATGAACGGTAGTCAACAAATATTAGCAGCATATTTATTTTCTCATTGGAGTGATATTTATGAGTGGATACACCCATGGTTGGTTTAGTCTTCGCTCCAGCCTGTTTCTGTTACGCTCTCCTGAATGTCAAGGCATACATTAGTCTCCTTTCCAGCGGTCTGTGTAATGTTATCCTAAATGTCAGCGATGTGACGTGTACAGTGGCTTCAATTGCTGTGTTGGATGACTAATAGAAAGGACTACTTTGTGCATGTGAGGGAATAATATGGTATCTGTTCCATGCTGCGACATGTGTGTCACTGCAAAGATCCACAGCGGAGATAAGAAAAAATACTATATTTCCTCATTGTTGTGACTATTTTGAGTTGGTAGTGTAGTGCAGCTAAACCAACATGTCGTCCAATGCTGTGGATAGAAAACCAGCAAAAGCAATGATGCCCAGAGTTGGCGTGGCCTCGACTCATAGCGGAGCGTTGAAACCAACAATCGCAGTGCGGAAAACAACATCAACGTCTACGTCATCGACCACCACGGCTACAAAACAACCCACGGTGCCACATTCGCAAAGTAATGCGACTCCAGCAAAGGCCAGCACCGGAGCAACGAAAAAACCTGTGGCTAGACAACGCTCAACGGATGGGTTGCAAAATGGGAAAACTCTGACCAGCTTGCCTCCCTCTGGAGCTTTAAAACTGAATGCTCCAAAACGTCAGTCAGGGGAAGGAAATAAAGCAGCTGTTTCAAAGCAGGGGTCAGGAGGGTCTCCAAATGTTGAGTCCTTGAAGCAGGAATCAACTTCTGGAACATCAAGAACGAGAGTGTCGAGTGGAGACTCCACAAAGCGTGGAGGAACTACTAAGGGGACGGTTTCAAAGCAAGGATCATGTGGATCACTAAACAACGAGCCAGTAAAGCCGACTAGGACTCCAAACGGCATTCCCACAAAGCGCGGCTCCTTCTCCGGCGAAACCAAGCCAAATAGTGCAAAACGCACACTAGGAACTGGATCTGTATCATCTAAGGTAACTGTTTCTAAGCAGAGCTCAAGTGACGGCTCACTAAACATAGACTCAGGTAAGAGAGGCTCAATTTCATCCTCGTCATCAAGAGGGTCAGTTTCCTCATCTCTGAGGAACTCGTCTTCTCCTAGGAACTCATTGACTCCAAGAAACTCGATGTCCCCCAGAAACTCAGTCTCACCAAGAAACTCAGTATCTTCGAGATCCTCAGCCTCTCCAAGAAACTCGGTATCATCTGGACACTCGGCATCTCCAAGAAACTCAATATCATCTGGACACTCGGCATCGCCAAGAAACTCAATATCGTCTGGACACTCGGCATCGCCAAGAAACTCAGCATCTCCAAGAAACTCTGCATCTCCAAGAAACTCGGTATCTTCTGGAAACTCGGCATCTCCAAGGAACTCAGCAGCTTTGAAAAACTCAGCATCTCCAAGAAACTCAGCATCTCCAAAGAGCTCGGCTACTCCAAGTAATTCAGCATCTCCGAGGAACTCATCCATTTCTAGCGGACCCAAAAAGCCAGCTCCGTTGCCGCGCGGTCTAAATGCCGACCAAAAACCTGTGTCACAAGACGACACGTCCACGTCAACCGATGCGGTAAAAACACCTCTTTCCCAAAACGACACGTCCACATCAACCCAACATATTCAGTCCCAAAAATCAAGTACAGTCAAACCATCTATATCACCAAGGCAAAGTGTCATGGCAAGTTCATCAACACCTGATGTATCATCCGATCCAACCAGCAATGAGATGCACAAAGTCTCACCGAGATTACCATCCACATCAACCCATGCAGTCCAAACACCTCTTTTGGAAGAGGGCACGTCCACATCAACCCAACAAATTCAGCCCCCAAAATTGAGTGCGGTCAAACCATCTATATCACCAAGGCAAAGTCTTATGACAAGTACATCAAAACCCGATATTTCATCGGAGCCAACAAGTATTGAGTCACAAAACATCTCACCGAGATCATCATCCACCCCCGACCTGAACTCAACCGTTATTCCCGTCCCCCCACGAGCCATCTTACGAAAAGCCGCTTCAGAAAAGCGGGAGCGAGACCTCACCGTAAAACTCCCCTGTAAGAAATCGAGCTCAGTGAACACCATGCCGATCCACAGGGCTGAAGCGACCATGAGGATTTTATTAGCTCAGTCGGCCGCTCGAACGAGTAACCAGTCATCTACTCAGATCTCACGAGCGACCTCCAAGGAGAAACTTGAGCTGATCTCCTCACAAAACACCTCCCCGAGACCATCTGTGAAATCTCCGGGCTTGTCCATTGGAAACGGGCGGAAGATAAGCATCACAGCACCCGAGCCTATCAAAGAGGAACTACCCCCTTCCCCTTCATCACCAGCTCCGCCCACTTCTCCACTCATCGATTTCTTTGCGGTTAGTAAACATTCATATATATTCAAAATTTGAATTTGTAAATTTTATGTGGTTTTCTTGTGGTTGTGATTTGGTAATAATTGTGATACAATGCCAACATAAAATAGTATGTAGTGGTAGGGTCAGGCAAACTGAGAACTGTAAGAACAGGCAAACAAAATTATTAAACCTTTTTGATTATGCTTTTGGTAACATCCTTATAAGAGAACCAACCTCCCCTCCACGCCAAAATGTAACAAAATAAAATTTATGAGTGAAAATATGTTATTTCCTCATTATTATTGGAGAGTGCTCAAACTTGAGTAATCTCACAGTTGGCAATTTTTCCTTGGTGTCAAAGAAAGCTGTTCGTAAAGACGCTTGTTGAACAAAAATTACCGGGCTCAGTTTGTGACAGTTCATTTAATTGGAGATCCCCCTGTCAAGATTAAGGACATCTAAAATGAGTGTACGGTGGGACGTTTGACAGGTCTTGCTCATTTCTAAATCGGGATCCTGCGAAGTCCTGCCGAGTGTTGGGCATTGAAACATCATGACCTCCCTCCGTCAAGACAGTCAGTGTTTATGATTGCGCTCGGAAGTATTGTAATTACATGAAGGAAGTGATGTATGTCCAGACGAGAGCTATATATACTGTAGGTTGACTAATGCGCTAATTCGTTGATTCCAGATTTTTGCAAGCCTCCTGGACATAACCATTGGTTGAGGCTTGCGTGTGCGTGAGGAACAAATTCATTTTTCGTAGAGCTGTCGTTGAGCACGTGCATACGGTAGGCGTTTTGCGAGCAAAAGTATGCATGTATATTTGGTTTGTGGTAACCCAATATATACCAAATATACATTGATACCTCACCATGCAAGGCCTCAAAACCTGTACACAAAAGTATGCACATTTACTGATGAGGCATTTGGTGTATGGCACAGGAAATGCGCACAGAAAAGAATAAAAGCTCTGATATGCAAATAGTCGTACATGTACAGTGTTTGTACCAAAGTTCAATTTTTACACGTACAATGTACAGTCAATGTACAGCTGTACAGTCAATGTATACAGCAGACATGAGATTTCTCGGGATTTTCTCAGAATATCCTTGGGACTTCAGATTTTCTTGAAAGATGTAAAGCAGTCACCACAGGGAGAAAGGAATAGTCCACATTGTGTGGAAACCTGTAGTTTTGTATTTCTGGTGATGCACAGAGTCTGTAAAAACCTCCTGTATTGTAACATCTGGGAGGCTGCAGGTCTACAGTAAGGGGGAACACAGGCCTGTAAGCCATTTTCAGGACTTTTCACATTTGGCAAATCTCATCCCTGATGCAGCACTATGGTCCAGACTGGCTTAGCTTAACTCCCAAGATGAATACACTGTGTCATCAACATCATTCCACAGACTATTATTATTATTATTATTATTATTATTATTATTATTATTATTATTGTTATTAATTTCTGGTAATGAAACCAAGGATGCCTCAAAAGCAAATTTAATCACTGTAGCTCGGAAGCCTAAGGAAACCTGTAGGTAAGGATTCTTGCTATCTGAACCAGAAACACAGGGGTAAACCCCTACTCTTTCACGATAGGTGTTCTGGGTTGTTTTACGTGCACTACCCATCCTAGTACACGGGACCTACGGCTTAATGTCCCATTCGAAAGACAAAGCCATTATGGTAAAGTGTCTTGCTCAAGGACACAAGTGTCGCGACTGGCCAGGCCGGGGTTCAAATCCACATTATGTAAACTACAGAACTTAAGTTCGGCAGATTAGACTGCTCGGCCACAACACTCCACAAGCCCCGGCCCTTCCTTCTCCTCATTGCCTCAGGTCCAACCCAATACATGTGTGGTCATGTCAAGTCAAGTCGTGTGTGTCATGTGTATTCAAACATTTTTGTAAACTTTGTTTTCCCTCATACAACACACACACAATTATGTACTTTGACATTCAAATACACGGGGGACTTGCAACAGTCTATAGACTATCCACCAAGCTCCGCCCCCCTTGATGCATTGACCAATCACAACTTTGAATGCACGCCCAAGAAAGAAGTCTGACACGTATAAAGTCCCTTTTTCAAAACGTAAACAAGCTACCACAATTTGTGTGACGCCGCAGGCCTTGATACTTCACCCATTTTGTTCTCGAAAATGTGGCTGGCTGGGTTAGAAAATAAAATTGAAAAGCAAAATTAGATTTTCAGTTTTATAAAACAAAAGGAAAAAAAAATCAAAACAAACAAACACAGAAGAATATCAACGAAAGTGAAACTTTGGTTGGTTAGGGGAAAGAATGAAATTTGTTCTTAATAGCCCCTTGTCTACACAATAGCATTCCACTTCCAGGTAGGTCTACTGTTTATAATTCCAGGTATTTACTATCAGGAATACCTGTGTAATGCATTGCCGACACACCCAGGCTTACCAGTTATACATGTATGTAAATATACCTACATGGGGGGGGGGGTGGCAGTTAGGAACTTAATCACTTAAAGGTCACCTGTCAGGTCGGTTGGGGTCACTCATAGGTCAAGGAGGGTCTTACATTCTGATACAGACATAAACCCTGCTTTGTTATGAAAGTTGACTCGAGGGATGAGCTGGTTGTTTGCCTTGGTTCAGTTGGAGATTGGACTTGGTAAATTTGTTGCTATTTGGCAACTGGCAAACTGGGAAAAAAAGGGGGGGTTACAGCCAAAATAATATTCTTTATTCCCTTCGCGATAGAAAATTATTACATCAATTCAGTTGTTTTAAAACCAGTGGACATGGGAATGAATTTACTCTTCCAGAAACCGTTTTGATGTATTATAAAAAAGCTTTATTTGATGATGGTAACCACTTCCCCCCAAAAAGATGATTTTCATTGCATTGGGCCATCCTTAAAAAGTACAATCCGATATTGAAAAAAAAGGACATGGTATTACAAAAGAAGACAATAAAACAATTTTAAAAGAATTGCAAAGAACAAGCAATAAAAAGGTAAGCAATGGTGACACCCCACCCCAGTCCAAATCAAAATTAAAGCTAGTAAAAAACAGCACTGCCATGGAGGAAGACCGGGCAATAAAATCAGTAGTAAATCCCGGTAGGAAAAAATTTATTAAATCCATTAAAAAAAATGTAAAGCACACGTAATCCAAACTTGTTCATCATAAAAATAAAAATAAAAAAGTTTGAAAATAATAATTGCCTTATCTCCGTACAAACTGGACAGACTTCCTGGGAAAATTGTGTTAAACTTTTCATACTTGAATTGCTAATGTCATGAGCCCCCCCCCCCCCACCCCTCCCAAGAAAAATAAATAGCTACGCCTACTTGGGAGTAGGATTAAGCATGATATACCCTAGGTTTAAGTATACTTAGTGTTCATTTTTGGGGGGTGGGTCTAAACAGAAATCCCCAGGAATTTCCTTGGGTTTTACTTCCTGGGGATTTCATGTATAGTGTGAAAGGGGACCTCATGTGAGAAATTGGATTTTCAAGCGTCTGATTTTTCCAAGTCATGTCCGTGTTTGTGTTTGCATAGTAATAGCAGCATTGATGTAGTGTTTGTAGATGTAAATGTACACGATGGAGCATCCCAACAGTACACGATGGCCTCCTGAGAACACACACATCAATGTGTATCCACCGTCAGGATCCCATTACTGAATTTAATTTTCGGAGAAAATTGCACAGTGCCTCTTGTTTGGATGTCTGGATGCAGAGGCCTCCCCGAGGGGGGTCGCAGAGTCTCAAATATTGGAACATTGGCGCGGTCTCATTGCACGGAGGTTGGTTTCGACTTTACCAGACAGATTCGCCTCGCCTCCTGTTATAATATTAGTCATCGGTAAACAAACTGTCAGTGCCTTTCGACCGGATTGCATTTCCATTTCCGTCTGATGTTGGTTGTCATTGGTAAACATTCTTGGTGTGTTTGATGGTTTGGATTGCCTCATGATTAATTATCTTGAAACCAATTTGCTTGGTTTATAATCGGACCTGCAATCTGTCAAGATTTTTTGTTTATTGTTTTCCGGGAATATTTTTGTTCATAGATCTTTGTACTTTCTTGAAGATGTTAAATTGTGCCAATTTTGTAGTTTCCCATTTGTAAATTTTGTAGTGATGTAGAGAGTCTGTAAACCCATTACTGTAACACCCTGGATGTTCAGGAGGTTTTATCTTTAGACCCAAAGGAGACTGCTACTAATAACTACTACCCAGTCTCAGGATTTTGTTATGGGTCTTCCTTTGCCTTTGAACTTTCTTGGAGATGTGAACTTGTGTCTGAACCTCTAGTCTCCCATTTGTAGTGATGTAGAGCGTCTGTAAATCCATAACTGTAACACCCTGGATGTTGAGGAGGTTTTATTTGTAGACCAAAAGGAGACTGTTACCAGTTTCAGGATTTTTTCTTGGGGCTTCCCTTGCCTTGGAACGGTTTTGAAGATGTGAACTTGTGTCTGAACATATTTTTACGTCTGAACATTCTCCCAGTTTTAGTTGTGTAGACAGTCTGTAAATTCATTACTGTAACACCATGGACATTTTTGTCTCTACACCGAGGCAAGACCACCACCCATTTTCAGGATATTTCACTTTTTTTTTCAATCACATCCTTTTGCAATAAATCTTCTTAGTTAACCTTTAATTAGGATGAGGAGGGGGCCTTGAGTTATCTGCAAAATAAAACACTAATACAGAACAGCAAGTTTTTGGGGTGAAACAACATCCCCACCCCCTTTCAATGCATTAAGTGCTCCTTTGGTAACAATTTTCCCTTCTCTTTTTATTTTTCAACCCTCCCTCCCTCCCTTTCTTCCCTCCCCCCACCCAAACAAATTTACAAAATAAAGTAAAACATTAGTTGGGCCTTGGAGGAAGGTTTGAGCCCCTGAACCCCCACCCCCTAACCATTTCCTTTTCATCTCTCCTCCCCCTCCTAAAAAACAGCAGGGGGGAAGATTTGAGCCCTTAAGCCTCCCCCGCCCCCTTCCACACGCCATCATTATTTATCAGACCACAATCAACTTTCTATTTTCCTAGAATATATTATGGGAACCAATGTCTAAGCCCACACTTGTGGAAAGAAATTCCTTACTAATGGCAACATCACAAAAGTCATCACCTTGTCTGTTACCACACAATCGAGCTTCTCTCGTATTTTATGAACCTAATTGGAATTCTCATCCCGCATTCTTGGAAAAATATTTTCCTTCTTGTCGTCTTCCGAGACACCTCGGCCACGTTTTCTTTGTTTGTTACACCGCAATCGGAGTCATTACCCACGCCCGTCCTCGGCTGATATTGACGCTCACTCCTCGCATCCGTGACGTCTCCCCCCCAAGGGATGGAATGTTGTCTTCTGTCTCCGTCGGTGGCATTCAGTACGCGAGACGGTGATAATGAAGATTGATCCGTGAGATGCCTCGGTAGACCTTGCGAGGAGCCTTCGATAGATGATTGTTGTGGTAATTTTTTTTTTTCATTCTGTGATATATCAATGTGGTCTTTTAAGATCAACACTGGATAATTGATGGGTGATGGGGTGTTGTTAATTGTCTGCGAAACTCTTGTTGATGTCGTTAAGATGTGGCAGGCGAGACAAATGTGGCCATTCCATCAGGCCTGGAATTACACAAAGGTCGTTGCCTCTGTGGCCCTGGTCTTGGCCTTGGTGCCCCCTTCAAAAGTTTCCCATAGACTTTAAGATCTTCCAATGGAAGTGCCCTTTGTGAAATGATAATGGCCTTGAAATTCCAGGTCTGTTTCGTTGAAACTAATTTGAAAAAATAGGAATACCTCTTGCAAAGTGCTTTCAACCCAAAAATGATCCTAGGTATACAAAAAAGTGGTGGTAGCCTCACAGTTCGACCTTCACAGAGTCTGTCTCAAACACTGAATGACAGAGCCTTTTCAAAAAACTCTTTTTGGGTTGAATCAAAAGGCCCACACCACACCACTGAAAATAAATTTGCTGAAACACCGTTGTCGCCTACCCCTCTTGAAGCACTTCACCATCCCCCTAACCACGTCACTTTTCCGGTTCTGTCCTCCTCCCACTCCAAACCTAATGCCCCTCTCACCCGTCCCTAACCTTCCAAATCTTTGCACTATTCTGATGCAGGGATGCCAGTTTTCAGGCAATAGCCTGAATTCAGGCTTTTTCTTGTAAAATTATAGACTGAGTTCAGGCTTTTTCATGTAGGATGAGGGTGTCTATGCAGGATTTTCAGGCTCTGGTCAAAAACCTAACTGGCATCCCTGCTGATGGTAGAATCAATCTGTCACAGGCACGACCCACCAGCTGTACAGGCAAAGTTTTTTACAACTTTTCCGAAACTGACGTACATGTTGGGCCCAGGTCATTGCTCTGATTTCATTATCAAGAAAAACAGCTTTTGAGTTGGTCTCAGGTGGCCCTTAAACTAAAGTCATCATACCCCATCATAACTTCACTATAACACATTCATTGGGGAGGGGGGGGGGGTGATGTCTCCTACTCCCCACCTTCTCTCATGGCAACACCATTTCCTTCCTCCATGGTGACACCAAAGAGCAAGGACCAGACTATGATAATAACCACTCATATCCAATGTGAAGAAAGGGCTGGTATCATCTTAAATAGTTTCACACCTCTGTTAATTCATTTGTAAATATCAGATGTTGGGTGGATTGATGGACAGTGAGTGAAGCAGTCCTTGAGCTTCATGGAGGCGAGGGAAAGCAAATCCTCCACGACTAGAGGTGACTGAGTGTGGTTGTTCCCTCCCCCTCCCCTCAGCCCCTGTGCCCAATTTCATACAGCTGTGTAGGAAATTAACTTAACAATTTCCTGCAAAACTAAGCAGGATACCAGTCACAGACGGTACACTTGATATGGCGTTTTGGCTGGTAACACTATTCTGGTAAGCAAAATTGTTTTGTGCTTAGCTACTTTTTGTCTTGAATCTGTGCCCTGGTGTCATCCAGGCATGTGATTTCTCAAGATTTTTCTTGATATTCTCAAAATTTCCTTGAGCCTTCAGATTTTCTTGACAGAAGTAAAGCCACTAAAGGGAGAAAGAAATAGTTCACATTGTATCCAAACCCTGTGGGTCTGTGTATGCACAGAGTCTGTTACCTACTGAAGGCCTGATACTTAACAAAGGCAACTGAGGCAATCGCCTTCGTTGCCCCTGGTCATTGCCTTGGGGCCCCTTGAAACGTTCCAATAGAAATGTACAATTTCTTCATACAGGTGCCCTTTATCAAGAAGAAAATGCCTTGGCGACCTTGCCTTTTCAAGAACGAAGCAATCAGGCCTGCTCCTGAGTTGTAACAACTAGGCAGTTCCGGGGCTTGACTAGAATAAGAGGGGACCCAGCCCCTCAAGCCAGTTTTAAGGAATTTTCACATGAATTGTCAAATCTCGTCCCTGGTCTTCTGAAAAAGGTTTTGTAGAGAATGTCTTTATATTAGGCATAAAAGAAGTTCCTTTTTATCTCGCATGATAGGCCTGGTCTTCTGATTTGAATCTGACTTCCAAGATTTTCTGTCCTCCGAAGATCAGTAAGATTATTATTAAGAAACTATAAAAAGGGTATTAACATCAACACCTAAATCATATTCATGCTGTATACATGTAGGTTGGCCTTGATATTTACCTCTACATGTAATAATAATAATAATAATAATACTGGAGTCTTACATATAGCGCATGTATGTGTTAACAATTAGGTACTCAAGGCACTTATTAATATATTTTTAAGACAGGTTTTTGAATTATGAGACCCATTTATGTAGCACCTTATGGGTTTACAAGGTGCTGCAGTGCATTCATCAGCCACTGCCAGAAACACCGGGGCAAACTCCTCTCTCTTAGGGATAAGTCAAACTGGGTTCTTTTATGTGTATTACACAACGCACGGGATCTACGGCTTTACGTCCCTTCCGAAGGACGAAGCAATAATAGTTAAGAATAAGAGTCTTGCTTAATGACACAAGTGTCAAGACTGGGACTCGAACCCACACTCAGCTGATCAGAAACACCAGAGCTTGAGTCCAGTGCACTTGACCACTCGGCCACAACACGCAACGTACTGCACATGTACAGTGTGTGTAGCAATCTTTTCCTATTTTGTGAACTTTTTATAATCAGTGAGCTTTCAGATTGCAACTGTGAATTAAATGTATTCTTGGATAACTTTATACTTAGTCATGCTAAAGAGCTAATGAGTAATGTAAATGCATCAACATACAATGCACTACATCAACACTGACTTTATACATTGATTGATATACTTGTGTTAGAACATATCATTTCAATTGTTTGCCAACCTTAATATTAACTTACCACTTCAGATCAATTGTTAAGCTATGGCTTACAACATACACCCTGTACATCAAAATCTATTTTCTCTCGGCCTGTGGATATTGAAACACTTATGTGTCACCTTTGTGTGTGTGTTTTTTTCTCTCTCTGAAATCTCGGCATCTTTCCAAAATAATCTCTAAATATAGCACCAAGAATCCTTGTCATACAACTGATTAGAAGATTCCCCTTGCAGATCAGGCAAAATAAAAGGAGTTAATTCATGCGTGATGCAGATGAGATTGGATACCGTGTCCACATATCCGCTTTCATGTCACGGCAACATACCCAAGTACGATTTGCCATCTGTCTTTATATTATTTCCTCTCATTTAATGTAGTGCAGGCGACCTTGTTTTACATTGCAAATGAGCATCGAAGGGTTTTTATATTATTAGAAAACCTCCCGCGTAGGCCTACCTCGGAGTACACTGAATTGCGGTGTATTTTGCTGGCCAGTTAATCCATTTTGACATCCACTTTGACTGTGTCGCCCATTTTGAAAATGAGTTTAACTGTCAATTGGCCATTTTTTTTTTTTACTTCAGTGTTGAAGTTGTGAGTCTTGTATCTTTTGGGGTCTGGTTTGTATCTGAAAAACAAAACAACAACAACAACAACAAACAAACAAACAAATTTTGCCTTACTTTGTCATTGATTTTGTTCACATTGAAATCTGACATATTTTGTGAATGACAGTCGGAAGAAGCAATGGTGATTCTCTTTACATGCTACATTGTATTTTCTGGACTGACAGTATTTCAGACGGGAAAGTTTGTCTGGAGGACTGGTACAATCTATTGGCTCTTCTTGATTTTGTGATTGTTTATTGTGCTCTCCCTTTTTACTTATTATGTAATCACTTTCGTGTAGTTTTTTTGTTAATATTTTTGTAGATTTTTATGTTATTTTTACTGCTGTACAATGGAAAACAAATTTCATGTGATTTCACATGATAAATAAATGGATTGAATTGAATTTAGTGGTGTAGAATATTTCATATTTTAGTATCAGTCTGAAAGCTTACTGATAATGAAGCTCATACGAGTACCAATCTTCCATGTAAATATTTCTGTCTGAAATACTGTTGAGAAAATAGAATTTAACGACCTCGATTTTAATTTTGGTTGTAACGATCAAATTAAAGACAATGTGTTTACATGTGTACATGCTGTAAAGTGTGCACGGTTTGTCTCTATATTCTCCTGACTCGGACAATGGATTGAGCCCACATTTTCACTGGATTGTTTTTTCATGTGAATATTAATTCACACAAAGTAGGAACACTGCACTATCAGCTTTACCAATCTTATATTTTACCTTTAACAATGTTTAATGGATTTGTGTGAACTTTATCATCGGTGAGCTTTCAGATTGAAACTAATCAAGTTTTGATAATTACCAAAGGTACTTTGTCTTTAATACATTTTTTATTTATTTATTATTTTGTTTAATGCAATTCACCCATCACAAGGCCCAAAGGCCACTCGAGGTGTGGGCTACTTTTTTTGAAGGGACAGAAACCTACCCCAATGCGCAGAAACAAGACATGGCGAGATATAAACGCAAGTCTCTTCACAGCGCAGCTAAGAACAGAGAGGGGGTAAATGAATCCGTGATTTGGAACAATCTTCCTCCTGTCATTGGGGAATCTGTTAGTTTATCTTTCATTCGTAAAGCTGTTAAGACTCATCTTTGTCCATGTTAATTTCTTTTATGTGCGCTATGATCTTGATGGAAGAGCGCCTTATAAATTATAATTGTTATGTTATGTTGATGTTATCCGTTGCGAGACAAACATAATGCCTCTTCCCCTATACTCCACAAATTCCTGGTGACCCCCACCTTCTTAACTAGCCCATATATCTCACAGAGAGAAATACTTCATGATTCATGTTCGCACACTGAACGTAACATAATAGTGTCTTGTGGCCGATACTAAATATCACAGCGGCCAAAGACAGGCTCCCTGCACGGTGTCACAGCAGACATGTGTCTGTCTGAAATGCCGTAAATGATGTCAATTAATGTATCGTCCAATCCGCTAATGTCTTCACCATCTGGCCTAGTTAGACCTGATCTCTGTTTGTACCCTTTTCCCTCCGTGTTCAAAAAAAAAAAAAAAAAAAAAAATCACAGAAATTCTTGCCTCAATAAAAAAAAAGGTGTTCGAAATGAAATCAAATTAAATTGTTTGTCCTGTTTCTTCAAACCGCAAGATGAGGACTTTTGCTCAAACACTTTTTGTCACAGCGGGTTCATGAAAATGTTGGTGAACATTTTAGAAACGTGATTTTCAATTCTGATCTTGTTCGCAAAGTGGTGAGTTTTTCCTAACGTGTACCTGCTGATGTTTTATGCCTGAAATGCTGTTCTTGGGCAAAGCAATTTTCCTGAGTAAAGGGACGTTCACCCTCCTCTTAGTCTTGATAAAGTTCTCCAGCGAGTTGACCAATCATTTGGAACTATTCAACTGCATGTGTTGTGTGTGGTGGCACAACTAAGCACAGAACTATCTGTGTTTTCTGTGTATGCATTCACAACATGATATCATATTGCAGGCTGGCATAGTTGATCTACATGTATCGTGCAAAGTCACAGTGGGGGATATTTAATGGTCAGACAGTAGGAGGGTTGACTGTGTCGATGCATTCACTACATGATATCTTGTTGCAGGCTGGCATAATGTAATTAATCTATCATTAACAATAACAGTGGATGATATTGAATGGTCAGACAGTAAGGGGGCTGAAAAGGTGTGGAAGGATTTTCATATATGCCACCATTTTCATTGATGGCAATTAACCTTAGATGTCATTGGGCAAGGACGCCCTTCTTACATGTATAATAGAGTTCAAAAGATGGATATCTACAGGTACCCATTGCTAACGCTGTGTGTACATAGCTGTGCGTTTCCCTTGGTGTATCATTGCTTTAATTCTTAAGATGGCAGTTTGGTGATGTCAGTGCATAAGTTCTCTGTGTAATTCCAGTGTGAATTTTTTTGTTTTTTTATAATTTACCTCCTTAATGATTTGGCTGGCTACCAAATCTCGGGTGGAAAAAGATTTGAACCAGTTTCAGAAAGCCTGTAAGCAGCCATTTTCTGCTTAGCACCATTTTTATTTCATGTCCCCACTCCTTATTTAAGCAAAGCACAAGGCATGGTAATTTACCGGTGGTTCGTGTGGACAGATTAGTGATGCAACGAGCAAAGCCATTCTGAAGACACACATACACACTGTCAATTCTTTTTGATCATTGATGAAGTACATGTTTGCTTCCACACATTGTTCTGCTATAGCAAGTAACAAAATTTGCTTAGCGACAAACAGCTTTTGGGGCCCTGGCTATATTTCATACCTGATTGCTTACAGTAAGCAAAGCCAAAGGAACGCTGATTCGCTGTGTTTCATGTAAGCAGATCGAGTGACGCAACAATAGACCTTTATCATGCTGCCATAATCTTGATCATGTTCCCTGTAATCAGTAACAGTAATAGATGCTAATACTCATTGTACAAAAAGGAACCGGACTATTTGCCCTTCCAGCCTTGCTTTGGGTTCATTGATTTGAATGGGAGAAAATCAAGATCTGGTCGCACCCTGGTAAAGGTCTATACAAATCCGTTCTGAACACACATTCCCATTTTTGCATCCCTGTAAAGATTTATTTTGTTCTTTCCTTTGTAGACTGTGTACCCCAAATTCCTTTTGGAACATCCCTATCTTTAGAATTTGTGTAAACCTATTGTTCCTGTTGTCTTCAGTCCAAAGATCATAGAGCGCCGTAGGCGCAAGATGGGGAACTGGGCCTTTATCTACTGTTAAAAAGTGAAATACGAATGGGCGCCATTTCGGCAAGTGAATGCCTGTGTTTCCCATTGATAGCAATTGTCTACACTGGTCCGTACGTATCAGTGTTGTATCAATAGAGTCACTTGCCGAAATGGCGTCCAGTGAGATTTCACATTTTAGCCAGAGTTCCCCATCTTGCGCCTTCGGCGCTCTATAATCTTTGCTTCAGTCTCCACTAAGTAGCGAATATTTAAACGCACACACACATTGTCAATTCTTCTTGATCATTGATGAAATACACTTTTGCTATATAAGCACATAAATGTGCTTAGCAATAAACTGCATTTTGAAAATGGACCCTGGCAATACAATATTCAATATTCAATTCATTTGTTGTCCATTTAAGAAATATAAAATGGAAAATTTACATATCTTAAAAATTGATGAAAGCTCCAAAGCAGAACATTATATTATTAAAATATATAAGATAAACCACCAAAAAATAAATTATAAAGGCCTTATATCATTATAATATTATAAATTTATAATTTATAATAACCATGAGGTTGGGTCTGACCAGGAAATAACTCTAAATATGTAACTGTAATCACACTATTTTGTTTATCTCTGATTTGCAGGAGAAGCAAGAGTTGGTCGAACCAGTGGAATATGAGGAACACATTCTGAAAAATCGAAACGTTATCAACAACGACCCGCTACGCTCTCTCATTGTGTTTCCATACGATGATGTATCGGTAAGTTTACGCTGTCTGACTTCCTTTGCTTGGTTGAGAAAACAAAACTAGAGCCAGAAATTCATAGCCATGACAGAAATACAGGACTGTGGCTTGTCAGAAGTTTTCCTGATTTCAGGATTTACAAAAAATAATAAAATTTGACTTCAAAGATTTTAGCATGAAATCAAGGGAAGAAAGCTGTGGCCGGGATGTCTTCAAATCTCTAGTTTGTCCATTTGTGGTGATGTAGAGAGTCTGGAAATCCTCTAAAATGTAACAGAAGTTCTGGAAAACTGAAAAGGGCCTTCGCAAATGAGTTCTAAATATAACACCAAACCAAGAACAACAACGGTTATGCAGGTCAGAGGTCACAACAGCTATTAATTATCTATTACTGACAGGTACATAAATGCAGCACCTGCACATAAAAGGGAAAGGCTAACCAAAGTGTGCATACATGCACATAACATGGCTTGAAAATGAACGATGAGTTTGACAATGGCAGTGTTTAATTAACGGACAAGTAACAAGGTTAATTACGGTAGTAGTCCTCAACCTGTCAATAGAGAACATGTACATAAGTTTGACGTGAACATGCAGGCAGGCAGGCATTCTATTGCCAGGGCCAAATTTCGTAGAGCTGCTTAAACAAGAAATTGGTAAGCACAACAGAATTATGCTTACCAGAATAAAGTTACCAGCCATACTACCATGTCACATGTACAATTTGTAATTGGGATCCTGCTCATTTTTATCCTAGCAGAAAGTTTTAAGCAATATTTTGTGCTTAAGCAGAACTATGAAAGAGTGAACTTGTGCATTCCAGGGCATGTCCCGGCAGGCAAGATACTGCATTGGCCGCAGAGAAGTTTTTACACTTCATATCATAGTTTACTTATAACATCAAGAATTGTTTTTGAAAATAACAGCTGAACAAGTTTTCCCTTTCTTCATATCAAAAAGTTGTTAAAAAATTGTGCGTTGCAATCTCCATAAAATGTGAGATTTGTATGGTTTCTTCTACTGAGACGTGTGCAAATCTTGCCTGCAGAAAGTGATCTATACACCCATTGCTTTGTGGCATAATGAACACTGTGTGGACATTCCTTTGTCATCATGCAGTTAAGAATAAGAAATCTTTAAAACCACCGCCATTTCTACAACACAGTGTTTTCAGAACTGGTTTTCAAACACCCGATCCCTTTAATATAGTACTCGGTTTTGAGCTATTCAATGCCGTACAAAAAATGCTTCCTTTTTGAGTAAAACAAGAAGTAGTCCCGGCCGATCTCCCTACCTCCCCAGGTAGTGCTTAATAAGCAGGACAGTTCTTTTCACAACTAAGTTGTCTCCCGAAATCCGAAATCTACTTCGCGTTAGTAGAATAATAGCATGAAAAATCTACTGTATGTACATATATAGCAAAGTAGATATAATCACATGGTGTTACCGCAAACCAAATATATATTGATACCTCACCATGCAATGCCTTAAAACCTAAGAATATCTAATTCATGAAAACACTGTGTGGACGTGTGTAAGATCACACAGTGTTCCAAGTTCCTACACAGTGTGGACATCTTTTGTTATCAGGTCCACACTTCGTACGGAGCGCTTCAACACCTGTGTGCAGTGGTCTTCGGCATCACCTTTAAAGTGCAAACATTCCAAGCACACCAAGCCCACTCCTGACCCACTCTTGCAAGTAGAAACCCCGGCTTCAGGAACAATTATACATCATCTCTGAGATACAATCTCCTTCAGGCGATAATAACAATGCCCCAGTTCCCCCTCTCCCTTCCCCCCCACCCCAACTCCCCCAGGGAAGAAACAACCCTACCTGCTCCTCAAGACGCTACAGTGTCTTGCCTTATTAAAACCTGTTGACAAGTCCCTACTTAGCAGCCACATATCATTGTCGCAGCCGGCACTCGAGAAAACGGAACATTTATTACTCTAAAAAGGGTCCCTAGAAAGGGCCAGTTGAGTGCATTGATAATGGAACATCTGGACTGCATAAATTATCCAGCTTTTTCACAGGTTGGAGCGATCATTAATACATCGAGTGGATTTGTTGAATTTGAAATGAAAGGATACAAGATGCTGTAATGAGGGGAAGAAGTGAGGGGGGCGATATCCGCAAGGGGAGGAGGGATATCGGGCTTTGATGTGAGGGGAAGATGGATCTTGAGAGTCCTTTTTGAAGGACAAGACACTTCTTACATGTCGTCCGGGGGCGGTCGGGCTGTTCCGCATTCGGAATGTAGGGGCCTGACATTTGAGAGACATTTCTTAAAGACGACGTCTTAAAACCTCTCTGTTCCGGAGTGATTTCATCTGACTTCTTATAATTGCATTTGATATCAGTTTAATGTTTTTTAATGTAAAAGCCAGATGCTGCGGATCTTGGCAGACAGGAATGTGCTGGTGACCTCTCCCTTCTATAATTTGTGTAATATTTTAACTGTAGCTCTAATTGGGGACTTGTAGTTAAACTTTCAATTTATATAGGCCTACTCTATTGTAATTAATGAATGTCATGTACATACGGCTGATATTTTGCTTGTAGATTTCTATATGAGTTTTCTTTCTGTCAAAGCACTTTGAGACCTTGCAAAAGGCACTATATAAATACATACTCTATTTTTATTATTTTTAATATCAATTTGAAAGAAGTGGATCTTCACTTTCTGACATTGCTTCAATGCAGGCATGTACATGTACTCTTCCTACTTTAATCTGGTTTTTAGATTTTGGTGTGTTTTTGCCCCCACTAAAAATCAGCAACACTTGTTATTAAATACATGTAGCCTAGAACGTCTGTAAAAGCTTATGTACAGTAGGTCAGCCTGCGTACTCAGAGAAATTGTGCAATTTTTTTTTCAAAGGATCAACTATCATGCCTGCTAAATGTCTGTCTAATATTGTGCTCCTCTAATTTTTGATATCAAGAATATTTTCTTACTGTTCTTATGAATAGAAATTCTCCCCACTAATTGCCTCCGTCTTCTGGCTTTCCATTAATGCCTTGGACTTGATTTTTTCCCCGCAGGCGTCTACGATCCCACGACAATTACGGACTACAAAATCCACTGTACCTGAAGGGGCTCTCGGGGAGGCTTCATCGCTGTTCGTTAAAGAGGTAGACTCATCTCAGATCTGATCAATATCTCGGAATTGTTTGGTAGTTAAAGCGGCTGTGTCGTCATGGTTAGAGCAGGCCTGTGTCTGTGCATGGCAAATTACAAAGGGTGCCGTCTTTGTCAAACTGTGATGTGAAATATTTGAGATCATTGAAATATCAAGGTCATTGAGATTAGTAAGATATTTGAGATCTTTGAGATCATAGAGATCTTTGAGATCATACTGATCATTGAAATCAGTGAGGCCAATCTCATGGAGACCAGTGATACCTCATTGTCATTAACTCCATTGGAACAGCAATATCAGTGAGATCATTGAGATCGTAGGGTTCATTGAGATCATTGAGATCATTGATGTCAGTTTAATGTCAGTTTAACCATTGATTTCATTGAAATCATTGATGTCATTGAAATCATTGATGTCATTGAAGCCATTGAAATAGCAAGGTCATTGAGATCATTGACATTTTTAGGTCATTTAGATCATAGGGATTATTGAGATCAGTGATATCAGTGTAATCATTGATTTCATTGAAATCGTTGATGGCATTGAAACCATTGAAATGGCAAAGTCAGTGAGATCATTCAAACCTCTGAGATCATTGGTATAATTATAGGAATCATTGAGATCAGCGTGATCAGTGAAATCAAAGACACGTCCATAGGGTCCAATGCTAATACAGTATACAGACAAGGGTTTTTTTTTTCAGTTTTTTTTTTGACATCATAAAGCTTGACTTTTCAATCTTTCCTAGTTTTTTCCAGTAAAGGAAATGAGTTTTGAATTCCTAAGTGTTGTGTGTTGGGTCACAAGGATCCTGTGTGTATGGTTAAACCAAACATTTCCTGTGTTTATGCATGCTGCATTGACAGCCACATGCGCTCTGTGTTACTGCGGACAAACAAATGAGGAAATGACAGATCAAAAAAAAAAATTGCAATGTGGAAGAAAAACAAAGGGAATGTTTATTTTGGTATTTGTTACTTTTATTTACATTTTTTTTTACTTTTTTAGTATCTTCCACTCAAGGGCTGGCCTTCAGGACTGCCATCGTTTAGTTTTGTTGTTTAAAAAACTGCAGGAGTTATGGTTATTTATTATCATTTTTTACTCTCACAATGGTAGCCTACTTTCTCCGGTTAGTAAATTTAATAGTTAAAAAAGGTGCATCCCCTGAAGGTGATCCCTGTCCTGCTGCTTCCCAGGTGGTATCGTAGAGTTGGATGTGATCCCTGGTTGTGTGGCAGTTTCAGGTTGAATGGCTTCTGACTAGCACACCCCGAACAAAGATATTGACAAAATCATGAGACCGCCAACATAGGGCTAGATAGCTCAGTTTGTAGAGCGCCAGTATCATAGGCGTACAAGCCAGGGGGGCAAGGGGGCGAGGGGGGCAGTTGCCCCCCCCCCCCCCCAAGTCCAGCAAAACGTTGACAAAATTGGAGACAGAAGTATCGGTCTGGAGGATTGGAACTAATTTGAGCTTAATCAGTGAGCTTTCAGATTCAAACAAATCAAATTTTAGTTTTGATGAATTACCAATCCTGTACCTTGTTTATACTGTTGCTATCGGTCACAGCGGGAACCAAAACATTCTTCACAAAGACGGTATTTTAGCTTCTGGTTGACATGATTCGTCCAAGTTTTATATCTCTCTTTCTTTCTTTCTTGTCCCCTGTTCGTCTGGACAGTGTATCAACAGTTATTTGACAGAATGGAAAGTTATCAATCATAAATACGGCAGCTATGGAGGTCCGTTCCAAGATCTGCCGGGGTAAGTTGAACAAATATTTCACAAAAAATAATTTAATAATATGTTATTTTTATGATCCCTGTACTGCCACTTCCCAGGTTGTTTTGTACACTTGGGTGGGATCCCGAATTATATGGCAGTTTCAGGTTGAATTGCTTCTGACTGGCACCCCTGAACAAAGATATTGACAAAATAGGGAGACCACCAACATTCAGGCTAGATAGCTCAGTTAGTAGTGCACCAGCACGTTAATCTAGGGGTCGCAGGTTCAAGTCCTGTTCTGTTCAATTTTTCTTTGTTCACCCCAAAACTGAATTACAATTTACCATGTCAGTTTCCCGCGTGGTTTATTTCTTGATTTTAACCATTTTATGGACCGCTTTGTCTATGGGCGTCTCAAAGCGCTCGCTCATTTATATTATGTGTGCAGCTATTTTGAATTGTGTGCAGTACAGTGCAGAGCAGCATGTACCCAATACTGCACAGAGATAATGGGAGACTTTGGAACTCTAGGGGGCAGCAGATTTACCAGGGATGGATTTCACAAAACTAGTCCTAACTTATGACAAGTCCCATAAGTTAGACTAGTTACTCGTCCTAACTCTAGATAAGACTAGTCCTAGCACTTTGAGAAATCCACACCAGGTAAATTTCCACTGTTTGCGTACTTCTGAGCTTGCGCAAATTCCCAAGATCGACCAATTTACCAGGTAAGTCTGCTGCCACCTAGTGTCCTCAAAAGTCTCTCATTGCCTCCAAGACCCCTGGTAATTGCCTTGGTGCCCCTTGAAATGTACCAGTAGAGATATAAATTTTCCTTCACTCCTTTACTAGGGAAAACTGCCTTACCTTAATGATCTGTCCTCAAAGCCGATTTTACCTTGAAAAATGAATCCAAATGTTGAACTGCTATTTTAGTATGATGACCAAAGTTATTATTAACTTTCAAATGAGATATTGAACAAAAAATCCATCAAAGAATAAAGACTGAGTAATTAATTTTAAAAATACATTTTTGTGTGGAGCACATTAAATAAACTTGGCGCGCTGCCTGCTCACTTTCAGCCGAGTGCCTTGAGACACAGAGACAAAATGTCGGGGAAATGACATTGTAGCGTACTGTAGTGAGCTTGGCCATCATACACATTTTCTCGTTGGGTGGTTGGCCAGGATAATCATTTCAAAAACACCATTTTTATAGCCATCTACAAGGTCAATAGAATAACATGCTCTTCTAAATTTTGTTTGCTGGAATTAGTTAATTACCAAGGTGAAATCAGCTTGAGCATGGATCGTATAATATCTTTAACAAAGTATCGGCCCCGTGCAACCCATGAGGGCGCTGTTGATGGACAATTGCTAGGGTGGGTAGGGGGCTTATTAGATTGGGCTAGTATGGAAGTGTCGAGTGGGGTGGAGTGTCGTGGCCGAGCAGTATAGATCTCCGTACTCAAGTTCTGGTGATGTCGGCAGCAGAATGTGGGTTCGAATCATGGGTGTGGCACTTGTGTCCTTGAGCAAGACACTTTACCGTAATTGCTTTGTCCTTTGGATGGGACATTAAGCCATAGGTCCAGTGCACTAGGAATTGTTAGTGCACGTAAAAGAACCCAGAACACTTACCGTTGAA
Source organism: Marthasterias glacialis (assembly GCA_911728455.2). Classification (NCBI taxonomy): domain Eukaryota; kingdom Metazoa; phylum Echinodermata; class Asteroidea; order Forcipulatida; family Asteriidae; genus Marthasterias; species Marthasterias glacialis. The sequence goes on along the minus strand of OU452233.1, from coordinate 10,038,135 downwards.
GAGTAGGGGTTTACCCCGGTGTTTCTGGTTCACATAGCAAGCACCTTTGTGTACAGGTTTCCTCAGGCTTGAGAGCTACAGTGATTAAGTTCACTTATGAAGCATCTTTGGTTTCATTACCAGAAATATATAATAATAATACTAATAATAAGTCAAACATGATCCAAATAAGAGATTTGACCTCTGTTTCTTGACCCTAGCTACCAGAAGGAGGTGGGCCCAGAGGCACTCCAGCCCCAGGTTTATGAAATCGACGAGGAAGACGATAGCAAGGAGACGACGGACAGCAAACCCTCTGGAAATATCTACATGCAGGGATTCCTCTACAAGACACCCTTTGGACAGCAGACTGGGCTTATCAGGGTAAGTCATGAATATTCAATAACACACGGTGCTGGGTATCCTGATCGTAAATGTAACGTCTTATAAGCCACGCCCACTTCACACAAACTGGCTTCACTGATTACCGGAAGCCCATAGTAGTTGCATTGAGTTAAGTTTCCTTTGATAATTTATGCAAGAAAAAGTTTGATTGTTTGACTTGGCTTTTTTACACACGTTCTTCTAAGACTAAGGTCCTCTCAGAATTCAAAGTTTCTGTGGTAAGAAATGGTTTTTAGTCAATGAAATGTGTGCTTTTTGTAAAATTACATACAAACGTGTGCCAGCTTTGGAGCCGAAAGCAGCGAAAACTTTGGTTGTGCAGCAGATAACCAATGTGTGTAACACAATGAGTTACCAACAGGATACATACTGTACATGTACATGTAGATCTACTTCATAAAAACAATTTGGGCTAAAAAAACCAACAAACTTAAAAATATAGTTCCACAGATTACCGGTTGCAGAGTTGAGACCTGATGTCATGACTAAAGTAGTTGGTTCATGCAGGATTGAATTCGGTCAACTTCGATCAAGGAGCCAGTTCGATCAAGGACCAATGGTTAACTAATGGTGGGTTAGTGATGTACGTAGCGCATGCGCCCTGAAGTTGAAGTACGAACGACTCTAGTCATGTCACGTCCATGTGACCATGAGAAAACGGTAATATCAATGTTTATCACTTTTCTGATAGCTGGTCCCCTCTGCACTGTGCTTATGAAAACGGCTATTAGTAACCAGCAATGCAACCAACCTCGATAGTCTGGTCGCAAATAGTCGACTAGACTAGTCCAACCATCGTTGACAAGAGAGAGTTCGATCAGAGTTAGTCGAACTATGGTTAACTGTGATCCTTGATCAAAACTTGCTCTTACATGTGGCCTGAAATCAGACTTCTAAGATATCGTCTCCCATTTTTTTCTACCAGTGCAGATAAACTTTTGCAAAACAGCAACTTTATCAATATGCACATTAGGTTTCCAATGTTGACCGAGCGCTGTTAGTAATGGTGTTGTGTAAAAAAACTTTTTGGACAATAGGCTTGTTCTAAGAAGCTTTTTCTGTCTTATGAGTAAGCTGTCATCTGTGTCTAACCAACGATACAAATACATCTTATGTCACAAAGCATCCAGGCATTTCCTGCCCCAGTCTGGTACTGATGTCCTCTTCTACACCCCCCTCCCCCCCCCCAGTGTCCCTTCCGCTCTGCCGTCAAACTTATTTAACTTTCACAAACTCCATAATGAACACTTTCCTATGAAACATGACAAACTAATAGAAGAAGTGAAACATGTACCATTGTTAAAGAGACGATGGTGAGTGGGTTTGTTATGGTGTTGTCAATCTCAGAAATGTTGAATTGCAGTTTTATTATCTAATGAGGTTTGCGGAGACACCATGTACATGAAAGCTCTCTCTATGAGTTGTGGTGGTTCTGAAAAGAACAGGTAGTTTGACGATTCTGCTTTGCCTCGTGAAATGCAACTGTCCAGATTTCACCTTCAAACCATTGGTTCTGTATATGTACCTGTACCATGTTCATGTAGTCAGCAAAGCATCCTTATGGAAATATCACACCAACTTGTGGGTACCAGATGCAGCTACTAACCACGCCAGAAACACCGGGCGAACCCCTTCTCTTAGTGATAAGTGTTTCTAGGTTCTTTTACATGCGTTGATAGATATTGATACAACACACAGGACCTACGGCCTTACATCTCATCTGAAGGACAAAGCAATAATGGTTAAGGACACAAGTGTCAAGACCGGGTCTGAACCAACACTCTGCTGATCAGAAACACTAGAGCTTGAGTCCGGTGTTCTTAACTGCTCGGCCCAACCAGCCACAACTCAAAGCAAAAGCTTTCACATTTCAAATTTCACTTTGAAAGTCAAAGAGTTTCATATAAAATGACATTTTACACCATTTTAACGTGATGTTAGAGACTTATAATTTTTTCCACTTTCATAAGGTTCTCCCCAGGATTTTTCAAAACTGTTGGGCATTCTGGACCCAAATTTTGAAAGTGTGGCCGAAGCACGCTGAATTGGTAGCAGGTCCATGGAATGTTTTTATTTAATGTTTGTGTTTGGTTTGAAAAGCTCTACTGTGCAATCTGGAGCATTTTAAAATGGTTTTATATTAGGATTTTGTGTGAACTCGATATTAAAATCTATAAAAAAAAAAAGTTTGCGTATCGGCCGTAATTTCAGCGTATCGGCCCGTAAATGGCATGTATCGGCCTGATACGCTAGCTTGTGCATGGGTAGAACCCTGACTGTATCTGTTTGAAAATGAGTGCCTCACAAAACTGAATTTGACCTTAAATTCACTACAATAAACATCATGCCTGCTGCAAACGTGACTCACTCATTATGACAAATAGGAGAACATACTCACACAATCATTGCTCGTCATGTACTAATAATGTTCACTACATTGCAGCACGGCTCCGAGAGAAAATGTCAATCTATGTTAACGTTCAAGCTCATAATGTCAGGGGTGATTTCGGTGTCTCGTAATAACCGACGACGCCAGAAGGACCCCCTTATTTTCACTCAAGCTGCCACGACCGTTCAGCATCAAAACCAGATTTTGTAGTCGTGACTTCCTGAAACCTGAAGGGAAGGAGAGGGGGGGGGGAAAAAACCTCCATGAATGGAATGGGAAGCGGGTGGAAATTGGAAAGTCATAAACGGAAGTAAAGTACAAAATCGTCAGGCGTGGACTTTCATTTTTGATGGGGGGTAAACCCTATTTTTTCCTTCATAAAAATGACCTTCAATTACTACTTGTATATCAGCATGTGTAGGGAATCGGAGTCATTACCATATCAGCATATATTATCGAAGCATTTTGATGAGTTATGCTCAAGACCAGGGCCCAATAGACCAATCCATTAAGCCCTGCCCCCTTACGTGTTGACCAATCACAGCCTTGATTATGCCACCGAAAGTAATAAAACGCAGTTTTTATATAGCGCTTTATCACACCCTATGGGCGTCTCAGAGCGCTCAGAACTTTTTCCTGCAAGGTATGATGAGTTACGTTTTTGAAGTATGAGACCTGTTCCTTTACATAGCACCATGTAATGGTTCACAAGGTGCTGTGGCGCAATCTGCAGCCGATCAAACCAGTAACACTGGGGCGAACCCCTTCTCTTTGCGATAAGTGTCACTGTGTTCTTTTCAGGCATTACACAACACACAAACCAACGGCTTTACGCCCCATCCGAAGGACGAAGCAATAATGGTTAAGTGTCTTGCTTAAGGACACAAGTGTCACGACTGGGACTCAAACCCACACTCTGCTGATCAGAAACACCAGAGCTTGAGTCCGGTGTTCTTATCCGCTCGGCCACTCCACGACATAAGTCCGACAAAAAAAAACCTATTGGAAATTGTAAACATGTGTGCATGTACTTATAGCGCGCGTGTTCATATCGTGCAGTGTGGCATTGAAGAGACGCACATTGTGCTGCCCACGTGTACAGTGGTGATGTAGCCAATGCTGTGATTGGTCAATATCTTTAGGGGGTGGGGCTTAATGGATCGGTGTATTTCATAGAGCTGCTTATACACAAAAAATAGCTAAGCACAAAACAAGTTTGCCAACCAGAATAAGGTTACCAGCCAAAACACCATGTTACATGTACCATCTGTGATTGGTGTCCTGCTTATTACTTGCTAAGCAGAATCTTTTAATCAATATCTTCTACTATGAAATTGGACCAAGGATAATGGACAGCAATGGATGCCATGATCTTCATTGCCTCCACAGTGTACATGCATATAATTTAACACCTTAATGAAATATTCCTTCATTCTTCTAAACAGCTCCATGACATGAAGTTGATTGCTCAATTTGAATTCCTCAGACTACACCCAGTGTTGCAATGCCTTGTGGTTATTGGGCAAGCTTTTTCTTGAGCAGTTCCATTAGAAACGACAAGTACTTACTTGTATGCACAATTCTCAATGAAATGTGTGTCACATTGATACCATTCTTTGCTGATCTGGAGGTTGCAATGCAAAAGCTTGCCCCGAAACCATGTGACATAGCAACACTGGATTTAGTCTGAGGAACTCAAGAATGCTCATTCACTTGTGACTGAAGAAGGCATTGTACCAGACACCATTCATATCTACCTTGCAAAGGACTTATTCAGCCCCAGGTTTTTTTTAAACTAAATAAAGACAAGTAAATGGCTTTATCAAATGGATCACAACTTCCCGTTGACAGCAAATCCATCTTTAACCCTCCTAATGTCTGACCATTCAGTATCATCCACTGTGGTTTTGAATGATAGATAAACTGTGCCAGCCTGCAGAATGATATCATTTTGTGACGGCCATTACACAGTCTGTACATGTACACAGTTGGTTCTGTGCACAGTAGTGCCACCATACACACCTCTTGTAGTTGAATGGTTTCAAATGGTTGGTCAACTCGCTGGAAAATTCACAGTGGTATTTTTTGGTATTATTCTTTACAGGCATTCAAGAGGCGATTTTTCTACCTACGCCAGCTTGGAGACAAATCTTTCTTACTTGAGTATCACAAGGATGAGAAGAGTAACTCTGCTAAGGGAACCCTATTCCTGGATTCCCTCGTTGATGTCATCAAGGTAGGTACAGTCAGGAATCCCTTACTGTCATCCTCCCCAGTCAATATTACAGCTTCTGATATAACAACTCCTCACAACTTGCTAAGGAAACCCTATTCCTGGATTCCCTCGTTGATGTCATCAAGGTAGGTGCAGTCAGGAATCCCTTACTGTCATCCTCCCCAGTCAATATAACAGTTCCTAATATAACAACTCCTCGCAACTTGCTAAGGGAACCTGGATTCCCTCGTTGATGTCATCAAGGTAGGTCCAGTCAAGAATCCCTTACAGTCATCCTCCCCAGTCAATATACCAGTTCCTAATATAACAACTCCTCGCAACTTGTTAGGGAACGATATTTCTGGATTTCTTTCATTTATGTCATCAAGGTAGGTTACAGTAAGAAATCTCTTACAGTCATCCTCCCCAGTCAATATAACAGCTCCTAGTGTAACACCTCGCAACTTGCTAAAGAGACTTATTTTTAGACTCCCTCTTTGACGTCATCAGGGTAGGTTACAGTCAGGAATCCTTTACAGTCATCTTCCCCAGTCAATATAACAGCTCAGTGATAAGCAACACCAATTACATAAAGCTCCAGATTGAGAAACACTCCATTAAAACTACTTTAACGGTTCACTCACTGAGCCAGTCCATTTAACAACTAAAAAATAGTGAGTATATCTTCTCGTCCTGACTTAACAAATTGTGTAAATATAACATGGAGCTCCAGATGCAGGACAGGGTCAATAAAACAGTGCAACTACCTAGGCAGTCAATATAACTTATTTTCCAAACATGCAAGCAGAGAAATGCATCATGGAGCTCTAGATGCAGGATCAGTCAATAAAACTTCTTATAACATTACAACTACCTGGCAGTCAATATAACAATTCTTATTCAGTCAATATAACTTCTTTTCCAGACATGCAAGCAGAGAAATACATCATGGAACACTAGATGCAGGACCAGTCAATAAAATCTCTTATAAACATTACAACTACCTAGCCAGTCAATATAACAATTCTTATTCAGTCAATATAACTTCTTTTCCAGACATGCAAGCAAAGAAGTACATCATGGAGCACTAGATGCAGGATCAGTCAATAAAACCTCTTATAAACATTACACTACCTAGTCAGTCATTATAACAATTTTTATTCAGTCAATATAACTTCTTTTCCAAAAACCAAGTAGAGAACTACTTCATGGAGCACTAGATGCAGAATCAGTCAATAAAACCTCTTATAACATTACAACTACCTGGCAGTCAATATAACAATTCTTATTCAGTCAATACAACTTATTTTCCAGACATGCAAGCAGAGAAATACATGTAAATCCAAAAACCTCTCAAACAGTCCAATTACCTAGCCAGTCAATATAACAATTCTTATTCAGTCAATACAACTTCTTTTCCCAGACATGCAAGCAGAGAAATACATGTAAAAACCTCTTAAACAGTCCAATTACCTAGCCAGTCAATGTAACAGTTCTTATTCAGCCAATACAACTTCTTTTCCCAGACATGCAAGCAGAGAAATACATGTAAAAACCTCTCAAACAGTCCAATTACCTAGTCAGTCAATATAACAATTCTTATTCAGCCAATACAACTTCTTTTCCCAGACATGCAAGCAGAGAAATACATGTAAAAACCTCTCAAACAGTACAATTACCTTGCCAGTCAATGTAACAACTCTTAATCAGTCAATATAACCTTTTTTTGCAGACTGGCAAGCAGCGTAAATATGGGATAGAGCTGCAGATGCAGGACCGGTCAGTCCAGAGTGTTGCTGCTGAGAACCAACAGGAGATGGACGACTGGTATAATGCCTTCAAGAGAGTCATCGACCTACAGAAACAAGAGTCCATCTCGGACAAGCAAAGCATGTCGTCTATGGAAGACTTACTCGATCAAGGTGAGCAAAACTGTTAAGCAAATGTCAATCCGCTAAGCACAGAGCCAGTCACAAAGCCGTAAAAAAATTATGTTTCTGAAGTTTTTTTTCACTTTGCAATAATTAGCTTGAATCAGTCACAAGCAATGCACATTAGAGCATTTTGTGTTCTTAACGTCTGCGAAAAAAGAACACAAAATGTGTAAGTATGCAAAGCTCCCTCTTTTATAGCAGGAACAGTTCACCAGCTTCATCGAATATAAGTAGTATAAATAAATAAATAAACAGACTTAAGACAGTGAACCCAGATGTTCCATTTGCAAGAATCTTGTTTTATATGCAAGAGTTTCCCAAACAAATCTTAAATCCACTTTGGCAAGGGGCTACAAGGAAGAAAAATAAGACCTATAACTCAGGGGAGCTGAAGGTAGGACTTGATATTCCTCTTAAAGCAGTCTAGATTGTAGGATGGAGGGAAGCATGCGCCGGGCAAGGAGTTCTGAAGAGATGCAGTACATGTATGCCAGAAAAGCGCTATCCTGTTTGTAAGTGTGGCGTATTTCCACCGTGAGCCACGCCAACTTCACACAAACTGGCTCCAACGAGTGTGGCATAGTTCCACTGTGAGCCATGCCCACTTCACACAAACTGGCTCCAACGAGTGTGGCGTAGTTCCACTGTGAGCCAAGCCCACTTCACACAAACTGGCTCCAACGAGTGTGGTGTAGTTCCACTGTGAGCCAAGCCCACTTCACACAAACTAACTCCAACGAGTGTGGCGTAGTTCCACTGTGAGCCATGCCCACTTCACAAAAACTGGCTCCAACGAGTGTGGTGTAGTTCCACTGTGAGCCAAGCCAACTTCACACAGACTGGCTCCAACGAGTGTGGCATAGTTCCACTGTGAGCCAAGCCCACTTCACACAGACTGGCTCCAACGAGTGTGGCATAGTTCCACTGTGAGCCAAGCCCACTTCACACAAACTGGCTCCAACGAGTGTGGCATAGTTCCACTGTGAGCCATGCCCACTTCACACAAACTGGCTCCAACGAGTGTGGCGTAGTTCCACTGTGAGCCATGCCCACTTGACACAAACTGGCTCCAAGGAGTGTGGCGTAGTTCCACTGTGAGCCATGCCAACTTCACACAAACTGGCTCCAACGAGTGTGGCGTAGTTCCACTGTGAGCCAAGCCCACTTCACACAAACTGGCTCCAACGAGTGTGGCATAGTTCTACTGTGAGCCAAGCCCACTTCACACAAACTGGCTCCAACGAATGTGGTGTAGTTCCACTGTGAGCCAAGCCAACTTCACACAAACTGGCTCCAACGAGTGTGGCGTAGTTCCACTGTGAGCCATGCCCACTTGACACAAACTGGCTCCAACGAGTGTGGCATAGTTCCACTGTGAGCCATGCCCACTTCACACAAACTGGCTCCAACGAGTGTGGCGTAGTTCCACTGTGAGCCATGCCCACTTCACACAAACTGGCTCCAACGAGTGTGGTGTAGTTCCACTGTGAGCCAAGCCAACTTCACACAAACTGGCTCCAACGAGTGTGGCGTAGTTTCACTGTGAGCCATGCCCACTTCACACAAACTGGCTCCAACGAGTGTGGTGTAGTTCCACTGTGAGCCAAGCCCACTTCACACAAACTGGCTCCAACGAGTGTGGCGTAGTTCCACTGTGAGCCATGCCAACTTCACACAAACTGGCTCCAACGAGTGTGGCGTAGTTCCACTGTGAGCCAAGCCCACTTCACACAAACTGGCTCCAACGAGTGTGGTGTAGTTCCACTGTGAGCCAAGCCCACTTCACACAAACTGGCTCCAACGAGTGTGGCGTAGTTCCACTGTGAGCCAGGCCCACTTCACACAAACTGGCTCCAACGAGTGTGGCGTAGTTCCACCGTGAGCCAAGCCCACTTCACACAAACTGGCTCCAACGAGTGTGGCGTAGTTCCACTGTGAGCCAAGCCCACTTCACACAAACTGGCTCCAACGAGTGTGGCGTAGTTCCACTGTGAGCCAAGCCAACTTCACACAAACTGGCTCCAACGAGTGTGGCGTAGTTCCACTGTGAGCCATGCCCACTTCACACAGACTGGCTCCAACGAGTGTGGCATAGTTCCACTGTGAGCCATGCCCACTTCACACAAACTGGCTCCAACGAGTGTGGCGTAGTTCCACTGTGAGCCAAGCCCACTTCACACAAACTCGCTCCAACGAGTGTGGCGTAGTTCCACTGTGAGCCATGCCCACTTCACACAAACTGGCTCCAACGAGTGTGCCGTAGTTCCACCGTGAGCCAAGCCCACTTCACACAAACTGGCGTAGTTCCACTGTGAGCCACGGCCACTTCACACAAACTGGCTCCAACGAGTGTGGCGTAGTTCCACCGTGAGCCAAGCCCACTTCACACAAACTGGCTCCAACGATTACCAGAAGCCCACAGGAAATGCACTGGGCAAGGGTTTCTTTGAAAATTTATGTATGCAGAAACATAGTTTTGGGACTTGCCTTCCCAGTAATGTTTTGCAGAGTCTCAACGCCTTGTCAGAATTGTCAGTTTCTGTCAGAAGAAATGCCTATGAATGATGGGAATGAGTGATTTGGGGTAAAATTGCACACAAATGTATGCCAGCTGGAAGTAGCTAAAACCTTGTGCGCAAAGCAGACGTGTGCGTGCGTGACGTATTGACTTGCCAACAGGATTTGAATGAGTCTCTGCGTAGCTAGAGTGTATGGGTGAGAACGGGCAGAAAGCCTGGTTTCATGCTCAAACACCCTGATAGGAGGTGCCAAGTTGGTTAGACCGGTGGAACATTTACCGTGGTAATATATCTGTAGAACAGAAAGAGGCTGGACTTTCTTAACCTTGGCAAACTGCATTCATGTAAAATAATTTTGAGAACAAGTGATTTTAAACATCATGTTTTTTTTCGTCTTCGTTTTAGGAGAGTACGCTGATGATCCCATCCCCTCCCCTAACCAATCAGAGTCTCAGAAAATCCTTGAGAAGAGTAAACATCCCGAGCTTCAAGGCTACGGGAAGGAGACGGAGAAAACAAATTCACAGAAACGCAAGGAGAACAGGAATAACGTCTTCTTGCTCTATCCAAGAATGCAGGTGAGCTTGGGCTCGTACCCGTAGCCCATCAAAGTGAAACGCGGACACTTTCAAGATCGGTGGCTGGAGAAAGATTCATGTCGCCATCCCGATTTCTGAATGGATTTGTGTTCGAATGAGGTGTAAATGAGAGAAAAAAGTCTGAGCATGAGTACATGTCAAAATACTGATGAACACAGATGAAAACCCAAAAAATAATACTAATAATATTACTCAGTTCTTATATACACCAAACCGAGCAGGGCTCGTTTATGGTGTTTTACACACAAGACAGAACCCGAGTCCGTTGCACTAGACCACTCGGTCACAACACCCCTAAACTACAGGGATGAGATTCCTCCGATTTTAAACATTTTTGTTGTGGATTTGTTTTTTTATTTCATTTACATACATGATACATCCAGGCCCTTGTAAAGCCATAACACAGTACATGTACTGTATTTTGACTACACCAAGGTGCTTGCCCCATCTACATTTAAAGACAGAATGTTGCTATTGACATGGGTTATCTTGTGGTTGGTAGTTCGTGGATTTTTCATTTTCACCCACTCTCATCCCTGATATTAGCATTTTATAAAAGTAATCAAGTACTACAATTTAGAGTTAAAGCTGAGTGTTCTTGAGTAAGAGATCAAGTATTGGGTGGAATCGATTAGCTTTCCCGGGTTGACCCAGGTCTGACCCAAATGCATTGGAATAGCTTTGACATCATTGTCGTGGCTCACCTGGGTCAGACCCAAGCAACCTGCTCATGGGTGAGCAGGTTACTTGGGTCTGGGCTCGATTTCACAAAGAGTAAAAATTGATCTTAAAGTGCAAATCAATCGCAATTGCTAAGCAAAGTGTGATGTCACAATACAAATTACTATGGTAACACTGACAACTCATCTTAAGATGAATCTGAGTGCTTTGTGAAATCAACCCCGGACCTCGTTACATGACGTCACAAAAAAAAAACTTTCTCAATGGCCGCCATTTTCTTGTTATTCAGTGGGATACTTACGAGTATGAATCTAAGGACTGTAAGTAAAGATTTTACTGCGGTTTATTTTCATAAGTACATTAGGAGTACAAGAATGAAATAAGTACTCAGGGGCCGATTTCACAAAGAGCTGTGTACCTGCATTTATCGAATTTGTTTGTCGCGCATTGACGAGTGGGTGTCTTTAACTCTCATTTGGTTTTGTTGTAATACTTCTTTGTGATTTTGCTTTTTGTACATTTATGTTCTTTTTGGTCAAATAAAATAATAATAATAATAACAATCTCAATTGCTGTGCAAAGTGTAATGACCAGGTGTGGATTTCACAAAGCACTAGGACTAGTCTCATCTCGAGTTTGGACGAGTAACTAGTCCTAACTTATAGGACTATTTCATAAGTTAGGACTAGTCTTAAAGTTAGGGACTAGTTTTGTGAAATGCACCCCAGGCCTGAATTGCTTCGTCCTTGAAAGGGCAAGGGCACCAAGGCAGTGTCTTCTGGATAGAGGGCAAATTGTATATTTGTACTAGAACATTTCAAGGGCACCAAGGCAATGATCAGGGGCAACGAAGACAAGACAATTGCCTCCATTGCCTCCGTGAAGTGTAAGGCCTGAATGTCACAGTACAAATCACTATGGTAATGGCTGCAACTCATCTTAAGATGAATCTTAGTGCTTTGTGAAATCCACCCCAGTGGTGGATTTCACAAAGCGCTAGGACTAGTCTTATCTTGAGTTAGGAAGAGTAACTAGTCCTAACTAATAGGGACTAGTCATAAGTTAGGACCAGTCCTAAGTTAGGACTAGTTTTGTGAAATCCACCCCAGGATTCCTGACATGTTCTTCATCTGAGATTAATGCCTGGTTTTTTTCCTTTTGTTTTTTTGTGTGTGTTCCAGGGAGGAGAGAAAGTTATGACTGAGCCCGACTGTAAACCCTACGAGGAAGAATTTCCGAAGCGGTTCGTCGTTGAATTCCAGAAACTCAGCTTCAAGTTGTCTGCTGCCCTCAATAAGGATGGAGAGCCAGTTGAGGGCACGCCAGAGAGAGCGGAAAATGTAAGTCTCCATCAGGAAGCATATAATATTCGGTACAAGTCGAGGCAACTCAAAATGAGGCTGGCAGTATGGGAAAAAAACTTTCAGGAGATTTTTTTCTTCAGTCTATTTCACTCTCTTACCCAAATAGCCACTACTCATCTGTCGTGGCTGTTTGGGTAAGTATCATTCGTAGACTCGTCCCACACTACTGTGGGGGGAATTTTGGGGGTTAACAAAGACAAATTGACTGGAGCGGGATTTGAACCTGGGACCCCCGGCTTAATGTACCAACGCTCTACCAACTGAGCTATCCAGCCCTAATGTTGGCATTTTCCCTTAATAGTCAATATCCTTGCTCTTAAAATTTTGTACATTTTTCTTGTAACTTGACCTCTGGTCGCTATGGATTAAAAGAAAAAAAATGTTTAGATAAATGAATGAAAAAACAAGCTAGGAGGATTGACTGCCTTGCCCCCTCTTTCTAACGCACTGTCTTAACTCCGCCCCGTAGATTGAGCCATTCTTCACTTCCATGGCACTCTTCGACGCCCGTAACAACCGCAAAATATCAGAAGATTTCCACATTGACCTGAACAATCATGTCATCCGATCCCTCCTGGAAAAATGTCGTGACATGCCTAACGGCTCCTCGGCACCAGGGCCGAGCGGAGAACCCAGGAGATCGAGTACGTTACCAGACGTGACCGGGCTGGATGAAAGCTGGCTCAAGTACCCACTGAAGGTAAGTCTCAAGAACCGGGGCCTAATCTCATAAAGCTGTCAAGCAGAAAATGGTGTTGAGCAGATTTGTCTGCTCAGCAAAAATCAGCAGGGAACCAGTCACAGACAATATGCACTACATTGTATTTTGGCTGGTAACCTGTTTCTGCTAATCAAGAATGTTCTATTTCTGTGAATTGTCCAAATCTGAATGTAAATTAACAACTGAACCTTTAATTTCCATGAAAAGAACATTAATGATAAAAAAAACCAAAAGAATAATAAAAATGCTTATACAACGCCCTGTAGGCCTCTAAGCGCTTTACATAAAAAGAAGCAAAAATCAAGAAACACTGTACGTATTGTATCATGCGCCACACTCCGTATATGGACAGTGCAAAATATCATTCTAAACTTTGTGGGTTGAACATGCTGCTCTTCATAAAATAATGCTCAAAGTTGTATTATCTTCCAGTTGGCCAGAAGATAAATTCGATATCACACGCGCGCTTGTGGAATATGGGTAAATATAGCGCTTCTTCGGCCTCATGGGATATGGGATACAGGAGTGCTATATTTTCCCGCGTATTCCAATCGCGTTTGTGTGATAACTAATGATATACCCCAAATCACTGAGTCAAAATTCCCGCCAACTTGGAATTCAAAATAATCTCGACGAAAACAAAGGTGGTTTCGGTGGCTGGCCGAACCACCCCCCCCCCCCAAAAAAAAAAAAAAACCATGAAACAAAATGTATGCATAATTAATTACACAAAAATAACCAAAGAATAATCTGAATAAAATCATATGTAAACTTCAGTATTAAGTGTTGCTACATATATATGTTTTGTCATTTCAGGCCATTTTCTCCGTCAAGAAACCTCATTCAGATATTTACCTGGTTATTAGAATAGAGAAGGTGTTACAAGGGAGTATTACACAATGTGCCGAACCCTACATCAAGACCGGGGACACAGTTAAGGTAAGTGATAGTATGCATATTCTTTCTCTCTCTCTCTCTCTAGTCGACAGGGGTCAGAATCATGTCGAGATTTGCCCGTTCGTGTCTATCCCTCATCAAGTTAGGAAGATCAGTTCCAAGCACCCTGATGTCCCTTTAGCAACTACATCTATATAGCCAAAGGTTCTACGAAACCAAGATAGGACACTCTGTTCAGAAATATGAAACGCAAAACTGGGGCGCCCGCTGTCGTTTGGTAGGTAAAACCAAAGATTGTTTGCACAATAAGTAGGGCCTACCAAATGGAAAAACTTACGCCGAATGATCCCACCAACTAAAAAAGGTGGAAGGCAGATCGAAAATTCGGTGTTCGGCAATAATTGGTGTCAGTAATCCTTGCAAAATTGACACACGGGGAAGGGCGCCATCACGCGGGAGGTATAAAGGCGTTACATCTGCTACCGTGAAAAACGGCACGAGTGTCCTATCTTGTGTTTCTAGTATCTTTGATATAGCTGAGCTTTTGTTTTCCCCCCATTCCTCCTTCCATGTTTTGATGACTAGGTGATTAGTTGAGAGACTGCTTCTTTGCTGTTCCTGTATAAGTGCCCTGCTAGGTTGAGACGGCGTTGTTGTATCTCACGGGACAGTTTTAGTTACAAACAATGAATGTTTATGAGTGCATTGGTGAGAATATTTTCATGAGTTAAAAGAAAGAGTTTGCCATTTTAACGAGGCGAAGCTGAGTTGAATGCATAAAAATAGAACCCGGAGAACTCTGAGCTCGATCGCCCTCTGTTGTCCCCTGTTGACGCGGCGTGTGAGACGTGTATGGTAAAATGGCGACGCACATAGACCGTTTCTACATGTTTTCATTGGTCATTGTTTATGACGTCTACCTGACATGTACGACTGTTTCATACCTGTAGTTTATGTGATGCATGTAACAGTCACGTAATATGCAAATGTTGCCATACACGCGTAAAAAAAAAGGCATACGCTCGTCCATAAAATGTTCTCACAATGGAAGCGCACGGATACTGACGCACTCAGCGTTCTCTGGGTTCTATTTCTATGGTTGAATGGAACATACCCCATCTTTTAAAGAGTGGACATATTCTCTCCATTGCACGAATACAAAAGCATTCCTGATTTGTTTTACACAACATCCAAGTAGATCTTTGTCGTTGGAGGACAAATTTACAACAAAACGTACAAGATTGTGTTCTGGTATATTGAGATTTTAGTTTGAAATGTTTTTGACAAGCAATCTTAATTTTGTAACTTTTTATTGACTTTATTTATTTATTTTTTTAAATTTGCTGACAGACTTGCCAGAAAGTGATGAAGCAGGCCAAGATATTCTGCAGTCGGATGGGCCAGTACAGAATGCCATTTGCTTGGACTGCAAGGTAAGACAAAGCCCTTAATGGACATGTGGCTGATGGCTCCAGGGGTACTGTTGGTGTATAGCCAGATGCAAATGATCTAGCCAGACACCACAGCCATATGTTTGGTCCAGCTTAAAATTGATTGAGACAACCTCATTCCCGTACCATATTGTCCCTCTCTTGTCGCTAATCCCTGGAAGGGAGACACTGACAAACAGCACAATGCTGATTGGCTGTCTAAAGTGCCTGCTTCACGCACAGGATTGTACCTGAAGGAAATGATATTAAATGTAGTCACCTTACACTGCATTTAAATGAACATGCTGAAAGTTCAAGGTGAGAGAGGGCTTCATGCCGAAGGCGTACAACTTTTCAGCTGATCAGAATCTTTCTGTTTTTTAATACAATGTTGCCATAGAAAACTGAAAAAACACAAAGGGTTGTGTGCTTGGCCATTTCCTCATTTGTTCAGCAATTTACAGAGTTGCACGTCTGTTTGCTGGCCACTAAAGTTGACCATAGAGTGGACCAAAGTAGACCATTGCCCAAAGAGCGCTTCAACCACAGGCCATATTTGGGCTTATTTATATTAGACAATAGACCTGATGCGCATGCCATCACTTGAGGAGGGCGCCGTTGCGTAGAGGTCAAAAGGAGGTTGTTCATTGGCCCATTCTGTGCGCCACGCGTATAAACCGGGGGAACTTCCACTGTTTCATCATCGGTTTACCACTATTAGATGGCAGGTGGATGACGTCAATGCAGAAGGTCTTTACAAGGATTCATTGAGTGAGATATGGGACGCAGACGTGCTATATTTTCCGTATTCCACGAGGAGGAGTGTGATAACAAATTTATCTTCCCGGCAACTTCATACCTTTTTCACTTGCGACGCGTGAAGTTTAACCGTTTTGAGCGTCATTTTATGAAGAGGAGCATGTTTATCGCGCAAAGTTTAGAACGTTATTTTTGCACTCTCCGTATACGAAACGTGACGCATGATACTCAAAGTACGCAGAGTGCAATATAGACTACTGGGAGTATAATATGGTTTATTATCACACTCCCGTTGAGCAATCTGATTGGAGGATTAGCGCGTACTGTAAAGATCAAATCTGATAACTAGCTTCCTTAATAAGCAACCATGTTAGCAAATCAGTTTAGCCCCAAATCTCATTAATCCCATGCATTACACTAACCTAGCTGCTGTCCAATCGCCCAATATATTAAATAAATTTGTATTGCTTTCCTGTGAATCGTCTGATAATCACAATACTGAACAAATTGGGGTTTCTGGTCATATACTAACTCCTTTTGTTCAAGTCTGATTCATGCCATGATACACCTGTTAATTGCAATCAATTAACTGACTGAGTCAGGTCATTCTTGATTTGTCCACCACCACCTCCCCCCCCCCCACACCCTCTGCCCTTTTCCTTCCATATGTCAAGGTACTTGATCTAGATCTTGTAATCCATCATCAGGGTTTAGTAAGATTTAATAAAATCAACTGCTGAACCACTCCCAGGAGTAATTAACAATTTCCCAGGGTGATACTTCGCGTGCCACATGCCTCGTGTCAGACCTAGTTCAACTCTAAAGTATTTATAACATGCTGATTAAAATGGGGGGAAGAAAAAATCGCAATCAGTAATTGTGGGTGTTGCTCCATGCAGGAATTCATTTGGATGGGTTATTGCTTCTTCTGTTTTTGAAAAAGAGCAGGCTGCTAATCGAGGCATTGAGACCAATACTATCTCACTTCGTGGCAGCGAAGCTAAAACAAGAAGTCCCCTTGATCCACTGAGGGAAAGTAGAAGTCCCTCGATGTTGTCCTATCTACTCAGAGGTTGTAGATAAACAGCAGGACAAGTTCTCGTCAGAACTGAGCTGTCTCCTGAATTGTGCTAATATACTCAGTGGCAGTAGACAAATAGGGCATGTTCACACAAGTAGTTAACTTCACTGCTAACTTCTCTGCTAAATATTCGCAGCGGGGGATCTTCGTAAAAACGGACTTAACTAAAAAATGCCTTGCGTTCACACGGAGTGCTAACTGCCGATAGCTGTCTGCAAAGGTCACAAAACCATAACGTCATCTTCCGGTTGTTTTCGCGCGCGCGCCCCTCGGTGTTTTTGTCTCCCCTGCTGGCAAAATGTGTCTCCCCGCTGTCAAAGCAGCGAGCTAGCGATCTTTATGGCCAAGTTCGTACGATTCCCATTTTTCGCGCGCGCGCCCCTCGGTGTTTTTGTCTCCCCTGCTGGCAAAATGTGTCTCCCCGCTGTCAAAGCAGCGAGCTAGCGATCTTTATGGCCAAGTTCGTACGATTCCCATTTCGTGGAAGCGGACCGGTATTGCCTGGTACTCGTGCCCCAAAACACATGCTGGGTACCAGTCAGGCTCAGCTGGTTTTTGTGCGAAGTTGGCCTTTGTTTTATTTCTGAAAATCACAAACATGGCTCCGAACATGAAATTTAATGGTTCTTTACAAGTTTTCGCAGTTATTTTGGCTGCGTTGAGAGTACGTACTAGGGCTGCTTTAGAGAGTGCAGATGAGGTGAAGTTGGGTGAAAAGACAAGAGAGTTTCGTCAGTGGTGGAAAAGGGAAATGGGTAGACGACTCCTTGGGAAGAAAAATACTCGGCTTCGTTTTTGGAAGTACATCTTGCGGCGAAAACAACATGTCGCATGTATTTTCCACGCAGTATCAGGAAGTGGTCTAAAGTGGCTAAGGTCAGTTGCGTTCACACGGCAAAATAGCGCTGTTAAAGTATCAAGTTTCACTGCTAAGTCGTAAAACTGAAGTTAGCAGCGGAAATTTTCGCTGCTAACTTTTGGAGTTAGCAGCGAAGTTAGCAGCGAAGTTAGCAGCGAAGTTAACTATTTTTGCGTTCACACGGTCACAATTTTTTCGCTGTTAGCTAGCAGCGAAGTTAGCAGCGAAGTTAGCAGCGAAGTTAGCTACTCGTGTGAACGTACCCATAGACAGACTGTTCTTAAAAGAACAATCCGCACAGCTATAGTAGATATTATCACATGGTGTTACCGCAAACCAAATTTACTTTAAACACAACCTACATCAATTCCAACAAAAGATCATTGCAAATATCATGGCTTACATTTTCCGATGTTGCCCAAGTTGGCATTCTACATTTCCAAAACAAAACAAAACTTCTGTTTCATACTTTTTTTGGCAGACAATTTTTACTGGAAAATTTTGTCAACAAAATATTAGCAATTTTCTTCGCGTCTGTGAAGATAATACAGAAATGAATGTTCCCTAAAGTCAGTTGCCTAAGCCATGGTCTAGAAGCCATAGCCTAGCCTGAACCATGTCTGATTCCATGGCTTAAGACATGGTTTAAGCTTTGGCCTAAGACGCAGCCTGGGTCGTCCATTAAATCACAGCCAAATAAACCAATGTTTTCTTAATGTTGGCCACAGCCTAAGCACTCCATTCAATCACAGTCTTATAAGCCAATTTTTGTCTTGATGGTAGACGTGTCTTCAGGGATGACTTTGGTGAACTGGATCTGAGAGGTGAGTTCACGGCTATGTATCGCCAGGAAAGCAACAAGCTGAGCAACGAGGATTTACTGAAGCAGCTTCAAGACATTAAGAAAAACCCTGAGAAGCTCTCCAAGCTGACTGAGATCCCAGGCACTCTCAAAGTCAGCATTGAACCTTTCTCCAGAATGCTGTCCAGTAAGTAGAACCATGCTTTCATACTGAGTACCTTTCGGTTCCCTCAAAGGTTCCTGCCGTAACCGATTCTTCCATTTTTTCCCATCCAGCCTGATGGGATTATTTACAGCTATGGCTGCAGCTAACGGTGGTGCTGTGGGCATCCTTCAAGGTTTGTTCACGTGATGATTAAGCGGCAGCCGCTAATTTGGACATGGTCTTAGTTTCTAAGATGGAACTGAGGCTAGAAAGGAGAAGATGGTCGGTCGCTTTATCCTTGTCATGAATTGAGAAACAAAACTACCATTAGATGTCTGGAAACCTGGCAAAGCTCGCCACAGATTGATAAAATCCCATATTACGAGCAGCGGAAGAAAACAGAAAGGAGAAAAACTCTAAAAAAGTTTTACTCATGCTTCTTAACCTTTCTTGTTAGATTGTCTGACATCATCATTGGTACCCACAATGCCTTGGCCCGAGACACCGATGACGCCCCCAACGCTAGAAATTGAAGAGTTTGTTCCAGAGAAGGGTCAGTTAGCTCACCCCTTCACGACCTACACCAATAATCTCTACGTCTACCCCATCCAACTTAAGTATGACAGTCAGAAGACGTTCACAAAGGTAAAGTAGTCATTACAAGAAAAAGGTGTGTTACTAAACTTGTGGCCATTTGCTAACCTCAGCTTGGGCTCCTGCTCCAACTTGGGCTCTGTCATCAATTTCAGAGCAGCGAGCATTTTGCACAGTGTTTTTGAAATCAAACGGAACCCTAAGGAGTGGTTTGGGAAAAAGCCCTAGCTCATTGTAGACCTTTCTGTTGTTGATAAACAAACCACACTGGTTGGCATGGACGGCCAAATGTAGTCAAACATTCAAGTCATGTTGACAGAGGTTAAGTCCAATTTCAACATTTTTGAAGACTTTCTGTTTAAAGAAAATACATCCCATTATTGGTTGGTTCGTGTCCAACAAATTCCAAACTCTTGAACATTTGTGTAACATTTTTGCAAACTGTGACTATCTGTTTTTGCTTTTCATTGATGGCTGCCCGTAGTTTCTCCATCTTAGTTGGCAAAAATTCAGGCTGTGACGTTGCAAAAGAAAGGTCTATTTCAACTGATACGAAAATAGTGCGATAATCCGGAGTCCTTCACAGAAGAAATGTAATCGTGACGTAACAAGGTGTTATGATCGATGACATTACAACATTTAACATTGGACCTTTTCGAAACCATGTCTTCATCTCCAGCTTAGGCCTTGTCTGCCTGTTTGAAGTCCCAAACTGAAAACTGGAATTTTTAAAATAACTGAAGGGCCATAATACTGTTAGTCAGGAGTCATTCGTGGATAGAATACAGTTAATACTTAAAGGAGGTGTGATACCAGATAAGGGAATCAAGTGACTTCGGCTCAGGTATGGTAGCTGGCTGCAACGATAATGTTGAAGAATAGGCCTTTTCGTCGGTTCAGAGCAGTTAGGACTTTAAGGACCTAGAAAGACCCAGTCTTCTCAGAGCAGAACAGACTTAAAAAAACATACACGCACAACTAGGTGTAAGTCCTTTCTGCTCTGAGCCGACGATCCGGCATGTTCGGGCCGTAGCCACTGCCAAAGCCATTGAAACATGAAACATTTAAGGTTTCCTTGTGTTTGTGTTGATCGAGGACACTATTTTTTTCATCATCAAAAATATTCTTTTCCATGGTAAAGTCGGTCATTTTGGTTTTCTGCAGGCGAGGAATATCGCTTTATGTGTTGAGTTCCGAGACTCAGACGATGAGGGAGCGCAACCGTTGAAGGCCATCTACGGCAGACCAGGGGGACCAATCTTTGTCACATCAGGCAGTGCAGCTGTACTACATCACCATCAGGTACCAGACTTCTATGAAGAGGTGAGTAACTATGGGTGTAGTCAGGCGGGTGTTGTCAAGGGAATAAAATGTCTTGTCATTGAAAAGACATCGACACGCCCAAAATGGCCTTGACACAACACGCTTGTTTTAAACCATTAGCCGTCAGAATTATCTTAACTGGTACCAGGCTGTCAGTTTCGGAGCAAAAGTAACAGACAGAAAATAAGTTCTAAAACCAAGAATCCTTTGCTTTTCTACTTGAACTGAACTAGCTCTGAGGTTTTTAGCACAGAGATTTACAGTTTTCCCACTGATAACTTCTACACGAAGACCCTCTTTCTTGGTCGTTGAGCAGTTACCCACAGCTGGTAATTGCCCGTGGCATGCTGGAAACACACTCACCTCCATGCTGAAAACTAGTTGAACTTCAACAACGTTGATTCTTGCTAAAAATAACCCAGTTGAGCCGAGATATTAGGCCTTACTTGTGAGGGGTAAAATGACGTGGAGGTACAACGTTTTTGAAGCGACGATATATTTGACGTCATAAATTGGACACGTTAGTATGGGTGAAGTCAGACGGTGTGGTCAAGGCCATGGTGGATCACTTCCAGTCGGCACAGCCCTACCCATACCAAGTAACAGACCCCATTAATGATGGGAGGGTGCGGTCATGGGTGTGGTCAAGTCGAATGAATTCTTTTGAAGACAACTTACTGTTTATCTTTAAACAGACATCCTTGCCTCTCTCAAAAGCCATTGGGTTGATGAACATGTAACTAAGAATTAAACTATGGAATGATTAGCTGACTTTATGAATATGTACCAGGATTTTTTTTTAATATATATATATATCAACTTTCCCCTCCCCTTCCCCAGATCAAAATAGCCATGCCCACACAGCTGAATGAGAAGCATCATCTGCTGTTTAGATTCTACCATGTTAGCTGTGAGGTAGGGAAAGGCACTGTCAAGAAGAGGGACACTGTGGACTCATTTGGTAAGGCACACTTCTTTTTAGAATCCCTGCATATTTCAGATTTTTAGCAACACACCAAGAAACTGTACGGCTCCACGCCAACCCTGGGCACTTCCAGCGAAAATTCAAAACTGGGTTTATTTGCTCATCATACAGATGAAAAGAAGAGCTTTCAAATTACATCTAAATATAGCCGATAATAAGGTGAGGTATTTCTAAATATAGACCTTTCATATGCAACGTCACAGCCCGAGTTTTTGACAACCAAGGTTGGAGAAACTACGGGCAGCCATCAATGCAAAGCAAAAAACAGATAATCGCAGTTTGTAAAAGTGTTACACCAATATTCAAAACTAGCGTTCAATGGGGGACTTTTGAGACGCTGGCGGCAGTAGACACAATGGGCCTTTTTGACAGAGCATGAGCTACTGGTGAGAACTGTGAAAAAGGACCGTCCAAAAGTCTCCCGTGTGTTGGAAACAAACCAACCAATAATGGGATGCATTTTCTTTAAATAGAAAGTTTGCAAAAATGTTCAATTTGGTCACAATGTCTGTCAACAAGACTTGAATGTTTTGCTAGCATTTGGCCGTCCATGCCAACCAGCACAGTTTTTTTTTATCAACAACAGAAAGGTCTATACAGAATGTTGTTTAATTGATATCAAGGTTGATGAGAAGTGCCTTGTTTTGGCGTGGGGCATCACAGATGCTGTGTAGATTCCAACATTATTCTTTTTTACAAGAGGTAGAGAGGATCAGTTCGGTTCTTATAAGAACCATAACAGATAACAGTTCCTACAAAGAACCTTTTCCGATACTTTGAGAAAATGAGATTACCGTCGCGGAAACTGAAACTTTGTCTATCCATCAACTTGCATAGCCTCAGATCTGCCGTATGAGGGACATTTATCATCAATAATAAAATCCCTGATTGTCAGCCCTCCCACCTGGCACCAGCACAAGTCCATTTTGCACAAAAAAGCATGGCATTTCACACAACCAATAACTTTACACTCCAAACTGTTACGAAACAATCTCCCCCCAAACCCTATCATTTCCACGTTTCATCGCAAATCGTTGTAGTCAGGTTGTAGAGAGGTTGACCCAGCCTGGATTGGAACCTGTAACTTAAAGAAAGTGACCCCAGCCTGGATTGGAACCTGTATCGTTCACCAATAGTTGTTTAAATTTTGCTTTTAAATGAATAAAATAACAGGCTTTATTCCTTTCACCCATGTCTTTCCTTCCCTCCAATATCTGTCCATGTCCAATCTGTCATCTTCAATTGTCCTATCTATTGTTTTCCGGCATTGTCTAATCCTTTGTATTACTCCATTGTCCAATCATGTTTCCCTTCAATTGCCCAATCATTTATTTGTTTTACTTCATTGTCCATTCTTTTGTTCTACTCCATTGTTCAATCCTTTGTTCTACTCCATTATCCAATCATTTGTTTAACTCAATTGTCCAATCCTTTGTCTTACTCTATTGTCCAATCTTTTGTTCTATTCCATTGTCTAATCCTTTGTTCAACTCATTGTGCAATCCTTTGTCTTACTCCATTTTCCCAATCCTTTGTCTTGCTCCTTTGTCCAATCCTTTGTTTTACTTCATTGTCCAATCATTCGTTCTACTCCATTTTCCAATCCTTTGTTCTACTCCATTGTTTAATCCTTTGTTCTACTCCATTGTGCAATCCTTTGTCTTACTCCATTTTCCCAATCCTTTGTCTTGATCCTTTGTCCAATCCTTTGTTTTACTTTATTATCCAATCCCTTGTTCTACTCCATTTTCAATCCTTTGTTCTACTCCTTGTCTAATCCTTTGTTCTACTCCATTGTCCAATCCTTTGTCTTACTCCATTTTCCCAATCCTTTGTCTTGCTCCTTTGTCCAATCCTTTGTTTTACTTTATTGTCCAATCCTTTGTTCTACTCCATTTTCAATCCTTTGTTCTACTCCTTGTCTAATCCTTTGTTCTACTCCATTGTCCAATCCTTTGTTTTACTCCATTTTCCCAATCCTTTGTCTTGCTCCTTTGTCCAATCCTTTGTTTTACTTCATTGTCCAATCCTTTGTTCCACTCCATTTCCCAATCCTTTGTTCTACTCCTTTGTCCAATCCTTTGTTTTACTCCATCTTCCCAATCCTTTGTCTTACTTCATTGTCAATTTCATTATCTTTCATTGCATTGTTTCTCTCCATTGTTTTTTTCTTTCTCTCAATCTGTTCCTCTCCAATCTTCCGTCTTCTACCCGTCTCTCCATCATTCCTTTGCATCTATTTCTTCTCTATCCCACTTCTGCATCCACATAGCGGAGTCATTAGAAGGTACAGGAGACATACCTCTGCCATTTCAAGCATTCTGTGCAATCGGTGATGGTTAGATTAGCCGACTCTCTCTCTCTAACCCCACCTCACCTTGATGCTACACTCTGTTAAATTACTAGATCTAAATGAGTTTTGGGCTCAAGTTCTATCGCTACTGCTGAAAAACCATCTGTCTTGGTTTCAACTGACCATAGACCTATGAATATGAATATAACTGCACCTTTTTTTCTGTGAAAAGAACAGCTTTCTTTGTTTCTGATGATAGGCCTCAACTGATTTTCAAAGAACCTTGGCTGCTTAAGCTAACTCTATTTTGCTTCAAAGGTTCTTTTGAACTGGTTCTCTTCTGTAGTTTGAACTGGTTCTTACTTACAGTTTAACTGGTTCTGTTTTATAGTTGAACTGGTTCTTTTCTATAGTAGAACTGGTTCTGCTGTATTGTTTGAACTCCGCCGGAGTTTGAACTGGTTCTATTCTTTAATTTGAAGTGGTTCTTCATTTGAGTTGAAACAGGTTCTGTTACATAGTTGAACTGGTTCTTTTCTATGGTTGAACTACTTCTGGTCTATAGTCTGAACTGGTCCTTTGCATTAGTTAGATCTGGTTCTTTGCTTTAGTTTAAACTTGCTCTGTTTTATTGTCTTAACTCTGCCAGAGTCTGAACTGGTTCTATTCTCTAGTTTGAAGTGGCTGTTCGCTGGTTCAGTTCTATAGTTGAACTTGTTCTTTTCTATACTTGAACTGGTTCTTCTATAGTTTGAACTCTTCTGGAGTTTGAAGCGGTTCTTTCCAATCGCTAAACAATTTTCTGTTTAAAGCTCAAGCTACTGCTTTGTGTGTATTACAAATGGGAAATATTAATAAGATTCATATTTTTTTTTTTTTAAGTTCTTTAACTTGAAACCAAACTAGAACTGGTTTCTCAGTTGACAGTAAACAGAGATATGCCACAAAGTTTAACCATCCCGAAAGTCACAGAATATCTGAAGTGCAATTGAATGCTCCTCGTGTTTTGAGTTTTGAGTTCAAGTTTTGTTGGCAAACCATTTGGCAGGATCCGCATGGCATTAGTGTTGATTTCACCTTGGATATCTTGTTCTGTTTTCCGTGGAGATCGTTTGATGTTTCATATTGTCTTGAGAAAGTTTATTAGCTGAATGAACCTTGTCAAGTTGGTGTTTCTTTCCTTTCCTTGAGACCAAAAGCTGGGTATTGTATTTCCTATGATCCAGTAACATCGGAATTACATGTCAAACTAGTCAATCTATCAAAAGCGATAGTTTTTACAAGGGAAACTACTGTACCTCATCGTTTTTTCCCCGAAGTGTAAATTAATTCACATCCGCTAGGTTTTCAAACTAGTCAATCTATCAAAAGCGATAGCTCTGCAAGGGAAACTACCTCAATGATTTGTCAGGAATTCATTACATGGTCATATCAGGTTTATTTTGAGTGCCTAAATGAAACAAGCGTCAGTGATTTGTGGGGATCTGCAAATGCTATTTTCCTTTTGGTGGCAATTCAGGTGGAAAATATCTCTCTAATATATCACTTTTCTGTTTTTGATAATTTTTGATACTTAAATTAAGAAAAAAAAATCATTTAAATTTGGTAGCTATCTATCTCCTCTTTTTCCCCTTTTCTTGTCCTCAACTCTGTCCGTTCTGCCAGATTTGCAAATCTGCCCTTAACCTTAGCAGTTCCCTGTATTAGATTTGGTAATGCCATGCATTTGAAGCCTTTAAAAAGACGGAATGATACCGAAGAACCATGCAGACAAACCTTGCTTCAACACTCAACAAAATGATCAAACAGTTGTGTTTTTTTATTCAATCAAAAGAGTTTTTGTCAACGCCATTACCAAACAAAACCTGTATTGTTCATTCAGTCGACCCCAAAGATACACCGCGATGGAATTCCTTTTACTGACTATCATACAAATATTGACTGCTTTGAGCGCTATGGTTAAAACTACGACTCCCGTGGTGATCTCCGGCGCGTTCTATTTCTCCTAGGCGAAGCCGAGGGAAAATAAATTAATCCGATCACCGAGGGAGTCGTAGTTTTAACCCTAGCATGAGTAAAAGCAGTCAATATTTGTTTTATAACACCCCATACATATATTCTGCCTAGACGTCTAGGTACCAAGAAACTGCTGTTGCTATGGGATAGTAAATTGGTTGCTATGGGATAGTACATTGGTTGCTATGGGTATAGCATGTCGTTTTCTAGTAAAAAATAAAGCGTATCATGTGACGGGCTCTTAACCAATCAAAAGGCAGAATCTTTGTAAGGGGTGTTTAAAAAATGATTTTCCGTGCCTGTTAATTTTTGAAGTTACCTGTGTAGAGAAGATGATGAAGAAATGTCAGTTTTTAGATGTGCGAAGTAAATCCCCAAGTAGGGAAAACCCATGCAATCAGGTAGGGACTGAAAACCCAAATCACATGCAAGGCTCTGGTCTGAGGTGGGATTCGAACCGAGGTTAAAGCCCCAGATCAACATTGGTGTCTGTAAATGCTTCAATTCTTTTTACAAATCAAGATACTTGTAATAAAACCAGCTGTGAAAATTTCAGCTCATTTCGTTGCGTCATTGGCGATTAAGTGGTAAAAATACATTCAGCATTTTTGTACGCATTCTTAGGCAGAGTTTTGACGAAAAGTAATTTTGGATCTTACTTTCATTTATGATTCAAAAAATGACAGCACTCCAGGCAGAAACATTTCAAGGAAAGTTTTCTACCCTCATTATTTTGTAAATCTGGTAACATGTATGTTTTCTTTCGGACCAACGTTGAGCTGGGGCTTTGAAGGCAAGACAAGACAACTCTAATCCAACCTGATTCTCATTACAGCTGTCTCGACATTCCACATCTTATTTCACCTTATTTGACCTCCCAGTGACACATTATTGTCAGTTTTAGTTACTATTTTTTTTCCCATCCTGGACTATTCCCCTAAAGTGGTGTCCATTTGACCAACTAACAAGAGTTTTGAGTTGATGCAATTAACCATGATTGAGTGGCTTTGAGTTTCACACCAACACCAACGGGACGATTTTGTTAACAGTTGTGAATAATTTATGTATTTAATTTAAATCATTTAGTTTCATTTTTTTTTTAATTCATTCCATCATCAATCATCATGAAGAATTCTGAATCATTATCTGCATTATTTTGATGACATTTTACCAGATGTTTGGTTCATTTTCCTGTAAACAGTTTTCAGTAAATATTTGCAATGATAAATAAATCACTTTTTATTAATAAGGTATCAAATGAGCATTGTTAAACAGTTGAAACACTGGTATCAAGTTGGAATTTTGTCCCCCCCCCAAAAAAAAAAATCTTTAAAAATGCATGAGCTTAGAGAGTCTTTCTTTGTCGCCTTCTTCACTCTCCTCTTCTTTACCCAGCCCCATGCAGCCCCACAAAGCCCCAATGCAGCCACCCCAGCCCTACCCAGCCCCACCCAGCCGTGGCCAGCTTTGCCTATCCTCACCCAGTCCCTCCCACCACCACAAACACCACCCAACTCAACCCAGCCTAGCCAACCAAACCCAGCCCAACCCAATGCATGAGTATAGAGAGTCTTTCTTTGTCGCCTTCTTCCCTCTCCTCTTCTTTACCCAGCCCAATGCAGCCCAACGCAGCCACCCCCAGCCCCACCCAGCCCTGTCCAGCTTTGCCTATCCTCACCCAGTCCCACCCACCACCACAAACATCAACCAACTCAACCCAGCCTACCCTACCCGGGCCCCAACCGGCCTCACCTGGCCCTACCCAGCCCCCACCTGGTCACACCTATATTAGCCCCAACAACAAGTTGCTCAACTTCCGTGCAAATAAAGCTGTGCTTAAAGCTCCCCGACAATTCTTAACATGCAATAGAAAAAAAAAGTAGAAGGAAAAATCTAAAATCTATGTAGGGTTGCTATCCTGTTGGTAAGTGATGACGTTTTGGATCCAGAAGTGCAGTGTAACAAATGTTAATGTGCATGTATGTACCGTAATTTTCGGCCCAAAAGCCGTTCGGCCCATTAGCCGCTGCGCCCAAGAATTTACAAAGCAAGATTCAGTTGTCGGCACATAAGCTGCTATACCCCATAAGCCGCAGTATTTTTTCAGAAAAGACCGAAAATAAAGGCCATTGAGCACGGTTTAATTTCAGGTGAACAAAAGCGTGACCGCATTTACTGTATTCAACACAGAAACAGTGGCCAAATCTAGATCTGTAATGTCATTTACAAGCAATTTACAAGCCCAGCCAGCGTGCGTACCTTACGTTGCGGTCTTCCGATCGTGCACGTTGCAGCGACCATCATATAAGCAAGAATTTACAGCAGCATAACGTTTCCAGAAGTTTCCTGCGCTACCGGCAGAGGGCGCGCTACATTTTTATAGCGCCCTCCAGTGGCAGCTTACGGCAAAGATTGCGGCAAAGACCGGTAAAGTCTGTCAATGAATGCAAAACGGTCGATAACATCCCGACATTTTGCGACTTTTCAGCATGTGTTTTCAGCAGCGCTAGCTTGGTCGGCTTAACGGTTTTGATTGGAATTGGATATCAACATTTGTCGTAGCTGAACTAAAGGCTTATATGTTTTCTGGTTAGTTTTTTTGTCATATTGTCATTTTCATTGTCGTCTTGAATTTTTTTGTGCGAGTGCAGTAATTTTCGGCTTACATTACTGACACGTTGGCCCATAAGCCGCCCGGCCCATAAGCCGCATGAAACTTTTTGTGGGCGAAAAACAACCAGCAAGCCGCGGCTTATAGGCCGAAAATTACGGTATACTACTTGTTCACATTGCTCTTCTGGCTCCAAAATGTCATCACTTACCAACAGGATTCTCTAGTTTTTGCCATACTGAAACTCTTAGCGAACAAATCTTTTGTAGATTTAACATAATGGCGTGTGTATGAACCTAATTGTGAAGCTTCAGCAAGCACTAAAAGTCAAAAAGTCACTAAAATAATTATCGCAACAGTTTGACCTTCCAGAATAATTATGGTCTTACATTTATATTTTTATTACAGTCGGTTATGCCTGGATTCCACTGTTAGACTCAGGAAAGTAAGTTGAAATTTTGTCTCTTCTTTTTTTACATCGTTCAGTAACTTAAAACCAGATATCTGCATGTTTTAATTTATGCACACTGCTAAAAATGGTTTTCTTGAAATAAGAACAAATCTTATTTCAAGAAAATTTTTCTTGTGTCACTCCCAAAAATATTAATAGAAAAATTTTCTAGGTAGTCAACCGTACTACTGTCTGACCATTCAAAATCATCCACTGTGATTTTGAATGATAAACTATGCCAGCCTGCAATATGATATCATGTACTGAATACATTTACAAAGTACACAGTCAGCCCTCCTACTGTCTGACCATTCAATAGCACCCACTGCGGCTTTGAATGTAGATAAACTATTCCAGCCTACAATTTGAAATTATATGGCGAGTGCATATACACAGTAGTACACATTCAACCCTCCTACCACCTGACCATTCAATATCATCCACTGTGGTTTTGAATGATACATTTTAAAACTACATGTATGCCAGCCTGCAATACAGTATCATGTGGTGAATGCATCTACACAGTACATAGTTTGTTCTGTGCACAGTCGTTTCACCCCTGCACACAACCTGCGCAGTTGAATGGTTCTGAATGGTCGGTCACGTCACTGGAAAATGGTACCAAGAGTAGGAGGGTTAAACAAAAATAAACCAGAACTCTGCATACGTCTAGTTGTCACTAGAGCATCTTTTTATTATTATTATTATTATTTTATTCAGAAATAAATCAACTCATACAAATCAATGCACTTAAACTAAACTTTAACTACGTATTATTTTGTATCCTGTGTAGATTGAATGTTGGTGAGATGGGAGTGACTGTTTCATCAAATCTTCCTCCAGGCTACTTGGGAAGTAAGACTCTTGGAATGGGAAAGGTTGGTACTGGTCTGGATGGCTCTTCATCCCCAACGCACTTGTTCAAATCAGTTATAGGGTGGCATGGGTGGCTAGTGCGTAAATCGCTCGCCTCTCACCACTGTGGTCCTGTAGCCGATTTCACAAAACTTTACGCAGCTGCGTAAGTTCACTTAGCGCAATATTTATTGTGTGGGTGGTGCACAACTTACGCAATAAATGTTGCGCAAGTGGACTTATGCAGTTGTGTAAAGTTTCGTGAAATCGGCTGCTGGTTCGATTCCCGGCTAGGGCCATATGTGAGTAGAGTTGTGCGTTGGTTCTCTCCCGTGCCACAAGGGGTTTTTCTCCGGGCCCTCAAGTTTTCCTCCCTCCGGATAAATCAAACGATTTTGATCTCTGGCTGTGCTCCAGGGTTGCGTATGGGTCAAATTGGTGGGTAAGCACAAAGTATACAGTTCTTACCACACATCGGTGTATGGGTAAAACCAAAATAATATTCTTTGTACCCGAATAAATAGGTAATAGCATTGCTGGATGGGATACCCTCTATAAAAATGGTTCTAAATAAATTAATGAAATAAATATATAACCCGATGCAATTTTTAAAATCAATCGAAATAGATAATATCACATGGTGTTACCGCATACCAATATTATAACTGAAGTTTGGTTGCAATCTATAACTGGACAAAAAAATAATAAATCTACTTTCCTCATGATTATTTTTCAGTTGGTAGGCCCAGAGCTCAAACTTGTTGATGGTGGTAAACAATTACTGAAGGTCAACATAAGACTGGCATCAACAATCTACACAAAGGTAAGATCTTCATCCCCAATCACTCTTACATCAAGTCAGTATTTCACAAACTTTTGGGGGTTTAAATGATTTGATCTTACTGCTTATTAAAAATCCTCCTACTGTCTGGCCATTTAATATCATCCACTGTTGTTTTAAATGATAGATAAACTATGCCAGCCTGCAATATGATACCATTTGGTGAATGCCTCAACGCAGTACACAGTCAACCTTCCTACTGTCTGACCATTCAATGTCATCCACTGTGGTTTTGAATGTAGCTAAACTATGCCAGCCTGCAATATGGCAACATGTGGTGAATGCCCCAACACAGTACACAGTCAACCCTCCTACTGTCTGACCATTCAACATCATCTACTGTGGTCGTAAATGTAGCTAAACTATGCCAGCCGGCAATATTGTATCATTTGGTGAATACATCTACACAGTACAAACTTGTACACAGTTCTGTGCACAGTTAAGTCACCACACACAACCCTTGGAGTTGAATGGTTTTGAATGGTTGGTCAACTCGCTGAAAAATGTTACCAAGAGTACCAAAGTTAAGGTCAAATGGTTGCAGCTAGACATTTGCAACCCTCAAAGGTTTGCCATCTTTAGTTATAATCACTTGATTTTTCAATTTGTTTGTTTTCCTCCCTCCGATTCAGGCCCCTCATCTGCACAATTTCTTCGCTCAATGCCAAGTCTGGGACGGCACAAACACAGGAGCTCTCGAAATTATCCAACACGTTAAGGTAAGAACCCATTCTGTTCTCCTGTCTGGAGGCCTGTGATTTGTCCGGAATTTCCCTGATTTCAAGATTTTTCATTGATCTCCAGATTTTCTTGAAAGAGATGGAGATGCATGGCAGACATGAAAGACACAGCTCTTGTTATTTCCAAACCTTTAGATTTGTTTTTGCTGGGATGTAGAGAGTCTGTAAAACCTCTGAAATGTAATACCCATTTCAGACTGGCACTCCAGAGTCATGCTGAACCAAATAGATTAGGAGCGACTCTGGATTTCGGTTTCAGAAGGGCAAACTTAGTTAACATAAATTTGCATTTGGTTTGGTTCAGGACAAGATCGACGTCTGAACCCAAGACGCTCCAGAATCGTTCTGACCGACTGCAACAGTCGATCTTTTGACTTCTAGCATCTAGTTGCTCCTAACTGTTTCAGACGTCAAACTTTTCATTTACTTAATTCAATGATTTGGTTTGACGTGACTCTGGAGCACCATTCTGAAACGGGTATAACATCCTGTATATTCAGGGAGCTTCATCTCCAGCACAGGAAGAACCTGCGACCAATTTTACAGAATGTTTCAGTTTTACACAGTCTACGGCCAATGATTTCAGCAAACCTCGCCCCCACAAATCACCCCAAATCCTCTGGTTACGGATTTCAGTGGTACTACTAAAATCCATCAGCAGAACCAGTTCCAATCCAAAACCAAATCAATGACTTGTTAAAACCAAATTTTGCAGTCCTTGGGAATGTAAAATCGTCCACCCTCGCAATCACACCCCTTTATCTGAAAGGAAAACCTTGTTGGTTTCATCTCGTTATTTACTATTGATTTTCAAAAAGATAAACATTTTTTAAGAAGATCATAGTTTTGTTAATTTTGAACTTATTACAATTTTGTTTCCAGGCTATGCACGCAGTGGAGCCAGATATGCTCATTAACTTCCTACCTGTGATTCTAAATCAACTCTTCAGAATCCTTCCTACGGCAGCCATGGATGAGGTCCAACTCAACTGTGTCAGGTAAACAAACAACAAAAACAATAACAAACGACCCTCGCAAAAAAGATCTTTGAAATACCTTTTTGAAAATCTCTTATCTTTTAGAAAAACAACAATACATTCTCCAGCTGCAGAAGCTTTCTACACTTACAGATTAGAAAACATCTTTTGTTGCTACACACACGGTTTCCACTTTTTAATGCAGTGACAAAGTTGTGTGTTTTAGGAATCTGCGGAATGAGTTTTTCATTGGCAAATGTGACGGCCCATGCCAAGATCAGAAAATATTGAAATGATATTAAAAGTGAAGACAATCAAAACTATGATAGTAGTGTGATGTAATGTCTTAAATGCTCTATGCATTAAGAATACTTGAACTTATATGCCCAGGGGTGGATTTCACAAAACTAGTCCTAACTTAGGACTGGTCCTAACTTATGACTAGTCCTATAAGTTAGGACTAGTTACTCGTCCTAACTCGAAATAAGACTAGTCCTAGCGCTTTGTGAAATCCACACCTGATTAAGTGTTATTTAAAAGTTCTTATTCTCATCTATTGATGAGCAAACAAACCCAGTGGAACTGCCGGATTATGGCATGGAGTGTCACAAAATGCCATTTGCGAGTTTGGTTTGAATATTGTCTGGTACAATGACTCGCTTAGTCACACGTGACTGCTTAAATTTGAATTCCTCAGACTACAGACAGTTGCTATGTCACATGGTGTCGGGGCAAGCTTTTGCGTTGTAACAAAAGAGATGGCGAATACCCATACACAATTCTGAATGAATGCGTATAGCACAATGGTGCAATGGCTTTGCTCATCTGGAGGTTGCTATACAAAAAGTTTGCCTCAAACCAAGTGACACAGCAACACTGTCTTTATGATAGATGTTGATAACTTTTTTTTTTTTGCATCTGGGATAAAGAATATTATTTGTGTTTTACCCATACACCGATGTGTTTTAAGCACTGTATACTTAGTACTTTTCCGAGTCCTGTGAAAAAAATCCACAGGCATATTCCGCGGGTGGGATTCGAACCCACGACCCTGCTAATTCTAGAGCAGATGTCTTACCAACTAGACTACCGAGATTGCCCGGTAGCTAGAGGCAGTTCAAATCATATTAGCAGCGGATACCGCGACCATTATAATAGATGTTAAAAATTATTGCCTAACACACATTGGTGTATGGGTAAAACACAAACAACACTATCTTTAGTCTGGGGAATCCAATTTAAGTGTTCACTTGTGACCAAACAAGTCATTGTACCAGACATTATTCAAACCCTAACTCGCAAATGGTTCATTGATATGCCTATTCCTGATTTGATTAACTTTCTTATGTGACTTTTTTTGAAGGTTGATAATCTTCATCGTTTCTCAAGTCCACGAAGTCAGACGCGAGGATGTCCTTTACTCGTATGTCAAAGTAAGTCAAACTCCTGCTCCCCCCAAAAACTCCTTCAGCAAAGAACACCTGCTCCCCCCAAAAAACTCCTTCAGCAAAGAACACCTGCTCCCCCAAAAAAACTCCTTCAGCAAAGAACACCTGCTCCCCCCAAAAAACTCCTTCAGCAAAGAACACCTGCTCCCCCAAAAAACTCCTTCAGCAAAGAACACCTGCTCCCCCAAAAACTCCTTCAGCAAAGAACATTTCCCTCCCATCAAATTTTTGCCACAGTTAAGAAAAAATCTTGTCAAATCTTTAACTGGCTGAATCACTTTGACCATTTGAAACAGGTTATTTTGTAAGACAACTTTTTAGTCAAATCTTTAACTGGCTTAATCACTTTTAACATTTGAAACAGGTTATTTTGTAAGACAACTTTTTAGTCCACTATTCAATTTCAAATTCAATAGGCCTGTAACAAAAATTATGTTTGGTGAATGGGAACCGAAAAGGTAAGGTCAGTTGGTCAGATTTGATTTTATTTTGTTTAATTTGCTAAAACGCTTTTGGTAAACCCGATGATACGGCAAAATTATGTACCACAAAAGAACACAAGAGCTACATGTATAATGATACATGTATTCTTTAATCAGCTAACTTCCATCTTTTATTTAATCAATGATCTTTTGATCAGGATATTTTTCCAGTTAATTGATGTGGACAAAATTAGGGTCTTTTGAATAATGCTGAACCATATAGTTTTATAAAAGAACTAGAGGGCGTACAAAACCATGGGACACGGCCCGACAAGAAGCATTTTTGACCATTGAGAAAATGGTACTGACCAGCATATTACACTGGTCGTTCGTCAGTTCACACAGAAAACATTTTGTATGCTCTGTGCACAGTGGACATTCGTATGCAATTGACCCATAGGGATTTTCGCCCATGATGGGTCAGCGGAGTTCCGTGCATGACAAAGTGAGTGCTCCCTCTAGTTCTTGTATGTAATCTATGTGCTGAACATATATTTTTTGTTGAAGGTCTTATTCAAATAATTTTTCGAAAAAAGAAACATTGTTTGAAATAGCCCCAGTGCTGAAACCAGATACGTCCAGTTGAATACTCAGTGGCAGAAATTTATAGGTTTATTTATTTATTTGTTTATTTGTTTCATTTTTTAAACATTTTCTTCTTTCTTTTTCTAACAGTATGTGTTTGAGACGGAGAAGGAGAACCAACTACAGAAGACTGTTCACGAGGAGTTAGTCAAGAACTTGGCCATGTCACTACGACCAAGCACTGACCACACAGTCATCAAGAACCTCATGAAGGTAAGGCTGTGTCTGAATTGGCGGCTGCGTCTGTTGCTAACAGTGTTGCTAAGGGCAGCCTATGCTTCAATGCATGGTTACAGAGTGATCAAGCCACAGCCGTTACCGCAGCTGCTTATTCAGAAACTGGCCAGTCTTGATCTGAGAGACTCTGAAGTCTTGATCTAAGAGACTCTGAGGTCTTGATCTGAGAGACTATGAAGTCTTGATCTAAAGAAACTATGAGGTCTTGTTTTAAGAAACTATGACATCTTGATCTAAGAGACTATGAAGTCTTGATCTAAGAAACTATGAAGTCTTGAGCTAAAGAAACTATGAGGTCTTGTTTTAAGAAACTATGACATCTTGATCTAAGAGACTGTGAAGTCTGATCTAAAGAGGCTGTGAAGTCTTGATGTAAGAGACTATGAGGTCTTGATCTAAGAGACTATGAGGTCTTGATCTAAGAGACTATGAGGTCTTGATCTAAGAGACTATGAAATCTTGATCTAAAGAAACTATAAGGTCTTGTTTTAAGAAACTATGACATCTTGATCTAAGAGACTATGAAGTCTTGATCTAAAGAAGCTGTGAGGTCTTGATGTAAGAAACTACAACATCTTGATCTAAGAGATTCTGAGGTTTCAAAGTTTCAAGTACCAAAATCTTCAGAATCAGACACTTAGGTTTTGGTCAAGATTTTAATGATCTTGTTTTCAGGCACAAAGAATTTTGGATTCAGACGCTGACCTTGTTCTTACCATAGATGCTAAGTCTTGATCTCGATGTGCATTTTCTGACTAAATGTCTTGGACATCACTTTCTTAGACTCCAGAGTTTAAAAAAAATCTGAGACTTGAGGAGAGATGTCCAGATCTCTGAATTCCTGTTGACCTTAGACCTCTAGATTCAAGTTATAAAGCCATGGAGACTCTCATTACCTCTCGGACCATTTTTTTGTCAGGCACCCTGTATACACAACCCAGTTAATTGTCATTTGTCAAAGAGGGACCAGACTTGTTTGTCCTTCCACCCTCAGTTGACTTACATTGAGTTAAATGGAGAATAAACAAGATGTCTTCAGCATGAAGTCAAACCTTCACTCTTAAAGTTTATTTTCTCAGACTTTGCGGTTCATTCACACTGACCCTGATGACACAAGTAACTAATGTTTTGGGGTCATGGAGTGAAGGATTCTTTTCTTTATTTCCTTGCAGCACATGTGGTTCTTCTTCACCATCATCATCAAGAGCATGGCCCAGCATTTGATCAAGAGCGACCGTCTCAAGCTTCCAAGGCATCAACGCTTCTCAACCAACTTTGAGACGGGGTTAAGGAACCTGGTCCAAGTCCTGATGCCACACATCCTGCAGAAGCAAGATATAAGACAACTACAAGACGCCAAGGATGCTAATTTCCATCTGGCTAACTTCATCAAGGTTGGTGAAGACATCCTATACTTTGATTTTGTCTCTGTGTGTACTATTCTGTTTATTATTTGAAATGTTTTTGGTAATATTGTTATTATTATTTTCATGCTGATGAGCCTCAGGGCGAAACAGTCTGTACAATAAATAAACTGGAAAGGTGAACCACTCCTGCCTTTTATAATAGACCAACCCATTAAGCCCCGACTTTTTTAGCAACTGCTTAGCAACATCACATGGTGTGACTTTCTTGCCACGATCTCAGCGCTGGTTCGGTTGCGGCCACACACACGTACATGGTTTTTTTTTAACAGTATGGTTTTAGTTTCATGGCCTTTTCAGCAGTGCTTTGAGGCCACAGAACAATGCAGACAGGAACACTGTTAAACCAGTTTTACATGACTGTACAGGGACCACTGCTGTGGGATTTGCACCACCAGAAATATGAAAAAAATTTAAACAAAACACAAGTACAGTAATCAATAATCTTTGTCTTTTTGTTATTTGTTCATTTCCTGTTATTGTACAGGTCTTTGATCCTTATTAAAGGTACTTTTAAAAAAGGCGCCCACTGTTCACGCGAGCCATATGCACTGACGTGTTTGTTGGACTTTTGGTTTCGCAATCACGTCTGTGATTGGTCAATACAGCAAGGGTGGGGCTTAATGGATCGATCTATAGCTCGATTGTCTCGTAACTGTGTTACTGTAATTTGATGGTTTTTGTCTGTGTTTTTTCCAGCGATGTTTCACGTACATGGACCGGGGATTTGTCTTCCGTCTCATCAACTGCTACATGGCATTCTTTAGTCCAGATGATCCGAAGGTAAGTACAAAGTGGAGTTCATTTCTATGGATAGGAAACGAGGTTGACAGATTTACTGCTTAATCACCACTAAATTTGTTCAGCCTCAAGGTTTGAATCTTTCCCTTGAATCGTCTTCAAGAGCCTGGACACTGAAAATCAAAATGAGATACATATAGATAATGTTAACTGTGTCATGACATGTTAACAAAAGAGCCAAATGGTCTGGTCCCAATTTGAAAATCAAAATATGATGCATAAAGATAATGTTAACTGTGTCATGACATGTTAACAAAAGAGCCAAATAGTCTGGTCCCAATTTGAAAATCAAAACGAGATGCATAAAGATAATGTTAACTGTGTCATGACATGTTAACAAAAGAGCCAAATGGTCTGGTCCCAATTTCATAGAGCTGCTTCTTAAGCACTAAATGTAGCTCAGCACAACAAAATTATGCTCACCTGAACATTAATGGTTACCAGCTAAAATACAATGTCACGTGCACCACCTGTGACCTGGTATCCTGCTCACTGTTAACGGCAAATTGTTAAGCAATGTTTTCTGCTTAAGCAGCTCTATGAAATTAGGCCCTGGACTTCCTGCAGGCACAAATTGTACACAGCTCCGTGGAGGAAAACATAAAATCTTACATGATATGGAAATTGCAAAGTGCCATTTTTAACATGAAGAACACGGGCCCATGTGTAAACTTGTTCAGCTAGTATTTTTTATAATTCTTGTATAAAAATGACTCTACGTTGATACAGCAACTGTTCGAGATGAAATTTGAGATGATCCGAGTGGTCTGTAGCCACGAGCATTACATCGCCCTCAACCTTCCGTTACAAAAGAAAGGACAGCAGACTGGCAAGAACTTCAAAAGTAAGTCAGTCTTGAAATCAGAATGCCGCTCTGATTTCAAGTATTTCAGTCCCTCGCTAGCTGTCTTCTTGTTATTCACTGCACTGATATTATAATTGGGTTTTACCCTACACCGATGTGTGTTAAGCACTGTAAACATCCACAGGCATATTACTTGGGTGGGATTCGAACCCACGACCTTGCCACACCACAAGACCACCTTGCTTGCCCAGTAGCTAGGGGCTAGTTCGAATCCTATATTATTAGCAGTGGGTACCGCAATGATTTGATAGTACGTTAGATCTGTTATTGGACCAACTGATAAACATGATCAATTGTCGGAAGTAACTCGTCTCCTGGAAACAAGCAGAGTATACTGTTTGAAACGTTCGAGACCACACAGCGACTCTTTAGAGAGCCACCACTCCTCCCAAAAGAGATTTACACCTGGCTGTACCCGCAAGCGTATTAGTGATGGTTACTTCCTTTGATCTACACCATGCAAAGTTTCAAACATCACTTATGATCAATTTTGTCCATTTCGTAAGAGATGTGTAACTTTCAAAATCCCCAAACTTTAGAGATTGTTGTAAGGTGTTTTTTAAAACCCTTTTGTCAGCCACAAGATGATTAAATTCAGCAGGTACTACCAAATATGGCCATAACTTTTTTTTTCAATGGGCCAAAAAAGCCAAGATTCCATTGTAAACCTCACCCCTGGTATACCCCACAAGCCTGTAGACTTTCATTGGCCAGACCCTAACCACTGCAGAGTAAGGAGTGTTGAAAGACAGCAGCCACCTGTCTCCGTGCAGTAATTGATTGACCCTTGTGCTA
This sequence comes from Marthasterias glacialis, assembly GCA_911728455.2. Taxonomy (NCBI): domain Eukaryota; kingdom Metazoa; phylum Echinodermata; class Asteroidea; order Forcipulatida; family Asteriidae; genus Marthasterias; species Marthasterias glacialis. Next base: position 9,999,033 of record OU452233.1, on the reverse strand, counting down.
AGGGTCAGTGGCACAGGGCGGTATGCACTTTGTGAAAACAACTTGTGGCCGCACACTGATCGTAAATAACACAAGTCTAAGTCTTGACTGGCACTCCAATTCACCCACATGGTCATTTATTATAGCTTTGGGTTTGCATGGGGAGGGGGTTATTGACCTAAAAGACAGGGTGTTGATAAAAAATCAGCTTGTGGATACACAGCGTATAATTTTCATTGTGGATTACCACAGGGTTTTAATTAAGAAAACGTTGGGGAGGGTGTGTAGTAAGCCACATGGATAGGTGCTGAATTCAAAATAACAAAAAGTATGCCTTCTTCTTGTTGCTTTTCTTTATTTCGCAATCTCTGATTTGGTTGATCTTAATTTGCAATCTTTTAACTGCTGTGTGAAATTTCCTTATTCTACTCCTTTTCTTTACTGGTTTTAGTCAAAATTAAAACTTACTCTCTACAGCTCTTTGTACCATTTTCTTTAAAAATTAATTAATGTCTCATTTTGTTTGGGTGTAACTGAATCGAGTCAAAATAAAATTTTGGCTTTCAGAAAGTTTGGGGTCAAAAGCTAAAGCACTTTTTTTTATCATTGGATTTGGAGCACTTAACAAAGTATAACATGATCATCTAATTACCATTTTGTTCATTTTAAACCAATCACTGCAGCCGTAAAAGAATAGCCTTACATATCGGCCAATCACAAAGCTTCTTGCATGGACAGAAGACACTAGCATTTGCACCATAAGCGTTGCTTTAACAACTATTCATAATTTTCTAAATCTATTCTTGATTCAGTTGAACTCTTCTCCTTATGTGACTTTCGTTTTGATTAATTTCAGCCGCTTTTTCTTTTTAATGTCTTTTATGTTGATTTGTTTTTGTTTCTTCATCTTATACTTAATTTTACACTAATAGGCACCAGTGGCTCCGCAGTAGCAAGTGGTACGTAAATCCAGATAATCGCTGTTTGTAGAACTTTAGCCAGCATACTGCTGAGGCTGTAAATTTCATCGGGGGGGGGGGGGGGGGGGGGACATTTAAAAAAAAATAATGTGCGAAGTAGAAAAGAGTTTCCCCAAATCAGAATGCAGAGCTGCCAATTCTCTCTGATTCTACAGAAAGCTCCCTAAAAATAAACCAATCTTTCTATGTTCTGATGAACAAATTTGAAAGTCTCCCTGATTATGGCAACTGTTTTTCCCTATTAAACCCGGTTCATACTTCACGCGAATGCAAAGGCGAAGCAAATTTGACGTCACAAATTCGCAACGAACAATTCGCTCAAGTTAAAATGTGTTGAACTTTTTGCGAAATTTGCTGCCAATGTGGGAGAGTAACGTCAAATTCAGTTCACCTTCTCATTTATGTAAAGTATGTACCAGGCTTTATGTGGAATGTAACTCTAAATATCTCCTTGATTGCAAGATGCAAATGTTGGCAGCTCTGAGAATGTATTTGGAAAGTCCGATCATGAAAATAAGTTGTCAACTTCAGTTTGGGGTGTAATACAAAAGGTGGTTTTAAGAAAGTTCCTGTCCAGATTTGTTCCACATTTTGGGGTTCAAACTCGCTGAGTGTTGAACTACATTAATCACATTCACAACTACAGTCTATACCTTGATGGTATACACTAATCTGAGCAGCTCGTTCATGGTGGTTTACACCACTGCAGCTATGGCCGCCACATGCGCGCTCGACGCGACAATAGCACGTCAGCAACGCATATGTACCAATCAGCATGGAGGATTCACAGTCATTGTGCGTTGCCGCACGTATGCGGCGGCCATAGCTGTGGTGGTGTAAACACCCATAAATGAGCTTCTCAGATTAGTCTATATGACATTGACAGAACTGAAGGTACAAGTATGGTTTAACTCTTCATAGACTGTTTGTTTCTGTATAATCACCACGATACACCCAGACTTGTCGAATTTCATTGATTTTTTTACTAATTTTGTTTTGTAAAAATGTCTGGAAAGATAACACAAAACAGAAAAGAAATTTTGTTTTTGTTTTTAGAAATACTCTGTCTAATGGAAAACGTTTGAAAATGTCTAATTCAAGATATGACCATTACATTGACCTTCTTGGTTAAGCAGAAGTGGACCAAATCTTGCAGCCGTTTGCGCCTGTTATGGGATTTTTTGGCACAAGCCAAGCCGCATTCAGCAGCTAGGATCTTTAAAGGGTTCATGTTGAGTGAACAGAGCTGTTGTACTGTTGCTTTAGGAATTGATTTTGAGTTGTACTTTGCCGAGAACCAAAAGGCAAATTTCCGGAGTGGCAGCAAAATCATGTTTTGCTTCGATTGCAGTGTTTTTTTCAAAAGTAGCCTCCAGACCATTAAGTAGATTTAATGCAATTGCTTGTTAAAACCAGAAGTATGTCAAACAAAGCCACGTGTTCTCTATATGCCTAAATATTAATTGCTGATTACACATCTACAACCCCCCCCCTCAAAAAAAAAAACGGCATCTTGTATCTAATATATTTTGTCCAGACTTATGTCTTGAGTCTTTTATATATACTTTGAAGTTAAAACTTTCCCTTTTTCCAATGCACAAACTAAACTGCATGCTTGTCTACTTCCCAAGGAAAAGATGCTTTGAGTTGTAGAAGTGTACCCCCCCTCCTATTTAGACTTGCTGTAAAGGCTTCCAAAAGCTTCAATGTATTAATGTAGACCAAAGTCATAGAACTGCTTTGCTCAAAATTATGCTTAGTATGATCAGTTTTATTTCTTTATGCGAAGTGTTTCTGGGCCGATTTCATAAAGCCGTTTAGCTCAAACAAAATTGCTTGGCACTTAAAAATATTGCTTAGCAGAATCAGGTTACCAGCCGACATACATTTTAATTTTTGTGGCTGGTTCCCTGCTAATTTCTGAAGCACCATTTCTGCTTTATAAACAGCTGAAAATAATACTTAACATGAAACTTGCTTGTTAGATTTGATTGGATACCAGCCAAATATTTATATCTGGCATGCACACTTTGGCTTGTTATCCGTTGAATACTGCTAAGCTAATATTTCTGCTTAGCAAGTTTCTATGAGTTTGATCTCAGTGGGTTAATGTGCTAATACAGCTGGCTAATGCACTCCCTTTTTTCCCCTTCCCTTCACCCTATGCTTTGTATCACAGCTTATATGGGGAATATGCGGAAATATGGTGAGAATAAAACGCCTCTATCACTACTAACCCTGCTCAAAAACCCTGTTCACATGTCATCAAAAAAGCAAGCATTGCTTGTTTTTTTCCCCCTGAAGCCTGAGTCATACTTCACGCAGATGCAGAGCCTTTTTTCATGAAGCAATTATTTGCTTTGCTTTGGCGATTAATGAAGTGTGAAGCCGGTTTTGTCTTTGTCAAAAATCAAATTCATTCCACAAAAAAAGCAATAATCCCTTCATTTTCTATTACTAATAAGCTTGTCAAAAGTTAAGTTCAGACCACATGAAAAAGCAAGCATTCCTTGATTTCCTCTTAGTACCCTGATCAAAAGGTCAAGTTCATGTGACATGAAAAAAAAAATTCCTAGTCTATTTGCTGTTACCATTGACAAGGCCTGTTCAACTGAAAACAAATTCAAAATCAAATTCAGACTACATGAAAGACTGAGCATTCTTTGATTGTCCCTTATTAACCATGTCAAAATTCAAATTCAGACAACAGGAAAAAAGCAAGCTTTCCTTGAGTTTCTCTCATTACCCTCATCAAAAGTCAAGTTAACATGTAGGAAAAGGCAAGCATTGCTTGAGTTTCACTTGTTTTTACCCTCGTTACTAGTCAAGTTCACATCACATGAAAAGGCAAGCAATTCTTGAGTTTCTTTTAGTACCCTTATCAAAAAAGTCAAGGTCACATGACAGGAAATAAACAAGCAATTCTTGATTATTCGCTTTTTGACCTATTGACAAGGCCCATTGAGCTGACACAAATTAAAACTGTCTACTTATGAATGTTTTATTGTCATAACGTCAGTTTTTTTGTTTTTTTGTGTGATTCATTTTCTTTGTATTTGATCATCAACTTCAGTGTATTTTGAACGAGATTTTTCATTGTACCATGTTGTGTTTTTCAATGAGTGTCATTGAAATCTGATGCAATTGTGGTTAAAAGTTTGTTTCCACTTATTTATTTATCCATTTCAAGGTTCTGTGTCGTAGATTTTATTGTTTGTTGTGAAACGTTGTTTCATGTTTACTTTCATCGTTTTACAATGTCATCAAAGTTTTTTTGTTACACAGTTTTATGCAAATGAGTCGAGCAAAACTGCATGAATAATGTATGAGGCAAGCAAATGAGGCAAGCAAAGTTGCATGAATGATTTATCAGGCAAGCAAATGAGGCAAGCAAAATTGCATGAATAATTTATTTGAGCATGCAACAAACACAAAAAATATCTGCTCGGAGAGTTTGGTCATCTATGTTGTTGACAAGCGCCCAATAACAACTTCACTCATCTGATTTGTTGGAATTAATCATGCAGCCATGTTGACAAAAAATCTAATCCAGTTGCAATTAAATAAATGAAGATTCATGTCTCATGCAAAATAATCTTTTTGTTAAAAGATTATTTTTTTTTTTAATTGTTATGTATAACAAGAGTACCAATTAATCAACTTGTTTCCATGAGATACAGACAATCCTGTTTGTAAGTCACTGCGTCACACGCATGCATGTCTGCTAAAAAAGTTTTCCCTACTTCCAGTGCCATAGGATATTCTGTCCCCAGGTGTGTTTGTCCCCCATCTGGTAAATTAACATGGGCTGAAGGAAGTTGAGTCAAAAGATGGTCTTATCAGATGAAATTTCTACACAGTTGGCCGTATGGGGGACAGAATCTCCATAGGGAGAAAATCCCCTGCGACACTGGCTCCAAAACTGGCCTACAATTGTGTGTAATCTTACCGAATTTCATAGTTCAAAAGCATTTCTTATGACAGAAACTTTATTTCTTACGAAGACCTTAATATTTGAAGAACGTCTGTTGAAACCAATTTCAATTGTTAAACTCCTAATAGCCTTTTTGAGGTATGGTGAACTCTATAGGAGTGCTTTATTTTGGTTTGGGTCAATGTATCTGCATACACTCAAACCAAGCAGTGCAATCCTATAGTGTCCGCCAAGCCTCAAAAGGGCCAATGGGCTTCTGGTAACCAGTGGAGCCAGTTTGCGTGAAGTGGGCGTGACTTACAGTGGAATTACATCACACTTTCGAACAGGATTGTCAAGCAGATATTGACATTCTGTTTGAGTATTTTTATTTATTTTTTTATACTACTGGATAAATTCCTTTCAGTGCATTTTATTTTCTGTCTACTTGTACATTTCCGTTTGCCCTTGATCGATCCTCTGCATCCAACATTTTGCTTGTCTGCAAAATGTGTTCACCACAGAATGATTTTGACTGCATGATGCTGATATGTATAACCGGAAACAAACCTCCCCCAAAAAGCACCACTCTCTAGCTTTCTTTTTGTTTTTCTATTATTCGTTCCCATGGTTACGTCTTCCTGCAGTGCAAATCCGCCCCGCCAAAGACCAGTACAAAGGTTGGTTGTTGCTTTCTTTGCATCATGCTAGTTTCCTTGGAGACGCTTTCAAAATGCTATCAATGCATGTTGAAATTCATATCGTAAAATTATCTTTGTGAAGGACTGGGGGTGGGGGGGATCTGCTTAAGCAGGCAATACTGCCTAACAAATTTCTGCTGAGCAAAAATAAGCCGGGTACCAGTCACAGAGTGTGACATGGTGTTTTGTCTGGTAACCTACTTCTGGGTCCAATTTGATGGTGCTGTTGAAGTACAAATTTAAGCACAAAGCATTTTTTTCGCTTACAGTTACAGATAACCAACGAATCTAGAAATCTCCCAGATTTTTGACAAACTTTAAACCTGGGCCCAATTTCATAGAGCTGCTTAAGCATAAAAAGTAGCCCAGCACAAAATATTTCTGCTTACTGGAATAAGATAACCAGCCAAAATACCACTCTGCATGTACCGTCTGTAAAGCTGGTTTCCTGCTAATTTTTGCTGAGCAGAAAATTGTTAAGCGATATTTTGTGCTGAAGCAGCCCTATGAAATTGGGCCCTGGGCCTGATTTCACTGCTCTGCTTGCTGTAAGCAAAAAAATCTGCACAGCAGACTTGGAAAGAAAATTTGCACTTGAAGTAAGCGTATATTTCAGAGGTTAGCAAGGAATTGTCGCTAGTTCAAATGTGTGACTCGTATTACTTATGCGGAAATTTGACGCTTACCCTGTAAGCAGAGAACGATGACTGGGTAATTCTAATTAATTTTTAGGATGAACAAGGAAGAAGAAAAAAATAAGAAATAAAATACTAGAGCGAATTTGAACCTGCAACCTCTGGATTAGCGTGCCGGCGCTCTACCAACTGAGCTATCCAGCCCTATTGTTGGCGGTCTCTCTATTTTGTCAGTATATTTGTTCGAGGTGCCAGCCAGAAGCCATTCAACCTGAAACTGCCGTATAACCAGGAATCACAACCCAACTTTATGATACATTGATAACTTTTTTATCATCAGCATTTTGAAAGGGTCTCCTTAACCCATGTTGAAGTCTTTCTGTGTGTCTTCTTATAAATGCACATTTTGCGTTAACATTTCTCCTCAGGAATGGCCAATATTTTGTTGCTAAAAGTTGGTATGAGCTTTCCCGACACAAAAAAAACACCTTAATGGTATTTGGCTAAGGCAGTCTTTGAAGTCAATTCAAGCTTGGGGGCATATTTCTTCGGTCAACAGTTTGATTTCCACTCAATATGTTTTACTACCCGGTAGTTGGTTTATGGCTGCTTTTTAAACAGTAGAATCCTTTGTTGTGCAAAGTCAACCGTTGAGACGTTTCTTCTTATGCTCACCTGGAAGGGAGTGTTTTAACTACAAAGTGAAACTGATTGACTTAACTCAGATTAGATTATAATTTCAATTGTTTATATATATTATCTTTAGGATACAATTATGTTGACACGCTTTAAAATTTGACGCAATTAGAATGTGATTTTTTGAAATGAGATTTGGCAATATTATCCAAAAAGAGCAAGGCTTACGCAAGGCTTTAAAATTGTTTGTCAAACTTTCCCAATGTTTTCTTTTATTATTTATTTTTATCATTATTACTATTTTTGGGGGATAACATTTTACCTTCATGTGTTTGATTCTTGCAACCCCCGTCATCTTTTTCAAAAATGGTGGCTGCTCAGATCTTCACTATGACTACCAGCTGACAGAGGAGTATTGCCAGCATCATTTCCTAACCGGCCTTCTGCTGAGGGAGGTTGGAACAGCGCTCCACGACGTCACCGAAGTACGACAAAACGGAATCCGTGTCCTGAGAAATCTTCTGGCTAAGCACAGTTTTGACGATCGCTACATGTCAAAGGTGAGGACTTGTACTCTTTTGTAGTTTTTGTCGGTTAATTCTTCTTTTGTGTGCGTCTGCTTTTATATGTTTAGTTCTTGTTTTAGTTTTGTGGAGTGTCATGGGCCCAATTTCACAAAAATAGAAAATAGTGCTTAAAAATTGTCTGCTAAGCAAAAATAAGCAGGATACCAGTCACAGATTGTACATGTAACATGCTATTTTGGCGGGTAACCTTACTTTGGTAAGCATAATTTTGTTTATGCTTAGCTACTTTATTGCTTAAGCAGCTCTATGAAATTGGGCCATGGTCAAGCGGTCTAGTCCGCCAAACTTAAGTTCTGTAGTTTATAGAATGTGGGGTTCGAATCCCGGCCTGGCCAGTTGCAACACTTGTGTCCTTGAGCAACACACTTTACCATAATTGCTTTGTCCTTCAGATGCGACGTGAAGCCGTAGGTCTTGTGTACTAGGATTGGTAGTGCCCGTAAATGAACCCAGAACACTTGTCATGGAAGGGTAGGGGTTTACCCCGGTGTTTCTGGTTCAAATAAATAGCATCCTTATCTACAGGTTTTCTCAGGCTTCTGAGCTACAGTGATTAAGTTCGCATTGAGGCATCTTTGGTTTTCATTACCAGAAATTCATAATGATAACTCCACTGATGGTATGTGTTTTCAGAGGGAAAAAAAACATGAGAATTTGACTTGTTTCATTTTTTTGCCATGACAGCAATACCAAGCCCGCATCGCATCCTTGTACCTCCCCTTGGTGTCAATCATCCTGGAGAATGCGCCCCGCCTATCACGTGATGGCCCGCCTACTCCAGGCTCTGCCTCCGTCAATGGCGACTCCCTCTTTGACATGTCGTCTCTCTCCTCAAGCTCGCTGATTACCGACTCCCCTGGCATGGACAGGCATAACAGCGTCTCCACCCAAGCTGCCAAGACCAAATCGCTGCAGCGAGACTCCGCAGTTCTGGATATGATTGCTGGAAGAGGTAAAAATCAAAATTTTGTTCTCACAAATCGGTTCACAATTCTCGGTTTCATCTAGAGAGTTGCAGTCATCAAAGTAGGTCAATGAAAAAAAAATCATTTTTCCAATTGATAAATTGCTCAGATCATTCTTCCTTGATTAGGTTGAGGTAAGGACAATTCGTTTTGAAGGAAATCATTTTTCAAGGGCGGTTTGGTTGATTTCAAAAGAAACCTCAGTATTGCTGTTGCTTCTTTAAGATCACGCAATCGGCTTGAATGTGCTCTTTAGAAAACATTAGCAAATTTAAAGACTTTATGATCAAATTTTGCATGGTTGCATTTTGGTGGTTTTCATTGCCAGAATTTTGTTTCAGTTTGCAATTATTAGGAATTGAACGTTCCGTTTGGAAATTTGAATGTGACTTTGCATTGAAAGAGACAGGCTTGAGGCGTGGAGTCACATGTAAGGAACTAGAGGGAGAACAAAACCATGCAACACGGCCTGACATGAAGCATTTTTTCCCCCATTGAGAGAATGGCGCTGACCCGTCATGTAAAACAGGTCACCCATCAGTTGAAGCAGCCAACATTTTCTTAGTGGGTGTATGTATGCAGTATTTTCCATAATCATGGTGGAACAGCATGCATGACATAGCATTGGTTCCCTCTAGTTCAGTCATGTGACTTTATGGCTCGAAGTGATGTTTGCCGACATTTATGGCAAACCACCTCTGGGCTGTTCTCTTTTTAAATAAAGAGTATAACCACAGAGAGTTTGATGTGACATTCTTTATGATAATGTTAAGCTGTGTTTAATCATAACATGTTTTTTTTTTTCTAAATGTGTTAAAAGTAACAAAAATACTTAAGGTTTATAAAAATATATTTTTCATTTTAAACTTGGTTTTAAGTAATGCTACACGGTGCTTCCCCCCGATACTAAATAGTTACTTCCTCAGCTGCAACCTAGTTGGTGAAATGGCAGTTTAATCGCTGTAGCCTTTCCCAGTAAAGTAGAAATGAGACCAAAATGACGGGACAAATATGTGAGATTGAGTATGGACGATTGACTGATGGCAGTCATTCAGGCCGATGGTTTTGGTGGAAATCCACACTCAGACGTTAAAATATGAGACAGGATTCTGTAAAGTAGACAATTTGTGTGTGTGTGGTTTTTTTTCATCTGTTAGATTTATTGCTGTGAATTGGTGCACCAGATTCTCCTCAATTGTGTCAGTGGTAAACAGAACAAAGTAACACTGAGCCCTGCTTCATAAGTGACACAGATTATAATCCCATAACCCTAGATTACTCTAGTGTTCTTAAATAACGTCAGTCAGTATAATATGGGTTGCTGGTTGCGATGAGAGGCAACCCAATCTCAGGCTTCTGAGCTACAGTGATAAGGTTCGCATTTGAGGCATCCTTGGTTTCATTTTCAGAAATTCATAATAACAATAATAACTCCACTGATGGTATGTGTTTTCAGAGGAAAAAAAACATGTGACAATTTGACTTGTTTCATTTTGTTGCCATGACAGCAATACCAAGCCCGCATCGCATCCTTGTACCTCCCCTTGATGTCAATCATCCTGGAGAATGCGCCCCGCCTATCACGTGAAGGCCCGCCTACATTGACTGATTATATTGACTGACGTTATTTAAGAACACTAGAGTAATCTAGGTTATGGGATTATAATCTGTGTCGCTTATGACTGAGGGCTCAGTGTTACTTTGTTCCGCTTACCACTGACACAAATGAGGAGAATCGGGTGCTTATCCACTCATCTTGTTAGATGAAAACACTTAACCCTCCTACTCTTGGTACCATTTTCCAGCGAGTTGACCAACCATTTGAAACCATTCAACTGCGCAGGTTGTTTATGGTAGCACTACTGTGTACTGACTTTGTACATGTGTGTACTGTGTAGATCTGCATTTACCACATGGTGTCATATTGCAGGCATGCATAGTTTGTCTATCATTCAAAACCACTGTGGGTGACATTGAGTGGTCAGACAGTAGGAGGGTTGAAGAACAAAAGTTACTTATAATAGAAGATTGAAATTACAAATTCAACTATTTTACCCTTTTCTTTTTTCTATTCATATCTTTCATTTAAATTTTTGTATTTTCGCTTCACCAACTCCAAAATGTTGTCTTCTTCTTGATGCATTCAGCCAATCGCAGGCTTCCTACAGTACAACTGTCTGCATTTCAATTTCTAAGATGCAATGTGATTGGTTCATGTACAATTTTAAAGAGGCGTCTGTAAAGGTTGTGAGGAAAGTTCAGCCAATCAAGCTTTCCGAACCACACCTAGAGCTCAATTCCATCTTGTATCCAATCCATTCATTGGTCAAAAAGGGTCATACTCAATCTCAGATTCTTGTCCAAGATCTGCTAACCAAACTTGATTTTTAAATAATAAAATGCTTTCTATTTCAGCAACAGCATCTCTAAGCCGCTCAAATTCTTTCAATAACAAAAACCTTTTTCTTCCTTTTTCCCTCCTCCCAACTTTGTCTTTCGGGGCGTTTGGGTTTTTTATTTCTCTTTTTGATCACGGATATTCTCTTGGCAGCACATTCCTTCAGCGTGGGGAGTTCCATGGCAAGGAATTTTGGTACAGCGTCTTGGTTTTTTTGTAGCAGCCTCTTGGTTTATGTCATGTTTGGGTTGCTGGATCGCTCACCTATTCTCTGTTTGTTTGTTTGTTTCTTTCTTTCTATTGTTTGCCTGGTGTACCATAGTGTCATAGGATTGTTTTATAGGTGATCAGCATAATAAAGACGCCTTGGAGTGGAGGTTGAACTCTTTCAGTATGAATGACATTTCACTTGAAAGCTCTCTCCCTTCTCCCTTGAGAAGGGTTCGCTTGCCGAATGCTAGTTAAAAAACTCAAGGACCAGTTGAAAATCTCTCCAAGTGGTCCGGCTGGCTAGTTCAGCATCCCCATTCAGGGCTCGAATTTGGAGGGAAAATCCTCAAGACCGCAGGGCTTGTAGCCCAAAGTATTTACTGGTCCGGAAATTCGTTTTAGAAGACCAGATTCCAAATGAGAAAAAAACTTGGTGACACAATTTAACAGGAAGTTAACTGTTGTTATTTATAAGAGAAGGTTTATCTCATTTGTCTTTATGGGTGTTAAGTATACTTCGTTACTCAACAGAATTGAAAGGTATAATTTATCAAATCCATAGTCAATACATTACACAGTGAGTGAGGTATTGTTATTCAATTGAAAAACACAAGACCGCCGGACTTGTCTGTTCATGAGTTTACTGGCCCGACACTAAAATCACCGGCCTCGGGCCTGCGGCCCAGTGTAAAATTTGGAGCCCTGCTATTTGATATGAAATACGGACTAGTGAAAAAGCTGGTGGACTTGTGAAACTGTAAGCTAACTAGTCCTGCTGGCTAGCCACTGAAAAAGTGAAAGAGCAAAACCTGTTTTGTAGAAAGCAGAATTGTGTTCAACTGAGCAAACAAAATAGCGCATACACCCCAAAATGAATTCACACAAATCTAGTGTGACAAAGATGGACTTAATTATCTAACTATCACTCTGCAAATGTCGTTATTTAGAAGCCTAACAGCCTTCCACTCCAAGGCGCCTTGTTATCAGGGTTTAGTCACCGTGGCAACCAATCTCAGCATCTTCAAGCATCACCATCCTCCTCTCTCAATTCATTGTTTTTCATCCACGTTTACCATAGCAATCAGATATCAGTCAATCATTTTTTGGTTACATTACATTTGACGACTTTTACAGTTTGTAAATTTTTCACCGTAACGTGTGAAATTCCTTAATCATTTTATTGGCAATATTAGTCAAGTGCATGAATATTGATGTTTAAATGTGTAATCTCATGACTGCAGATCATTTAGATTGGTCAAGTTATTAACTGATAAAATAGAAAGATAAATAATAGTTGAAGGCAAGGGATACCTTTGGTATTTGGAACCGTATGTTTGTTTCAATCCTACATAATTGTAGCTATATACCATAAAACTCACCTGTGAAAATTTGTTGCAAAACGTGGTAGTGTTTTTGAGATATCAGTGAAAATCTGGAGCGGTTATTTTCATGCAGAAGGATCGGAAAATGCTGAGACTGCATGTTTTTCATTACGTGAGAAACGATTCATGCATAAATCGTTTCTCCAATTCAAATTGTTGGGCGGAAAGTTTTCTCTACAACCACCTTAATTCAAAGGAAATCGTTTCTCTCAGTGTTTTTGTATAATATCAACATGCTCTCCAGTGCTTCTTACCATGTAAGCTTTTATGGCCATTAATTTGTGGAGTAATTACCAAAAGGACACCCTGCCTTGATATCACTAATCGAATATGTAGGTGGATTTTTTAAGATACTTGTTAGAGTGGAATAAAGGAGGAATTAATTTTATGAATCTGCAAGGTAAACAAAACTGTTCAGAAAAGATTGTTGTTTTAAGGAGGGGAAAAAAACAAAGCAAGTTCGTTAATTGAACATTTTTACACCAAGTCAGTGTTTACTTTTTGTTTTGATAATCACTTTTGATTTGACAAAAACACGCTTACTTGAACATGCATCAACACCAACACATGGTCTGTAATTTTTTTTTTGCATGCCCCCCCCCCCTTAACCCCGGCTATTGTTTAAGTTGCTTTGTGTTGACAGTAGGCTAAATGGGCAGAACTGCAGTAGATCAGATGCATTATAGTACTGTCTGCTTTATACTTGATTGTGGCTTGATTTAATTTGCAAAACTATTTTATTTAAATTTTTTGGCTTGTTAAAGGGTCTTTTTTAGATTCCGTTTGGAGGTCTTGCTTCACATGTATCTGAGACAGACTAATTTCTCTAAAAGAAAAATGTTTTTTTATTTATTTTTTTCACATTTAAAAAATTCTTACACACTATCACAGCATAAAAATTCTTTGTGACAATTTTTGAAGAACATGGCAAATATGAAATATATGTTTTATTTATTTCTTTAGAAAAAAATTAATTATTTTGGGGGCAGTTATGATAAAAAAAAAGTATTTTTATTTTTATTTACTTTTTTAATGTATTTTTTTTAATGGACTAAGCTAATCATCTCCAAAAGGGAACATACTTTTAAAACTAAAAAAAAGGTCTTTACCATCCTCCACCAATCACAGCATGCTTGGTTCAAACTGCAATACGTGATTGGTCAAATACTGACAACTCATAGTTCCGTTTATCAGATATTGGTGACTTGAGACACCCTAACGGGATGTAGTGAGCCCTCTGCTGGGCTGAATGTCGCAAATTAGTTGTAGAATCGTTTCTATATAAAACATGTCACTTTGTTTGGGTTATATTGTCCGTCGTAGCTGAGAGTCTGTTCCAGTGTTTTTGTCAAGTTGGGTTAAATGTCGTCAAAAAAAGTTGTTATATTTCTTTGAAATTTGTGTAACATTTTGTTATAAGAAAAAAAATTGTTGAATGTCTGTGAGATGTTTTTATTTTACTCGGTTCAGAACGAGAAAGGATGGTTACTAATTCAAAAGAATTAGTTCTTCAAACAAGAACTTTTCAGAAAGGGGAAAGAGTTTGGGTTCAAAAATTTACTGTTATCTAAAATTTACGTTGGCTTGGAGAAAGGGTAGAGCTATACAGGATGAATTGTTGAAGTGCTGTCAGTGTTCAAATAGAGGTCCAGGGGTCTTTTTTTTGTTTTAAGGAAAATTGCTAACTTAAAATAATAACGTTAATAATTTTTTTTATTTTTTTTTTTAGTTTTTCACTTTTTACCTAATTTCTTTAAGGGGTGGGGGGGGATGGCAGGTAACTCAAATAAGTGAAGGAATGCTTGCAACTAAACTCTATATCAAATAACTGATGCAGCTTAGCAATACTAACTTGACTATTAATCTCCGCTAACCAAAATGCACAATGCTGCTTTTTTCCCAAATGCACTTGGCTCTTAAATAGCTATGCTCCTTACACTTACCTCTTCAAAGAATGGAATATTCCGTTGATGAAGACTTTTCTCTCAAGAAGTTAGTTTCGGAATAAGCGTTTGTAACTTGGTTTTTGGTAGAGATTGTTTTGTGGGAAATAAGGAAAATACGTGAAAAATCTTTTCAGAAATTAAATATGTTGCTGAAGTGTTTACAATTTGCAAGTATAAATGTTTTTAAGACCATATCTTGCAGCTGGAGACATAGATTTGAGGATTGTTTTGGTACAAGGGTTCTGAGATTTTTTTTTACAGAGTTATACCTGTCAACTAATTGAAAAGAAAACAGTTTAGTCTCTGTAATGTTAAAACAGATTTACTGAAAACCTACCTCATAAAAAATTCAAAATCCTCTGAATGAATCATCGAAATGAAAAATTGACTTTGGAAAACAGTGGAATATTCCATTACATGTGTAGGGATGGGCTGAAAGTGCTGAAATTAACCTAGACCTTTTATTTTGGTAACTATTCCTTTGCACAATCCTTAAAATGCACAACCCTCTTAAAATCACACAAAAGTATAAAACAATAACGAAATAATAACTCATACTGACTAATTTTGTTGTCATACTAATATTGTCACCCTCCTTTCATTGTTCATAACACTGTTCCACCCCTTCAACAGGAGTGAGGCATTCCACATCTATACCAACTCTACCGAATCAGCACATGCGTCGAATGAGCGCCGGAGGTTGGTTGATAATCTTTCTCACCTTTTCTTCCGTACATTTGCCTCATTTTTTACTTTTCTTTCTCTGTTTCTTCTCGCCACAGTGCACTTCTTCTAGTCAAACTTGATGTGTTTACACGCTCAATGTTGTCTTGACGAGCCTTTGTAGTATAGTATGTTGTGTAATATTAAATCTGTGCCTGGAGCGACATGCAGCACAAAAAATTGTCGTGTGTCTTCTGAAGCGATGTCCGCTTTTTCACCTCTGCTGATTTCAGCTTAGCTGAAAACTTCTCTCTTTTTTTGCTAAGCATAAATGAACATTAAAAGCATCGGTCACACTGAAGCTCATTATCCACTGAGGCTGGTACCTTGGCAAAATTGTTCACTGTGAAATAATCGTCCCACTCTTGCCACTGAGAATTGGAGCCTGTACCTGTGGCCGGATTTTGAAGAAAGAAAAATTTAGTTGTCGCTGGTTTGATGTTTCATAAGTCATTAACATCCCGGAAAATGAAAAAGAAAACTATTACTTCAGTTTGTTTATTATTCAAAATCACATGCCACAAGGCACTGTAAGCTGGTCATCATGGTACTGTGGCCATTTTGTCTGGTTTCCTGACTCCATTAATGAAAAATCTTGATGTAAGAATTACATATATTTATTTTTATTTATGTATTTATTTGTTTTGTTTTTTTCGCACAGCTGCACAAACAGTGTTCAAGTGGAATGCACAGTGATAATCTAGATTTGTAACTATTTAGAAGAAATATTTCTTTCGATGTTATTTGCCACCTGTTCTAACTTGCCAATCTTAATTTCTGAACTTTCTGAGCTATGCGGCACTGCTTTGTCTTATAGATTGAATGAATTTGATGCAAACTTCTGAGTATTGATGGTTCGTTTGCAAAATAGTCTTTTGTGTGAAATTGACCATTTTCAAAGGATTATAGAAAATAGTTGTTCAATGTGACTTTTTTTCATATAATTTCTGAGTATAGAATAGATTCTCTCAATTCTGTCAATTATGTTTTCCTGCGCCAAAATCAGGCACTTTTCAGACAGAGTGAAATGGCATTAAAAGCGGAGACAACTGAAGCATCAGCCGTGATATCAATGGATCTGATGTCTTTAACATTCTATTTGTTGAAAAATACTTATCTTGTAGGCCACAGCTAGGTGTTATTTGAAAGCTCTTATAGATTGGTTGCACGTGACGTCAACAGTGGGGAAAGTCCGCCATCTTTAATGACAATGACTGCACATTTTTGAGCACCTGCGTTACGCCTAAATACTGCACATGGCACGCGTGCGTTTCATAAACTCCTTTCATGATTGTGTTGAAATTTACAGAGGTTGGCGCAGCTACAACCCAAAATAGAAAATTGTCATCAAAGATGGCGTCTATTGCAACCTATCTATTCTCATCTGTTTGTGCCTGGTTTTGGCCTTGAGCATCGAAATTGATCAAACATTTTTTTTTTTTAACATGGAAGGTTTTCCAGAAATTGAACAATCTTTTCATTCAATATCGAATTTGGGAAAGAAAGTTCATATTTATGATATATTTTCTTGTAGTGTGTTCTCTATGACCTGCAAATCTCTCATTTGCATTTCATTTCTACATCACGTTCACACCCTTTCAACAAATCTTTTCATCGCTTAAAAGTACAGTCCAGTCGTTGCTGAAGATTCTTTCCCTTTCTCGCATTTCTCTTCAAATTTGTTGCTGTAAGTTCTTCGGAATTGCTTGAATACTGCTTCAGCTCTTTGGATTGTTCATTCATCATTTGTAATCAGTGTAAATTGAGTGTTGGAAAGTGTTATCTTTTTAAATTATGTCGTTAATGTCTGTAAATATTATCAAGCAAGACATTGAATTGTCACACCTGAGCAAGTTTGATCAAGGACCAATGGTTAACTAGTAGTTGGTTTGTGACGTACATAGTGCATGTGCACTGAAGTTGAAGTGGGAAGGACTCCAGTCGAACTGTTAATTTTTCTGATAACTGGTCCTCTCTGCACTGTAATATTAAGCTGGCTATTGGTAACCAGCAATGCGATCAACCTCGATAGGTTGGTCGCGGATCATCAACTAGACAAGTCCAACCATTGACGACTAGCGTGTGTTTGATCAGAGGTAGTCGAAAAATGGTTAACAATGGTCCTTGATCGAACTTGCTCCCTGTTTAACATGCTAGATGAAAAATAACAATGTAATGTTCATTTATTTGGTCTAGAAGGGAGGCAGACAGTCAAAAAGAGACTCTTGTCTGTCATTTCAACTCTTTTATATGTATTTACCAAAGCTAAAGTTTTCTTTTGCAGGATTGTGTATTTTTCTTTTTTTTTCTTTTGTGATATACATGTACTTATTTTTATAGCCACGTGTATTAACACATTTCTTCCGCAGGTCTTGAGTCTAAATATATGAAGAATTTTGTGGAGTTTCATACATGTACGTGATTTTACTGTACTCCTGGAATATTGATCACCATTCCAGTATATTCTGTAGGGCTGACATGTATTAATTTAAATGGTCATGAATATTCAACAGACAGGCAATAGCTGGTAGTGCAAGATCAAATTACAAACCAAGTTGTTTTGGTTTGCACGTGGCTCATTTGAATAATGTATGACAGTGCCATGAATTATGTATCTTGGGTCTAACTGTGTCAGACAGAATGTCTTGAATAATGTATGACGTGGTCATGAATATGCAGGTTTCGCTGATACCTCATCACCACCAAAGCAAAACAGTGAGATAAGTCGTTCGGATCGCGGCAGCTCTAAGTCCGATCGCAGCAGCACACGCTCTGATCGGAACAGCACCCGTATCAATCGTCTCTCATGGATGGGCATGTCAGGTTGGTCAGCATCATTGGAGACATCTCTCACCAACAAACAGCCCATGCTGCCTAATTACCATTTAATTTGCACAAATTTAATCATTTAACTTGCATAAGTTACAAATTAGCTCAAAATGTGGCCATGTTAATTTGCTTTGCGTTGATAATAGTAGAGTAAGATCGTAACTGTTATTTTTTAGACCACAGCAGGACTAACTGTAGTCACCTCTTCACAGTCGTTGGACTATTGTGTTCCACAATTCTTAACTCAGACACAGTAGAGTTTGAAACCATTTACTTTAAAAGTTGTAATGCTTAAATATTTTCGTTTTTTTAATTCATTTCTGGTATAACAAAAATAACAATTTTTTTTTTTTGCAGAGAGACAATAAGCGTAATAATTCGAATAAAATGCATGTTTACTATTGTCATCTAACTAACGAAATGAAAGTAGATTTATAAAAGGCAGTAAGACTGACGTCTTCACTTACAGGTGGCATCCCATCCACTTCTTAGTGCCCCTCCTCCTTCCCCCGTCCCACCCTCTTCATATTGAACACTCAAGATTTTAGTTTAGATATCCAAGGAGTCTCAAATATCTACCTCCACTGTATACATACACAGCACAATGTCGTAACAGAAGGTACAAGTTCAAACCTAACCACCCTGTTGACAAAACAAGTGACTTTTTACATTCCAGGGCATTACCTGGCAGGCAAAATACTGCGCTGGTCGTGTGAGAAACTTTCCTTTTTTTATCACAATTACCACATCAAATTAAGAATCGTAAAAAAAAAATAACATAACAGCTGGACCAATTTTGAGATATTCCCCCTTTCTTCATATCAAAAGTTGATAAAAATCGTATGTTGCAATTTCCATCAAATGTAAAGAGTTTGTGTTTTCTTCCATTGAGCTGTTTACAAATTGTGCCTGCAGGACATCCAGGCTCTGAGGCTCTGTTGTAAAAATGTTATGCCACATTTGTGGTCTGTAGTTACTGAAATATCTTTTGATAAATTGCCTAGTATTTGTCCTTGTTTGAAATCAGATTTGTTCAAAAAGAGGGACCTAAACATCTCTTTTTTGTCCCAAATGGACAAGCGGATAGAAATGTGTTTATATGTTACATTCTTCCAGTTGCCATGGTTATAGACCAGTCCACGGCCGAATATCACCGATCAAGAATGAGCTGTCGCGAAGCTTCTTTTCAATCGGCGAAAACCCAGTCAATGGCCCTCGATCGCTGCTGGCTACCGGTCTCTATAATCTATGATCTTATTGGGTTGGTTACCAGTCTACCAGAACTTTTAAAGCAATATGTAACAGGCAGTTTGAGTCAATGACTGTAACTATCACAAATTATCACACCATGCAATTATCACAAACTGCATGTTTACCAATTAAGCAATGTAAAACAACCTCACATAAATTTTGCCTTTATTTTTGGGCTACAAAAGCCAACAAACTTGAAAATATAATTCCAGAGTTTACCAGTTATAGAGATGAAGTCGCTTTTACAGGTTGAATTCAATGAAATTAATCTGGGTTATATTCGTTTTTGGAAAGTGACGAAGTCTGCGATGTGTAACAACGGAATGTGATCAATATGTAAATTAGGTCTCCGATATTTACCGAGCGATGTCTTTAACGGTTTATTGTTGTGTCATTATAATAAGATACTGTATTCATGTCAAACCTGTGTTAAAGGTTGACACCTTGCGGCAGCGATATTTTCAAGTCTTCCGGTATCTTCACCATTGACCCTTCATCATTTACCCTCTATTGCATGTATAGTGATACCCTGACCTCTCCTCTAACCTTTGACCTTACAGGCATGAGATCCGCCATAGTGTTGTTTTCTTCCATTATGGTTTTTAGTTTCATTTGGCTGATTGATCATGTCTTTAAATAGCTTTGTTTCCCCCGGATGACCTGCAACTCTGCATGTCATACTAACAAATTAACACTGAGTGAATTTGGGAAACTTGGGGGCAGCAGACACACTAGGTAATTTTCAAATAGAGAGGTTGCGTGACCCCGGGAAAAGCTCATTTCGCAGCCATGTTGGGTCCAGTCATGTACAAACTCAATGGCTGACGCATCGTCTGATGAATGATTTCCAGTATCTGTTTGTGCCACAGGATTAGAAAAAGGTCTCGCATGACCTCGCATTAAACCTCTCTATAGACAACTTCACAAATATTTTGTATGCATGTGTTAGTGGTCTAGTTAGTGACAAAATTTTTTCGATAACTAGACCAGCATGCACCTCATCCAACAGCTAACGTGAGTGTAAAAAGTATTTTGCGAAGTTGTCTATTGTTCTTGTAATTCTGAGCAAGCACACTCTTTTGAGAACGATGGAGTTATCTAGTAAGTCTGCTGCCACCTAGTGACCCCAAAGTCTCCAATTTTACAAATGATTTGGATTCAGTGTAAAACGCCATGGAGGTGTGGCTCGAAACTCAAGAAAATCTCCACTGGTTGATAGTCTTTGAATTCGGAACTTGTTACTGAACCAGAAATATTTTTTGGAAGACTTAAAATATGTCTTTCTTTTTCGTTATATTTGCTTCATTTTTAGTAGGATGTTGGGATTTGAAAATTTTCCAATTGTACATCAGTTAGACTGGCGCTCCAGAGTCATGCCAAACCAAATGATTGAATTAAGTAAATGAAAAGTTTGGCGTCTGAAACAGTTAGAAGCGACTAGACGCGCTGGAGGTCGTAAGATCGACTGTTGCAGTCGGTCGGAACGACTCTGGAGCATCTTGGTTTCAGACGTCAATCTTGTCATGAACCAAACCGAATGCAAATTTATGTTAATTAAGTTCGCCTGTCTGAAACCGAAATCTAGAGTCGCTCCTAATCTATTTGGTTTGGTGTGACTCTGTAGCACCAGTTTGAAACGGATGTTATTTTCCTTAAAGTACAAAGTGTGTGGGAAAGCATTAGACTGACTTCTGTATAAATATAAGGTGTCAATGCTAAAATTGTTTGACCCTGGCCAGTGGCCTAGTGGGTATTTCGAGGCCTGGAAGGGGTGGTTGTTCTTCGGTGCACATTTGTACATTTTTAAGAACATAAAAAAGATGGCCGGGAAAGGGGACATGGGCCAGAAGTGAATGATTGGTTTGGTTTTTGTGATTGATAACTTGATTGTCACTCAGCCCTGGCATTGATGGTTTCTACATTCTCTGTGGTTAAGAAGTTTCAAAGTTGGCAGTAAGGTTTTTATTAACTCTGAACAGACTTGTAAATAACATCACTTATTGGGGTTAAGATCCTTCATGTGGTTTATCCATTTAAGGTCAAACTTGTATTTAACTTCTAACAATATCTTTGACTGACCCATAAATATGTAGTTATTAATAATGCGTGCATGAAGAAGTTTTTATTTTGATATTTTCTTTGACCTCGCACGAGCGATGAATATTGATTTCTCCTGATTATTTTTTCGTTGATTTGTTCTCATTTTTTGTTGATCCCCGCACGTTCCCCCATTTTCTTTTCCCTAGACTCCCTCCGTAGCCTCCATCTCTCTATGCCTTCCGGTTCCTCCTCCTTTCAAAACCTCCTAAGTCCGCCCGCCTCTTCGTCAGGGGACGCAAGCCCACGGCGTTTCCGTAAGACTCCGCTTTCCGGGAGCGGGAGTAGGAGTGAGCACTCCCCCCTCGGCGGCGGGGGGTTGTCTCTGGCCTCCCCAAGTCCTTCCACAGAAGGTTGGTGTGTCTCTTTCTCAAACTGGGAGAAAAATATCTCGGCAAAATAACATTTTCCCCTTCTGACGTTTCTTTGTTTTTTCTACTAACAAGGACAGGCGCTGTTAAATTATTTTTACGTTAAATGTAAACTTTCTTTCAAGCAGGAAGGAAATGAATGCAGATGGGAAACTTTTTGTGGCGCTAGGTGGCAGCAGACTTACGAGGTAAATCCATTGTTCTCAGAAATGGGCACATGTTCAGAACTACAACAACAATGGAAATTTTACCTGGTATGTCTGCTGCCACCTAGTGCTTCCCATTGGAAGCTGAAATTACAGTTCATAACTACCTGTTATTTTATGTATTGAGATTCTTAACCCTTTTGGTGACTGGGAGGTAATGGTGAATTGAGAAAGCTGACCTATGACCTTTATCAAATTTGGAAGCATAAATGTCTTTACTAGTGTCGGAACTATGCTGAGTATTGGTACATGTTAACTAAGAATCTCTG
Organism: Marthasterias glacialis; assembly: GCA_911728455.2. NCBI lineage: Eukaryota > Metazoa > Echinodermata > Asteroidea > Forcipulatida > Asteriidae > Marthasterias > Marthasterias glacialis. The sequence goes on along the minus strand of OU452233.1, from coordinate 9,976,955 downwards.
GTGCTTTGGACAGCTTTCTGTGGAACCAGTTTTTAAAAATATAACACCAACTTTGAGGCTTTGGCTACTCCTGCATTTGAGAATCTTTGGCTGTGGCTGATGGCTTCTTTGGATGCTTAGCTAGATGTAATCAAGCCATAACTATTGAGAAAACCACCCTTCATAACAAGGCCCAATTTCATGGCTCTGCTTACTGCAGAATTCTGCATTTATGCTCACCATTCTCTGCTTAACCAAGTTGGCGCCAAGTTTGCTGCGCCTAGCCGTGTACTACAAGAGAGTGCTTAGTAGTGTGAAATGCATGCGCACAAGTCCTTGCCAAATTGTGAAATAAGCTGACATTAAGCATGGTTTGTCTGCTTACCAGAAGTGCCAAAGTTTTGCTTACTGAGCCATGAAGTTAGGGCCCCGGTGTCGGTCAGATCATAGCGCTTCTCAACATGGTGTCTTTATATCCGATAAGCTCGGGAAGGATTCTTTCCAACAACGGTGAACTTTGACCTATCTCCCATTATGCACTGCAGAACTAGCCCTAATCTTATTGCATATCCCATTATATATATCGTTCATGTTCATGTTTATTCATGAAGCCACTCGTTTGTTTGTCAATATTTATTAATGAACAGGATTACTCAGTAGCGAGCCGAGTTCGAGTGCACATTATATCAAAAGACGAGACACATCAGGTTCTTCCAGGGCTTCTGGTATGAGTGGTCCGAATCTAAACCAGCAAAAAAACAAAACAACAACAACAACAGCAAGCAGCTAACTTTCAATTGCCAAGAGTTTGTTTATTTCTTTGAAACTATTTTGCCTCTTAAATCAAACTTCATACAGGTAGTTTGTCATGTGACAATCTGCTAACATAATTGTGGCATATTTGTAAATTTAGTTTTATATTTTTTTGTTTTATTTTTTTTTTTCACGGCTGCTTCGGAAGAGTGTGGGTGGGCATCAAGCGCTTAAATTAACCAGTATTCTTAAAATTGTTTTAAATTTACTACATATCGTTTTACTTTGGGCATAATGTTCATCAAAATCATCTGCCTTGTGTTTTTAGTGGTTAGTCCTGATCATCACATGATCAAAATACACCTGTCGTTACATGGCCAAACTACACCAGTCAGAACCCTTGCTAACCTCCCCTCTCTCCAACGAAAAAAGGAAAGTAGTCAACCTTAAAGTGTACAGTCAACAGTTACTGGTTACCTGTATACTGCAGAATGTAGAATGTACTTCAGATTATTGCAGAATATACTGTAGAGTGTACTACTACTGAATATGCTGCAGAATAAAGTATTACTGGATATACTGCAGAATATACAACTTCTTAATATACCATGGAATATACCACTGCAAAATATAGTGTAGAATATACTACTGCTTTATATACCACAGAATATACTTCTGCTGAATATACTGTAGAATATAATACAACTGAATATACTGCAGAATATACCTGTGTAATGATCTATAGGTTTGTAGGGAATTAACTTCGTAAACTTACGCTTTTGTCATTTTTATCTTGCCCTTAAATCCCCGAACTCAGACCCGCGAATGACGGAATATCGAAACTCACACATGGCGTTTAATCGTGTCCTAAAACAACTCACAGGTTTGGTTTTCTTGAACTAACTCGGTCCATTGATCGTCTCATCAGTGTCCATCTACATGGTTGCATCATTCCATAGCAAGATTTCATTTGAGATCCAGGTCAATGTCTTGTAAACTTCGTGAACAAATTGTACACCCACTGGTTATCTCAACACCATTATTCGAAGTTGGTCAAATACTACCTTGTAACCATACAATCGTACCATAATTTCTAATGAAGTTTGCGTAGACATCATGTACAGAAAACTCTCTCTGTGTGTTGTGGTGTTTCTAAAAATAACAACTCGACATTTCGATCAGTATGCACTGATCATCTTCAGGATCAGAGCATACTGATCTAAACGCCGAGTTGTTAACCATCGGTTCTTTTCAGAAACCCCACCACTCATAGAGAGAGTTTTGTGTACATGGTGTCTCCGCAAACCTCACTAGATTGTATTCCCACTGTGCAAGGTTTTCAAATCTGTCATATGTACCACACTTGTGAAGTCCTCAACTTTCATGATTTCATCTTGCGTTGTAAAGTTTTCCATAACTTCAAAATCGGTGGAGACACCTTCACATCTTCATAAACGTTTATCAATTTTTAAATCCTGACGGTAATGATTATTCATTCTGGGTTTTTTTTTTGTATGAACAAAATAGTAAATATTTTTTAGGTTTTACATTTTTTTATCATGAAGTATCACCTCATACGCATTTTTCCACCTCAAAAGTTTTTGGTCAAAAACACATTTTGTGTTCTTGATGTCTTCAAATTCTTAACTGCCTGACTGTCTTCTAAACAGGTGATCACCAAACAACTTATTAATTAACTAATATGTCCATAGCTGTAAGATTGCATGTTTCTATCAACCATTTTCAGACGCTATTCTTGGATCGTCGTCACGGCTACATCAGGTCATCATCTTTACTTCATCTTTATGTTTTTTTTCCCCGCCTTCTCTGGTGGAGCAATGTCTTACCAGCTTCTTCTCATTCTTCATTTTCATGCTGCTCTTCATGACGGATCTAATCATTTCTTCCATTAATTTTTTTTATTTAAATTTTTTTTATGATAAACGTCCATCGTATAAATTTTGTAAATTTGGGGGGATATGAAACATTTTCACGTTCAAAAAATTTGGTCACAAAAATTAACCCTTTTTTGGCAATTTATGTGTTTTCCTCAACTTGAAAATTGTCTTAAAAAATTATTTCTTTCTTTCCAAACTTTTTTGCACATTATGTCACCATAAAAATAACAACCTTTAAAAAACTTTGGGGAAAAAATTACTAATTTCAAAAATTTGGTTGAATCAAATATTTCCTCATTAAGAAAAAATGGAAAGTTTCGAACGTAGTTCCTCGTCCCCTTCCACTTGTGTATCACAACCTCCCACCCCGACTAATTCCGGTCGCGACTCGCCAATCCTGGACATGCAAAAGACGCCCTCAGCACAACGTTTCCGTAAAATCTCCCTGTCCAAACCGCCCCCGTCCCCGACTATCTCATCAGGGAGGGTTACATTCACCTCCACCGTGTCGTCCCCAACTCTACTGGTGACGCCTAGCCGAGGTTTGTTTCTTTGTGCTTGTGAGCTCCACAAATTCTCTTTAGCCCTACTCCCATGTTATTTTTTTTTATCTGTGGCTTACTGAAGCCTGCTGAATGAGGTAGCCTCTTATTGGGTAACCAGTAGCTGCGACCTCACTTGACCTTACCAATGCAGATCACTCACTGAGTTGTATATAACTGTATTGGATCAGTACTGATGAGGTCGCGGCTACCAGTTACCTTTTAGAGTCTGAATGGCGCTTGTTTTCTATCAAAGTTGCCGAAAGGGCAAAAATTCATTTTGCTGCCATAACACAATAATTCGTCTGGATGACTGCCAGGATATTTCTTTGTCTAGTTGAACAGCTATAGTGCATCCATACCTTTTAATTTTTCAGCTTTAAGTTTTTCAAACTCCGAAACTTTATTGCCACTTGTTGATTCACATAATGCCATCATTTAGTAGGATACAGAAGGGTTTACAACATTAGTTTGAGTTTTTTCTGTTACTATCAAATCCTATGTTTTGAAGTCAAACCAAAATATTTTTAAACTGTTTTTTTTTTCCTCCGATATTTTACAAGTTGTTTTTGTTGTAGATGTTTCTTCAAAAAATGAAACATTGTTTGAAATAGAAGGTGTTTGTGTATGATCTAAACTCGTTCTAACTTTACCCAAAATGGTGATCTTTATTTTAATGCCCTTATTGATCACATTGTTTCATTTGATTCTGAGAACTGTCACAGCTAAAGTGAGATTATTTCCACGGTGTTACCACAAACCCTACTAGATGATATATATTCTTTCAGTTCATTTCTACAAAAACAAACAATTCTATGAAACAAAAATGTTTCGAGGTGATTGAAACATGTTCCAATATAACTCTAATAGGCCTTGTTTTTTACTGCAAGAGGACACCCTTTGGGGATAGATTGGCGGTTCAAACCATAGAAATAGTGTGCAATTAGACTTCTAATAAAGCGGTTAATATACAACCTCTAAGGATTTTTTTTATCGACTGTTTTACAATGTAATTAGTGTAAGAAATTTGCTTGGAAAATTTGTATTTTTAATGTTTTTAAATATTTTCAAAATGGAAGTAAGTATTTCGCCCTCTTGCTGTCAAAAATATGTCCTATTGGATGACCATGTTTTTTTTTTGGGGGGAGGTGATGTTTTCACTGAGTTTCCGACCAATGGTGTACTCCCTTCTGTACCACAGGTTACCTTCTGCAATACTTGACTGCAATGTAATGTTTTTGGTTCTTCCATCAGAACTCTTTACACCCTCTGTTCCATCTTTACTTTGAACTTTCCCAGTGCCACTTCCAATCAGCCATTTGCCAGTTGGACTTGAACGGTGTCTGGTACAGTGCCTTGTTTAGGTCACAGGTAAATGGCTCAATTTCAATTCCTCAGACTGCATCCAGTGCTGCTGGTCACTTGGTTGTGGGAAAAGCATTTTCTTAGTTAAACAGGAGACGACAGACGCCAAAACTCAATTGGCAGTGAAGTGTGTGTCACATTGATACCAGTCTTTGCTGATCTGGTCGTTCCAATGCAAAAGCTTGCCCCGACCCATGTGACAAAGCAATGCTGGATTTAGGAATTCAAATTGAGCATTCACTTGTGACCGAACAAGATATCGTTCAAATGATAATACCAGAGTCTTATATAGCGTACATATCTACCAACAATTGGGTACTCAAGGCGCTTATTATTGTCATTTTTTAAGACAGGTTATTGAAGTTTTTTTATTATGAGACCCATTTATGTAGCACCTTGTAATGATTTACAAGGAACTGCGGCGCATTCAGCAGCCACTACCAGAAACACTGGGGCAAACCCCTTCTCTTAGGGATAAGTGTAACTAGGTTCTGTTACGTGCATTACACAACGCACGGGATCTACGGCTTTACATCCCATCCCAAGGATGAAGCAATAATGGTTAAGTGTCTTGCGTAAGGACTCAGGTATCAAAAACGGGACTTAAACCCACACTCTGCTGATCAGAAACACCAGAGCTTGAGTCCGGTGCGCTAGGCCGCTCGGCCACAACACGCCAAAGTTCAAGTCTAACTCGCAAATGGCTCATTGATGAAAAACCATCAACCCAAACCTCAACCCTGATAGATTTAATTTGCCTCAGTTCTTCCCCTCATTACAGCATTACATCACACCCGTCATGAAAAACCAAAAAGATAGACCTGACCTTTTATCTCAAATCAAAGATATAAATCCGTTCAACAGACACTTTCAAATGTTGAGACTCTGTTTATAGAAAATATTTTAACCCTGATAGATTTAATTTGCCTCAGCTCTTCCCCCCATTACAGCATTACACACAGCCATCATGAAAAACCAAAAAGATAGACCTTTTTTTATCTCAAGTCAAAAATACAAATCCGCTCACCAGACACTTTCAAATGTTGAGACTCCGTTTCATAAACACATTTGTTACTGCTCATCACTCTTTGGACAGACAAAGTTAAATCGTTGAAGGTACCCTCTGTCCAAGCTCGTCTTTTTAATTTATTTAGTTCATTTTTTGGTCACCTCTGTCCTATAAACTCTATCCAGTATGCATTTTTATTTTCTTTTAGGATGGTAGATGCATTCAACTCATCCATGCTCTTCAAACTCTTGATCCTGCTTTGTTCCTTTGATATTATTTAACCTCTCTCATTTTGTACTTTTTTCTTCAGATGTTGTCATTCCATACCTTATACTAGTGTTACATGATTTATTTTCCTATTTGTTTACAGATGTAGCATAGCTTTTTTTGATTGACGGTTTTCATTTGGCATGCAATATTTGTAACCGTAGAAACAGGTGTATTGGAATTATAATAATTATTATTGAATTGGTTTTTCAACATGACCATTTTAAAATCATCAGCTTTAATGTGCAAAGTGACAGAGACCCATATCAGGCTGCAGCCATCTTTGTCAAGTACCATGTGTGCTTCAAGCACTACTGAATACTGACATTCAGCATATAAAAAGGGGACAGACTAAGATTCCCCTTTCGCCTCAGTTTGGTTACATTGATTTGACTGGAAAGAAAAAGAAAATGGCTGCTCCATGGTACATGTCTTTACACAGTCAAACCTGTGTATGGTGGACACACAAATGAAGTGGTCACTGTAGACAGGTTTTAAACTTGTCCCATGTTTCAGTATGTAACTTCCCATCGTAGGTGAATTGACCATTGCCAAGTGTTCATAAGATCCAGTTGTGTGATGTCACACTCTGAGATGACCCCTGACCCCTGGCCTTTAACCCCTCCTCCCCTTACGACACCTGTTCTTACCGACCCCCTACCCCTCATTTCATACCATGTGTGAGTGATCAGCAGTTGTTGAAACATGTTCCCAGACATAATGTACCTTTACAATACGGCAGACATTTTGGTTACATAACCTCATAGCAAGGCATTATCATAGCACTGGCTTAAGATAACATGTGAGGTTTTAGTAACAAAATGTTACAAACCCTGACTTCAAGGCATTGATCATCACACTGACATAATTAACATCAAAGGTTCCAGATTATTTCAATTCAGCCTCACTCTGGTTGCTCACATCTGAGTAAAAGCAAAAACAAAATGGCTGCTGTATGTTAAAGGTTCTTTGCATAATGTGATGTAATAATATTGACAGCATGAAGACGGTGTTTTGAGTTTATAGCATCCATCAACAAAAACAAACGTTTATTTCATTTCGTCGTTTGCATGTACAGTTGTTATGCATCAATCTACGCCTTTCATTTTAACCTGTGATAATTCTTTTCAAGGCATCCTTGTGTTTATTATAAGTTTTAAACATGCATTGACTGTTTTTCCATTATGGCCCTTTTTGAAACCAGGGCTTTGGCTAAGGCTCCGGTTTAAACTCGAACAGTAATTTTGAACAATGTACACTTTTGGTATAGGACTTCAAACAGGCTGACTGAGCCTAAGCCGGAGCCCTAACTGAAGTCATGGTTTCGAAAATGCCCCATGTATTTGTACTCAAACAAGTTTCTTTTTAAAAAAAAGTCTGCTTTTTATTTTCTGCCGATTCAAGAATCGAAAGTTGGTTTTATTTTCAGCATGATATTATATTTTCAACAGCCTTATAATTTATTTTTATGTGTTTTGTTGTTAAAATTTGTTTTGAAATGGTTGTAACTTGCGTGATTTTTAAAGCTGTATATACTTCAAAGCAATGACTTGACAAAAAACACGCTATGGCAGTTCAAAAAAAGTCCATATCTCAATTTAAGAATCAGTGGGGAACGGTAACTTTAACCCTTCTACTCTTGGTAACAATTTCTGGCGAGTTGACCAACCATTTGAAACGGTACAACTGGACGGGTTGTGCATTACAGCACAACTGTGCATCTAACTAACTGTACATGTGTGTACTGTGGAGATACGTTCACCACAAGATGTCACACTGCAGGCTGGCATAGTTTATCTATCATTCAAAACCACACTGGATGACAATGAATGGTCAGACAGTAGGAGGGTTGACTGTAGACTGTGCAGATGCATTCTCCACATGATTTCGTGTTGCAAGTACGGTTTGTCATTCAAAACCACAGTGGATGATATTTAAATGGTCAGAGAGTAGGAGGGTTAATGGTTTTAGTTCCCATTGTACATGTAGTTGTTTGTCAAAAGTGTCATGCCATGTATGTATGTCACTGTTAATATGTGTGTGTCACATGCTGCATTTTAATCATGTTTTCAAGTCTTTTCTCGGTAAATTACAGCACAGTGCATAACCATTACAGTTTATGTGCTATTACGTTTCACAAATTGTGTTGAAAATTCTACTTCTTGTGACGCTCCATGCCAAAACCAGGCACTTCTTGCCAATACTCACAACTGGGTTTATTTGCTCATCAAACACATGATAATAAGAGCGTTCAAGTAACACCTAAGTAGGGTCTGTAAGGTAAGTGTTTCTCAACATATAGAGAGGCTTCATGTGAAGTCACCCGAGACCTTTTTCAAATGCTGCGTGCACAAACAGACCATTGAGCCAGCCATTGAGTTTGTACATGGCTGGACCCAACATGGCTGCAGAATGAACTTTTCCCGGGGTCATGCAACCTCTCTATGGAATGTTTAAGACATCACATGGCATTGATGTAATGCTGTTTGGGTTGTCTTCACTTTGAATGCCATTTCACTGTTCCGGATATTGCCTGATTTTGGCATGGGGCGTCACAAAGGGCTTTTTTAATCTTCAAGACTAGATGAAGGAAAACCCAATAAAATTGATTTCTTCGCATGTTTTATGAGAAAAGTTGATGTGGAAGACTGGGATAATGAGTACACTCTTCCATATTCAATGCTGTATCTATTACTGAAACACATGATTACTATGTGGCTGTAAGTTCTGCATGTAAAATCCGACCATAGCATCATTTGTCATGTGAGCATTACACCCGCTTTTTTCTCATCCTCACTCCCATCCCTTCAACCTCTACCCCCAACAAACAGGTGCACCCCTGATATCCACTCCTCGTCCCCTGGACCATAAAGACCGTACCGGCTCCAGCGGTTCCCTTAGCAGTAGTGGTAGCGGTGTTCAGTTTTTAGCAATGAATGGTGGGTCGGCAGCAACAGCGCCCTCATCTACCCACACCTCTATGCTTTCAGACATGTCGGAGCGGAGCGACTCCCAGTCGACGATCACGGGAAGTACGACAGCCGGGAAGGGCCACCAAAGGAGCAAGTCGACCATCATGTATGATAAGTTGCTGGACCATGAGATCAAGGATCTGTTGATCTGCTTGTTGTACATCGTCAAGAATGTCAATGAGGGTAAGTGTACTTTTGTGTGCTTTGATTCTTGATTTTACATCGGCATCGATCAACTATAGCTTGGGCTTATGTCGGGCACGATGACAGATGCGCCGCAAGTCCAGTTCCATTAGCAGTCACTGAGAATGATGATGTTGTATGGCGCCTTGATCTAGCTATTATATTGGGAGACTTTTGAGATGCTGGCGGCAGCAGACACAACGGTCCTTTTTGACAGTTCTGAGCATGCGCGCACATGCTCAGTATTACGCGCATAGTTTTGAGCATACGTACTACTGGTGAGAACTGTGAAAAAGGACCGTCCAATAGTCTCCCTTTATATTATTATTTTTAGTAAATCTTTTTGGTAATGAAACCAAGGAACCCTTCAAATTGACTAGCACTGTGACTCATAGGTCTGAAGATATCTGTGTAGAGTTGCTGATGAAGACATTGTCAGTTTTAGATGTTGGAAGAAACCTCAAACAGGGAAAACCCATGCAATCAGGTAGAGACTGAAAACCCTATCCACATGCGTTGCTCTGGAGCGGGATCTACATCTATGGCAGTTCTTATCAAAGCCTGTTTAGCATCTCAATGAGGGGGCCAATTGCAGCCAACCATGCCAGAAACACCGGGGTGAACCCCTTCTCTTAGCGATAAGTGAAACTGGGTTCTTTAACGTGCATTACCCAACACATGGGACCAACGGCTTTACATCCCATGCAAAGGACGAAGCAATAATGGTTAAATGTCTTGCTTAAGGACACAAGTGTCTAGACCATGACCCAAACCCACACTCTGCTGATCAGAAACACCAGAGCTTGAGTCCAGTGCTCTTAACTGCTCGGCCACTACAAGGGATTCGAAGCGGGGTCCACATAGGTGAAAGGCAGGGAAGAAACCACTAAGCCAACTTGAATGGAAACTGTTACTAAGATGTGTATGCTATTTAAGAACCTAATATCAGTATTGGGGATTATTGTTGTCTTGTTTTTGCAGAGGTTCTTCTGGGATGGTGGAGCAAAGCGTCTGAAGATGACCAGCTCAAGCTGTTTGATGTCTTAGAGTAAGTAAACCTGTTTATCTGGTTACTTTCTGCTGAGTACAAAACCTGATAACTTGAAGAAAATTCCTTGTGGCACAGGAGACAACCAACGCATTACAAGGCACAACTCTACTCACATAGGGCCGTAGTCTGTAATTGAACCAGGGACACATGGATAATGGTGTACATTTTATAAAGCGCCATGTCTGTTATATATGACACTCCTGGCGCCGAATTATCACATCTGGTGGAGATCTGTTACAAATGATTTTATGAGATGAAGAGACCATAATACAACACCATGAAAGGGATACAAGGTGAGGTGGCGCACATTGCTGCCAGACCATGCCAGAAACACCGGGGCAAACCCCTTCTCTTTACGATAAGTGTACTGGGTTCTTTTATGTGCATCACACAACACACAGGACCAACGGCTTTACATCCCAGCCGAGAGACAAAGCAATAATGGTAAAGTGTCTTGCTTAAGGACACAAGTGTCACGACCGGGACTCAAACCCACACTCTGCTGATCAGAAACACCAGAGCTTGAGTCCGGCTCTTAACCACTCGGCCACGACACGCCACTATGAGATGAGAGGCGAGCGCTTTACACACACGCCACCCATGCCACCCAAATATAAGGCGAATGACATGAAATTAGTTCATCTATTCATTGATTTCTTACAGAATGTGCCTTCACCACTTCAAGTACAGAGGCAAGAAACACATCATCGAGGCTAGGTAAGTTAATATTTCCTTCCATATTGAAGAGTCTAGTTTCAAAACTCAATGTCTTTCTCTTCAAAATGTTGGTATCTTCGTATCAATTAGATCCTGGTTGGGTAAAACTAAAACTAAACGAGCCAGCCATGTTGGTTTCTGAATACATATGGTACTCAGAAGGAGGCTTGTTTCAAGTGTAGACTGGTGCTTAAATAAGCTTATAGTAATCTGCACTATGCACTCTGGGTACTAAACATTAATGGCTGTCACTATGAATGCCGATCTTGAAAAATAACACACGTTTTTCATTTACACAATTCTGTTCAAAAACCAGTATATTCTTATGCATAATAATTAAATGAAAACACTTTTATTTTGCAAACACTAATGTGGAAGGGATAAGTTCTAACTTGATGTACTTTTATTTTGCTGACCAGTAATGGCTTAATTTTGTTTCCAATTTAAATGTGTTATTGTACATTAGTCACAACCTCTCACAAGAATTCTGAATTGTCCTTTACTTCTGTTTGTCAACCCGTTAATCCACTTTCCAACTTCTCACCAGTAAAATCTCGAAGGAAATTTGATTAAGTTCAATCGTTAAAAAAGTTCATTTTAAAAAATTCAACATTTCAAGTCACACTTTCACCGAAATGAAGATCTCTGTCTTTGAAAGTGAACATTTTCTTTCAAATTGGCACACTTGTAGTTTCTCAATACCTGGGGTGGGTTTCACAAAGCGCTAAGACTAGTCTTATCTTGAGTTAGGACAAGTAACTAGTCCTGAGTTACCTAAGTTAGGACTAGTCCTAAGTTAGGACTAGTCCTAAGTTAGGACTAGTTTTGTGAAATCCACCCCTGGTCTGATACTTCCTGGAGGCAATGAATGCAATAGACTGATCCATTAAGCCCCACCTACCTTAGCAACTGCCTAGCAACAGCACATGGTGTGACTTTCTTGCCACAATCGCAGCGGTGGTTCGTTCGTGGCCACACACACGTATCGGATACACACGACATGGTTTTCATGAACGGTATGAATTTAGTTTCATGGCCTTTTGAGCAGTGCCTTGAGTCCAAAGAACAATGCAGACAAAAACACTGTTAAACCACTTTTACACGACTGTACATGGACCACTGCTAAGGGATCTGCACCACCAGAAATATGAAAAAATGTCAACAAAACAAAAGTTGGTACAGTTGTGTGTGCCGCTGTGTGTCAGAACAATGGCGGCGGTTTGTTTACTTTTCTAATGGGATGTTAATGTGCCAGACTTTTGTCGAACTTTCAGTGGCATTGTCAAGGCTGTGATTTGTCAATACATCAGTAGGTGAGGCTTAATGGATTGTTATATTGCCTCGGTGCCCCTAGAAATGTTCCAGTAGAAATTTAAGTTGCCCTCATAGAGGGCGCCCTTTACTGAGAAAAAACTGCCTTGCCCTTACAAGTATCAGGCCTGAAACACTATTTTCTTCCACTCAAGAAAGTGTACGTGCCTGTGTGCAATGTGCATGAATCTCTGAAGAAGAGAAAAAACTCCTTGAAACGTGTCTCGTTTTTCTTGACATCTTCAACAATTCTTAACTTTTTTCTACCTGTTTGCTTTTTATGGTTTCGTCCATGTCCAAATAAATAATGGTAAGCCGATATTGCGATATGAATATGTGTGTGTCTCACATTGGCGTCTTGCTATGTATGAACTAATACCGTGCATGGTTTGCTTGCAAAGTGTTAATCGCTAACAAGTGAGAAATGTCTTGCGCTTGTATTAAAAATAAACAACAAAAAATGAAGAATGTTTGTCGTGCTGAAGAGTTTCTAGTTAGAGCGAATCTGTGGAATGGAACTAACACCAGGCATGGTTGAATGAATGTGGGAGATGCATGACAAGATGTGGTAGGCAAAAGTGACCCTTGCGCCTACCAATTTAATGGTCTACATACATGTATTGACTCCTTGTAACACACGGTGTCATTGACTTCCAAAATAGCGCAACCAAGATTGTTGTAACGATGACATCAGGTGAATTGGGTCAATATTGCATGTACAGGTGCCAGTAAGCTGTTAGACAGTCAATACATCAAATGCACACACTAGCGGCATACGCAGACTTTTTGCTAAAAGCTGGTGTAGATTCTGTGTGTGTAATTTAATCTGAATTTACTTCAAGGAACCAAGTGGCTTGTACCAGAATGCCCACAGTGGCCACAAACGGCTGCGAGAATAGACCACCCTCCACTAAATCAAAGAGGTCAAAGTAAAGATCGTGCTCTGAATTGACACTTTCTAATGTTCCCCATGATAACATAGTTTCTACATTTGTAAAAACAACGTACAAATTTCTGTTTTGTATTAGTTTTCCAGACATTTTTAGTAGTACAAAAAAGTCGAAATATTAGCCATGTATTGCGATGATTGTACATAAATGAATGGTCTCTGGAGGGTTAACCCCAAAAGCCTTGTGTCTTTGACTATAGTCCTCCCAAATCCTTCACTTTATGGTATCTCAACACACAAATGTTTGGATCAATGATAAGCAGTTGCAATGTGCACCTGAAATAGGACAACTTCCTTGAGTTAGAATTTGGAGGCATTGGGACCACTGGGGTGAACTGCTTAAAAGCTGACATTTTTAACCACACCTCCTTAGTGTGATTCACTAGGATCCGTCCTCACTCTATTACAAAATCCAACACCATATGGTAACTCAACACCCCAAACTGTTGGACTCTGATCATGGTGGTGTTGCCTGACCCCATTTAAAAGTGTGACCATTTTACTGGTGGAGTCCTCAGTCCAGCAGAACCAAACAAAACATGCGGTTGGATTTTGAAGGGTTGGGGTGGTTTTGGGTGAAAAAAAAAATTCTAGAACGTTATTGTTTCACTCATCAATCTTAAAAATAGAAAAAGGGGACAAAAATACCTCATTGCAATTCCTATGGACCCTTTGATAGTTGTAAGAGACGAACTGTTGGAAGTGGGAATGATTTATGGTGGAACTACATAGTTACTTGCCAAGAGGAGCAGTATGGTTGTGTGTTTCCTTTAAAATGCTGATAACATAATTTGCATGTTTGTACCAGTGGCTGATGTGAAATATGGAAGACTAGCAACTATTAACACATGGATGAGCTCTTTCTGTTTGTTATTTGTTCATTTGTTTATTTGTTTATTTGTTTATTTGTTTGTGTGTTCCTCTATTCAAATGTTGTGCAATCTTTACGTCGCATAGTGTAATTTTTGTATGTGCTTTGTTTAGGAAATGTAAGCGTAATACTGCAGTTTTAATTTGTTGACACCATTTCGATTTAGATGCTACTTCAAGCACTTCTTGTGAAAAAAAAAATTGTAGATTTTTCCAATTTCTGTTTCAAAGTAATGCCTCTGTACAGACAACATACATGTAGTGCTTAGTCTACTGTGGTATTGGATGAGGTTTGTAGATGCAGGGCGCAATTTCGTAGAACTTTAATGCCACAGATATGCAGTCCAGGAAAAAAACAAAACAGAAATTTAGCAACTAACAAATTTAGCAAAAGAACTTTGCTTCTCTGTCACGGTGAACTATATTGCTAGCATTGCAAATGAAGATTGCACTGAGATTGTGATGTACATGTACATATATTCATTCTTGATTGGAGAAGGTACAGAATAAGAAGCTTGGCATGCTCAGCCCAGTGGCTTAAATCTGTCTCAGAAACTTGGTCGGTGGAGGGGGGGGGGGATGATCTTGAAATTTTGAATCTGTCACTGCAAAGGGTTTTGAAGGGGCTGCGAAATCTAAATACCATACAGTGTGTGCGTCAAGCTTATTGCATTGATAATGAAAAACAAACAAAAATGTTGTTAATGCAGGCTAAGAAACAGTGATGTTATTTTTATTCCGGGGGGTATGGGGGAGAGGATATACACTGAGTATCGCCAACATCCCCCACCCTCCGGAATGTAAGACTTTGCTAAGGCCTACTGACCCAATTCACGCGACGTCATCACATACTAATTCTTGCTGGTTGGTAGCGCGCTCCATAACTTTAGATGCATTTTTCTCTCCCAAAATGGTAGATTGTGGGCAGACAGTAGCTGTGTATGACGTCAGTGCGAGGGGTCAATAAAGGCCCCTGGTGCCCTTATCATGCCTGCCATTGATGCACCTCAATAAGCAAGGCCATCAGACTATTTCTGGCAAATGTTGGGAAGAACCATTTTGTTGGGAAAAACCATTTTGGGGAAACCTCTTTCTCTCTCTTGGGGAAACCCTCATTTCTTGAAACCTTTTTCGAGAAGCTTCAACTCTATTACCTTTTGTTGCTCTAGTCTTGTTCTTCATGCCTTTTGTAAAATAATTTTCAAAGATATCATGGTTTTTATAGTAAAGTTATCCTTCAATCTCAAAAAAAATCTTAAGCCTCTCAGGAGGCATATTTTCAATCCTGGACCACGTGAAGAGCTTCTGCGGTTATTTTGTACAAACATGATCAGAAGTTGTCAAATTTTTCCATATTCCGTTCAGCTGTTTAACATCCAGTTATGATCTAACACAAGTTCAAAACCGTTGAATGTGAATTACTGATCTTGTGCATGTGTAATAAAGGATAGTGTACAGACACCTTCATGGGTCAATCACTTAGCGATATGTAGCTATCGATATTGGTATCGATACTTAATTGTTATTATTTGGTGATGGGTATCAAACAATGTAGACATCATTATGTTTAGATTTGTAGTTGTAGCAAGCTTGGTGGGTAATCATTCTTTTCTGGTACTGAACCTGCAGAGTCACCAAGGAAAACAAATTCCTGTTGCAGAGTACCAGCTGCTTAAGACCATGCTGTGAAAATGACTCTTTATTTGTACGAAGGAGATGACACTGTTGGAAATTTCCCCCGAAAAGGAAATAACGTCTTATAATAATTCTCAGAAATATTTCTGTTAGGTAGTCCTTTTAAACTTAAAAGCAAGAGTATCTATTTTGCTACATAAAACTGAATTTGCATGAATTTAAAATAAACAATTCTTAAAATTTTAAAATGTTCCTGCATTTCATGTTGTGTTTGGGATAAATTTGTAGGTATTCCACCATAAGTGTCATCCCTTGCTAGCTTTCATGATCAGGAATATTTGAAGTCTTAAACCCTGTGTAATAATTGTTCAAACCTTGCAGGTTGCGGGAAAAACCAACCAGTAACGCGGAAGAGAAGAGTAAGACTTTACCTGCAGCCAGAGCCAGGCATGTTCAGACCAGATCCCTCCATGGAGATCTGCCCATAGGTAACAATCTACTCCCAGTCGCCCTTAATCCTACTGTCTTGGATTTGGAAGGACCTAATCCCATGTTGAAATATTTGTTTCCATTAATTTTATGTAACAGAAAGGCAGCAAGTCTTCCTAGACCATGCAGCAGTTTGTTCTTGCTTCCAAGACCACCCGAAACATTTCAGTCTTTGCTACTTTTAAGAGATGGCTGTTGAGGAAAGTTGTCATACTTTCTCTCTAAACCCTATCAAACTTCCATTGCTGGGATGTCCAAAGATTTCAATTCAGTCAGTCAATCAGTTACATAAATAATGCATTTCAAAGCAACATGGTGATTTCTATGCCCTTCTGACAATGTTCCATCGTTGTGCAGTCTTTGCCTTAGCAGAATCTGGAAGTGCACCTAGAGTGTTGCAAGAAGCCAATTTAGCTGCAGAAGCGGGATTGACTGTCCTTGATGTCCTAGGGACGTACTGTACTCATTTCAAGGTAGGTCAAACAAAGACACTGTCCAAAAGACTTGTTTAGTTGCAGAAGTGGGATTGTCTGTCCCTAATGTCCAGGGGACACTTTGTAGGTCAGACAAATACATTACAATAGACTTATTTGGTGGAAGAAGTGGGATTGAAAGATCTACATGTAGATGTATCTGGGACTTGCTGTAAATACTTCAAGGTAAAGTTTAACCAAGTGTAATACGTTTGACAAGGTGGATTAGCTATCCCAGATTGTTTTGGTGCGGACAACACTTTGAAGCAAGTAACAAAAAGACAAACAGAAGAAGCTGTCTTTTCTTCGGAGGTCATTGCCGAGAGTTTCAGATCCAAATCTTCAGTTATCACAGCCTCATGTAAGTCTTCCCAACAAATATTGCAGACTTTTTTATTAGAACCCACTCTCACTGTTTGTTTCCACAGCCTAACCTTGACATGGATGACGGTGACAACCCCTTGATGCATAAAGTCATGGGTATTTTCTTATCCTCCATGCAAACCGGCCAATCAGAAGCAATGAGCAGACACCTTTTTGCATCGCTGCGCTCATTTGTACACAAGGTGAGAAAGTATTCATGCTCAAATTCATGCCTACATCAGTGGATGAACAGTTTGGATTAAAACCTCTATTGATGAAGGATTTGGTATCGTTGATTGACTTGGGGGGCGGTTCAGATCAGAGACCGTGTAAGATTTTAAAAGGTGGTTTAAAATGATATTTCTTATAAGTAGACTAAACTGAGGAAATACAAATGTTGAAAAAGATACTGACAAATCTAGCAGGAACTCAGGTTTATTATGCTGTAGGGGAGGGAGGTGTTACTATGAACGTCATATTAATCCTCCTACTGTCTGACCATTCAATATCATCTACTGTAGTTTTGAATGATACTATGCCAGCCTGCAATATGATATCATGTGGTGAATGCGTCTACATGGTACACACATGTACAGGGTTAGTTCTGTGCTCAGTTGTGCTGCCATACGCAAACTGCGCAGTTGAATGGTTTCAAATGGTTGGTCAACTCGCTGGAAAATGGTACCAAGAGTAGGAGGGTTTAATAAGCAACAATACCTACATGGTGTGAGGGAGTGGGTGTTTAAAACTAGTACTCTCTGTACGACCTTAAACAATTTTGGATGATCCCTTTAACAAGTTGCTGCCGGGAATCTTCCATTTTTTTTCCCATCCAACCTGACAGGATTATTTTCTCGGAATTGTTGTGAAGCACAACATCCGGCGTCAACTGGTTATTAGTCGAGTAAAGATTACATCCAGCATAACCTTTACAAGATAAAGCGTTTTAGTGACAACTTTGCGATTTCGTCTGTTCAAAGTCTTGTACCTCTCTAAGAATCCAAGTTTTACCAAATTACTCTGAGCCCCTTTTGCTCGACCCAGCCTTGCCCCCCTTTCCCCTTCTCTTAATCCCCGCTTTTGATATTAACTGTTTCTATTCAATGTTTCTTTTCATATTACAGTTTCCAGTGGCTCTTTTTAAGGGAAGCGCTCAGCTATGCGGAGATCTCTGTCTTTCAGTAAGTAACATTTCAAGTGTGTCTACTCTAGTTCAGTTCCAACCATAGAAATAATGCCCAGAGAACGCTTAGTAAGTCAAAATAAACTCGATCCAGTTGCAAGACCATTTTATGGATGTGTGCCGCCATTTTATTACGCCATGTTTTAGGTGTGTACGGCAAAATGATATCACGTGACAAGCGTGTATGTGGCCAAATTTGCCATACATTGTCGTGGCGTAGCGTGTCATGGCCGAGTGGTTAGGAACACAGGACTCAAGCTCTGGTGTTCCTGATCAGCAGAGTGTGGGTTCGAGTCCTGGTCTTGACACTTGTGTCCTTAAACAAGACACTTGACCATTATTCCTGTTTCCCTGCGGGCTATAACCTTTCTCAGTTTAAGCAGAATGTAAACAGTTTTCTTCTTCCCTAATTTCTTCTGCTTTCTTTCTCTTTTCCTTGTAGCCCTCACCTACAGTGGCCTTGTGCCTTGTGATGGGCGACTAACATAAACAGAATAAATAAATCAAAAAATAATAAGGTCTTTTGGGTTGGTAGTTGGCTTTCTTATTCTAGAGTTGGCTTCCTTTTTTCCCTAGACTCTCAAGTGTCTGAACTCCAAGCTTCCATCCATGAGGAATGAGTCTTGCGCCCTGCTCTACCTGATCATGAAAGAGAACTATGAATTCACATCGAGGAAAGACTTTGTCCGAGTTCATCTGCAGGTCAGTGTTAGATCAAAAAACAAGATTTATGTGACATATTATTCAGCTTCATTTTTTTGTGCATCTTTGTAACTTCATAACTTCAACTTTTTTTTCCTTCATATCTCTTTTTGACAGGGGTTTGTTTGTGTCGAAGATACAGTTGCTTGTAGCTGTTTTTTGTTTGTTTTGGGGGGTAAATTTCTGTACTCTAGTTTTTCAATAAACACGCCATACAGCCAACCTGTGAACAAAATACAAATAGTTGTCGTATTTTTTGTCAGGGATTTTATGCATGTTTATATCGGGCTTATCTTGATTGCAGCAATCAAAATAAGCAATGGTGATTTGTAGGGTTTTCAAATGCTTTCGTCTTTTCGTTGAATTCTTTGACAAGAATTCAGATGGTGCACTTCCCTAAAACAATTGTTCAGATGGAGCAGTTATCTCTGAAGGATTGGTGCTTGATAATCAGTGAGCTTTCAGATTGAATCTTATTTTTCTTCTATAATTACCAATCCTCTGCCTGGTTGTTGATCTGCATTGCTTGGAGTGCAGTTGTGTGTATCATTTGGAAGGGGACAAAACTTCCACAAACAGAAACTTTTGAGGACGCTAGGTGGCAGCAGACTTACCAGGTAAATCCATTGTTCTCAGTGATTTGGGCATGCTCAGGGCTACGCAAACAATGGAAACTTACCTGGTAAGTCTGCTGCCACCTAGTGTTCCAAAGTCTTCCATTAGGAGAGACACATGCTGCAAATCACTTCCATTTATGTTGATGGATTATTTTTTTTGTAGGTGATAATATCTGTGTCTAAATTGATTGGCGAAGCAAACAGCATCCGGTTCCAGGAGTCTCTCGCAATGATCAACAATTTTGCCAACAGTGACAAAACAATGACCGTGAGTTGACGTCACCCTTCATTAACCATTTGTATTTATTTACTTACTTTTGTTTTCGTAAGCTAAATAATCCTTGAATAGTCTGATCTATTAGGGCCTTGTCACACAGGGCAATTTTTACAGGCAACTAAGAGAGTTAATCAACTGTACTGCATGCAATATGATCACTTCAGAATTAAAAAAAAAAAAACCAAGAGGCACATTGTCTTTGTATTCCCAAGAAAACAATGTAAAAAAAATGAAATGTAAAGTTTCTTTATTTCTGGAGATTGCGTGGAACTACTTGGCCAAAATACATTCCTTGTATGACATGGCCCTTAGGTTTTGTCCTTTCAGGCATTGGCCTGTCACAATGGGGATGACACAGCCAAAAGTCCGACAATTTAAAGTCCCATTTTAAGATTCAATAAAGCAGTGGCCATTAGGATAGCTGCACTTGCCCATATTGCGAGTGGCGCATTGTGCTGCTCTGGCAGTGCTAGATGCACATGTCGTCGGTGTAACTCTATTGAGCACCATTGATTGACAGTTGCCATAGACCCATCCATTAAGCCCTGCCAACTGTGCACGTGCGCCATATGCAATAGTGTGTTTGTCGGTCTTTTGTTGGACTTTTTGGTTGCGTAATCACGTCTGTGATTGGTCAATACAGCAAGGCAGGGCTTAATGGATGAGTCTATTGTGGGTATTGCTTAATGGATCAGTCCATTGATAACAGAAGGAAGTACTTATTAGTGAAATCATTAACATAGGAATCCATACTTGCAATCTTGAATAATCTTATGTAACTTTAACTGATTTTCTTTTTTTTTTCTCTGAAGAATACCCAATTTCCCTCCCACGTGCGAGATCTGACCAAGAAGATCCGCACGGTTCTCATGGCAACGGCTCAGATGAAAGAGCATGAGAAGGATCCAGAGATGTTGGTGGATCTCCAGTACAGCTTAGCCAAGTCATACGCCAGTACCCCGGAGCTAAGACGAACATGGCTAGAGAGTATGGCTGTCATTCACATCAATAATAGCAACTACTCAGAGGTGAGATAAAAAGATAAAGAAGATAAAAATCTCAAGACACACTTTTGTTTAGCCGAGACACAGTGAATTGTAGCCACACCCATGGCAATTCCAAGTCATACCCACAGCAACTCGGAGACATGCCCACAGTATTTCCAAGCCACACCCACAGCATTTCCAAGCCACACCCACAGCATTTCCAAGCCACACCCACAGCAGTTCTAAGCTACACCCACAGCCGCAGCCTGTTTTTTGGAATGGAAACGATGGGACTGCATGAGTATGTTGTTTTAAAAAAAGGCATCAAGCGATGTCTTTTAAAAAAAAACTTTTTAACGAAAATGAAAAGAAATTAATTTAAAGAACAACAGCAACGCTTTACTACTCTTCCCATTATTTCAACTGTCATGTACCAACACAATAACCCCTGTGTGGCAATGTACTGACGGTGAGTGGCGTCTGTCGGGCCTCTGTGTGTGCAGTCATGTTGCGTCTTATATAGCAGTGCGCCTCATACGTTGATGCTTGAATCTTATTTCCGTGATTTGGGGTTCATGTGCCTTATACAATGCGTGCCTTTGGATGTATAAGCAGGAAAATACAGTAAGATCTCGTACAAAATGGGCTCCATTCAAAAATGTGGTATATCAGCGGGTTTGTATGTACATCTGAGATAGTTTCGTTTGTGTAGTTTCAAACACGCTGATCATGTAAATGCATTTTTCAAGATACAAGTTTGTGCGCCAATGCAATGTACTGTTTTTGTTTTTAAGTGATGTTATTACACTGACGTATGAATGTTTCTTATCTCGTCTTAGGCTGCTCATTGCAACATCCACATCGCTGCTCTCATTGCTGAGTACCTCAAGAGGAAAGGAACCTTCCCGTCCGGCTGCGTCGCCTTCAAGGAAATCTCACCCAACGTGGAGAATGAAGAGAAAGGAATGAAAGATGATACAGGATTAGAAGATGTACAGTACTCTGAGGTATAATCTCATTCTATCTAATCCCATTTCCCCGTACTTGGTAATTCCCAAATCTTCTAATCCCCTTGGTCTCACCATCATGCCCTACTCCTATTGTGATTAAGGAACAAGAATAGAATAGTGATACCAAATACCATCCACTGCTGTTTTGAATGATAAACTATGCCAGCCTGCAATATGATATCATATGGTGAATGCATCTACACTGTACACAGTCAACCCTCCTACTGTCTGACCATTCAATATCATCCACTGTGGTTTTAAATGATAGATAAACAATGCCAGCCTGCAAGATGATATCATGTCCTGAATGCATCTACACTGTACACAGTCAACCCTCCTACTGTCTGACCATTCAATATCATCCACTGTGGTTTTAAATGATAGATAAACAATGCCAGCCTGCAAGATGATATCATGTCCTGAATGCATATACACAGTACACAGCCAACCCTCCTACTGTCTGACCATTCAATATCATCTACTGTTACATGTATTATGGAAAGTAGGAGAGTAAATGTTTCTTAAACACTGACTTGCATTATTGCCTTCTTTGCATCAACCAGCAAACGTTACTTCAGCAGTTAGAGCGTTGTGCCGAGGGTTTGCAGAAGGCAGAGAGATACGAATCTATGGGAGCTCTCTACAAGCTTATCATTCCATTCTACGAGAAGCAACGAGACTTCCAGGTACCAGACAATCAGTACCTTTGTTTTATGTTGCCATTCCTGTTTTTATTCCATTGAAATTAATGTAACCAAACTGAGGCTGGGAGGTCAAAATAGTCTGGACCCCTAATTGGTATTTTGCGATTTGGTATTGATCATTCTATTCTAAGAGAAGCAATGAGACTAAACCAGGTACCAGACAATCCTTACCTTTATGACGTGCAGCCACCTTGGTGTTACTCCATTCAGATCAGTGTTATCAAAATGAGGCCAGAAGGGCAAAATAGTCTGGCCCCAGTTTGGTATGAGGGGATTCAGTAATCATTATTGCATATCATACAGGGAACATGTCTATTGATGCATAAAGGATCTAGAGTCTTTACAGACTCCGTTTTCATACTCAAATTTATGAGAAACAAATTATAATCTTTATTTGAAAAAAATTGCCGTTGTTTTAATTTGATTTCAGTAGAGGTCCTTTATGAAATTTTTCTGCAATGAAATGATTGGTTTGTCTGATTTTGTTTTGACGTAGCGTCTTGCTATGGCCTATGGTAAGCTGTGTGAAGCCTACAAGTCTGTCATGAAAGTCACCAGTTCAGGACGGCGACTCCTGGGACAGTATTTCAGAGTCAAATTCTTCGGTCAGGTAAACAACTGAAATTAACATCTATTTCAATATGTAGATATGTTTGTTCAATATGAGTAATAGCTCTTTGGACCCCTTGCAATGGCGTCACATGCAGCTATTGTCTGCCAATGGTCTGTCATTTTAGGACTCAAATTGCATGTAAAGATATGGTACGGGTTTAACCATGTAGCGTGTCATTGCTGAGCTGATAAGAGCAGCGGACTCCAGCTCTGGTATTTCTGATCAGCAGAGTGTGGGTTCGAGTCCCGGTCTTGACGCTTGTGTCCTTAAGCAAGACACTTAACCATTATTGCTTCGTCCTTCGGATGGAACATAAAGCCTATGGTTTTGGTGTTGTGTAAATGCACGTAAAAGAACCCAGTGGACTTATCGCAAAGAGAAGGGGTTCGGCATTTGATCGGCTGCAGATTGCCCCACAGCACCTTGTAAACCAGTACATGGTGCTGTGTAAAGGAACAGGTCTCGTACTTCAAAACGTAACTCCGCATACCTTGCAGGAAAAAACACAGAGCGCTTTTAGACGCCCATTGGGTGTGATAAAGCGCTATATAAGAACTGTGTATTATTATTACTATTATGTGCGCGTCACCTAAAATGTGCATGGTACAATAAACATAGGGAATCTGACACCAACATTTGTTGTGGGTGGTGACAGATAAATTGGATCCATAGACCGTTTTACTCATGACATGACACTTGTGGCGTGGCATGACTAAGGGGTCTAGTGCATTGGACTCAAGTTCTGATGGCTCACTTATAGCCTGGAGGAAGGCACTGAACCCAGGTGTATAAATTAGAACCTGAGAGGGCTGAGACAGTATTGTGTTGGATTAACTGCTTAGCGTTTATACAGCAGCTTTAGGTTGTATGCTACCCAGGGAGTTGAAGAAGTTTGAGGAAAGGTCTAAATACATGCATGCCTGATGAACAGGGATAATAATGTTATTACGTGCCTTGATCTCGCTACTAGGATTTGGGCTCTATAAAAGAACTCAGTATTATTATTATTACAAAAGAGCTCCAGAGCCTGGACAAAGATTCAATTTCAGTCCTGTATTTATACAAAGATTGACGTAGCGGTAAAAAGGGGGAACTATTTATTTTACAGAACTTTGAGGAGGATGACGGTAAGGAGTTCATCTACAAGGAGCCCAAGATCACAACCCTCGCCTCCATCTGCGAGAGACTTCTCAATTTGTTCTCGGATAAATTCGGCAAGGAGAACGTCAAACTTATCAGGGACTCCACAAAGGTCAGTTTATCATTCCTTAGAAAGTTGTCACTTCCCGGAATGATCCAGACAGTACCAATCACAAAGGTAGAAATTTGCTGAAAGGATGGTGCAGACATGGACGCATACCTTACCCAAAAGAAAAATGGAAAGCAAATTTATTTTGTGATTTTGACAATACAACTAATTAAGTGGGGGGTTTTTTCCGTTCGTTGAATAAGATATCAAGCCATAGGTCCTGTGTTTTGTATATTATGCACGTAAAAGAACCCAGCACACTTCAGGAGCGTCTCAAAAGTCAGAACGGTATGAACGTTCCAGTTGGATTGGTTAATTATTCCAACAGGCTTGGACCCATTTGTTAGATGGATTGGTTCATTATTTCAACAGTCTTGGACCCATTTGTTAGACCGCCAGGGCGTTTCGTTTTTAAAACGCTTACCCGCATATTCTCTCATATAGGAATGTTCCTATAGTTCGGCACAATGTCGCGGCCCAGCAGAATTATTATTATTACTGGTTTATTCACAATTGCATTTGTAGCCAGCAGGCTTAATTACAGCAAAATACACTTTGAAAGATTATCAAGGAAAACATTAAAAGGCCATTAAAAAATGGTAGATAAAACAAATTTAAATTACACCAAATAAAAACACAGACTAGCTTATACATTGAAAGTGACCCACTGAATTCCAAAGAAACGCGACTCATGCACCATATGTTTACACAGAGCCAATACCAGATAGTACAAACTTAGAGCAAACTAAACACATAAATTACGTCAGCGATCTTGAAGGGTGTCAAGGTTGCACAGTTGGACTGCCTCCTCATAACTCAAGTATTCAGGACCTAAAATGATTTTAATGGCCCTCTTTTGGATTTTTTCAAGTTGGATAATTTGTTTTGAAGTTAAACCAGCGTTCCACACAGGTACCGCATACTCCAGTAATGGGCGTACATACGAAGGAGAGTTAAACATCCCAATTATTTTGCTCAGGTAAATGCCGACGAGCTGGATCCCAAGATTGCCTTCATCCAGCTGACCTTCGTCAAACCGTACTTTGATGACAACGAGCTGCAAGAGCGGCAGACGAGCTACGAGAGAAACAACAACATCCGACGCTTCGTTTACGAGACGCCGTACACTGAGGCCGGTAAAGCACGGGGCTCCGTAGAGGAACAATGCAAACTCAAGACAGTCCTGACAAGTAAGACATACTCTCTGCAACAGAGCATACTAGTTAAAATGTCGGAATGAAACCAACAGACAATTCTCAGTGCCGACTCCTCTTTAAAAAGAGATAAATAGACGTGTAGCACATGACGTCAACAGTGGGAAAAATCAGCCATCTTTGATGACAATGACTGCACATTTTTTGCGCATAACTGCATTACGCGTTAAGTACTGCACGCGTGTGTTTCATAAACTCCTTCCATGATCGGTTAGTGAGCAACTCAAGCGATTTTGAAACTTACAGAGCTTGACACGGCTTCTGGACAAAATAGAAAGTGTCATCAAAGATGGCATTGCAACCCACCTATTACATGGTTTAATAGAACAGCATTTACCACATGGGGAAACTGGGTAAATATAAATTCAATTTTGGGTTGAACAAAGAAAAATTTACTAAAACAGGACGACCTGCGACCTCCGGATTGATGTGCTAGCACTCTACGGCAGTTTAAAATTGAATGGTTTCTGACAGGCACCCCCGAACAAAGATATTAACAAGATAGGGAGACCGCCAACATTAGGGTTAGATAGCTCATTTGGTAGAGCGACGGTACGTAAATGTGGAGGTCGCTGGTTATGGCAAACGTATGTGTATAAATTTCAGAATGATGAGCATATCATCCAAAATGTGTTTTGTTTTGTTCTATCCCTAGACCGGATAGAATTTCTGTGAATTAATTGCATGAAAAAAAGTGTTTGAACATGAAATAGTCACTGAATATTTGTCTTTGTATTTCCAGCGTCCCATGCCTTCCCGTACGTCAAGAAACGCATCATGGTGGTGTACCATCAACACCAGAAACTCAACCCCATCCAAGTTGCCATCGACGAAGTCAAAGCCAAAGTACTGGAACTAAATGATGTCCTGGTCGCCGATATTACAGACATGAAACGGTTACAACTGCTGCTCCAGGGATGCGTCAGTACACAGGTAAATTTGACGGAGCTAGCAACTGTTTCGTTAATGGGCATGGGCTCTGTCAGATTTGTAGTCTGGTTCGCAGTTGATAAAAAAGAAAGGCTGTAATCTTCACAACCATCCCTCGTAGCTTTACCCACTGCACTGCATGCAACAGTGAGACTGGGCAATTATCTGATCTAGTTAAACGGCATCATTTTATTTCTGGTTAAAAAAAAAGATTCCGCAGAAACAGCTCTTTCATTTAATTTTAAAAGGAATCATTGTTAAGTAATAAATCACAATGGAAATTGGAAGGTTTAATGGCCGCTGACTGACACCCCCCCCCCCCCAAACAAAGATATTGACAAAATAGAAAGACCAACAACATTAAGCACCGGCTTGTAATCCGGAGGTCAAAGTTTCAAATCCCTTTCTAGTTGATTTTCTTTGTTCACCCCCCACAAAATAATCATTGTTATCGTCATTATTTATTCAGCTGAAAAATATCAACAATCCTACAAAGAATACAAGAAATAAACTTGTATGTACTCTTAAAATCTCAAGCAATAAAACACGAGGGGAACTGACTGGATAACTGTTTAATTCAATTTTTGGGAGAACAAAGAAAATTGACTGGAGCGGGATTTGGACTCTTCCAAATCTTTTGAAAGGTAGTACTTTTGTAAACCAGAAATGGGTGGAGGAATATAGAGGCATCAAAACAGTTACAGATCAAGGCAAGAAGACAAACAAAATGAAAGCAGACCACAAGGTGAACCCATTCTAGGATGGCCTGGGTCCAATTTCCCAAAGCACTAAAGATTCATCTTAAGTTGAGTTGTCATTATCGCCGTTGCTGCAGGGATTCTCTTTTTTTGTCCCGTTCCCCTGGTGGGATTCTTTTGGCAGAATTGCCGGAATATTTTTCTTTGACGGTACTGCACAAAGAAACCATGACTTGACAATACCAAGAGAAGAAAAATTCTCTTTGTTGGATCGTCCGAGAAAAAGGTCAAATTTGCAGTTGAATGACCGGGCGACCTTTGCTCCGGTGGTCCAAAATTACATGAAGGCGTCGCCAGACAACCTCCGTTTCTAGGCAGGGGAAACATTTGCATGAATTCACGTCATCCGATTTCAACTGGTTAAGATTAATCTTAGCTCTATGTGAATTCGGACACTAGTGCATTAATAAAAGTGAAGCTAACTATTATGACTCGAAAGCCTATTAAACCAATCTCAAACTGGGAAACAAATTACAAACAATACGATGTGCCATGCTGAGTAAAAAGATGGCCGACTAAATGAACGAGGAGTTTGATTGTGACTATCTTTGGTTGATTCCCTTCCCAGGTCAATGCTGGACCCCAAGCCTATGCCGTGGCATTCTTGGGTAAAGGCAAAGAGGAGAAGTGGAGGACACAGGACGTCTGGGAACTCAAACAACTCTTCAGGTAAAGTCCACCGATATTTCACTTTACTTAAACTTAATAATGATTAATCCTAAACCAGAACTGCGTCCGATTAGGCGACTCTGGCTGCACTTGTGGCCAGATTACTGCAAAGGCCCATTCTTTAATGTTGTATCTGCAGCCATAGCCGTAGCCAAAGTCCCTTCATTTGGACTCTGCAGAATACTCAGTTAGACTGCAACCCCACTGGTGACTCTGGCTGCGGCTGTGGACAGATTACCGCAAAGAGCTATTCTTTAAACATTGTATCTGCAGCTAACGGCCATAGCTGTAGCCAAAGTCACTTCATTCAGACACTGCCTTATAGTCAGTCACACTGGCGTCTCTGGCTGCGGCTATGGCCAGATTACTGCAAAGGGCTACTCTTATCTGCAGCCATAGCCGTAGCCAAAGTCACCTCATTCAGACACTGCCTGATACGCAGTCCGACTGCAACTCCGCTGGTGTACATCAGTACAAAAAAGTGCAGGGAGATGATTTGGAAATATATACCCTTAGTCTACCAGAAGTTCTACAGCAGGCAACGAATCAGATCCTAGCAGCTTTAGTGCGGATGAATCCCCCTTCCCCCCCCCCCCCTAAAAAACAGGCAATGAACTGAGCGAACAAAAAACTAGACATTAACAAACATTCACACTGTGCATTCAGTCAGGATTTCAGACTAAGAGCAATAAGTTATTTAAGAAGCTGTAAAGACCTTTGTTCTTTTTATTCACCGATTGAAGAGTTCTTAGGGGTTGGGGTGGGGGACGGGTGATGGGGGAGAGTGAAATAGTAATCCTATACCCCATCCCCTCTAACCAAAAGTAGGTCAAGGTTTCGTATCCCCCACCCTGTAGGATTTACTCTCATGTTTACAATCAAATCGTGTCGTGTCTTGACCAAGTGGATAAGAACACCAGACTCAAGCTCTGGTGTTTCTGATCAGCAGAGTGTGTGTTGTGTAATGCACAGAAGAAGAACCCAGTACACTTATCGTAAAGAGAAGGGGTTTGCCCCGGTGTTTCTGGCATGGTCTGGCAGCAATATGTGCCACCTCACCTTGTATCACTTTCAAGGTGTTGTATTATGGTTGCTTCGTCTTATAAAATCATTCGTAACAATCTCCACTCAACCAGATTTGATAATTCAGCGCCAGGAGTGTCATTTATGACAGACATGGGGCATTATAAATGTTCACTATTATTATTATTATTATGAGTGTTTTTCTAGTGAAAGAACCATGTTTTTGTTTTTGTTTTTTGTCATGACAGGGAATTCGTTGAGGTGTGTGGTAAAGCGTTAGACGCAAACGCTCGCTTGATCAAAGAGGACCAATACGAATATCATGAGGATATGGTGCAGAAATACAAAGCCATGGCGGTCATGTTGTCTGATCTACAACAAGAACAGGTAAAGCCCCCCCCCTCACCAACTAAATGAACTTGACATTGTAGGGATTCAACCCAACTTGCGTGATCATCAAATGATGTATCTTCTTGTGTACCATAGAAATAGAACTTTGAGATTGCTGAGGCTCAAATGTTATCCGTTGCCCGTTTGGAAACCAAGGCCCAATTGCGTAAAACCTGTAAGCAGATGTTTTATGCTTAATACGGAACGACCCAGCGCACAGTCTCTATTTCATATACACTGCTAACCATAAGCAAAGCAAAAGGTATGCGAGCTTGCCAGCAGTTCTTATTAGCAGATGAGTGATGCAACATTGCTGATCCATTGTAAATGCGCACACGTACTTTCAAATCTTCTTGATCGTTTATCAAACACAAATTTGCTTACGCATGCTTTTCTTCTATACTAAGCACAAAAATTTGCTTACTGAATTTGGCCTCCGTCGGTTAATTTAAAAAGGTGTATCTTTGGTCTGGGTCTTCAAAGAGTGAACGGAGATTAGTCTGTTTGACATGGCATATTTATACCATGTGACATCAACCAGATCAACCAATGGGAAAGATGAAATATGCCATACGGCTAAAAAATGGCAGCACGCATGAAAAGACCAATCCATTAGTCCCGCCTACCTGAGCAACTGTCTAGCAACAGCACATGGTGTGACTTTCTTGCCACGCTCGCAACGCTGGTTCAGTTGCAGCCACACACGTGTATCAGACACACACACGTACATGGTTTTCATAAATGGTATGGATTTAGGTTTGTGGCCTTTTGAGCATTTCTTTTGAGTCCAAACAACAGTGCAGACAGGAAAACTGTCAAACCACTTTTACAGGACTGTACTAGGACCACTGCTGCGAGATTTGCACCACCAGAAATAAGAACAAAATTAAAGCAAAAGTTAGTACAGTTGTGTGTGCTGTTGTGGATGGGCACACACACTGTTGTTGGGACATTTATACAATGGAACAAAGGTCCCCACAACATTTTTCTTTGTCAAACCCTGTCCCCACAAGGTAATTCAATAAAAGAGGGACAATAGAACAACAATAGGGTGGTCGGGGGTCAAAAGTGTATGTGTGTAAGAACAATTGCGGTGGTTTGTTTACTTTTTTAATGGATTTTAACATGTCAGACTTTCAGTGGCGTTGTCAAGGCTGTGATTGGTCAATACATTAGTAGGAGGGGCTTAATGGATCGGTCTATTGCCTCAGAGCAGATTCAGACAGATAACTACACACACAGCACTCCCCTATTCCTGTGTTTCGTAATTTTGTTTATACTTTTTTGTTTCTTTTCTGTCTTAGCCCAAGGAGCATGAACCAGCTGGCAGGAGGGTGTCTGGTCATTTCTTCAACGCAATCAGCGGAACCTCATGAACATCAAACACTGGATCATGTAGACTTCAATCATCTACGCAACTACAGCAACATTGTCGGCTGGTAAACGGCAAGTCAGTATATTATGGATACCGGGCATTGGATCGCACATACGTCCTACACTGCAGTCAGGGTTCAGTGACCTTTAAGTTTGATGACCTGTTAAGGTCAATGACCTCCGCAACTACATAGAAGTAGTTGGTAATCATCAAGACAGTATGATGAGTTAGCTGATGGGAAGGAACCAGGGAAACTTTCTCAAGTTCCTCTCCTGTCCATGGAGTGATTAGGAAAACTGGTGTTCTAAACCGGTTTAACTAACTGGTAGGGTAATTAAACTACTTGGGTTAGTGTAGGGTAGGTTGTCGACAACAGAGACTATTACTTGGTGACAGTACTTGTGCCGTACAATAGTTAACGGTTTGTCACACTACTATTGTATGATTGGATTTTGGGGGGTTTTACAAAAAATTTGTTGACTATAATAAAGAAACAATTCAAAAAATTTGAAATAAGAATTAAAACCAAACACATTTGTGGTCCTGACGAATCAAAATATGTCCAAAGGGTTAAAACTTGATTGATGTTTAAAAAAAATTGTAGCACAGAATTCTCAGACCAAACTGGTTCAGTAAGGTGAGGTGATGTTTTGGCTTCATTATCCCAGTAAATGTTTTATCAAATTATTAATACGCATAAATTTGCATATGTTTATTTTCGTACTGCTCAGATATTTAAATGTGAGACACAAAAAAAAAACCTTGCCTAATTTATCTAATATATGCATTGCTTCCTTGGTTTTATCATAAAAATTAATATGCATTCGTAGTTAGTTTTACTTTTGTATTTGAAAGTTTACGTTAAGACTCACTGACTTCGTTCACCTTGAAGGCTTGATTTAAAAAAACGAGAGATGATGAAGCTCTCTGAAGGTTTCCCCGGAGCTGTGGAGTTCACTTTGGTGATTAAGAAATGAGGAACGGAGAGGTGGATGTGTAATCTTGTCACACCAGGCAATTTGTCTGGGCAACTTCAGTCAGAGGCACCCTGGGTATTTGAAATGCGTCTAAAACATTGTGAGAAACGATTCCCTTTGAAGTAACATAGTTTTTGAGGAAGAGGTTATTTCTCGCTAAAATGTTTGAATCTGAGAAAGGCTTCAGGCATGAAGCCTTTGTCACATAATGAAAATCATACAGTTTTAGCATTTTCGGATCCTTCGGCGTGGAAATAACCGCTCCAGATTTTTCCCCGATATCTCAAGAACGCTACCACCTTTTGAAACAACATTTTCAGAGGTTAGTTTTATGGCATATATCTACAATTAGATGAGATTGAAACAAAAGTTTAGTTCTAAATACCAAATGAATTGCCTCAAAAGCAGGTAAACACAGATAACTACACACACACAACATTTCCTTGGTTCTATTTCCATGGGGAAGACACAATTGATGTTCAGTTAATAAAAACATCAATTGATTGGTGTTGTTCTTCCTCCTTATTATGACTCCACCCCTTCCCTTCCTGTGACCAATCCACTCTGTCATCTGGGGGAAAAAGTAAAGTGATGTGTGAAAGGTAGATGGTAGGAACAATCATGAAAGATAAGATTATGGTCTCGGAGTGGTGATGTTTACGTTGAGAGCATAAGTTGTTGCATATTGGTGGTTGGGTTGTGGCTTCATGTAACCATGGCAACTGTATAATATACATATCGAAATGAGGGTACTTCCAGTCTGCCTGTTATCTGAAAAATAATATACAAAAACAAGAGTCCGATCCATTCAGCTCCGTCCACATTGACCGACCACGAATGTGCACCCAAATGTCTCACACATTAAAAATCTATTAGAGTCTGTAACTAAACTGCATCCATTAGAGTTTTTGCACTGTGTATCTTGTGTGTTGTGCAGTGTGCTGGTTCAGTATCCAGGAAGATGAAATTGCCCCTCGGTGTGTGAGCGCCGTAGCTTGGCTCTAGCCATGGTGGGAGGGCCTTAATGGGTTTGTTACCCGTGGCTTAACGTGGAGTTTAAGAATGTTAATTGTTCGGAAAATTTAAGTTACCAGCCCACCGTGTCATTGATTCAAGTAAAACACCAGTCGTTACAATAAAACCCTCATGTTAAGATTTAGAAAATCAGGCATTTCAGTGGTTTTAGCCTCCACTCATTGTGCCAAATTTATTTATAATATAATCCAAAATGACACTTACATTTTTACATTATCTCCATTTTTAATCTTGTATTTGGATGTAAATCATATGTGATGGCCCCCCCCCACCCTCGGCCAAAATCAGGCAGTTTTTGGAAATGACATTAAAGGTGATGACAACCAAAGCATCAGCCATAACATCAGTGTGATGTGATGTCTTAAACATTCTGTATATTGAGAAATACTTAACTTAAAGCCCCTTTTTGTGTTATTTGAAAGCTCTTATTCTTATCTATTTGATGAGCACTAAATCCAGTTTTGAAATTTGGAAGGGAGTGCCTGGTTTTGGCCTGGAGCGTCACATTATTATTTGGAACTTCTCCGAGGCTATTTCATTACTCTTAACATAAAAAGTCTGCCCTCGTTCAAAAGAGGAAAGTGAATTGTCAAACTCATATTATACACAACCTGTATACAAAGTACCTTGTGGGGAATTTGTCGCCAAAACTTCTCCCATTTGGGGTATAAACTTCTACCCCGATTAGAACCCTGTTACCTTGATTAGGAGATGAGTTGTCCCCAAACGGGAGAGCAATCAGTATGACACCATTTTACATTACTGTACCCATAGCTAGTGTATCTAAAGTAGAACCGTGGTTTAAGAAATATATCTTCTGTTTTGTACGTAGAAACCCGCATTTCAAATTTTAAGACTCAATGCTTCAACAAAATTTGAAACATTTTAACATCCGAAACAAACTGATGGAATAGTGGTAGAAGGTGACACTAACTTGGACTGGACTTTATTAACGATTTGTAAATAACTTTTTATGAAGTGTAATATATCCACTGTAGACAGGTTATTTTGTAATAATGGAAGGTGGAATTGTAGGTCAAAGGTTAAAGGTTAGATTTCAAGAAGTCAAAGCTGAAAAAAAAATCCAGTTTAATTTTGGTGAGTGATAAATGAAAGGATTAAGGGATGAAGTTCCTTTTAGTCGAATAATCCTGATATTCATTGTTAACATCTTGAAGAACTCAGCTTCAAAAACAATGGGAGACTTTTCAGGACACTAGATGGCAGCAGACTTACCAGGTAAATCCATTGGTCTCGGAAACGCGTGCTCAGTATGCAAACTATGGAAGTTGACTTGTTCAGTCTGCTGCCACCTGCCGCTTCGAAGTTTCCCATTGGCTACATTTTATGAATATGCAAGTATTTTGTAATTGCAGAGTAGTTATAAAAAAATTAACGATTATAAATCGAAATTATAGCAGAGGAATACTTGTGTGAATACCTTGGTAAAAATTGTTGACTTGTGTAAAAAGAACTTAATTTACAGTCCTTTCAGAAAAAGCTTTAGTTTGTTTTTATCCAGAGGTCTATATAATTGCTTTCAAATAGTAGAATTTTTTTAATATTTTAGTTTTATTTTACCTTGAAATCACCCCCCCCCCCCACTCCCTTTCAAACAAAAAGAAAGAACAAATCACGACCCTGAGCTGAGTTATCCCTGCAAGCCTAATGGGAGACTTTAGAGGACACAAGGTGGCAGCAGACTTACCAGGTAAATCAGTTGTTTTTCGGAGATGTGGGCATGCTCAGAACTTAGCAAACAATGAAAATTTACCTGGTAAGTCTGCTGCCACCTAGCGTTTCCAAGTCTCCCATTAAACTGGTGTTGTATGAAATCGGCAGTCGATTTCACCAAACTCATCCTGGCTTAAGACACATCATAACTCCTGTCCAAAAAGACTCATCTTGGGGCTTGATGAAATTGACTGCAGGCATACCCAGTGGCTCAGCCAGGTTTTATCTTTGGGAGGCACGGAGGGAGGGGGTGGGGGGCGGCTGAGAAGAAACTTCTGCCTTGATATTCTTTTGATGGGGGCTCTTGATATGTTGGCATCTTGGGCTAGGTCAACCCTGTCCACCTCCCCTTCTATAGTTCCTTGTGTAAACGTTCCTTTTGGATAATGTTTTTTTTCTATTTCCTTTTTTTTCACTTCGCTCTTGATTAGAAAACAAACTAAGGGGGCCTCGGGATGATAGCGGGGGGAGATTAAGTCACCAGATCCCCCTTCCTCATCCCCATGGGTGTGGCATGGGTCATACCAGTCACATCAGGGTCTGGCATTCTGGGTAATAAAGAGCTATGCTCCATGAAGGGTTAGGAAGGTTTAGGTCTAGTGACAGTCTTCCTTCTAACAGTGGTCCGCAGGGCAGATATTGAGCCTTCTCACTGATGACACTTTTCTATAGCAACGCAGGAAAGGTCTGCCATGCTGGAGTATTATGAAAATGTTGGAAACGTACGTGTACTGCCCTCGCAGCACACTGCAGTCCTAGTCATACATGCGTGACGTGCGCATGTACGTACTCCAGCATGCCAAGCAATAAAATAGTGACATCATCTGAGTAGGGTCTACTGAAACACCTGTGAACCAGTCCTAACTTTGTCCACCAGCTGGCTGGTTTATTGTTTCCTGCCGCTACATGTAAGCCACTGATTATTTATATCGCTCATATGCCTTCAAATTCAAATGATAATTTTGAAAGGATACCTGAAAATATGGACCAGTAAGCTTGGGGCCAGTCAAATGAAAAGCTAAACTGGTCTTGCTGGCAAGTCACTGATAAAGTTGAGGGCAAACTTTGCGGATCTACTCAGTCAATTGAATGAGCTCCATGCTTCTCAGTTCTGTACGCAAACCGCTGATTCAAACTCAAATCCCCCCAAAAAGTGAATATATTGAGTGAAAACCTGATATCAGCCAGTGAAAAAGCCGGCAGACTAGTGAAAAAGCGAGCCAACTAGTCCCTGTGGCAAGTCACTGAAAAAGATAAGGGCAAACCCTGCTAGCGTGCCAAGTTGTAAAGAAGAATCTTGAAACGCCCATTTCCTGGCTTCACTCTGTGATTTAGATTTAATCAACTGTCTTTCTTGTGGATAATTTTTTAAGGTTAAGCTCAATTAAACTAAGATGGTAGAACTATTGTACTATATTCCCCATATGATGTGATTGTTTATATATTTTGAAGTTAAAAACCTTGAGTTTATTATTAATCCATTTGCTTGAAGTTTAAGATGTTTCTGTTTTCTGTTTTTGCTTGAATACTTTACTCGGATAATAAAAGGCATACATGTTTAAAAATCTATGGAATAATTAGGGAGGGATGCAAAATTAAACAGGCAGTAGCGCCAGGTTAGCCTCAAGGTTTTTTGAGGCTTTTTCTGGGTTCAATCTGAAGCTACCCTGAGTTATCACTTGTTTAATTCTGCATTTCTCCCATACTCAATACTCATTCTATGGATGGATTTTTCGTTGTTGATATTTTAATTTTTTTTATTCATACTGTAGAACAGCAGCGTAGCCACGGGTTTTTTTTCCTGGGGGGGGGGGCACGTGCCCCCCACAAATATCCAGCCCCCCCCCCCCCCCCCAGATACAGATACATGTAATTCAGTCAAAAAAACATGGCCCTTGCCCCTACCCCCCCCCCCCCCCCCCCCCATTGAAAAGCAATGCACCCCAGTGCACCCCTAGTGAAAAATCCTGGCTACGCGGTTGCTCTCAAATGAAATTCCATGGTAGCCATTTAGCTACATGATATGTATCATCTTGACAGTTAGTGTAACCCTAAAAAATAGAAAGTCCATCTTCAAATGTTTTTATAAATAACAACTATGTAGTTCTCTTTTTATGATAAAAAATGAAAACGATTGTTTTAGAACTGAACTGTTTTCTCGCCTAACCTTCCATAGTCTTGTAAGAATCGTTCAAGTCTTGATGAAATTACAAATAATGTCTCTGCACAGAGCAAGTGCCAAAATATTGTTTTTTCGGTGTTGTCTTTTTTTGTTTTGTTTTTATGTATGTTTTTTGATACAATGTCATAGGGGATTTTGCCCCAGGGCTGTTTGTCCTCCATACGGTAAATTAACATGGGCTGAAGGAAGTTGAGTCAAAAGAGGGCGTTATCAAACGAAGTGTCTACACAATTCGCTGTATGGGGGACAAAATCCAGTGTTACAATTTTTTTTTATTAAAGACTCATTCAACCGTTTTAAAAAGATTGATTTGATTTTTTTTTTATGGAGTTTTTTTAATTGCTGCATCGTCTTGTTGAAGCCTCTTGTGTGAGTTCTGCAACAAAATTATCAAAATAATCGTTAATGTAAAGGCAGACATTTTCAAAGTTGTGTATTTTAATAACTGCTACATGTGAGATACTTTACTGGAAACCGGTGGGTCTTGGGTTCGAACTCACTCAAATGAAGGCCTTGATTTTTCCTGTACCCCGGCTCTGCGGATTCGAGTAGGATTTGGACCCAGGGCAACCGTACTTTTACTGAACGCATCTGTACAGTACACCGTCAACCCTCCTACTACCTGACCATTCAGTTCAATCCACTGTGGTTTTGAATGATTGCTGAGCAATGCCAGCCTGCAATGTGATTATCTTGCGATGAATGCATCCACACAGTACGCACATGTGCCCAGCCATGCCACCGTACACTAACCCCTGCAGTTGAACTGTATAAATGTTACCACGTTTTCAAGTAGGAGGGGGGGGGGGGGGGGGATAACTGAGAGCTGATAATAGAGTATCTTTACAAAGGTTTGATTCTTCAGGAAGTTAAAAGTTTTTCCTCTTTTCTGGAAATTCTCAGAATGCTTTGACAGAGTTGGGTGATTCGGCACGTGGGAGGTCTCTGTGATTTCCTAAATCCAGAGGCATAACCAGGGCCCAATTTCATGGCTCTGCTAACCACAGAGTTCTGTGTTTGCGACGCCCTGTAAAGCGTATGATTATATGGGCCATAAGCACAGAATTCTGTGATAAGCAATGCCGTGAAATTGGGTCCAGATGTTTTCATGGGGGGAGGGCAAGGACATAATTGGGGGGGGGGGGGGGGTATTTAATGTATTGAACCATTCATTTGTACATTTTTTCCAATTTATTTTTAGGGGGCAAGGGTTCTGAGTGTGGGGGGGGGGGCTCCTCCCTCTGGTAATGCCACTCCCTAAATCGATATGTTGTGTCTTTCCAAGTGAGCAATACAAATCAAACTTTCATTATTAGGACTCGTTAGGATTACTCATATTATAATTGTAAATTTGCTTCAACTGAGAGAATGAAGTGGCTGCCTTACATTCTGTTAATTTCAAACCAAAAGCTCTGTGTATAAATGTAAGGTTTTGTAAGTATTTTGAGTTCAAATCCCAGTTGTGTGTTTACGAGTTTTGTCAGTCAAGTTTATAAAACTAAGTTCCTTTTTTATTAACATTAACCCTCACAAAAAGAATTGTACATTGTTTTGAGTAGCCACTATATGATTAAAGAGAAGTACAACTTTGTAACAAAACTACAGAATGTATAATAATAGTGTCGTGTACAAATTATGCATATTTAAGTACAAATGGTGTGTGTACACAGACTAAACACAACAAGTAGTATTGTATAGGGTGCTGTCTGCCCTTAATGAAGTTTGGGTCCTAGACATGTTTTGCAAAAGATTATAATCTCAAATCGTGGCCTGTTTTGTTTTGGGGTTTTCTTTTTTTTTATCTTTTTTTTGTGACTTTATATTCTGCTGTTATAAGTAGTACAAATTGATCTGCATTTTATCGATGCATAGTTTTTAGCACAAAGGTGGCCGAGGTAATGTTAGAAATTTTGTACCCTGTCCCGATTTCGTGCTTACCACGGATTTCTGCGCTTACCGTGGATTTTGGCGCTTACAGCCTGTAGAATCACATGCTTCGTAAGCGCAGACTTCTGTGGGAAGCAGTGCAACGAAACTGGGCTAAGAATAGTTTGTTTCATAAACAAACTTTTACTCACTGTACAGCCGTAATATAATTAAACACGATTATCATTCGTTTCAAAATGAGGCTTATGTCATACTGAGGGAAGTTGAGGTCATGACCCGACCTGACTTGACATGACCTGTCGCTGAAGTGGTTTTAAGTAACCATTGTCATTTCAACCAAGGCCGGGAAAGGGAAATCGCTTTGAAGTTTTTCAAACTTGTTGGCATTTTTTTTTTTATTGTAACAATTTAAGTGTTTACCATAAACCATTGGAAAATATTTAGGGTAATTTATAAATCATATTTAGATAAGGATTGTATTAATATCATGTGTATATTGATCATTGACATGTTTTTGTTTTAAATTAATGAGAATTTGATGAATAGAAACTGATGAAGATGGTTACATGATTGGGTTGTGATCTGTAAATAAATGCTACAATAAGCAATACATTTTGATTCACTGGCTATTTTCTGGTACACAGTCTAATATAAAACCCAATACCTTTTATGGTTTTTATTAATAAAAAACTAACTGCACGACGTATTTTAGTTACAGGTGCTTTGGACAAGTGCATTTTTTCACTCTGGAAAAACTTTTGTCTCCGATTTGCTTCAAAATTAAGTAAAAGAAAGCCCTTGGTCTGTAGAAGAGAGTCGCCGAGTTACAGGTGCTTTGGACAAAGGGTTTTGGTTGAAAAGTCCGTTTTTATCTTGGTTTTGGAGCACCGTTATATCGAGAAATAAGTCAATATCTTCAAAAGTTGCCAAGCTAGGCGACTCAAAACAAGAATTTTCTGCTCCTCGCACTTCATTTAAGCTCTGTGCAATACATGGGGCAATTTGGAAAGGAAAAGTTTTTGGCCAAATTTGGAAAAAACTGCAAGGGGTAAGTCTTGCCATTTTTTCACTCTGGAAAAACTTTTGTCTCCGATTTGCCTCAAAGTTAAGTAAAAGAA
Organism: Marthasterias glacialis; assembly: GCA_911728455.2. Lineage (NCBI taxonomy): Eukaryota > Metazoa > Echinodermata > Asteroidea > Forcipulatida > Asteriidae > Marthasterias > Marthasterias glacialis. The sequence goes on along the minus strand of OU452233.1, from coordinate 9,937,496 downwards.
AGCCCTTGGTCTGTAGAAGAGAGTCGCCGAGTTACAGGTGCTTTGGACAAGGGGTTTGGTTGAAAAGTCCGTTTTTATCTTGGTTTTGGAGCACCGTTATATCGAGAAATAAGTCAATATCTTCAAAAGTTGCCAAGCTAGGCGACTCAAAACAAGAATTTTCTGCTCCTCGCACTTCATTTAAGCTCTGTGCAATACATGGGGCAATTTGGAAAGGAAAAGTTTTTGGCCAAATTTTGAAAAAACTGCAAGGGGTAAGTCTTGCCATTTTTTCACTCTGGAAAAACTTTTGTCTCCGATTTGCCTCAAAGTTAAGTAAAAGAAAGCCCTTGGTCTGTAGAAGAGAGTCGCCGAGTTACAGGTGCTTTGGCCAAGGGGTTTGGTTGAAAAGTCCGTTTTTATCTTGGTTTTGGAGCACCGTTATATCGAGAAATAAGTCAATATCTTCAAAAGTTGCCAAGCTAGGCGACTCAAAACAAGAATTTTCTGCTCCTCGCACTTCATTTAAGCTCTGTGCAATACATGGGGCAATTTGGAAAGGAAAAGTTTTTGGCCAAATTTGGAAAAAACTGCAAGGGGTAAGTCTTGCCATTTTTTCACTCTGGAAAAACTTTTGTCTCCGATTTGCCTCAAAGTTAAGTAAAAGAAAGCCCTTGGTCTGTAGAAGAGAGTCGCCGAGTTACAGGTGCTTTGGACAAGGGGTTTGGTTGAAAAGTCCGTTTTTATCTTGGTTTTGGAGCACCGTTATATCGAGAAATAAGTCAATATCTTCAAAAGTTGCCAAGCTAGGCGACTCAAAACAAGAATTTTCTGCTCCTCGCACTTCATTTAAGCTCTGTGCAATACATGGGGCAATTTGGAAAGGAAAAGTTTTTGGCCAAATTTGGAAAAAACTGCAAGGGGTAAGTCTTGCCATTTTTTCACTCTGGAAAAACTTTTGTCTCCGATTTGCCTCAAAGTTAAGTAAAAGAAAGCCCTTGGTCTGTAGAAGAGAGTCGCCGAGTTACAGGTGCTTTGGCCAAGGGGTTTGGTTGAAAAGTCCGTTTTTATCTTGGTTTTGGAGCACCGTTATATCGAGAAATAAGTCAATATCTTCAAAAGTTGCCAAGCTAGGCGACTCAAAACAAGAATTTTCTGCTCCTCGCACTTCATTTAAGCTCTGTGCAATACATGGGGCAATTTGGAAAGGAAAAGTTTTTGGCCAAATTTGGAAAAAACTGCAAGGGGTAAGTCTTGCCATTTTTTCACTCTGGAAAAACTTTTGTCTCCGATTTGCCTCAAAGTTAAGTAAAAGAAAGCCCTTGGTCTGTAGAAGAGAGTCGCCGAGTTACAGGTGCTTTGGACAAGGGGTTTGGTTGAAAAGTCCGTTTTTATCTTGGTTTTGGAGCACCGTTATATCGAGAAATAAGTCAATATCTTCAAAAGTTGCCAAGCTAGGCGACTCAAAACAAGAATTTTCTGCTCCTCGCACTTCATTTAAGCTCTGTGCAATACATGGGGCAATTTGGAAAGGAAAAGTTTTTGGCCAAATTTTGAAAAAACTGCAAGGGGTAAGTCTTGCCATTTTTTCACTCTGGAAAAACTTTTGTCTCCGATTTGCCTCAAAGTTAAGTAAAAGAAAGCCCTTGGTCTGTAGAAGAGAGTCGCCGAGTTACAGGTGCTTTAGACAAAGGGTTTGGTTGAAAAGTCCGTTTTTATCTTGGTTTTGGGGCACCGTTATATCGAGAAATAAGTCAATATCTTCAAAAGTTGCCAAGCTAGGCGACTCAAAACAAGAATTTTCTGCTCCTCGCACTTCATTTAAGCTCTGTGCAATACATGGGGCAATTTGGAAAGGAAAAGTTTTTGGCCAAATTTGGAAAAAACTGCAAGGGGTAAGTCTTGCCATTTTTTCACTCTGGAAAAACTTTTGTCTCCGATTTGCCTCAAAGTTAAGTAAAAGAAAGCCCTTGGTCTGTAGAAGAGAGTCGCCGAGTTACAGGTGCTTTGGACAAGGGGTTTGGTTGAAAAGTCCGTTTTTATCTTGGTTTTGGAGCACCGTTATATCGAGAAATAAGTCAATATCTTCAAAAGTTGCCAAGCTAGGCGACTCAAAACAAGAATTTTCTGCTCCTCGCACTTCATTTAAGCTCTGTGCAATACATGGGGCAATTTGGAAAGGAAAAGTTTTTGGCCAAATTTGGAAAAAACTGCAAGGGGTAAGTCTTGCCATTTTTTCACTCTGGAAAAACTTTTGCCTCTGATTTGCCTCAAAATTAAGTAAAAGAAAGCCCTTGGTCTGTAGAAGAGAGTCGCCGAGTTACAGGTGCTTTGGACAAGGGGTTTGGTTAAAAAGTTCGTTTTTATCTTGGTTTTGGGGCACCGTTATATCGAGAAATATAGTGAATATCTTAAAAAGGGTTGTTCAAATTAAAACAAATTTGTGCAGAAAGGTAGTCGGAGTGACGACCGGGGATTCGGGGGACTCAAAGTCTGGTCGAACCAGCAGGGTGATCCCCGTAGTACCCTTGTGGGATTGGCTAGTCCCGGTCCCTCCTTGTTCTTTCCCACCCGGAATATTCACCCTACCCATTTTGGGGAGAGACATGACGGACCCCAGTCCATTACAGTTAGCCAGCAGTAACAGTCATGTCCCTTTTGACAGGGGTAGGATTCGAACCGGGTGTACCAGCTCTGGACCGCACGCAATTGAACAGTCCAGTGCACCAAAGTGCCCGTTGGTGTTTTGGGGGTGATTTTAATTACTACTTAAAAAATGCCCTGTGATAAACGCTTGATAAAAGAAAAGAATGGGCGGTAGTGGGTTTCGAACCGGGGTCAGACACTTCCAAGTCACGGCGTTTGTACAGTACTCTACAGACCACCCACACTCTCGCTGACCTAAAAACCATTATTGGGGTACTGCAATGGCGTTGAAGTCGACATTTTTGCTCGTAAATTGTTTATAAGGACATTAACAGGAACAAAAACAAAGAAAAGATCACTAGATATACACTTCAAAACACACTTTGCAATGGTTTTTTTAATGCCGTTTTTTGCAATACAAACATCGCAATGCCCGCATCGCGTCATTTGAAAGTTACATCTAATAAAAGATGTACATATTTCTTTTCAACTTATTATATTCATGTCTCATGACAACATTTCAAAATCTTCATAACAAAATTTAAGACCTGCTTATGACACATTATGTGTAATAATTGTTTTCCTTTAAATTTCTTTAATTTTGTTTCTATAAATTTATATTTTTGTCGTAAAAGTCAAGTGTTGAAAGCAGTTGATTTTTACAAGTGAAAAACATATCAAAAAAAGTAAAAGAGACAAAAAAGAATAACATACCATTAGACATAGAAGTGGTCTTTATTTCTGTTTTGTTTTAATATCATCATTGGTCAAGTCACATTGTTAATTATTTATCTTGAGTTTTTGTTTTTTTAATTAAAGACAGTAATAATTCTGAGTTTGGTCACAAAATGTCAAAGAGATTTATTCTGAAATTTGTTTTGATAAAATTACGTCTCTAATTAGAACTGCTTAAACACAAAAAGTAGGCCTAGCTAAGGGCCAAAACAGCCCATAATATGCACAACGGCCATCTTAAATATATACCGCAATGCATCTTGGGAAACTGAGTACAGCTAAAAAGGAAATCAAATTGCCAAGATGGACGCCGTGCTGTAGTTTACATGTAGGCCTAACTATGCCAGGTTATACCAGGTTATACGTGTTGTGTACTGCATTGCTTCAAAGTCAGCATGCCATGATGGTTGGCGATACTGTTTGGACTCCGATTTAACCCAGAATCCTTTGCTCCCAGATAATTTCTGGTCATGCGCACCGGGACATGCATATGGACTATTGTGCACAATTGTGCTCACCAGAATAAGGCTACCAGCCAAAATACCATGTAACATGTGCCCTCTGTGACTGGTTTCCTGCTTTCTTTTTTTTTGCTTAGCAGAAATGTGTTAAGCAAAATTTTCTGCTTAAGCAGCTCCATGAAACTGGGCCTAGACCTTTATGCCAATATGCAATAATTGTTAGGTTCCCTGTATGCACAATAGCAAAAATTCAAACTTTCGTCATTACAACAATTTTTTTTTTAAATAAAGACCCAGACTATTTTTCCCCTCTGAGCCTCAATTTCATTACATTGAGTTGATTGTAAGAAAAAACCAAAATGGCTGCAGCCTGACATTGATCTATGTCCTCAAAACAATCCTCTGTTGGTAAGTGATGACATTTTGGAGCCGGAAGTGCAGTGTACAGATGTGCTTATTTTTATAATTTTTCTTATGCAATTCGCCCATCACAAGGCCCAAAGGCCACTCGAGGTGTGGGCTACTTTTTTTTGAAGGGATAGAAACCTGCCCCAATGCGCAGAAACAAGACATGGCGAGATATAAACGCAAGTCTCTTCACAGCACAGCTAAGAATAGGGAGGGGTAAATGAATCCAATGCAAGACAAACATGTATACCATTTGTTTACTATGCTCGTCCTGCTCCAAATCGTCATCACTGGATACTGGTTACCGGCTAAATAACCGGCTAAACTGAATGTTCGTAAATACCGTCAATACAATTAATTAATCGATAACATTTCTGGCATTTAAAATAGTCACGCGTCATTTGGGTTGGTAAGCAGTTTGGAACATCAGCTAATTCTTTTTTCTCAATAGTTTAGAAAAATTCAGATAAACTCCAAAAGTTTATGGGTTACATGGAAAGAAACTTTTTAAAAATTGCACTTACTCTGTCATTGGTGTAGTTTTGAGCATAAAAAACACCAGTGCTATTCCAATATATTCCAAAATAAAAACAAACTATCAAACTATTGCAACGTTTAAAACAACCCACCACCATCTGTAAAAACAACGTACTTCTAGCTAGCATTTCATAGTTTCAATATCAGTTTATCATAAATTTCTTTTTAACGATTTAGTCATTTAGGGCAAGAGAAGCATTTTTTGGATCATTACAAGTTAAAGCACATGGACCTTATGCATTGACGTCATCCAGCCGCCATCTCAGAGGTAAATCGATGATGAAACAATGAAAACGCACAGCGTTTGTTTGCACGATGCACAGGATTGGCCAACGAGCAGCCTCCTTTTGACCTCTAGGCGAGGGCGCCTTGCTCAAATGACATCATGACCATAAGACCTATTGTCAAAGACCAGTGTCCCACATTTTGTGCGACCCAAAACATACATTGAATAACAAAACCTGTGAAAGTTGAAGCTCAACTGCTCAACAGAGTCACGAGAAAATCGTAAACAAAAACCCTAAATGTTTTCACTGTTTTAGGATATCAAGTTTTGGTTTCATGGGAAAAAAACTAATTGTTTGACTCATTTCTCAAAAACTGTAGCATTTCAGGCAAAATATTGCAAGGGAAGTTTTCCCACCATGACCATCTTTATACAATGTTACATGTATGTGTAGGTGTGTGAACATCTATTTTTTTCAATCAAATCGGGGAAAAAAATATTTGTTTTTAAAGATACTAATTTTGATTTTCCCATAGAAAAACTTTATTACTTTTGACGTTGCTTTACAGAACACCAACTTTGATTTATTTACAAACTTTGTCATGACAAACTCATTACTGCCCAGGCCCAATTTGATAAAAGTGCTTACCGGTAAGCAAATTTGTGTGCTTACTGTAACAGAAAAACATGCATAAGCAAACGTGTATTTCATAAACAATCGAGAGGATTGGACAGTGTGTGTGCGCGTTGATAACGGATTTGCATTGTTGCGTCACTCGTTTGCTTACAGACACCCACGGCAGCAAGTTAGCGTGCCTTTTGCCTTGCTTACAGTTAGCCGTGTTTATGAAATAGTAATTCTGCTAATGGCTGCTCCGATAGCAGAAAACGTCTGCTTACAGGCCTTATGAAATCGAGACCTGGGCCCAATTTCATAAAGCCTGTAAGCACAGAAACTTCTTGCTTAACAAAAACAGGTTACCGGCCAACATTCCATTATATTGACACTGTTGCGACTGGTGCCCAACTCATTTTTGCTTAGCAGAGACATTTGCTAAGCAGTATTTTCTGCTGAACAGCTTTATGAAATTGGCCCGTTAATATCCTGTTGGTAAGTGTGATGTAATTCCATTGTAAGCCACGCCCACTTCACTCAAACTGGTTCAAACTGGCTCCAACCGATTGCGAGCAGCCCGTAGGAATTGCATTGAGCTATTTTTTTGTATGAGGATTTACGTAAGTAAAGTTTAGTAATTGAACTCGGCTTTAATATGTTCTTCAAAGACTGGAGGTCTTCTCAGAATTATAAGTTTGTGTAAAAAACAAAAATGCTTTTGAACGATGAAATGTGAGATTTTTGGTAAAATTACACACAAACGTATGACAGCTTTGGAACCAGAAGTAGTGCCCACTTTGGGCATGCAGCAGATGCATGTGTGTGTGACGCAATCCGAAAGGATTACTAAGTGTGGGAGCCTTGGGGTCCAACGTACATTGCTTTTATGAGTGAAGGAAACAGAATCATGCAATTTCATGCGTCCTGACGTGCAAGACTTTTGCAGTCTATTATATTGACCCATTTCACCTGACGTTATCATCACAATAATCATAGTTGTGCCATTATGGGGTTGCAAATGTCCCCATGTGTTATAGATACAATGTCGTTAGTGAGCATTTCAGGCTGACGTGGCGTCTACACGCTTACCATAATTTTTATTATTTGACTCACGAATTTTTGACTCCCAAATTGGCGATTGTGCCAGACAGTAGCAGCGTGTGACGTTGGTGCTTGGGGTCCATAGTGCAGTGAGATGTACAGGTAAAAACAAAACAGACATTGGCTTATTGGTTAATCTTTTATCTAGCACCTATACTGATTCAACTGAATTTCAGTTTTTTGTTTAAATTCATATAAATATAAATATCTGTTTCTCATCTGCTTTCAACTTACATTCTATAAATATAATTTGATCTAATCATAACCCAATCCCAACAACTACAAAACCATCAAAATCCAATTTCAAATTCGGTTGGACCAGGCTGTCGGTAGTGAAGCAAGTCTGTGTCCAAATTAAGGGCTTCGCCAGTGGCTATGGCTGGAATGGGAACAAGTCCTATTCTTCAGTGTTGTTGTGTCAGCCAACGAAAATAGCCATAACCTTAACTGCTTGATTCGGACACAGCCTATATGTATACTGTGTGACAGACTGGTCCCCTGTCTTCATCCATTAAGTATACAGACAGATACATGTAGCCTTAATGTTACCGACTAAATAGTCCCACTGGCCTAAATTACAAACCACGCACGGTTGTGCAGCAATTGAAATAGTACATTCGAGGTAGCTGGTACACGCGTATAAACCTCATGCGTCATTCAATGGCACTATGTGAGACCAACCAAAAGGTCAAAGGTACATCCCTGAGATGCTGGGTACTTATGGGCTGGGCCTAATTTCATGGCTCCACCTGCTATTTGTGCTTAGCGCACACATATTTTGCAGGTTAGCACGAAACTTTTTGCATGTGTGTGATATTAAGCATTCTTCACATACAAAGGTAAGTGCTGAAATTTTGCACCAACTCTATAAGTGATGATTAGTCACAATAAGCCCAAATGCAGAGCCATGATATTTGGCCTTGGTATCTTGTGAATTCAGATGTTCGGGCTAGCTGTGGGATTCTGACGGATTCAGGAGGTGTCTTAGTTATGTTTAATTAAATACAATTACTACAAACATTGCTAAACAAATCTACAAACCGTTTTCAAACACGTCTGTAGATATTCTCTTCTGAGAGCCAACACCGATTAAAAAGCGTAGTGCATCAATAACCCCTAACTACCTGTCATTTCTTAAAATAAAACAAAACAGTGGCAGTGATGTGTTGAAGGATGGAGGTCTGTTGCCATGCAGTCAAGTGCACCGGACTCAAGTTCTGGTGTTATCAGAGTGTGGGTTCGAGTGCCGGTCTAGAACCTTGTGTCCATAAACAAGACAACATTTTGTTTGGCGAAGCAAGCAAGAAGGAGAGGTACAAGAAGGCCATCTTCTCTTGCTGTTTGGAGAGAGACTTGGAAATCACGTCAGACGGAGACAAAACAGATGTACATGTACTTTCTGAGGAATGTCACTCTGGGGTTCCGAGTGCGGGTCAATAACACTTGTGTCCTTGAGACACTTAAGCATTATTCCTTCGTCCTTCAGATGGGATGTAAAGTACCCAGTACATTTATCGTTAAGAGAAGGGGTTCACCCCGATTTTTCTGGCATGGTTGGCAGCAGACTGTGCAGCAGCAACTTGCAGCCTATAAAAATGGGTCTCACATTTAAAAGAGTTCTGTTTACCATTCACAAAATAATGAACGTATTGAGATGCTTGTATGTGAAGTGCTATATAAAAATTGTGTAGTGGTATTATTTTTTAAATTGAATAATGCTAAAAAAAAGGACAGAAAATTAAGTTGGTAATCCCAAAGCTATTGCACTGAAACACACTAGAATACCTGCAATTCATCATAAATAAAAACGTAACTACAATTTATTTCCAAAATAAAAAAATTCTGAACATTTTCAACACAACTGCATCGGCATTAAAGACAAGACATAACCAGTTGTTTAACTTTTGATTTTTTTTTTCTTTTTATCTGTCTGTGAGTTTGGCAAGCAGTTGAAGGAGTTGCTGCATGGCATCGTAACGGCCATTCTGTTGACTTGGCTTCTCACATTCAGCAATCAGGCGAATTAGATGTTCTCTTTCCAGTAGGTGTTCTGGAGGGTCGTGGAGTAGACCTGTAGACTGGTCAGACTCTCCAGGGGTGTAGGCTGAGAATGTGAAGATATAACGAGAATAGCTTTAATGGGTGTAATAGTTTGCATAGGGGCTAACCAATAACATATATATCTGTATTTATTCAAGCAAACTTGAATCCTCAATTCTGATTGGTCGATCCATAGCAACCAGAGTGTGATAACCTATACTGCACGGCCCATCCTTACCTTGTTCTAATGTGCTGTTTTAACTGGTGTGTTGTGCGTCTAGTTTGCTTGAATATAAATTCGTAAAAACTTAGCATGTCTGCGTCCCATATCCAACTCAATCTTCGGCCATGGGATGCAGAAGCACTATATTCTTCCCCTCACGCTTGTGTGATAACTAATAATTTGTTTGTTTTGTTTTAGCCTACAAAGTATCAGCACTGTATGCTGTGTTTCTTGAGTCCTACAGGGAAAAAAAAGGAAAACAAATCCCCAGGCAAACTACTCGGGTGGAATTATGTGCGAGCTTGTTAACAAGTCAACCAATGTTGATCTCAGTCAAAAATTTTCTGGTTTGTAAAAGTTTTGGATGAACAGTATACACATCTTCCAGCATTAGCCGGTTAAAAAAGGGCACATAGAGTGAAATGGTTGAGTCCCTGACAATTTTGCATGACAGAAATTGATCTTGAATGTGAATGTATGGCTATTAGGTTCAACCAGATTGTCAAATACTGTACAACACTAGTAGGGCTAGCGTGAAACTACCTCAGTGCTTCTTTATGTCAAAGACAACTTCGCAAATACTTTTTACGCGCAATAGTTACATGGGAATGCACGAGCTAAGCCATGGAAAGAGGTGCATGCTGGTCTAGATAACGCCAAAATTTCTAGTTATCTAGACCAGCATGCACCTCGTTACAGGGTTTAACGCGTGCATCCCCATATAACTGTATTGCACGTAAAACATATTTTTGAAGTTGTATACGGCATACATAAACAGCCAATAGAGGACGTTGTCTATACCACACTAGCCATGAAATCAGTTATGGTCAACAGAGGGGGCTATTCTCACCTAGTAATCCATGGCATATAGCATAGTAGTTGTGGTCGCTGCTATGGCGTTTACAGAGAAGCTCTGATGAGAATGACAGACATCCTGGATGGCTCTTACACTCGTCGTGAAATGACTGGTGGCGCTGATCCCACTGTGGCTTACCGTCTGAAAATTGGAACAAATTAACAAAAACAAATTGTTTCAGAGACGTTCTTAAATGTTTCTGTCTGCTTACTATTTACCAGTTGGTGCTGGATGACCTGTTTACACGCAAATGTTTCAAGACGCCATTATGCAATTTCGGACCAAAGGTCGCCCAGTCATTCAGCTGCGGAGTTTGTGCAGACCACATTCACGCTGTCTAACGCTTCGATTCACCGACACAAGGACAAAAAAAGGTTGTGCAGATATACTCCTATTTTGTGGCCATTGGGTCAGGGAACCTTTGGTCAGGGAACCAGACTATCTTTATAACCACTGGAATGCCAAACTTGCCAAGCGGCTAGTTCCATTAGCAGTGGGCACTGCAAACAATTCCAACGAAAACACAAGCAGAGACAAATTACATACCTGTTTTGATTTTCTGTTTGTCAACGACGATTATATTCTCAGCGTCGATGATAAGAACCTCTCCCTTTTCGTTTACGGCAAAATTTTCCGGACTGACATCGGTCATGTAGAGCCCGTAACCTTGATCGTTATTGGTCAGCTTCTCAGCTATTCTCATCACCTGAAATAGGAGAAACATAAATTCGGTGGTCGACTGAGGTCATTAGAGGTCATATAATATAAGCTAGGCCCAATTTCATAGAGCTGTTTAAGCACAAAATGTAGCTAAGCACAAAAAAATTATGCTTACCAGAATAAGGTTACCAGCCAAACTACCATGTAACATGTGCAATTTGTGACTGGTATCCTGCTTATTTCTGCTTAGCTGAAAACTGTTAAGCAATATTTACTGCTTAAGCAGCTCTATGAAATTGGGTCCAGGTTCTGAATGCTGTATCTATGCCCGAAGGAGCTATGTTTGAATTGTGAGACCCATTTGTAAAGCACCTTGTAGAGGGGTTTACAAGGTGATGGGAGGCAATCTGCAGTCAACCATACCAAAAACACTGACGCAAACCCCTTCTCTTAGGTGTTAATATGAGAGAACTGGGTTCTTTTTACAAGTAATACACAGCCACAAGACCTACATACGGATTTCATCTCATCTGAAGGATTACGCAAATACCAGGACCGGAACCCACACTGGGATGATAACAGTACTCAAGTTCAATGCACTCATAAGAACTAGAGGGCGTACAAAACCATGCGACACGGCCCGACAAGGAGCATTTTTGACCATTGAGAAAATGGCACTGACCAATCATATTACACTGGTCGCTTATCAGTTTACACAGCAAACAGTTTCTAAGTGGACATTCGTATGCAATTGATCCATAGGGATTTTCACCCATGGTGGGTCAGCGGAGTTCTGTGCACGACATCGTGAGTGCTCCCTCTAGTTCTTGTATATAACTCTATGAGTGCAATAGACCGTTCAGCCACGACACACCGAAAAAGGTCAGATGAGGACAAAATAGTATCTCACTGAGAATAGACACTTTGCATTGACATCATACAGACGCCATCTTAGAAGTAAACTGATGATGAAACAATGGAAATGCACAGATTTGTACGCGCGGCGCACACGATGGGCCAATGAGCATCCTCGTTTTGACCTCTATGCGAGGGCGCCCCATACAGGCATGTCACATGGTATTGATGCACTTCACAGCTGACATAGAGAGCATGCACAGCAGACAAAGACGACAACTGAGCTCAGCGTTGTCCAAAGGTTATAGAGCGTCGAAAGGCACACGATGGAAAACGGGAGCTTTATCTATTGTTGGAAGGTGAGATACCCATGGGCGCCGTTTCAGCGAGTGAATGTTTTTTTCCCGTTGATAGCAATGGTCATTGTCTCCACAGATCTGCACTAATCTATTGTCGTATCAATCGAGTTAATTGCTGAAATGGCATCCAGTGGGATTTCACATTTCAACCAGAGTTTCTCATCTTGCGCTTTCGGCGCTCTGTAATCTTTGGCCCTGTCCATGCTCTAGAACCAGACATAGGCCCTTTTTGAAACTACGGCTTTGGCTTTGGCTTTGGCTCTGTCAACCAGTCTGAAGCCCCGTACCAAAAGCGCACATTTTCAAAATAACAGACTGAGCCTTAGCCGGAGCCCAAGCAGGGGCCCAAGCCAAAGCCCAAGCCAAAGCCGTGGTTTGACAAAGGGGCATGTACAAATTAAAGTACAGTACTTACTTGAAACGCCAGATCTAGTCGTATCGTCCAATCCTTTTGGAAGTAATGTCTTAATGGTTTGCCTACATAGTCCTCAACGATGAAACGACCACATGCTCCATAATATTGAGGAAATGGCCACCCCTCTGAACTAGGAAATATCTGTGGGCAGGGAAAAAAGTAAATATTGTAAGATTCATGGCTCTGCACTTTGGTAGATCCACTGTTTGTTTGTTATACACCATGTCATAGGCCCAACCATGATTGAACTTTTGTTCCTTGTACATCTTGTGTTATTTTGTTCAAATATAGAAAATAGTAGTAATAATACATGTAGTAGGTTTAACCCTGAGGCATGCAAATGTATATGGATTGTTTTACCCATACACAGATGTGTGTTTAACAGCACTATACTCAGTACTTTCCCTGAGTTCTGTGTGAAAAAAAAATCCAATAAGCCATTTTGAGATATGGTGGACACAATACTAAGACATTATTAGGTTTGGTCAAATTTGTCTGTAAACATCCAAACCGAACAGTGCACTCCTATAGTGTCTACCATACCATATAAAAAAAAGGCCAATGGCATAGGGCTATTGCTTGGGTGGGATTTTAACCCATTTGCACTTGTTAACAACTGACATACTATGTCATTTACTCTGCATTGAACAGGGCAGGGAAAAGTCACTGGATTAATGCAGTACATGTATCTATAAATCTAATATAATTTTTCGTACTGCAAGGAGAAACTAAAGCACTGTGAATTTGATTTCTGACCTTTGAACCTTTGGATGTGGATTACACCATTTTTTTCAATGGGGCCAATATACTATTTTTGGACAATCGAAGTCTTGAATTATTGCGCTCTATCTACAGCTGTTTGGTGTGACCCGCAAGTGTTTTGAAATCTCTGGCAGGTCAGTGGGTAAATGGCTGTGCGGTTTTGGGCGATACAGTGACTGAAGGGTTAACCCACACAATTACCATTCTAGAGCAGATGTCTTACCACTAGACCCCCCCCAAATTTGCCCGGTAGCTAGAGGCAGTTATAATTAAGCAGCTGGTACGACAACAATTACTCTCTTTGACACGTGCAAAGGACTACAGTTTGTAAAAAAAATAAACATAAAAAATAAAAATACAGAAAGGACAGTGCCAGGCACAGCAAGCCCTTGGACTGTGTTTCTCAACTTCTAATGGCACAGCTGAGAAATCAAAATTGAGGAAATCAGCGGAAAAGTGGAATCCCTGTACATAATCTAAACATTAAGTACCAATAGACCGATTCTGGGACCCGCATCACGTGACCTATTGTGGGTATTAAATGTAAACAAACTCGACGTCCTCCATAGAAAAGTGCGGTACGGTACATGATGATTTTTTTATTCGATCGAGGTTTTTCTTTTTCGAAATCTGTGAAAAATATTCCACAGTTTGTATCAGAGACCTTTGAGTGGCTGAATAAAGCCAGTAAAGACAGTTCCAGCAAGTCTTGGAAATTGTACAAGTAACGTATAAATGTGCACTGTGTGTACTAGTGCACGACAGAACGTTTAGGCCAGAAGACTGCGATCACACACTTTTCAACAAAAGAATTTCAAAGTTTGGAAGCTCAATCATCCACACAAATTGCTTTCCAAAACTGTGTGCTTCTTTTGCCTATTTGAAATTTCGCAAGGCTAGGCCTTTACCCTTTTTTACAGTGATTTAGGCCTACATTACAAACAAAATAACACTGAGGTGGGTAGCTACATAGTCGTCCGACACCGGTAGTGCAAAACTCAAAATAAACCTCTTTTGTAGTAGAATACTAATACCTTATGAAACAGTAATGTGATTAATATCAATGTCACAACAAACAACCTTAATAAAATGGCTTAGTAACTGTGTTTTTATTACCAAAAGCCAACTTTTGGTGTGACTCTGTCGGTCACGGCATGTATTTGCAAGTAGTTTGCCGTCAGCTCAGATGACGTAGTACCCACAACAGGTCACGTGATGACATGTAAACATTGGTCGTGCAATCGGTCTATTTCACAAAGCCAAAATATACAACACTTTACAGTCACCATGAAGCAAGCCTTGGGCTATGGCTTTATTTAGAATATCCTATCAGGCCAGTTACAGGTAGGTAAACTGAAGCTTTATTTTTTTCAGAGTAGCACGCATTATCATCAGAGTTGACTTTCAGAAGTATTAGTGCTGGTGATCACAACTGGGTTTAAACATGTCATACTGGTCAAACAAAGTTACATTTATAAATACACTAAAAAGAAAAAACTTCAATGTTTTATCTAACAGGATGTTTCAGTGCACTTATTTCAAAAGTGCTTGATTAGTTATCTCAAGGAGATAATGAGCAACACCCAAGGCCTTTTGGGGGAAAAATTTGGAGAAAAAAAATAAAATTGCGGACCCCAAAGGGTCAAAGTTTATTTTGTGCAACCCCCTAATGAGTTTTAAATGTTTTTAATTTGTATTATCAAAAGCTTTGTTTTTAAGCTAAAAATCATCTTTGTCTAATATTCATAACTGGAGGTACAAGGTCAAAAGTTCATTGACCTGTAACTCACCAACCACATGACCCGGAATGCTCAAACTTGGGTTTCAGAGTTTTCTCATAGAACCAAAATGATCCAGCAAATTCAAAGAAAATCCATGAGATTGACCCCGGATAGTGGGATGATTTGTCACGGAATGACCCCATAGTTACGTTGGCTATACTTTTACTTTCCCCGACTTCTGTGAAAAAACCCCCCCGGCATATTCCTCGGTTGGGACTCAAACCCACGACCCCCGCCATTCTAGAGCAGATGTCTTACCAACTAGACTACCGAGATTGCCCGACAGCTAAAGGCAGTTCGAATCCTATTAGCAGCCGGTACCGCATAGATGTTAATATGATATAGCGATAGATGATAAACGATAGATGTCAATATGAAAATTTTACTACCCACAATAAGATAAGTCTTGTAATATATCTCACCATATACATAATAGGTTCTGGATTAATTGCCAACGTTGTCATCAACATCATCTTCCAGTCTCTCATTGGAGTGTTGGCTGGAATGTACTCCACATACTTTGCCGTAATTCTTTCCAATAATCTTTCTGAAGGACATCTCACGACATCTGAAAGCCCCTCCGCATCGGCGATCGTTAACTTGTCTGTCTCTAACACTCTCGAAAACTTAGTCTTAAAAATACTTTTCGCGACGTCGCAGTCAACTCCGGCGCCCGCATTCTTACATATATCTCCATCAAAACTGGCAAGTTCTGTGTTGTGGCCTAAACGCTTTAAAATCACATCAGAGTTTAACTGTTTGTGCCAACCGTAGAAGACATTTTTCACATTGACGATGTCGAGGAATCTCATTCTCGAGTAGGACGACAGGCTGAGGTACCCGTGGCTGAACTCATGGCACATGCTCGTCCCGTAACATGCTGGGCATTTATTTACGCCCACAAAGTCTGGATTTTCCAGGTGATTTGTTGTGAGGAAGAAGAAGAGGTTGTAGTAGATGAAGGCGGTTGTGATGATGAGAAGAACTGAGAAGAATCGGACACATTTTGGAGAGGAGAAGATCCGACAGAACCTAATGCACAGACGTCTACAGCAAGCCATGGCTCGTCAGTCAGGATGTGCACTCAAAGTTGGAGGAGACAATAAAGACGACAGTCAAATTTAACCTTGGCTCTAACATCTTGGTGATTTGAGGATCTCTTTGGGTACATTTATTCCATGTTGTAAAGACGATCGAACACCAAACATCAACCACTTTAACCTGTGGATCATCCCTGTTGAGTAAAAGAGACAGTGAATAAACCAGAGAAATTCTCAATTCCTAATATACGGAGGCTGGTTTCAAGAAAAGGACAATAAGATGGAGGTTTGCCCTACATAATTTCTGATTCACAAAGGATCTACAACAAGGAAAAATACAACAACTTTTATCTCCATCTCTTTTGCTTCTACGCTAAATTCCCGGGACTAAATAAACTTCTTGTTTTCACCACCCTTGGATGAATGGAATAACCTACCAGCACTCATTGAAGGCAACAACTGTGGATGACTCAGCACTTTCAACAAGCGCCATCTTGTTGAAAGTGCTTAAACTCAAAAGCAACACAATGCTTGCTAAGATCATGGAAGTAGAAAAGCTAAAATTAACCTGGAACAGTAAAATTTAGTCTGTGCATCTAGCCCTGGGCATCCGCATGAACATGTAACATTAGGGGCGAAGGTAGAAACTTCATTTAATTAAATATATTATTAATTATTAACACTCCAGCATTTCATTTAGACCTAGCTGTAGAAAAAAACTAATATTTACACTTACTTCACTGGGCGCTGCCCACTGTTCATTTCACATTGATCGGGGGGGGGGGGGGTAGCTAGCTAGGGTATCCTGGTGAAAGCAGTTTCCGATCAGAAAACAGTTAACATTGTTCGGAAACAGAAATTAAATGACATTATTTTTAACCATCTGACCCACCTTTTAACAAGACACTTTCAAATCATAATCTGTTGAAATCCTGAGAAATTGCAATCTTACGTTCCCAAAAATCGTTAGCCATTTACAGCGGTACTTATTCACGGTGTACATGCAGCGTCACCCGTTTCTGATCAGTTCACTGAGCCGCTGTTTCTATCAACTTTTGATACAAGTATGACATGCCAATAGTCTCAAAAATATAAAAGTATTGTCGGCACTGTCAGTGGTGGCTAGGGTTGTGCATAAATGCAGGGAACTCTTCGTTTGGAAGTAACATTTTGTGAACGGGAACTTGTGATGAAAATTTGGCCTTTGACAAATCCACACAACAAATATAGTACATTATGATCACAATTTGGTCCAATGATAACACTCAGTTAACACATACTGTGCAAAGTGCATTTTGATGTTTTCCTTTTTACCATCACACAAAATTACTTGTTTCTTTGCACTGCAGAACTCAACAGACCTAATTTATAGCTTAAAATGTAGCCAGGCCTGCAAGCTACTCTTCAAAATGCCATCAAAACCTGATGTAAAAAAATACTTGAAAAATGTATGCCTATCCCTAACCTACCTAGCTATAGAAAAAACAAATATTTACCCTCATTAGCCAGCTAGCACACTGGGCACTGCCCACTGTTTATTTCACATTGATTGATTGATTCCTAACAAAACTTACAATGTTTACATGAACAGATACTAAATGAACACTAAAGACAGTACTGGACTAGTCGCTCACACAATAGAGCAAGGACCAATTAAGGAAACAACACCCTAAAAAATAAATTCATTATGAATTAATATTAAATATGGCCAATCCATGCAAGGAGAGGAAAGAGGTCGTCAGGGGTAGCTAGCTACATATGTACAGCACAAACCTTGGAGCTAGAAATAGTTCAAACTAAGTTGTTGTTAATTGCGTATGGGCTTCATAGGATGAGAGAATCTACCCGATGCGATAGATAAAAAGAACTCACCTTTATTATCTGCTGCATGCATGACTGCCCAGATTGCGGAAATGAAATTAGCCTACTGAGGAAACAACCTGCATTTTTCCCTCTGATCGATCCTACCACCACATAATACACAAACGGTGGCTCAGCTGAAGAATACGTTCATTCAACCTTGACGATCTATCGTTGAACCAGAACCCATGCGTTCCAAGTAGGTCTAAATTTTCCACCGCCTGGCGAGCGAGGCGCTCTCACTTGCCAGTGCAGCCTGAGAAAATTTAGGTCAATTGTTCAACAAGGTATTAAATGATTACATCAATTCCCATCACTATTTAAACATAATCAAATAAAGAGGGGAACTAAACGGAAAAAAACTCAGTTTTGAAGAATAACGACCCCAAGGAGTCAAGCCTTGACTCAAGGAGTAGGATTTATCATCTCGAAAAATTTG
The DNA here is from genome assembly GCA_911728455.2 of Marthasterias glacialis. Taxonomy (NCBI): domain Eukaryota; kingdom Metazoa; phylum Echinodermata; class Asteroidea; order Forcipulatida; family Asteriidae; genus Marthasterias; species Marthasterias glacialis. The sequence continues at coordinate 9,919,497 of OU452233.1, read as the reverse complement.
GATGACACAATAATTGGTTGTTGTTTATACCAATTCTGACCTATTTAAATTTTATAGTCTTTAAAGTCGGCCACGGTCAGGAATCAACCCCAGCATAATGGATACAAAAAAGTATTACACTGTCATTTTTAGGCTTTTGGAAAATATATTGTTAAAATTTAGGTTCAGAAAGTTTTGTGAAAAAGTTTTAGGTTTGTTTCCATAAACCCTATCAAGTGAACTGTCACTGGTAGGTTGATTTGTATCCTTTTGCCGCATAGATTATAGGAAAGTTTGCTTTGTAAACTTATACTCCTCCGTCCCATTCATTTACTTCCGACGAGCCGTCGTGAAATCACACCGAGAAAAAGATCGTGTTCACTCTTCACTGCATGGAAATATTGATATCACTCAGATAAGTTTTGGTTCATAACATTCAGCAGTTTGTCAATCGGGAAAGAAAAGGAAGTTTGGAAGATTCACTTTTAGCCAACTTTGTCACTGGACTGTAATGACGCTACACTTTTTACTTTTAGCCTACGACAACCAACGATGTCGAAAAGCAGCTTGGTGCTCGCTTGAGGAGACGGGTAGCTAGGCTAGGGGGGACCGAGGCTAGGGTGGTGGTAGGGGTGCGAAGGCGGTGCCCTGCCTGAGGATACGGGAACAGCGGTGGACCGGTACCTTTTTGGCCGTGCCTTTTTGTACAGCTCAAGTCCGGGAGAAATGGAAACCATCGTTTTGTGTTTTTCGATGATACAACAGCTCAGATGGATTTAGTGTTGAGTGGGATCGCGGAAACTTTCAAACCTGTTGTTTTAAAATTCTATAACAAGTGCTTGTCGTCCACAAACCAGGAAGAAACAGCTGCAGTGTTTGTTAAAAACTTGTGATAACTTTAGTTTGTTTGTCCATTTGGAGAATTAGGTCAATATAAATTTTTTTACACAACTGACTGAGTAAAAAGTTGTGACTCGCTCACGGTCATAATATCTGTCAAGATGATGAAAATGGATGAAATGAAACGAGCTGCGAAGATCATGATGAGAGGAAGTGATCTTGCTGCGGTTGTCATCGACCAGAAATCGATGCAAGAGTTGATCAGTGGAAAACTCATATCAAGTATAAACAATGGTAAGAAAGTGGTTTATTTTCATAAAAACACTTTCCCTGTCAAGTACACAGTTTTGTTGTTGTTGCAATTGGAGACTTTGGAACGATAGGTGGCAGCAGACTTACAAATGTACCAAGTAAATTTCCATTGTTTGCGTAGTCCTGAGCATGCACACATAACCGAGAACAATGGATTTACCTGGAAAGTCTGCTGCCACCTAGTGCCCTCAAAAGTCTCCCATTAGCAGTCAACTCAAACTCATACTCTGTTTCACTGTGCTGCATTGGTGCACCGCTGCATTTATCAGGGTTCTACATGGCCTTGACATGTCCCCAGCAAACTTCCAGCCAATGGTGCATTTAGCAGGATAAAAACACAGTGCAAAGGCTGGTGGCATTAACTAGTCCACCTCACAATGGGAAAGTCAACAAAGTTGATCGCATCTTAATACTAGTAGTTACTTGTGCCAAATGCGTCAAATCAAGCTTGGCTCAATCTTGACACCATGTGGTAGTACTAGTAGTACTGAAGCAATAAACCTTGATCTTCCTCAATTGATTTTTTTGTTTTTAGTTTTCAGCACACAATGTGACAATCAATTATAGAAAGTAGAATATTTAAAGATGATAAAATGATTGAAGCGACGTATGATTCAGACTCGGCCCTAAGTGATTGGAGACTTGGGCTCATCCTCGATTACAGCTTTGAAAAATTGGTTTTGTTTTTTAGTTTTCAGCACACAATGTGACAATCAATTATAGAACTGAAAATAGTTAAAGGGGATGATTAAATGAAGTGACTCAATGACTCAGGCTCGGACTCAGCCCTAAGGGACTAAAGACTCAGACTGGAACTCATCCTAAAGTGACCCGCCTACAGCATTGAAAAATTGGTTTTGTTTTTTAGTTTTCAGCACACAATGTGACAATCAATTATAGAACTGAAAATAGTTAAAGGGGATGATTAAATGAAGTGACTCAATGACTCAGGCTCGGACTCAGCCCTAAGTGACTGGAGACTCAGACTGGAACTCATCCTAAAGTGACTCGAATACAGCTTTGAAAAATTGGTTTTTAATTTTCAGCACACAATGTGACAATCAATTATAAAAGAGGATGGGGATGGTTAAATAAAGTGACTCAATGACTCAGACTCGGACGCGGCCTAGCCCTAAGTTAGAAACTGAATAAGTGAAACTCCAACTCTGAAAAAAGCTTTTGGTTTTCAGTTTCCAGCACGCAATGTGATAATTACTCAAACTGAAAAAGTGAAAGATATGAAGTGACTCGTAGTCATGACTCAGACTTGGGCTCGGACTCAGATCGACTCTTTAAACACTTGACTATTACTTTAGCACATCCAACTCAAGTTCTGGTTGCTACACGTTAGTCAATGGAGTGTGGGTTCGAATCCCGGTAGACACATATGTCCTTGAACAACACACTTTACTATAATCATAGTAATTGCCTTACAGTGCGATAACCCTCCAGGAAGAAAAAACAAGAACTGGGTTGTGGTTTTCAGTTCTTAGTTTTCAGGATGCCATTATACGTGATAATCGCTATCCAACTAAAGACATTGTACCATTTGTACTTGTATACATGTATGTTGTAAAGGCATTGTGCACGTCTATTGGTAGTTAATATTGAAAGATTTTGTGTACGTGTGGTTCAATGTTGTGACAAATGTTTGACCTGTATTTATTATTTTATAAACCTGTTACATATTGTCCTCCATCAATATTTCTGTCTGAAATACTACAATGTGCAAGAAAAATTGTCACTCAACACCCAGTTTCTTATTTTGATTGGCCCAATCGAAAAAGCACATTGCACAGAGTTCCAGGCAAAACTTGAAAATGTCAATTTGTGTTTTCCAGAACAAAAACTGCCTACACTTACACAATTTTTCACAAGCCGGATGTTTAGTGTGTTTATTTGAAAACCAGAGGATACTACATGTATGCAAATTATTATGAACCCTTTTCCCGGAAACCACTGTGGTTCCACAAACAGAATCTGGGATTTTCCCATCGAAGAGTTCCGTCTGTCCAATCAAAATGATATATTAATGTCCCAAGATACATTGTTATAGTGTGCCACAGGACTAGTGGGATGGTAATCAAGTCGGGAAAAATTGATTAAAAAAAGGTGAACTGACTTAATATCAACATACAAAAGAAACAATATTCATTTAGTTTGAACTGTAATTCAAATACATGTATATTGATTTTTTTTTCTTCAGAAAGCATAGGATTGCTACATCCCTTAAGGCCGTTTCATGCTGCAGAGTCGATTGATCGATCCATGAAGCCCCGCCCTTTATGTGTTGACCAATCACAGCCTTGGCTACGCCACCGAAAGTCTGGAAAATTGGAAAATGTAAACATTGTGCACACACTTGAAGTGTCGCACAGTGTGGCATTGAAGAGACGCACATGGTGCTGCCAATGTGTACATTGTTGATTTAGCCAATGCTGTGATTGGTCATTATGTTTAGGGGCGGGGCTTAATGGATTGGTCTATTCCTAGGAAATACAACCCCAGGAAATGTTATCCCAACCACCGTTGGTGTTTGTTTTACACTTTATGCAAAATACAAGGCTGCAAATATGTGGCCATATTCAATTAACAAACTTGGTCACATAATATCACCCCAAGTTGCACTCTGGCCCAATCAAATTTGTGTGACAGACATCAACATGACTATGCCCTAGTTAAGAATCATTGAACAGACGGATACAATCATAAGCAAAGCACTTTTATTATGATGCCCATTAATGGTTTCCTGCCCATTTATGGATTCCTAATTTGTAGAGGAGACTCGCCGCTTTGATATAACTTTATAAATAATGAAAGACTGCGGATGTGGTAGTTTTCTTGCACGAAGCCAGTAGTATTTGTGCAGATTCTGTTAAAATAGAATTAGTTAAATCCAATGAGAGACTTTGGAATGTTAGGTGGCAGCAGACTTACCAGTAGTTCTGAACACAATGCGCAAATTTCAAAGGACAATGGATTACCTAGTAAGTCTGCTGCCACCTAGTGTCCTCAAAAGTCTCCCATTGCTATGCGATTAATAAATATAGATATTCTTATCTGGGCACCAGTTGCTACAATTTGCAATGTTGTGACATCATGCGTGGACCACCTGGCTTTTAATGTGTTTTAAAATGTATCCCAGCCATTACAGATAATAATAATAAGAATGTTTATCTTTTAACCCCTCTTTGCCCTGTAGTGATGCCTTTGAAGATGAAACTTTTTTATTTTTTTTTACCAGGGTATGTAAAAAGTTACATAACAGATTGACTGGAGAATTCCTGAGTAGACATTAATGAAGGACAAATTACAGATCTATAGTTCTTCCTGCTGTTAGATTGTTCTGGGGTCAATGAACACTTAGATGACCAGTTTTGAGTTATTGGGAATGTACAATTATAAAAGTGGTTTGTTGAAATTTTATTTGCAAACAATGGGATGTTTTGCTTGAGGGACTGTACCACAGTTTTCCCATACCATTAGGTGTGCCCGCCTTGCTCTGGACTATTTCCCTGAAAAGGTGAAAAGGACAACCCAATGCTTTCTGACAAAAACAAAATCAGTACATGTACATAATGAATTCCCATTTTGTGTTTGTCAAGTTTTTAAAGGCAGAAAGGCCAACAGTCACCAGGGCAACAGAGACAGTGTCCAACATGATTGAAGTTATGGATTTGAAGAAAAAAATTTATATGAGTTAAGTTTTTTTTTAAATGTACGGCCCGATTTTCACCCTAAGAATTAAAAAAGAACTTTTACCATGTTTACAGATAATGCTGATTGCAAAATGAAAACATACAAAAACTGTTGCATAATTATGCAATAGACAATGCACAAAATACATGTATTTCTTGCAAAATTGTTTGTACATGGCTGATGGACATGAGATAATGTCGGAATCCCGACAATAATATATTTAGTATTTTTTAATTAACCAGTTGACATCGGATGATGTGAATACAGGCAAATGTTTCACCTGCCTGGAAACGGAAGCCGTCTTTAATACACCATTATGCAATTTAATACAACATTATTGTGATAAGTTTCTTAATTTATTGTTATTGTAAACAGATTGTCTCATTCGTTTTCCTTTGTCAGTTGCTGGGTTCCCTCTTGTTATCATTTTGGTTGTTCCCTTATTTTTGTTTCTATTCGTCTGCTGTGTGCAAGAGTGAGTGCAATGACTTCCTGGAATTTCTGTGCACCTGTTAATTTTTGTGTGCATTTTTATGTGGTGCCGTTTATAAATTTTCTTATGTTTTCAATTTTGACCATAATGTTTACTTTTGTGTTTTACTAATGTGCCTCATCAGATGCGTATAAAGAATTATGAAGTACCAGCTTTGACAGCATTTGCTTTTATGGCTGGTATTAAACTACTGGTCGTACGTAGCAGTTTTATATTCATGTACTGTTGTCTTTTGTTTTGCTTTTTAATATTGTAAATATCATGTAAAATTCAATCTTTGGCTGCAGTATGATTTAAAGCCCCAGCTCAACATTGGTAAAAAAGAAAACATAAATGATGGTAGAAAACTATCCTTGAAATATTTCTGCCTGAAGTCTTATCACTTCTAAATAATAAATGAAATAAGATCCAAAGTTAGTTTTCGTCTCAGGGAGGTGAAAACTCTGCCTATAGGAATGCGTACTAAAATACTGAATGTATTTTTACTGTTTTCTTGCAAATGAAATAACGAAATGAGCTGAAATTTTCACAGGTTGGTTTTATTACAAATGTCTTGATTTGTGCGAAGACTGGACGTATTTACAGTCACTTTACCAATGTTGAGCTGGGGCTTTAAGTAATACACCAATAATATAAAGTAATTTAATGGTAACAAGACCTTATACATGTATATGTGTTATTTTTCTCCTGTGACTTGTAGTGAGCTTGGACCTCCTCAAGTGGTCTTACAACGAACCCAACTATGCAATCCCAGATATGTTTTCAGCGTGGTCCGACTTGGATTCCGGATTCACTCAACTACTACAAGAATATATGGAAGAGGTTCGATACAAAATTTTGTTGTTTTCTTTTTTGTAAATTTTATTGGCTTTTCTGCTTTTTTTTTTTTTTTTGGATTTTTGTTTTTCTTCCTCGTCTTCTTCTTTTTCTATGGACAAATACCATAGACTTTGTGCTCAGTTTGGCTATTTCTATAACTAGTATCATATTCAAAGTTATCACATACTAAGACCTCACACTAAAGGTGTGCATCGAAGAGTGACGTCATGATGATGTCATCACTAGTCAAATTTCAATGTTTAGAACATTACTAAATTAAATCTTTGAAAAAATCGGTATCCATCAAATCAACCATATGAGACTGTTGTTTTTTGCGAGAATAGGTACAGTTAATATCTATAGGTCTTTATGTTTTGTCGTGTGCGTGAAATCACTTGACCTCTACTTCCGGTCGAAACCGGAAGTGTCTTATAATTTAAAAGTGGTAATTTTTGTCAAGTTAATTTCAATGATGTTAGTGTCCGGCAATGGTCTAATTAAAAAAAATATTACCAGTGACGTCATAAAATGCAAGAGCACCCTCTAGCGGCAGGTTAAAAACAGTTAAAAATGCACTTTTACTTGATGTCTGTGGCGAAGATTAATGTAATCGCTTCAAAATTGGTGTACATGATGACCTTGATGGAGCGAACACATATGTGAAAAGAGAAGTCCTCGATTTAACGGGTTCACGAACATACATGTCTATGGGTAAGACACTTATTCCTTTATTTGCTTCTCATCACCCAGGAGGAAATACATGTAGGAAGCTGCAATGACTGCTAAAGACTGGGCACGTCTCGCGTCTATTCGGACATGTGTGTTTAAGTTGGCTATACACATTGTAGGTTCTAGGAATCTATGACTCTGATCTAGAATACATGTGTGAGACTTGCACAGTACAATTGTTTCGATATGTATACCAGTTTGATTCTTTGTGCTGCATACTCCTAAGGAGTTAACAGTTCATAAATTCATGTGGGCCATTGAGAGGGGTAGTGTTCCAAAGGCCAGTACTGTGAGATCGTATTCTTCAAACTTCTTCCCTGGTACTGCTGCACTTTGGAACTCCCTACCTTGGGCCCAATTTCATAGAGCTGCTTTATAAGCAGAAAAATGGCGCTCAGCAATTTTCTGCTCAGCATAAATGAGCAGGATACCAGTCACAGATGGTACATGTCAAATGGTTTTTTGGATGGTAACATTATTCTGGTAAGCATATTTCTGTTGTGCTATACTAGTTTCTGTGCAAGAAGTTCTATGAAATTAGGCCCAGTACATGTATACTGTTTCCCACCTCCACACAATGTAAAGCTGTGTCAGAATTGGCAGCTATGGCTTGGCGGAATCATGCATTGAAGTATAGGACTATCCATAGCAACACCCTTAACAACAGCCGTAGCCATAGCCACTAACACAGTCAGTGCTGGGGAAGTGTGACCACACCAGTTAGGCTGTGTCTGAATTCACCGGCTATGGCTGGAAATAACATGTGTGCCTATAGAAGCCGCTAGCTAGCGGCTGCAGTCACTTTCTTGTGTGTTATTTACGGCTGTAGCCAATTAATTCGGATACGGCCTTATCTTCCCTCTCAAACAGCTTTTCTATATTTTCCTTTTACAAACTTCCCTCACCTTGAGTGGCCTTCTAGGCTTCTGAGGAAACAATTTAGACATTAAAAATAAACACCCACTTCACTTATATTGCTTTAAAAGTATCACAGCCAGGTCCTGTTTGTTTTGTGAGATGGTTGTTAAAAAACACCATACTTTCCCCTTTGCTGGTAACAGGATTTTTCTCATTTCCTGCTGTAAAAGCTACCTGACACGTGATACATGTACATACGTTGGTCAACTGGTAGTTAACAAAATAATTGGAGGGTATTTTGTGGCCCATGGAAACTGGATGATGTCATGAACCTGCTGGCTGCTCACGCCCCCATCCCCCACCCCCCATCAGCACTCGTGTTCCACTGCTGTCAAAGTTTAGGGGCTGCAGTCACTTTCTTGTGTGTTATTTACGGCTGTCACTGGCTGTAGCCAATTAATTCGGATACGGCCTTATCTTCCCTCTCAAATAGCTTTTCTATATTTTCCTTGTACATACTTCCCTCACCTTGAGTGGCCTTCTAGGCTTCTGAGGAAACAATTTAGACATTAAAAATAAACACCCACTTCACTTATATTGCTTTAAAAGTATCACAGCCAGGTCCTGTTTGTTTTGTGAGATGGTTGTTAAAAAACACCATACTTTCCCCTTTGCTGGTAACAGGATTTTTCTCATTTCCTGCTGTAAAAGCTACCTGACACGTGATACATGTACATACGTTGGTCAACTGGTAGTTAACAAAATAATTGGAGGGTATTTTGTGGCCCATGGAAACTGGATGATGTCATGAACCTGCTGGCTGCTCACGCCCCCATCCCCCACCCCCCATCAGCACTCGTGTTCCACTGCTGTCAAAGTTTAGGGTTTTGCCAGAACCAGTCACATTTATGAATGAACCCCATAAATCTGTCTCGTGCTGGTCATCAGCACTAGAGATAGGATTCAGGCCTAGCACTTCATGGAGGCAAGGAAGGCAATAGACCGTATTTATGACAGGAAGACAGGGCAATCCATTGTGAAAGTACACAAATATTTTAAAGCATTAAAAGTACGCATTTTCCAAGCAACTTTCTTATAGGCCTACTGATTACATTGTAAAATTGTCAATAAAACAAAAACCTGAAAATTTGTATATTAGGTCTCATTGCTTTGTAAGAAGTCTAATTGCATCTGGTTTACCACACTATTTCCATAGTTTGACCCCCCAATCTATTTCCCCAAAGGGTGCCCTCTTGCAGTCAAAAATAAGGCCTATTGCCTCAATGCTCCTGGTCATTTTGCCTTGGTGCCCTTTGAAATGTTTCCCTGCAAGCCCTTTCCCTCATTGAAATGCCCTGTATACCGGGACAAACTGCTTTGCCCCTTCCAAGTACAAACGTGTCAGGTTCGGAGATGACTTGCCGTCTTGTGATTTGTGAAGTACAGGTGGGCATGTTCATTCAAAACGACTGACGTTACCCTCCTCCCTGACAAAAGAAACCAGACTGGCTTTGTCACAGAGACTATAGGGTGGCCACATTTCCTTTTCCCCATTACAAATCTGTTTACCCTAAACCAGGAAGTACATGTACCCTCCTTAAAATGCAGATACATGTACCTTAGTAAAGTGTGCCATTTGTAAATTTACACAATAGGCCTAAAGGCTGATTAGATTTTTATAACATGTAAATGCATGACCTCATTTATGATAAAAACTTGATCTAGTACATGTAAGTTTTGCGGTGACACCATGTAATTATCTCTAACATGTCTAATGAGTTGGTGTGGTTCTGAAAAGAACCGATGGTATACACACCAACTCATTAGAGATCATTACATGGTGTCTCCGCAAAACTTACTAGATTGTATTCCCACGCTGCAAAGTTTCAAATTTTACTTAATAAAAACTTGTGTTACTGGAAAGTTGTCTTTTACTGTCATTGAAACTTACAGAGATTCATGTATAAAAAATACACATTTTTTCCTTCTCATTTTTTGAAGTGGGGTTCAAAGGCCTGCTGATTTAAATATGATAATTATTAGTTACTGTTATTACTTTTTTTTTAATGGGGACCGGAGAAAATAAAAAAAAGGGAGGTGAACATTGTACCAAAAGGAGAGCATAGGAAAGTTACATTTATTGAACATTGAACTGTATGTTTGTTTCGAGATGCAGTATACAGGCTTGATTGCTTCATTCTTGAAAGGGCAAGGGCACCAAGGCATTTTCTTCATGATAAAGGGCACCTACTATGAGGAAATTGTAAATTTCTATTAGAACATTTCAAAGGCACCAAGGCAATGACCAGGGGCAACAGAGGCGATTGCCTCAGTTGCCTCTGTGAAGTATTAGGCCTGAGTATAATAGACCGTTCCGGCTATGGCAACAAGCCCCGCCCGCACATCTTAGTTTTTGTACGTTTACGCTACGTGTGACCGAGGTCACATGACCAAAAGGCGTGATCCGATTGGTCAATGCGCACAGTTTGATTGACAGGCCTGAACGGTCTATTGTAGACTTAAATTTTTTTTTTTTTTGAAAGGCCTACCATAAAACTAACCTTTGAAAACTCATTTCAAAAGGAGTAGTGTTTTTGAGATTTCGGTGAAAATCTGGAGTGGTTATTTCCACGCAGATAAAGAATCCGCATTCAAACTAAACCCATTTTTTTTTCTGCAAACAATGGTCGGCCGATCATCGCTTTCAAAATGAAACAGAACTGCAACTTTCTTTGAAAATGAAATAACACCTGGCAAAACAACTTCAATGGATACTTGGGAGTAATTTTTACTTTCAGTCAGCCAAGTAAATTATTTAGTAGTAACGGTTTTGTTTTTCACATCTGCAAATGATAGAATTTCCCTTTCAGACATTAAGACATTAGCACAATAATATTGTCTGGAATTCACTGGTGTGATCAGGAAGCGCAACTTCGAACCAAATCAGAGCCGGGAAATCTTCTAATGATTTTCTTCATCGTTTATTCATTGATTAACCGCAAAAGAAAACATTAGAAGATTGCCCGGCTCTGATTTGGTTCGAAGTTGCGCTTCCTGATCACACCAAAGTTCTGAAGGGTTTTGTCTTTTCACTATAGCTTTGAAGTTTCACGTTCTGAGAGTGACATCACAAAACTTCTGCGTACATGCGAGGAAAACAAATCTTAGTGGAAATTTTATTGTTGTTGAAAAAAAGCGAAGGAATGGTACATGTATATATTCAAAGTCAAATGTTTTGATGCGCTATAAAAAAAATATGCCACAAGTTAGCAGTTCTAGTTAAGTTTACATATGAGCTTATTTGAACGTTGGTGTTTATTTGTAAATGTGAAGAAACAATTGTGCTGGCAAATGTTGGGTACATGTAAGTTGTGCTTTTGAATAACACATATAATTATTATTCCTAGTCAGGTCCCCCTGTATATATTCTGTGTAAATCCACTCAAAAAGTCTGTATCCATTCATTGTGCATATATATCCCCGCCATTGCGGTTACCAGGTTGTATCTCAGCTGGGGGCCAATCCCTGGCTTACTGGCAAATAATATGGTTTGGGTTCTGACTGGTCCCCCACCGAGCAAAGAGGTTTGGCATTGCACAGGACCGCCCACCAACATAGGGCTGGTTAGCTCAGTTGGTTAGAGCGCTCGTACGGTATTCAAAAGGTCACATGTTTGAGTCCGGCATCAGCCACATTTTCTTTGCTCACCCTATATATTTTACTTTTAAATATGAGAAGTATGAATACCAAAATACATGTACACCATGAGTAAACTTAAAACAATTTGTAGAAAACATCTGTATACATAAGATAATGGAGAATCACCTTGACATGTACGGCGAAGCAAACGCAAAGAAATTTTAAACAAGGCTGTGAATATCTGTTACTGATCGGCTGCAGATTGCGCCACAGCACTTGTAAACCGTTACATGGTGCTAATTTAAGGAACAGGTCTCATACTTCAGACTGTAACTCCGCATCCATTGCAGGAAAAAACACTGAGCGCTTTGAGACACCTATCGGGTGTGACAAAGCGCTATGAACTGCGTATTGTTAATATGTAATCTCCAGGTAAACTTTGTAAAATAATCTACTCATTGTTTAAATAATACCAGCTCATTTGAACAATTTTTTTATTCATGATTTTGAATAGTGTTCCAGATACAGAAAAACGTTCAAGGACATCACAGCAGAAGGGAAGAAAGTCTCAGAAATCCAGAGAGAAAAAGAGAAATCCGCAAGCAAGGTGGTAGCCTGCCGGAATAAGGTATGTGATACAGGGTACCAGACTGAGGGATGCTATCATTTGAATGTATAGAAATAGAATGCGGAGAATGTCTTGTGTGTATGTTTTATCTCTGCGAACTGGCTTTGAGGCAATTCATGAGTACTGCCATGTTTATAGCTACATGGCAAATTACAACTGTTTACCAGCCATTAAAAAAAGCAAAAAAAAAATAGCATCATGACTTTTGGGATGCTACATGTAGCTAGTAGGTGGGAGTAGGTGTACCAGGTAAATCCATTGTTAGTGTGTCCGGGCCAAGCGGTCAAGCATACTGGACTCGAGCCATGGTGTTTCTGATCAGCAGAGTGTGGTGGGTTAGAGCAAAGATACTAGAAACACAAGATAGGGCACTCGTGCCGTTTTTCACGGTAGCATATGTAACGCCTTTATACCTCCCGCGTGATGGCGCCCTTCCCCGTGTGTCAATTTTGCAAGGATTATTGGCACAATTTATTTCTGAACACCAAATTTTTGATCTGCCTTCACCTTTTTTAGTTGGTGGGATTGTTTGGCGTAAGTTTTTCCATTAAGTAGGCCCTACTTATTGCATAAACGATCTTTGGTTTTACCTACCAAACGACAGTGGGCGCCCCAATTTTGCGTTTCGTGTTGCTGAATAGAGTGTCCTATCTTGGTTTTGTAGTATCTTTGGTTTGAGTCCCGGTAATGGAATTTTTTCTGGCTTGAGCAAGACACTTGAGCCATTATTGCTTCATTCTTTGGATGGGACCCAACACCGTAGGTCCCGTGTGTTGTGTTAATGCGTGTTAAAGAATACAGTTACACTTAATCGCTAAGAGAAGGGGTTTGCCCCGTTGTTTCTGGCAGTGGCTGCTGAATGCGCCGCACCACCTTGTAAAACCCTTACTATTAACTAGTTATTATGATTATTTTTCTCAGAAATGTGCGCATTCTCAGAACTACCTAATCAATGGAAACTTTACCTGGTGTATTTGAAAAACAGTCATAAATGACAGTTTCAGTTTTGTTATTCTTGTAATGTAATGTCATTAGAATTGACAAATGACTTTGTCGGTTAAGAAGTAAAAATCCTCTTGGTCTTTGTTTCGTCTAATAATGGGAGATTTTGGATTGCTAGGTGGCAGCAGACCTAGGTAAATTTCTGTTTCCGAGAACAAAGGATATTCCTGGTTAGTCTGGTGCCACCTAGCATCCCAAAAGTCTCCAATTGGTTTTGTTTCCAACATTTTTTTTTTTTTTCCTTTTCTTTTTTCAATTTGCAGGTGGAGAGTGCGAAAAAGGCCAAGAAACCCGAAAAATCAAAAATAGTGAACTTGGAGTCGGAGTTGTATTTGGTAAGTGGAAAATATCAAAACGTAACGTGGATATTAAGGTTAGGCTGCGTCCTAAATCAAGCGACTTCGGCTATGGCTATGGCTGTTGACTGCAGAGACCGAGACTCTCCAGCCATAGCCGTAGCCAATAACAAAGCTGTCAATTCGGACACAGCTTTTATAGTTTCAATTAAAGAGTATAAGACCGAAATGGAATTGGCGGATACGACTATGGCTATGGCTGGATTGCCATGTCAACATGCATTGAAGTATAGGATGTCCTTAGCAACACCCTTAGCAACAGTCAGAGCCATAGCCAGAGCCACCAACTCAGACACAGCCTCACTTTCAAGCAGAACTAAAGATTCCTCAAAATAATTTTAGGAATGCGAAGGACTGTGAGGTAACAAATTAAATGATTGTTATTTTATTTTAAAGGCACACGCAAAAGATGGAGAAGTGGCTGAGTTACTGAAGAACAGTCTTACAGAGTTTGAACTCTTTAAGGTGAGAGAGAAATAAAAAAACAATCCATTTTTCCCTGTTCAGTTCCATGATTCTATGTGAGTTCTACACAAAGAAATAGAACTCGAAGAATGCCTAGCGGTTTAGTGCATCGGACCCCCTGATGGCCTGTTCATTGGAGGGAGGGTTCAAATCCTGATCATGACACTTGTGTCCTTGAGCAAGATGATTAATCATAAATTGCTTCTGTTAACCCAGGTGTGTAAAATGGAACCTGTGAGGGCTGAGATGGTATTACATGTATGTTGGATAAACCCCTTAGCTTTAATACGAGCAGCTCGGGGTTGGATGCTCCACAGGGAGTTGAGAAAGTTTCAGGAATGGTCTAATTATGCCCGATCAAACGGGGACAATAATGTTGCCTTGATCTGGTTTCTTGGATATGCGCTATATAAGAACCAAAGATAATAGAGCGCCGTAGGCGCAAGATGGGGAACTCTGGCTGAAATGTGAAATCTCACTGGATGCCATTTCGGCAAGTGACTCGATTGATACAACACTGATACGTGCGGACCAGTTTAGACAAGGACAATTGCTATCAATGGGAAACACAGGCATTCACTTGCCGAAATGGCGCCCATGCGAATTTCTCTTTTCAAAAGTAGATAACGGCCCAGTTCCCCCTATAATCTTTGATAAGAACCGCACAGCAGACACCAATTTTTTCCTTGCTGAAGCATATATTTCTGCAAAGCAAAATTAGCAGTGTACCAGTTATAAACAGTGTACATGTGTACAGTGTACATTACGTGGTATTTTTGGACGGTAAAGTGCTTCTGCTATGCAAGATTAAATCCTCGCTTGGCAATTCTGAAATGTTCTCGTTGTTGATAGCTATTACTTGTCCTGTGTGAGGCCATTTAAAATGTTTCCCTTTTCCTGTGTTTAGGTTGTGATGTTGAAGCAGTCCATGACGGAACATTGCCATTCCCTGATGAATCTGCTTGAGAAAAGCCAGGCCTTATGTAAGGTCAAACTGGATGTGGTTGAGTCGATGCCAGCTGAACCAGCGTTAACGCCTAGCTCTGTAGCAGGTATGGTAACCAGTGTGTGGTTCATGATATAGATTAACCATAGCAGTGGCACCAGATTATTTAAGACTAGAGCCTCATTCTTAGACTGTGTATGAATTAACAGCTTTGGCAGTGGCTGCGTGAACAGAGTTCCAAAAAGATTTCTATTCTTCAAAATTGTTGTAATGGCCAACAGCCAAAGCCCCACCTGAAGTTGCTTGATTCATCTGTTTCAACCCTTTACTCACTGAACCGCATGTAACTGCCGGCAATTTACTCACTGAAGCTCCCGAAACCGCCTGGCCTTTTACTCAGTGAACCGCCCCAAACCGCCTGGCTTTTTACTCACTGAACCGCCCGAAACCGCCCGAAACCGCCCGGCCTTTTACTCACTGAACCACCCGAAACCGCCTGGCCTTTTACTCACTGAACCGCCCGAAACCGCCCGGCCTTTTACTCACTGAACCGCCCGAAACCGCCTGGCCTTTTTTTACTAACTGAACCGCCCGAAACTGCCTGGCCTTTTACTCACTGAACCGCCCGAAACCGCCTGGCCTTTTACTCACTGAGCTGCCCGAAACCGCCCGGCCTTTTACTCACTGAACCACCCGAAACCGCCTGGCCTTTTACTCACTGAACCACCCGAAACCGCCTGGCCTTTTACTCACTGAACCGCCCGGCCTTTTACTCACTGAGCTGCCCAAAACCGCCTGGCCTTTTACTCACTGAACCGCCCGAAACCGCCCAACCTTTTACTGACCAAACCGCCCAAAACCGCCTGGCCTTTTACTCACTGAAACCGCCCGAGATTACAAAACACTTTGAATTTTACACATGCTAGCAGGAACAGCCGTAGATAGAGCGTGATCTGAAGAATACGATGGTCCAAAGATAACTTATGGTCACCATTGAAAAAAATGGTGTAATCCACTTCCAAAAGTTCAAAGGTCGGAAATCAAACTCAAAGTGCTTTAGTTTCTCTGTGTAGTACGGACCATATTGTATGTACAATGCATATTATGCACAACAATTTACACAGCAGACGGCGTCAATGATTATTTTCGTCGTGCTTTTGCCATGTTTTTACACATTATTGAAAGGAATTTACATTCTTAAGGAATTAAATTGTTATCTGGAAGTACGGAATACATTGTTGGTCATTTCAAAGGTATGATTTGATTTACTTCAATCACTTTGTTAACATTTTGGTCTGGTTTGAAATGACGGTACAGTTAAAAAAGTTGTGTGCACCACTTTCTTTGCAACTCTATCGCAATCCATGGTTCTCTAACTTAGTGGATGTGGTGTAATATTTAAAGCTCAAAGCTTCTATTTAGTTAAAGCAAACAAAAAAAGCCAAACTTGTAGCACAAAAAATAATCACAGTTAAAGTTTATCAAGACTTCTAGATACTGCAATAAGCCAGCGACTTTTCCCTGCCCTGTTCAGTGAGGAAATGACTTACGCTGAAGTTGTGTGCAGGTTCTAATGGGTTAAATACTTATGTTTTTTTATCACAGACAATGCCGGTAAAGTTGATGAAATTTTCAAAACTTTGCAACTTCAACTCCCTCCAAGAGATCCAGCGTTGGAGCGAAACCTCCCAGCACAGAAGTTCAAGGCTCTACCACCCCCACATGGGCTCAATCTCACCAGTAACTCTCCCCAAATTACCAGGCAATCATCAGTGCCCGTTGCGTCAGTACAGACTAAAAACAAGCTACCGATGGGTCAAGCTCCAGGTAATGCATTGCTCTATTTCTGTGTATTTTTTTTTTCAGTCAACCCTCCTACTCTCTGACCATTCATTATCATCCACTGTGGTTTTGAATGATAGTTAAACCATGTCATTCGGAATTTGACATCACGTTGAAACTTGGTTATTGGTCATAATTTATTTTCAATTTTATTTTAAAAGGGTGGCCTCCTCAGATAAAAATAAAATTATATTAAAATGTCAGATTTATGTAATACCGTTACGGATATTTTTGACTGGTCGGCCGAACCACTTGGAAAGGTGCTTAAGCTGGTCCGCCTCCGTTTCAACTGGCATTTGGCCAGCAGATCACCGCTAAGGTCGAACCCTGTGTGACGAGTCCAAAATAAAGTAATGCTCCTTGTGTTCATAGCAAGTTTCCCTCACATGGCATGTCGTTTGTTGTCGTTGTACAATAGCTCATCCTGTGTGTGATCGACAAAGAGTGACTAATGAAGTTTGTGTCACTTTCACCACGAAGTGCAGCGTGGAGTCATTAAGTCTTGTGTAAAGTCTTGTTAAAATTAGTTTTTGCCATGGTGCCCCACAAATTCTGCAAAGTTGCCGTGGTGCCCTTTTTACACAAACAAGAAGTTCGAGGCCTGCAGTCAATCCTCCTACTGTGTGACCATTTAGTATCATCCATTTTGGTTTTGAATGATAGAAAACTATGCCTGGCTGCAATATGATATCATGTGCTGAATGCATCTACATGGTACACAGTTACCCCTCCTACTGTCTGCCCATTCAGTATCATCCACTTTGGTTTTGAATGATAGAAAAACTATGCCAGCCAGCAATATGGTATCATGGTGAATGCATCTTTCCGGTACACAGTCAACCCTCCTACAGTCTGACCATTTAGTATCATCCACTCTGGTTGTGAACGACAAAAAAACTGTGCTGGCCTGCAAAAACACAAAAATGGGGTGAATGTATCTTGCACACATACATGTATAGTTGTGTGCATTTGTTTCACCATATATACAAACCATGCATTTCTTTGGTTCCAAATAGTTAGTCAACTTTATTAGAAAGTAGGAGTGTTTTGAAACGCCTGGATCTAACGTCAGATGAAGTCTCAACTTTGCAGTGCTTATCACACAACATTGAAAGTGTAAAATTAAAATAACATTTTATAGCTCTGATGGAATTATTACACCTAATAAAGTGTTTGCAGTACCTAATGCTAATTAGAGGATTCGAACTGTCCTCACATTACCGGACATGGTTGGTGGTCTAGTGGTTAAGACATCTGCTCTAGAATGCTGTGGTCGTGGGTTCAAATCCTACCCGAGTAGTCCGTGAATTTGTTTTCCAGCCGGAATAGACCAATCCATTAAGCCGGGCCCCCTTATGTGTTGACAAATCAGCCTTAGCTAGGCCATAGAAAGTCCGACTAAAGTCCGACACAAAAAAATCCTATTGAAAACTGTAAACGTGCACGCGTGTACTTATAGCACACATGTTCATGTCGTGCAGTGTGGCATTGAAGAGACGTACATTGTGCTGCCCACGTGTACAGTGGTGATGTAGCCAATGCTGTGATTGGTCAATATGTTTCGGGGGCGGGACTTTATGGATCAGTCTACTACTCATTCCACATTGATGTAAGGGCAAAATGAAATTAATGTTTCTTCTTCTTTGTTTCAGTTCTCAACCATTCGTCCGAGAGTGACTTCAGCGACAACGACGATGAACATGATTATATGACGCCTGATGAGGAAATGCTCAAAAGAAAAATTGCTGGGAAAGGTGCACCGAAACTCCCTCCAAGAAATAGTATGATCCACTGTTCTTTCATATAAGTGTAACTGTGAAATTAATCAATGGATGCAACCATTGTTAAAGTACAGGGTTGACTATCACAAGTCACTCCTGCATTGTACTGTATGCATTTTTAAGCCTTTTTGAGACAAGCAATTTAGGGGGTAATTCGGTTGACCTTTTCACACTTGAACTACTAACCCTGGGAAACTCCTGGGAATTAGCCAATTCCTGGGAAATAGCTAACTTGGCTTGGAAGAAGGGTTTAAGTGTAACAACCCCTGGGGTCAACAAACAGAGTGTATTATAACAAACTGAGTGTATCATCCACAGTGGTTTTGAATGGTGGATAAACAATGTCAGCCTGTAATGTGATATTATGTGAGGAATGCATCTGCATGGTACACAGTCAACCCTCTCACTGTCTGGCCATTCAATATCATCCACTACGGTTTTGAATGATCAACTATGCCAGCCTGCAGTATGATATTATGTGGTAAACGCATCTACGTGGTACACAGTCATCCCGCTCTGTGTCTGACCATTCAATATCCACTGTAGTTGTGAATGATAGATTTAAACTATGAAATCATGTGGCAAATGCATCTTTACAATACACACATCTACACAGTTAGCTCTGTGCACAGTTGTGTCACCATACACAACCCTGTGCAGTTGAATGGTTTCAAATGGTTGGTCAACTCACTGGAAAATGATACCAAGAGCAGAAGAGTTAAAAGGTAGAAATCGGTTTCAGTTACAGAGCTCCTTCGTTTTTTAAACGATGTCCCTTTAACTACCCGTTCAAACTCTTATTCTTCAACTCGGCATTTGCTGAAGGAAGGTACGGTTTGAAATATTTTAATTTTTCATTCTTTTTTCCATAGCTTACCCTGTGCTCTGCTCGGGTTATTGGCTTTTAACTGTTAATCTGCTGTAATGGACTATATTGAGGGAGGATGGGGGAGGGGGCTCAAAGTTTTTAACTCGTATTTTTAAATTCTTTGTTATTCACTTGTTGCGTGCAATTTTAACTCCCATGTGTATTTTTTGGGTGGCTGGTAGGTGGTGCAATCTTGTCACAATTATTGCCCTTTTTTTTCCTTTTTTTTTTCCTGTGCCCTTTCTGGCAAAGTCTTGTCGTCGTTGTTGTTTTTTTTTTTATCTGTGATGTATTTTTGTATAATGTGAGGACCCCAAATGATAACCAGCTGTGCTGGATGAGTCATCCTCACTAGATATGGTTGAAACAAATACACTCAAAGATGTGCATCTGTTAAAAAGTTCTTTAAAAATATTTTTTTAGAGCCACCACCTCTCTCAAAAGAGATTTTTACATGGTTGTACCTGCAAAGTTTTACTAGTTTACTAGTTATAGTTTCCTATCTGTCAAACCATGCAAAGATTCAAACACCATTAATATACACAATATTTGTTGCTCTTTTATAGCGCCTTTATCAAGTACTACAGAAGAAGCAGACTTTGATGATATGTACGTCGTTCCAACTATATCCCCTACAACCCTGAGAGACATCAAATCGGAATATTTTGAAGTTGCATCAGATGAAGACGTTCCAGTAATGCCACAAAGGTAAAGCTTCAGCTTCAGAGGAAAAAAGAATTTCACAGAAATGTCTTTGTAATTCACAGGAATTTTGTCTAGAATTCTTGTATCTGGCTGGCCATTATTTCAAGGAATTGTGTGTTTTGGTGAGAAAGACTTTATCGACTCCTTGCACTGACAGCGGCAGCTGTCTGCCCGTGGTCTGCCAGTTTGGGAGTCAAATTGTTTGTTAAGGTATGGTACCTGTCTAACTCCAAGAGTGGAGTGTCGTGGAGTGTCGTAGATCACCGGACTCAAGCTCTGGTGTTGTCGGCAGCAGAGTGTGGGTTCAAATCCCGGTCGTGGCACTTGTGTCCTTGAGCAAGATACTTTACCATAATTGCTTTGTCCTTCGGATGGGACATTAAGCCGTAGGTCCTGTGTACTAGGATTGGTAGTGTATCGTGGAAGAGTAGGGGTTAACCCGGTGTTTCTGGTTCACATAGCAAGCACCTTTGTGTACAGGTTTCCTCAAGCTTGAGAGCTACAGTGATTAAGTTCACTTATGAGGCATCCTTGGTGTCATTACCAGAAATACATAATAATAATAATAATAATAGCCTGTTAAACATGCTCACTGCACAATAACACACAGGGAGGCTGACTCCTAAAATGGCACAAGCAAGATTTAGCGTGGGATGACGTCACATGAATTCGTGTGATGACGTCAGGTGAATTGGGTCAAAGGATAGCTCCTGATATGCGCCATCTTTACGGGCAGCTTGGGTTTTTGGCTTGAAGATGCGTCAAGCATTTTATATTTTTACCCTTAATCCCATGTGGGACATAAGGCTGCAACCAACCAATGCCACTCCGCTCTGTCTTGGGCATTGGCTTGTGCCTCACCCCTTGTAAGTTAGGATCTCTTCCAACTCGGCTATAAATGTCCGTCGCAGGTGGACTTTTGCCTGCGTCTCTTCCTTTTTCCAGGTGGAGTCTTAGTGCAACCTTTGGTAATTTGCTTGAGGGCATCCTTAGGATGTGACCCAGCCACCGTAATCTTTGCATCTTGATCTCAAGAGAAATGCTCTTGCAGCCCGTCTTCTTGTACAGATCCTCCTTACTAATTTTATAAGGCCAATAAATGTTGCAGATCTTATGTAGGCAACTGTTATGAAAGGCGTCGACTTTGTCCATGTCCTTTTTTCACCAACCTCCAACACAGTCGTACAACAGAAGTGCTTAATTTGTAATAAATTACCATTCTGACTGTTTCCTAATTTCTATAGTTCAACCAATTTAGCCAAACGCCCTTCGAGAATACAAGTGGACCAAAAAGAACCAGAAAGTGACCCCCTGTACTTTGTCCCAGAGGACGACCAGGGGGACTTTGACCAGCTCTATGGCAACATGGGAAACGAGGAATTGAAAGAACATCACCGTAAATCAGTTGCTATCAGCCCAACACCGGCACCCGCTGTTAAACTTCGTAAGCCGGCTGTCTTCCCAAAGCCATTCCAGAGAGCAGTTAAAGAACCCCCACCGAAAAGTCCTAAAGGTAAGCTTGCTTTCAAAAATGTTTTAATAACTGAAGGCAATTATAATAGATGTAATTTTTGCATCGCGGAAAAAGAATAATATTTGTGTTTTACCCATACACCGATGTGTGTTTAGCACTGTGTACTCAGTATTTTCCAGAGTCCTGATAGGTATCCACTGATTATAGGATTCGAACTGCCTCTAGCTGCTGGGCAATCTCAGTAGTCTAGTTGGTAAGACTTCTGCTCTAGAATGGCGGGGGTCGTGGGTTTGAATCCCACCCGAGGAACATGCCTTTGGATGTTTTTTTCACAGGACTCGGGAAAGTACTCAGTGCTTAACACACATCAGTGTATGGGTAAAACACAAATAAAAATTAATGCAACTTATGCATTAAAAATATCTTGTTTGGTGTAACAGGCCCTAAAAAATTTTGGTCAGTATTTTTCTTTTTGTATCTTGAAATTTTTGGGGGAATATCGCCTTCCCACAGTCATTGCTTTAAGGGTTGAAAGAAACAAACAATTTAAGGAAGCCGGTTCTTTGAATACGCTCAAGACTTATACAGTTTTGATTTTGATTTATGATCAACTTGTGGACATTTTAACTTTTTTAAATGTCAGTTTTCAATTAAGGAAGTTCTTAATTCCAAGGTAGAACTATTTTAACGTTCCCATTTTTCTGTTTTAGCTTCCCCTTCACCGGACGTTAACGCAGGAGATGATATCTATTCGTGCGTCTATGAGGAAGACTCCCCAAACAAATCAGGTGGGTCTCCGCTGACCCCCTTGACACGCACCACGTTTTCAATCAAAGAAACTTCCACAGTCAAAGATGAACATTCATACTCCAACATGAATTGTATCCCCAGCGCTACGCATGAGCCTTCATTTGTTGAGGACACGTGCGATGCAGATGAGCTTGAAGTCAGACATACGTATTTTAATTTGCCAAGCTCGAATAACAGCATTAAAAAGTTACCCGTCCCAGCACGAGTAGCAAAGAAGCCAGTTGCAGCTGTCCGGTCGAATTTAAAAGACTGGGTCAAAAATTAACTTTTGTATCTGTAACCCAAGTATGAAGCAGGATGTTTCTTTAACCCTAATCCCCTAAGCATTTTTACTAGGAGACCCCCTCAACCCATCATACTCCCACAGTACACTTGTGGGGCCAGTACACAACCCATCATACTCCCACAGTACACTTGTGGGGCCAGTACACAACCCATCATACTCCCACATTACACTTGTGGGGCCAGTACACAACCCATCATACTCCCACAGTACACATATGGGGACAGCACACAACTCATCATACTCCAACAGGTCTTGTGCTGTTGGATTTTGGCTGACTGGGTATGTTATGACATGGGTATGTTATGACATGGGTATAGCTGGATTATTTTAGAAGTGCAGTACCAAGCCCATCGATATCCAACAATTTATTTTTTAGGTGTTTGGCCAGCAGCCGAAAACCTATTGTTATTGTTCTGGGTTTTTTTTCTGGGCTTTCTAAGTCGTCGAAACTTGTCTGCAAATTTTCTCAAAAAGTTAAGCTTGTATGAACTTGAAACTTACCATGTACAAAGATATTAGTGACTAGATAAAACCGCGAATTTTTTGGAATGATGACGTCGTGACGTTAAATAAACGTTAAATAATTCAAAAAATTCATAACTCAAGAACGGCAAATGCTACATTCAAAATCTTTGGTGCATATGAAAGTTCTTGTAATGTTGGACAAATTGTATGCACACCGTGACCTCATTTGACCTTTACGTCCGGTAGAAACTGGAAGTTAAAGTGACAAATCATGTTATTCGGGGCTCTAGAGCCTAAGTGATTAAAAATATCAACAAACTTTTAATGAATAATATTTTCTTTAACTCAAGAGCATTCTAGAAATGTGATATATGACGTCATAGCTATGTCACAACGAAATTGATACACGAGGTCGAAAAAAAATTATTTTGCTATCTCAAAAAATAAAGCATGTATGGACTTGAAACTTACTATATACCTAGACTACAGTGTGTACATGACAAAGCAAATTTTGTGGAATGATAACGTCATCGATGACGTCATTACATTAAATTGAAGTTTTATACTAAAATAATCATATCTTAAGAATAATACATGCCACGTACATGATCTTTACACCATATGAAAGGTCTTGAAGTATTAAAAATATCTTACACAGAGTGTGACCCCATTTGAACTTTACTTCCGGTCAAAACCGGAAGTAGTAGTTTTTTATATAAAAATTCATATCTGAATATCGTAAATTTGTACATTAATATGATAACCTGATTTTAAGGCCGTTCTGCGATTCTACAAATTTTGTACAATGTGTGACCCCATTTGACCTTCACTCCCGGTCGAAACCGGAAGTTGAAGTTTGCACATACAAAAATATGTATCTTTTTAATGAAACGTGGTAAATTAATAATCATGACATCAATTTAAATGTCTCTCTGGCAATTCTAGATATCGTGTACAAAGTGTGAACCCATTTGACCTTTAGTTCCTGTCAAAACCGGAAGTTAAAGTTTCATATGACAAACCTTCATGCATAAAGATCAACAAAAGGTACAAATAAATAGCACAAGAGACAAAAACTTGCACACAATATTGACCTTAAAATTTTCAATTAGGCGATCTCTTTAATACGTTCAAGCCGAACACCGTGAGTTTGTCCACAAACTCTAAATTTCTAGTTTTTCTTTATATATTTTTTATATCATAGTATTTTCCACACTCAGCCAAAGTCCAACAGGGTTGCATATCGTAGTACTACTTTCCACACTCAGCCAAAGTCCAACACTAGCCCCCTGAACCAGCAATAGTCTAACAGCAGAGACAAGATTCACAGAACTCAACCGTCCAATGTCCAACAATACCCCCTGTGGGATTTTGACTGACCTGGGGTGGTTAAGATTAAAGTAATATTTTTACATCATTTTCTAACTCAGTGGGATAAGATCTTTTCAACATTTCCAGGTAAAGTCTTTCTAAAATGTTGAATACGAACCCTCAACAAGTTTGTTTGGTTTTTTTTTTTACTATGTAGAACCGTTTATTTTATGGTCAAACCTTTTCCGTTTGGAAATAGTTACAAAATTCTACCTGACCTTGGGCAGAACCCATACTCTGAGGTTTGTACAATGTCATGTTTTATGACCTCCGGTTTGCCTTTACACCGTGTGTCTGTCTACTTACTATGAATAGAATATAGTTCTGATGAGAACTTGTCCTGCAAATTACAGGATTTCCTTGTCCAAATTCAACAAAAACTCATTCAATTTGACACCTGGCTCACTCAATTTCGTTTGCAAACGAATGCTCCGTTGCATCAGCATTCAACAGTCAAAAAGGAGTAACTCAATGTCAACAGTTCAGCATTCACTGGTCAAATAAGATCATTCCAATTTATCAGGGACCAATTTCATACAGCTGCTTAAAAGCAGACAATAGTGCTCAAACAATTTCTGCTGAGCAAAGATAAGCAGGATACCAGCTGCAAATCGTACATAAAAAATGGTAGTTTGGCTGGTAAACTTTTTCTGGTAAGCAAAATTTTTTTGTGCTCAACAAATTTTTGTGCTTAAGCAGCTCTATGAAGTTGGGCCCAGGTCGCAAAAGCCAACAGCAAGAGTCTGGCTGGTCAACCATCCAATTTAATCAATTGTAAATAGGTGTAGAAATTCAACTGAAGAATGGTGAAAATGTGGTCTTGAAGGACTGAAACAGACATAAATGAAAAGAACAAAATCGTTTGTGCACAAAAACAAAAATGGAATTTTTGGCTGAACAAAGAAACATTGACTTGAATGGGGCACCTGCGACCTCCAGATTATAGTACCGGCACTCTACAAACTGAGTTATCTAGCCCTATGTTGGGGGTCTACCTATTTTGTCAATATCTTTGTTCAGGGTGCCAATCAGAAGCCATACAACCTGAAACTGCCGTATAACCAGGGTTCACACCCAACTTTACGGTACAACCCAGTCACTTTCCCTTGTGGTTTATGACTTAATATTTGAGAACGAAATTGATTGCATTCGTAGCTAAAACGAAACCCTAGTTTGAATGAAATTAGAGAAACATGCTTGAATTTGAATGCATGTTTGAAAATGAATTACTTTTTGCTGAAATTGATTGGGAAAACACAAATTATTTTCACGGAAATGAACAATGGATCGGGGAGGACTTCTCCTTAGATGACTAGAGCAGTTTAGTCAAAATGCCGAGACCAAAACAAATCTCACTCGGTTAAGACATTTTTTAAAAACATAAACTACATCCCTCACGGGCAAAGTTCTTGTTGTTTTTGTTTTAAATACTAAATTTGATTTTTGTTTTCATCCATACAGAATGATCCCAAGTGTTCAACTTCAATTTACCAAATTCTAGGCTGAGTATATGGTATTATTTATTGATAAGGTACAGCATCGATAACATTTAGTAGAACTGCACTAACCCCTGGGGGCCAAATTTCGGAAAGCTGTCGAGCAAGAAATAATGCTCCACAAATTATTTGGATAATTTTACGGGGCACCTGTTGCAACACTAAAAACTATATAAGGTTACCAACCAAAATAACATTTTGGTTGGTAACCTGTATGCTTTCCAGCTTTACTATCCATGGTACTGCTGACTGTAAGTCTGAATCAATGTTTTAGTTAGCAGAAAATCCCATACTTGATGAAAGTGATTTCATGAGTTACTGAGGATATTAAGACAGTTTGCAAACCCAAGGCAGTGCCTGAATTGACGACTTTTGGCAGTGGCCATGGCCAGAATGTTGAAACAGGCATGCAACTTTCAGCTGATTTCCTACTTTTTGAAAGAAAACAGTGCCACAGAAAACTGAGGTTTTCTGTGCTTGATCATTTCCTCTTTTTTTGCAAATACAAAGTTACATGTCTGCAGTGAAAATACCTATTCTTAAACGTTGCAGCTGTAGCCAACAGCCATAATGGTTGCCGAAGTGGCTTGATTTGGACACAACCTGAGACTCCTCGTTTACACAGCAGGTATCAAAATTTGGCCCAACTTGAAAATTGGTTGAGTGTTATAAGCACAAACATGCAGCTCAGCAAGCAATGCCCTGCGGTCAACTCTGGTGCAATTTCTCTCTTTGTACGAACAAATGCAGGCAATCTAAATTAATTTAAGCTTGTTAAGTTCTTTAAAAAAAAAAATTAAAAAATCAAAATGCCTTTTTCAAAGGCACTATACAGGATTAGTAAAGCTGATTGTGCAGTGTTCTCAGTTTGTCTGATTCAATATATACATGAAAAACCAAGCCTGTGAAAATTTGGGCTCAATTCATCGTCCCAGTCAGGAGAAAATAGTGACAATCCATGCACACTTTTCAGAATGTGATTGTCCATAATTTTGATTGTTGCAACCAAAATCAGCTGTTTTTTGTGTGTGTTTTTTTAAGGTTTTCAGAGATAGTTTTCTCAAATATGACAGCATTTCAGAGAGAAATATTTCCCAGAAAAATTGGTTCTAACTAAACTAAACAATAATGTTTTTTATCCTGACCAATCCTGTATAGTGATAGTACCTTTAAAACCATTTCTATGCAAATCAGAAACAGGAAAAAGTATACCCCAACACAAAAGTTGAAATTGATCAATGTCAAATTGAGTTTTTTGTTTAAAAGATCGACAATTTGTTCCCACCATAGGCTATACAATTAGTCAAACTTATTCTTTCAAAGTATGTAGAGGCATCCTCTGTATGTAATCGATGCTGTACCATATTGTCGCTCTGCAAGTTGTGTTGAAAGTGCACGTTTTTCATGTAGTGAGTTCAAACTTTGTTTCCTTCGGTGATGTGGAATTACATGTACACATATTTTTAATAGAACAAGTGATTTTTACAAGGTATTTATTTTATGATATGTTGTTTCGTTCTTGATTTTCCCACCTGTTTTATTTTCCATTTCAGACTAAAATACATTTTCTAGTGGTGTTTTTTTTTTCAATATTATTATTTCGTTTATGGAATTCGCCCATCACAAGGCACAAAAGGCCACTGGAGGTGAGGGTTACAAAAAGGATAGAAAAAGAAAGCGTACGGAGCAAAGTTAAAAGAAGTCTATTCATATTACTCATGAACTGGGTGTCCATAATTGTCAACATTTTCACAGGAGTACAGAGCGAGGGATTTGTTTGGGGGATTGGAGGGAGCTCCTTGAAAATGCAGTACCCGCTGCTAAAATATAGGATTCAAAGTGACCTCTAGCTACCGGGCAAGCTCGATGATCTACTAGTGGTAAGACATCTGCTGTAGAATGGCAAAAGTCATGGGTTTTGAATCCCAGCCGAGTAATACGTCTGTGGATTTGTTTTTCGCAGGACTCGGGGGGGGGGGGGGGGGGGTGGAGTACCGAGTATACAATGCTTAACATACTTCAGTGAAGGGTAACCCTCAAATTATCTTAGAAATGCTTTTTTTATATTAAAGAATAAAGCGAAGAACCAAAAAAACCAAAGAATTCTGTACAGACCAAAAATAACTCACCAAGGAGAGGCACTGGGTCTGGAAGATTAATGGGGAAATGTAGACAATTTGGGGCAGCCTGTTACTTTTACTTTTTACTGATTTTTTTAAGGAATTAAAACATTTGTTTTTAACCCAATCCACACCAGGGGAAACAAATCATAACAATACATTTATTTTTATTTATTTATTATTTTTTTTTGTCCACCATTTTTGAATTGTTGACCCTTAGCATTTGCTCTATGACCTTACTGTCCAATACTACAAAACTCTCCCCTTCAAAAAAAACCATCATAAATAACCACGTCAAGTTGGCCCAAGTTTCTTTCACTGTTATGTGAAGGTTTAGAAGTCTAGAACCGATACTCGTGTTTCCTTTCATTACGTCCTGCTTGCACTCTTTGTTGGTGTTAGACTAGTATTGTAGAAGTTCACCTACTAACTCTCCATTTTTTACTGATAATTCAAATATCACTCAAATGACTTAATGATAACGTCATTTTTTCCAGCCTGCAATATGATATAATGTGGTGAATGCATCTGAACAGTGTGCAGCCAACCCCTCCATCTAACTGATCAGTCAGTTAAATAAAAGGCCATGTTAAAAAAATTAGTTGTTTAGCATTCTTCCTTTTCAGTTTTCAATTTCTGCGCGTCGGTACGTTTTTTATTTTCTTTGGGGGGGGGTTCCAATTGTTTCAAAAAATTTACCATCAACCACAGTGCCTGCTCTTACCATACATGTAGTGCTCATAAACAAGCTGGCATCCAGACTACCACAACAAAAACGGTAGTCCGCTGCAGCCCAACTGGTAGCGTGCGATGAGCACCATGCTGCATGCAATTCTAGGCCCCGAGTCAGTATTAGTAGTTGAGTCCTGTTTCATTACCATGACAAGTGCGGGCGAGGAAAATTGACACGTAAGCGATAAATTTATGCAGCTGCTAATTGTTTCTGAGCTTCGATGGTAATTGTTAAAAGTTTTTTTGTAAACAAATAAAATTCTAATCAACTATTTTTTTTTTACATGGCATGTAATATTCAAATAGTTTGTAACAATAGAAGTACACTTTGCAGACTGGTTTATACATTTACGATTTTAAATTGTACTATGTTATAGCCGGGTGATGGTGGGCATAATTAATTGTACATTATTCCATGTGTATACTGGTTGCATTTATAGGTGGGTTGCAATAGACGCCATATTTGATGACAATTTCTATTTTGGCCTGTAGCCTGTAAGTTTCAATGCAGCTTGAGTTGCTTACCAACCAATCATGGAAGGAGTTTATGACACTCAGACATGCAGTGTTTACGCGTAATGCATAGTTATGCACTCAAAAATGTGCATCAAAGATGGATGATTTTTTTCCATTGTTGGCATCAAGTGCAACCCATCTATTGTCTGGTGATATATTAACAAATTAGAAACGTGTTGCAGCTAAGGATTTTAACCCTCCTACTGTCTGACCCTTCAATGCCATCCACTATGGTTTTGCATGAAAGATAATTCGTTCTGTGCCAGCCTGTAATATGATGTGAATGCATCTACAGTTGGGCACTCCTACAACTATCTGACCATTCAATTTCATCCACTGTGGTTTGGAACTATTGATAAACTGTGCCAGCCTGCAATATGATACCATGTGGTGAATGTATCTACATAGTACATTGTCAACCCTCCTACTGTCTGACCATTCATTATCATCCAGTAAGGGTTTGAATGACCAATAAACTATGCCAGCCTGCAGTGTGATATCATGTGGCGAATGTATCTACATAATTTTGAATTACATAAACCTCACACTTGAAAAATGAAAACGTGGTGGTCAGGTGAAGCAAAAATTACTTTGATTTCTCTTAAATTACTATTTACTTCTTTAATTTTTTTCACATTTTGTAGTACTTTGAGAAAGAAATCTGCTAGGGTCAGGACCTGAGATCATTAACAAGATTTGCATTTTTAAATACTGTAATTCAATTTATAACATTGTACTTTTCAAAAGTTTTATTTTTGATAAAATATTTTGCATTTTGAGATATGAAAGTTATGCAATTAATTAAACATATGTACACATCATGTATCATAATTTTGCATTTTGATTTGATTGTTATGCTAAGATTTCCAGGACTTGCTGAAGACTAAAATCATTTCATGTCAATGTTTTTACATTGGATTACAATTTTAACCATAACTAAAGTCACTCCAGAATCCTATGTCCTTACCACACTTTATCATCATGAGCTAAAACCAAAAACACAACCAACTCAGCTCCTTTCACACTATACAGTTTTGTTTTGTTTTATGTGAAAATTTGGTTGACACTTTAATAGACCGATCCATTAAGCCCCGCCTACTAACATGTTGACCAACCACAGCCTTGACAACACCACTGAAAGTCCGACAAAGGTCCGACCAATCAAAATCACATTAGAAAAGTAAACAAACCCCCGCCATTGCTCTGACACACAACTGTACTATTTTTGGTTTTGTTTTAAATTCGTGTTTCTGGTGGTGCAAATCCCACAGCAGTGGTCCCTGTACAGTCGTGTAAAAGTGGTTTAACAGTGTTCCTGTCTGCATTGTTCTTTGGACTCAAGGCACTGCTCAAAAGGCCACGAAACTAAATGATTAATCCATACCGTTCACGAAAAACCATGTACTTGTGTGTGTATCCGATATATGTATAATGTGGCCGCAACTGAACCACTCGGCAGTGTGTAAAGGGCTACTGTGATGTGTGGTTTGGTATAAGGAAAACCCATCAGGGCCCAACAGTTTCTACATGAAATTGCAAGATTTGTGTATTTTCACATTACGTGTGAGCTATTCACATGCTTTGATGCAATTATAAATGTCACCAGATGTACCACCTTGTGTATTTTCACATTGCGTGTGAGCTATTCACATGCTTTGATGCAATTATAAATGCCACCAGATGTACCACCATACCATCGATACACACTGGTGTTACACTGTGGACACATACCACAGTCTGATATTTACGGGTTAACTTCCCCACCCCCACCCATGAAAAATGTCTTGCTGAACCACTCACACGGTGTCATCGTATATATTTTACTTGTATAAAGACATATAAAAGAACATTGGTTTATAACATTCAAGTTTAGAGTTTAGAAACTCCAGGCAGAGACTGGTCCCCTGCCTCGAATCCATACATTCTCAAGCCTCAAAGTGGTGATGTCAGGCGTGCTGGCTAGGTCGGGCGTACCACCACAATCAAGAGTCAAAATGTTTGGGTGTTGAGACTATTTTACTGGGGAGTTATCTTTAATAGTAAGCAATACAATGAATTTAAGGTCACAAGATGTTTTACAGGGATTTTAAGGTGGTTATTAATATGGGACAAGGAATTGTATATTTTACCAAGGAAGAAAGCCATTTTTTTAATGTAGTTTTTATCAAAAGTACTTTTAAACTAAACTTTTATGTCAATACAGCAAAGTGTGGTTCATATAGTGATACAGAGTTTTTTAGGTTCTCTTTTTTCTGTTTTCAACCATGTAATTAATGCAATAGGATTCTTTGAATCTCTAGGTGGCAGCAGGCATATACCAGGTAACTTTCCATTGGTTATGTATTATATAGCTCTGAGCATGTGCACATTTTAAAGAATGGATTTACCTGGTTTTCAACACGTAGTGTCATAAATGTGATACTTATGGTAGCAATCACAGCCAGTTTAATGGTCAAATAAAGTTACACTCACACACTCAAAAATAAATGAAGACATTTCTAAAATGTATTATTCACTTCTGAAAAGGAAGAAGTATGAGCATTATAAACAAGTAAGTTGCACAGTTTTTAGTAGCCCACAGGGCAAGTTGAGAAGTGGTGTTTACTAGCCCATAGCAGTTTTCACTAGACAATGTACACAGAGCTAGTGTTAAAGGCGAGCCCTGCTTCCCTTTTGTTAAATGACTCCATAAGGGAGGGAATTCGAGCCAAGTAGGCCCTCGAATTGCCCTACACTATTTTGTCCAAGTCAAGTCGCAAGTCACAAAAATTGGTGACTCGAGTTGGACTGGAGTCCAAGTCACTGACTCGAGTCAACAGCACTGCTAATACCCTTGTTCATCAGGCTTTAAGAATTCCTGGAACCATTTGAACTCCTTAGGAGTATGCAGCACCAGCAGCCAAAGGGATGCACAAGTTGCTAACAAATCAGACATTCACATCAACAATCTCTACCCTCGCAGGTACCTGATTTCCTCGTGGGTGACAAGAAGCAATTACACAGTCAGCTTCATCACAACACTAGTGTGTTCTTTACATCCACTTATTTTACAATAGTGTGACATAAGTTTGTTATCAACACTTTTTGGGGCGCAATTTGCAAAATACTTACATACTTTTGCATATCATTTAGATTCTACAGGTTATGTCTTAATTTATTTCAAAATAATAAATAACTTTTTTTTCATTTTTAATGACAATTATGTTCTGTTTACCTAAAGCCCCAAGAATAAGGAAGTATTACATTAAATGACATTTTTTTATTGTATGTCTTGACAATTTTTATTTGTATTTTAATCTTGTTGAACCTCCATTTATCCCAATGAAACAAAATGAGGCGTTAAGTAAGAAAAAATAGTCAAGCCCCTTTTGCAAAATGACTTGGCACTGTAATTTTCCTTTGGGTATGCAGGGTACCTGTCAAAGATGACTGTTGTGTAACTAATGTTTATTGTAATCCAAATGAATTTGTTCACTTTGTTAATTAAGTATGTATTTGTAAATGTTGCACTTTTGTCAGATGGTACGAAATATAAATTTAGAAGTGATTTTTTGATGCCTGATGTATTTTGTAAATTTGTTTTCACTTGTACACCATGTGTTTTTGTTTATCATTTTATTTCTATTTTTTTTTTTTTTAATATACATTTAAGTCCATTTATTAATTTATTTTATATGTCATTTTATTTTGGGGACAAAACCCCTAAACTAATATACTTATCAAAATTCTGAAAAAAGGTGTTAACTGTTCTTCAAAAAAAACAAAAAAACGAATACATCAATTATATATTATTTCCTTCTACTGTTAAAATTATCAGCCATCATCTTTACAATGGGATGTTGCTTTGCCTCAATAAGTAGGCCTACTCAACCAACTTCGGGAATAATGCTGGATGATTTTTCCGACCGCCACTAGCACTATTTTACTTATTGTGACCAAAAATAGTATCTCATTCACCTAGATAAGATTGTTTTTGGTCATAACAAGTAAAAAAAAAAAATTGGTGATCGAATACAGCACTATTTTTCAAAAACATCCCTTTGTTGAGTGCAAAGTAGATACCCGTGCAGATTTAAAACTTGCCCAAGAAGTCTAAAACTTGCGCGGGCGCGAGTTATGGACTTGCGCAGGTATACTTTGTGCTCAACTGCTTTATTGATAGTGTTTTGTTTTATTTATTTGTTTGTTTGTGGGGTTTTTTTAATAAGCGCTAACCAGACTTTCCGGCACAATCGCTATTGATATTTACAATGTAGGTGTGCGGGTGAAGCCCGAAAACCTGTTGTATTTATATTGTTTGTTTTTTCTTCTCCTTCTGAAAGTCGATTGTCCGGTAACAAAGACACCCTTGCAAAGCTCCTATAACCTTGAAACTTCACACATAAACAAACTAAATCTAGTAAGCGTTCTTATGAAGTCATGATGACATCTTCGGGTGAAAATTACATTAATTCAAAGTTTATTATTCAAACAATCATAACTCCTGAACTACACAATGGATTGTTGCAATCTATACACCATCGGAAAGGTCTTCCAAAACTAAATAAACGCTTTACAACATGATCCCAATTTGAACTTGACTTCCGGTTCAAACTGGAAGTTCAACATTTTTTTAATTCATATCGCAAGAACTACCTATCATATTAGACCTTTCTTTTGCAACGTCACAGCCCGAGTTTTTGCCAACCAATATAGATAAACTATGGGGAGCCATCAATGCAAAGCAAAAACAGATAATCACAGTTTGCAAGAATGTTACACAAATATTCAAAAATTGCAGGAAACAAACCAATCAATAATTGGATGTATTTTCTTCGAATAGAAAATTTGCAAAAATGTAGAATTTAGTCACAACATCTGTCAACAAGACTGGAATGTTACATTTGGCCATCCATGCCAACCAGCGCGGTTTGTTTATCAACAATAGAAAGGTCTATAATCATTGAGGTTACTCAAACTTTTACACAGAGATAATACCAGTTTAAACTAGAGTTTGACCTTTACTTCCGGTCAAAACCAGACATTGAAGAACTGTACATTGTATGCCTATCCTGTTGGAAAGTGATGAAAGTTTTGGAGCCGGAAGTGCACTGAACGGATGTGCTGTACATGTATGGATACCATTCGTTTACATTGCACTTCCGGTTTAATTTTCCGGTAAAATTTTTATCAAGTCAGTTTACACATTCTGTGCCACTCAAGGCACCCCATACAAAATGGTGGTCATTGTTGCAATGCCTCTTTTTACACAAAACATGGCGGACACAGAATCTCAGAATCTCCCACCTTGCAGACAAACGTTAGTTATGTTCTTTTGAACAAGTCACGCAAGTCTTACCTTCATTTACTTGCTCTTTCGGAGTTGCTTGATCAGGCTCCTTGTTTGAACGTTGCACAAAGTTTTCAAGGTTACCAGAGTACACACGTGTGCACTGCTACTGTCAAATAGTAACATGCATACGTCACGAGACATCAAAGTCATCTTTAAAAATAGAACATCATTACTGCGCCAGCGCAAGCGAGGGCCAATCAAAAGCGCTATAGGTAGTATAACTACCTGTCCCTCTAAAGACCTTTCTTTTGCAACGTCACAGATGGAGAATCGCAAAAACAGATAATCACAGTTTGGAAAAATGTTACATAAACATTGACAAATTGTTTATAATTTATTTAAAAACAAACCAACCAATTTTGTATTTTCTTCACACAGAAAGTTGGCAATATTGTTGAATTTGTTCAAACCTGTATAGAAAGGTTAGTCTTGGTCAAGACGTTGTTACATTTTAGTTGTACACGGCAGCGCGACATTACCTTACTACACGGCACCTGCGTAATTTTCGCCAATAGAGGGCGTATTCCCAACAACGTCTTGAGCCAAGACTAAAGAATTGTCAGAATGGAATTCGAAAAGGACTGGCTTTTTTGTGAGAGTGGTGGCGTTTATTTCAAGATGGCCGCCGAAAAAGAA
Organism: Marthasterias glacialis; assembly: GCA_911728455.2. Taxonomy (NCBI): domain Eukaryota; kingdom Metazoa; phylum Echinodermata; class Asteroidea; order Forcipulatida; family Asteriidae; genus Marthasterias; species Marthasterias glacialis. The sequence continues at coordinate 9,884,298 of OU452233.1, read as the reverse complement.
ACTCTGAAGACTGTACTGAAGTGTTAATGTTTGTTAAAAAGTCGATTTGAAAGACAATGTTTGTTTGTAAACTTTTTCTATAAAATCCCTCGCATCCCATCTTGAGCTTTTGCTTAATTTTATAGATCAGCAGTGGCCAGTGAGCAGGTGAGTGGGCGATTTTGTTTGGGGCGACTTTATTAATAAAGTTTAAGACACGTCACTGTATTGACTACACTACTACTATTTAGTGTGTATATGCTGTAGGACATGTGTAGGACGAGGTTGTTGCGATGATCGTAACCCTCCATCCTCCCAACAGTCGGAGACCAGAAAGTTACGAGACAAAACACATACGAATTACTTTCATGTAGTCCTAGCCCCTGCTGGTGGGACGTCAGTCTCCGTTGCACTCCACTGCCAAACTGTCACTGTCCCACTGACACTGACAGTCGCAGAAGCAATGCAATGCAATGGAGACTGATGTCCTACCAAGTCCATGTACTGTGTGATGTATCACTAGGCACCAGACGTCCAGGGCTAACGAATTAGCCTACCCAGAGTTGCCAATTCGGCCATTTCTGTTACGACTGGGTGACCAGGTTTGCCCAATTTTTACCACATTCAGAAATCATTCATGATTGATTGACAATGATACACATTAATTAAAAAACACGGATTTGATGTTCAATGTGTATGAATCAATTTAGAACGCTTAACAAACATTATTGACAAAAAGTCTTTGCAAGAAAAAACTTACCAAAGTCTAATAAAGACTGTCCGAGTTGTTCATCAGTCGGGTTGTTATTTTGAACCCCACAATTACAAGATCTCTTCCAATCAGCAGAGACCCACCCGCAGACGCAGAGCCTCGGCTCTCCCGCCGTTCTCGCTTTTGGACTCACCATCTGTGTGTGCTTGTTTGTGCGCAGGCTGTATATCCACATACGTGCAATGAACATGTACATACGTCGGCAATGCAGTGTGTGGATGGTGTGATATTACAGCCTGCGTGCAAACACAAAACACTACGTTGACATTCAAGACAATGATTTTTCAAAACGGACAATTCAACAAAGAGAATCTTTGTTCCCTTGGCATTGTCAAGTCAGGGTTTTTTGTGGCAGCGGTAGGCCTACCCTCAAAGAAAAAATATCCCAAAAGAATCCCGCCAGGGGGATGGGACAAAAAAAAGAAAACTGCCAGCAACTGTGTTTCAGTTTAATTTTCACTGAAAGTGAGCGCAGATAAATAAAAGATATTCAAGGAGTAGTTTGAAATGCCCGGAATAAATGAAGGAATCAGGGATTACACAAAAACCACCTCTCAATAGCCAGAAAATGGCAAAATATTCAAGACAATGTTTTGTCTTTTTGTGGGTGAAACTAAGTGTTAGACGGCATGTGCGTGGTCTGTACACGCTCAGCAGTGGAATGTCCAGGCGACCATTGTTCCAGTATTCCGCTTTTATACAACGGCATCTGTACGCCATTTCTGTTTCCAGACAGGGGAAACATTTGCGTGTATACACCTCATCCCGCGCCTACTGGCGAATTCTTTAAAGTATGCTGAAGGAATTTGTTTAGTGATTAAAAAAAAAAAATTAACAAAAAGTTGTTTCTTTCCTTCAATTACAGGTTACGAATTGCCAGAATTATAGTCGGCATTGAGGTTGTATTCCGCTTCTCCCTTAGTCAAGCTGTCGGTACTTCATCAACAAAGCACGTTTCTCACATGAAGAGTTGTAAGAGGCGTCCATTGAACCAGAGTGTGGTCGCCAGATTTGCTCTTGCTCTTGGGAAGCTAAACCAAGAAAGATAATGGCAAACTATTATGTTGTTGGACTGAGTACAATTATTGGCTTAACAATTTTATCTCTGTTGTATGATTCCTTCGATATGGACATGTATAAGTGTAGCAGCATGGTAAAGCAACCAGTGGAAACGGATGGCATTGAAACCACACGAGAATTTACAACTAAGAATGTGACCTTTGATCTCTACGGGAAACAGTGGAAAGACGTTATTGTTCTTGTGCATATTCAGAAGACGGGTGGGTCTACGTTCGGTCGACACATCAAGAGCGACCTCATCTTGGAGAAGCCATGTCAGTGTGTGCGGAAAATAAAGAAATGCGACTGCTTTCGCCCGGGGAGTGAGAAAGAACAGTGGCTATTCAGTGAATTTTCTGTCGGGTGGGCGTGCGGTCTGCATGCTGATTGGACTGAAATGATCAACTGTGTTCCCTCGATGTTAGATAAGCATGAAAATATCAAGCAGAAGCGAAGGTATTTCATTGTTATAGCTCTCAGGTTTCAAAAAGGGTCCAAACTCCAATTCCTCCCCCAATGATACAGGTAGTACGCAACCATGAGTAAGTTCGATCAAGGACCATAGTTAACCATACATGTAGTTCGACTAACTCTGATCGAACCCACGCTATTTGACAATGGTTCGACTAGTCTAGTCGACTATTTGCGACCTGCCTATTGAGGTTTGTCGCATCGCTGGTTACCAATAGCTGATAGTGTTTCATAAGCACAGTGCACAGGGGACCAGTCACCAGGAAAGTGGTAATGTTGATTTCACAGTTTTCTCATGGTCTCGTTGACATGAGATGACTCGAGTCGTTCACACTTCAACTTCAGGGCGCATGCACTACATACATCACTAACCCACCACTAGTTAACCATTTGTCCTTGATTGAACTTGGTGATGAGTTACCATGGAGTGGACTATTTTGAAGGTTTTTTTTGGGGGGGGGGGGGGTAGCCAGAGTCACTAGGGGGGGTCAGGGTTTGAATATTATGTATTTAAAGGAAAAAGAAAGGTGCCCAAGATGAAAACTTTGGTGTATGAAAGATACCCAGACTCCCTTCTTGCTAGCTAAATGTAACACCATGACAGTTTCTAAAACAAGTTAAAAATACTAATGCCAAGCTTGATCTGTCTTTCTATTTCAGATACTTCTATGTGACAATGTTACGTGAGCCATTTGCACGCTTCCTGAGTGAGTGGCAACATGTCAAGAGGGGGGCTACGTGGTATAATTCACTGCACATGTGCAACGGACGCCTCCCCACTGACAAAGAGCTACCCAGTTGCTATAAAGGGGCATCGTGGAAAGGTGTCTCTCTCGATGAATTCTTGTCTTGTCCTTCCAACTTGGCCATAAACCGCCAGACCAGAATGCTTGCCGATCTCACTGAAATAGGATGCTACTCATTTTTATCCGACCCTAAAACCAAAGCAAAGTTACTTGAGAGCGCCAAGAGGAATTTAAGACGTTTTGCTTTCTTTGGACTGACGGAGCAGCAGGTCGACACTCAGATGTTATTTGAAGACACCTTCAAGTTAAAGTTTAAGACCGATTTTGTTCAGCTGAATGATACGCACGCGGCACAGGTACATGTAGACCAACATCTGACAGAGGAGCAAATACAGCGAATCCGTGAATTGAACGCCGAAGACTTTCTCTTGTATGACTACGCTAAGAAGCTTTTTGTGGAGAGAATGTCAGCATTGAGAGCCAGAAGGAAAAGAAAACTCCCTAGTTAAATTATTAATATATGGAATGCATTTGTACTTAACCATTGAATGCCAAGGATCTTCAATTTGTTTCCTTGCCATCGCGACAGGATTAATTTTTTGGAAAAGACCGATTGCGTGACAATGTTCACATGCGGTCACGTGACCCCCCTATCGGGTATGACGTCATACAGCTGGTGAAAAAATATGTGTAAAGAGATAGGCCGTGACACAGAGTGAGTTTGAAAACAGTTGATTATACTTTAGCAATGAATTAGTTAATCAGCCCCTTTATGTAAAGTAGTATGATGTGGCATTAATTTAAATCACATCTCTGTATCATAATTTAACAGAATTCTTCTGAAAAGAGTTTTTTTTTAGCCATGCACTACTGGCGTCGGACGACTATTATCTAGCCACCCATCTGTTATTTTGTTTGTAATGTTGGCCTAAATCACTGTAAAAAAGGATAAACAACGTACGTTGGAAAAGTGAGCATTAATACCTAGCCTTGCAGAATTTCAAATAGGCAAAGGAATCACACAGTTTTGGAAAGCAATTTCTTTGGAGGATTTCAGCTTCAAAACTTTGAAATTTTTGTGTTGAAAAGTGTGTGGTGATTGCGGTCTTCTGGCCTAACGTTCTGTCGTGTGCTGTACACATCGTGCACATTTATTTGATACTTTTACAATTTTCAAGACTTGCTGGAACTGTCCTTACTGGCTTTATTCAGCCACTTGAAGGTCTTTGGTACAAACTCTGGAATATCTTTCACACATTTCGAGCAAGAAAAGCCTCGATCGAATAAACTAAATGCACTAATCATCGTGTACTTACATGTACCACCCTTTCCTATGGATGATTAATTGTGTGTTTACATTTTTTACCCAACAGGGGTCACGTGACGTAGGTCGCGCAATCGGTCTATTGCCAGAATTTTTTGGCGGGGATGGGTACTAGCATGTCCCTGATTAAAAAAACAGTAATTTGATTTTCTTTGGATGACATCATGCTGTGGACTAAACTCTGACCCCTGTTCTGTATAAAAATCTTTTTAAAACATATTTTACATTTCTATGTACACCTTTTGTGTGTATTTTAAGTATTCTCTATTGGCTTTTCTGAAAAGTCTGTGTTTGTGGCTGAAACTTGGTAGGTTTACATAATGGTCACATCAACATGTATCACGTGACATTAAATTAAGGGGATTTTGGTAATCTGGTATCTAGTTTTTTTTGTATAATACAGTCTCCATACTATTGATTACATGTGTTCTGCTTACAAACAGACTCAAGTTCTAGTTTTTGTTTTGTATCTGATGTTTTTGTACCTATTATTTTATAACTTTGTTAACAGTATTTCTATCAATTTTGTAAATGATTTCAGTGAAATCTTTTTTTCAGCAAGCTTGGTGTTTTGGCTGCCATTGAAATTAGTATGTAGCTCTTTACTTCCCTTAATTGGGAGTTAACATGACTTACACCAACTGCCCATTTTATTTATTACCAGTTGACTTTCACACTGCTTGAATCCTCAGCCATACATGTAGATTCAGTAAAAGCAGTGCAGTGGCAATTTACTTATAATGAGGGCTATACGGCCTTAAGGATGGTTTATGGTTGTTCGCACGATAATAATCGCCAGATGCTGAGCCTTTTCATTGCAGTCTATAGTTGCCGAGGCATCAGCGTCGACTATAAACTGTGTCGAGTGTCAATTTTACTGCTGTGCGACTATCAAGCAACCAGACTATAAACCAGCCTTTAGACAACTGATCCCTCTCGGTTTTATGATGGCCGTGTCATTAGACCAAACTAGTTCCAACACCTCACTCCACAAATTCATTTCCCAGGTATTAAAATTCCTGGGGAATTTGAACCCCACTGCCACTCCCTGGTCATTTCACACTTGATGTGAACACTCAGTATGCTTACCGTGGTTTTATCTGGCTTAACCATTAGAGAAAGGACCCACCTGTCTCTATGCTCAACCTTACCCCTGAGCAGGGGTGGCTATTCCCCACGTATCTAAGAATTTGCCAGGGATAGTAATTCAAGTGTGAAAATGTCCACCAAATGTTCCCAGGAATTACCCAGGAAAAAACGTCTCTTGTGAATGGGGCTATTTATTATGCAGTAATATTTATGACCTCCATAAACCCAGAAGAAAACAAATCACATATCAACAATACCAATACATAATAAACAATAATTTCATAACAACAAATTGTTAACAGTAACTTTATATACAATTGATTTTAATAATATTTGTAAGTATAAAAAAGCATTCAGAACAATTATCAACAATCTCAAAGAGTACAATAGAAGCTCCAGTACAACTACATGTACAATTTTCAGTGCATATACCCAGCTGTGGTTTCAATATATGTATGTACTTTTTTTTGTCTACATGTATACCAGTTATTGAGATTTCATTTTTTTTAACACTCTTTAACTGTAATACTTTACCACAAAGATGCTCAGTTAAATTTGAAGCAGAAAATTGATAGCTACATCTGTATTTTGTACGTTTGTAGAATAATTGCTTGTGTAAATTGCAATCAGGTCTGTTTCCTTCGATGTAACAGGTGTTAAGATGACGTAGCGTGTTGTGGCCGAGCGGTTCAGTGCCCAAGCGGTTTAGTGCATTGGACTCAAGTTCTGGTGGCTAAGTTATCAGGATGTGGGTTTGAATCCCGGTCTTGACACTTGTATCTTTGAGCAAGACACTTAACTATAATTGCTTCAAACAGGGGAAGAGGCAGTTATGCTTGACTTGCAATGGATTCATTTACCCCTCCCTGTTCTTTAGCTGTGCTGTGAAGAGACTTGCATTTAAATCTTGCTATATCTTGTTTCTGCGCATTGGGGCAGGTTTCTATCCCTTCAAAAAGTAGCCCACACCTCGAGTTACCTTTGGGCTTTGTGGTGGGCGAATTGCATTAAAAAAAATAATAATAATAAATAAATAAAAATAAAAACTTCTCAGGATAATATTCAAATACTGTTAAATTTATTTCTAATAATTGTAAATGTACATTTCCTCTGAAATAAAAGATTTCATTCATGCAGTCAAGTTTGAGGATGCAGTCATGTGTCTTTCACACCTTAACCGTCCTACTCTTGGTAGCATTTTCCATTATTAGTTGACGAAGCTTGCTCTATGACTGCAGGGATTGAGTATAGTGGCACAGAGCTGTGCACAGAAATACGACTGTACTGCATTCACCACATGACATAGTTATTGCAGACAATACCCAAGACAATTTAGGCATTTCTAGTGGTTGAAAAGGTGGTCACATGACCATGGTGATCTGGTATTAAACGGCTGGAGCTGTTTGAGACCGGTTATTTTAGTCTGGTTTCCTGCTTGGATATGGTAACACTAGAAAACATATATGAAGAGGTGCGAATCAGACCCATAGTGCAAAGCTGGGCTCGAGGGTAAAAATCATTCAAAGCAAGCAAGGTTTTATTTTTTTGTTCTCTGATGTTTTTTTTCAACATTTTATTTCTAAACAATAAAAGGGCATTTATGAATGGGAATAAAAGAGTGGTGACTCGGTCTTAATCAGCCGTTTAAAACCTTACAGTGTCTCAGGCCTTTATATCACACATTTGTTTGTTTGTTTGTTTGTTTGTGGGTTTTTGTTTTTTTTTTTGGGGGGGGGGCTTTGGAGGGACTGTTGGAAGGATGTGTGCCAAGCTGCTGGAGTCATATTTGCACTGTAGACAATTAGGGGAAGTACATCTACATGTGTTTGTATTTGCTGAACTTGCCACCGTCTATGTTAATATATACACATTACATTTGTATCGAAGACCATCGTGGGAAGTATGTTTAACTGCTGAACTTGCCATTGTCAATGTCAATATACATGTTCATGGGCCATTATTGTTGACAAGTTTTTTGACCCATTTTTAAAGTTCCTGGAGTCAGCTTTGATCAACCACAAATTGCTTCGTTAAAAAGACACATGGATGTGACTCCTACTCGGCCAAGATGCGGAAGAAATATTCTACCTCCAACTGACAATCCTCTGGCAGGTCAGTACAGTGGATTGCATTCTTGATCTTGTTAAGTCCAAACTTGGCGCGTAAGGTGTTGGGGCGGAGGGTGCGGGCAATCTCGGGGTCGGCTGGGCCCACAAATTCACGGAAGTCATCGGCTGTGCTCGCACCTTTGCCTGTGATCTCCAAGGCGAAACATGGACCAGAACACAACTCCTGTACCATCTCCTACAAACAATGAGTGCAAACAATATTATTACACAACTTCTGCACAAATGATGGCATTCTGCAAGAACTTGGTATCGGCAAAAAATTGTTGGGTAAGGTGATCAAGAGCAAACTCACTTGCTTGGCATTATCGAAAATGGACACCTGACCCACTCTTACAACTCATTAAAAGGAAAAAGAAAGACATGCAGACAAGCATTGGCAGGATAACATCAAATAATGGACAGGACAGAGCCTTGCCCATGCAAAGACACCAACACAAAACGGACATTTCACAGAGAACAATGATCAACAGAGAACACTGATCAACAAGGGCATACTGTAAGCGAACAATTGGGGCTTACGAAAGCAGACCAATCCACACTTTTGTATAAATTAAATAAATGCGTGCATCCAGTACTTATCATTCTTTGCTTAATACACAGCTAGCACAGAGGTTTGGGTTTTACCCTGTAAGAGGAGAATGGTAATCGTAAGAGCAGAATTCTGCCACACACAGAACCATGAAATTGGGCCCAGATGCTGTGATGAATTTTATTTGTCATCAATCCTCATTTGTGACAAAAGGTATCAAGGCCACAATGCTGATGATAAAATGAATTACTCGGCACTGAATCATCCCAATATATGTTAATGGCCGACAAAATCTACCATTTTTTATTTATTTCATTTCATGTGGCGTGTCGTGGCCGATTGGATAAGAATACCGGACTCAAGCTCTGGTGTTTCTGATCAGCAGAGTGTGGAATCGAGTCCCGGTCGTGAAACTTGTGTCCTGAAGCAAGACACTTAACCATTATTGCCGCGTCCTTTGGATTGGAAGTAAAGCCGTTGGTCCCGTGTGTTGTGTAATGCACGTAAAAGAACCCAGTGCACTTGTCCCAAAGAAAAGATGTTCGCCCCGGTGTTCCTGGTTACAGATTGCATCACAGCACCTTGTTAACCGTTATGTGCTATGTAAAGGAACACGACCATACTTCAAAACGTAACTCCGCATAACTTGCAGGAAAAAAATACTGAGCGCTTTGAGATGCCCATCGGGTGTGATAAAACGCTTCATTAGGACTGCATATTATTATTAATATTATTATGATTACTATCCAACATCGCAAGTGCCACTAACAGGATGGTGAATAGAAAACAAGAAATGTTCAGTTTTAGATGTGGGAGAAAAACCCCAAATGGGGTAACCCATACAATCAGGTAGAGACTGAAAACCCAATCCACATGCACGGCTCCGGTACGAGGTGGGATTCGAACCAGGGTCCACAGAGGTGAAAGGCAGGGAAAGAAACCACTGAGCTAACCTGATGCCCACATTACCACAATTTTTCCCAAGTGGTTTGAAATTGTGTCATGTAATGTTGTATACTTACAGTGAATTCAGCGACGACACCCTTGTAGACTTCAAAGAATTCTTCAGCGTTTGCTTTCTCCAGATGGAACATCTGAAGGGCAGATACTTCAAACCCTGCCTCTACGATGGCCATCATGATTTTGCCAGAAATGCCTTATAAACAAAATCATATTTCAGAAAGGTTTATATTATTCGGCAATCAGTTCCCCAATCGACTGTAGGTCCACCAAGCATGACCACCTTGCTTATAAACCTCCCATGATACTATCACGGTATCATGAAATAGCATCTACTCTACAAGTGAGGCGGATTGCGTTACCATGTAACGTGACCACCTTGCTCATCAAATCGGGTGAATTTGGCATGTCTTACTTATCAGACTCAAGTTCTGATGGCCCCGACCTTGAAGTAGGGGTTGGAACCCCAGTCATGACGCTTCCATCCTTGAGCAAGTCACTTAACCATGAATTGCTTCTCTTAACCTAGTTATATAAATGTGAACTTATGAGGGCCGAGATGGTTTTATGTTGGATTAATACCTTGGCGCTACAAGCAGCTTGAGGTTGTATGCTCCCCAGGGATTTGAGAAAGTTTAAGGAATGGTCTTAAGTGTGCTTGGTAGCAGAGCGTCTTGATTTAGCCACTAGGATACGTGTGCTATATAAGAACCAAGTATTATTATATCATTTTTTGGGGGTGAACAATAAATCATTTTACATAGGAGAGAAGAAATGTCATACAAAATGATAGTTGAAAAAAAAATGACCTCTTACTCTTCCAAATCAACAAGGCATTTATGGTGAAATCAAAACGATGTGAGAAAAAAAGGGAAACAGCTTTGTCTGAAGGAAATCTGCCAGTTTGCTTCCTATGATTGTCCAACCAAATAGTATATACTCTAATCTGAGCAGCTCAATCATGGTGGTTTACACCAATGCAGCTATGGCTGCCAGACACGTGCGGGATGCAACAAAAGCGTTCCAGCCACGCATATATACCCATCAACATGGAGGATTTACATCGACACACGTGTGCGGTGGCAATAGCTGCAGTGGTATAAACGCCCATGAACGAGCTGCTCTGACTGGCCCATAGTTCATCGTGTGCCCCGCAAAAGGACGTAAGGGAAAGTTCCCGGAAAAAGGACGTAAGCAACTTATGTAAAAACTTGTGTTTCAAGAATTATGAGCGGGAAAGTTTGGTAAATTTGTTGCCATGCAAAAGTCATTCTAGAAAGGTTAAATTCTGCATGGGGAATGGGGAAACATGTCTTCAGGGTAATAAAATGACATGTTTTTCATGTCAGGAGCAATTTTGTTGCTTACGCCCTTTTGTTACTGGGACGAACTCCTTAATGAAGGGCTTAAAAAGGGCGTAATGCCTTACACCCTTTTGCCGGGCACACGACGAGTTGTCAAGGCATGATGCGTGGTACCTACCTTCCAGAACTGCACTTGGTTTGATCACACAGCATGTACTCTCAGAGAACTTGGCCGTGTTTTTCCACCGTCCAGGGGCAGCGAAGAAGAAGGATGTCTCCCTCTGACCGGTAGCAACAGCATCAGAACCATGGCATGCATTCCGTGTTTGATCTGTATAACCAAGAAAAACAGAAAAACATCGAAAGCGTTTTCACTTACGCAATTCTTATATAGCACTTTTCACACCCGAAGGGTGTCCCAAAGCACTCAATATTTTTTCCTAGGAATGCAGAGCCAGTATTTTTTTCCTAGGTATGCAGAGCCATGTTTTAAAATTATGAGACCCATTTCAAATGCAGAGGCTTTTTTTTACATGTAGCACCTTGTAACAGTTTACAAGGTGCTGTTGCACAAACTTTATGCAGCCAACAATGCCAGAAACACCAGGGGGAACCCCTTCTCTTACAATAAGTGCACTGGGTTCAATTAACGTGCATTACACAAAACACAGGACCCATGGCTTTACGTCCCATCCGCAGACAAAGCAATAATGGTTAAGTGTCTTGCTTGAATCTGCCCCCCTTTGCTGCCCCCCTTGGCTATGCCACTGGGCAACTGGTTAAGAGGTTTGGACTTGAGAAGCAGCCGTAATAGATAGTAAATTTAAAAAACATGTGCTTGGAAAAACTTTTGACTGCAGGATATTTTTATTTCATTTTAGGCAATTCGCCCATCACAAGGCCCAAAGGCCACTCGAGGTGTGGGCTACTTTTTTTTTAAGGGATACAAACCTGCCCCAATGCGCAGAAACAAGACATGGCGAGAAATAAATGCAAGTCTCTTCACAGCACAGCTAAGAACAGGGAGGGGTATATGAATCCGTTGCGAGACAAACATAACTGCCTCTTCCCCTATTTGAAGCAATTATAACTAAGTGTCTTGCTCAAGGACACAAGTGTCATGACTGAGATTCAAACCCACATCTTGATGACTAAGCCACCAGAACTTGAGCCCGATCCACTAACCACTCGGCCACGACACGCTACGAAAGGTCAGGCTACTGATTGTACCCGCAAAATTTTACTAGTTTACTAGTTACATGTAAAGTTTCCTATCCTTCACACCATGCAAAGCTTCAAACATCATTTGCAGTCTGGTCCCCTTCAGGTATGATGTGAATTGTTTATTAGTTGTTGTTACTGCATACAGGCTACATGACTGATCCGTTACCTGTGCCAAACTTTGCTCTGACGCTATTAGGAGCTTCACTACGTGCCATACTGCTATCGGTTGGGCCGAGTAGTCTACGCCATTCTGTCACAGCACTGTTACTCATCAGCTCCATGGTAATAATTGGTCCGCTGGTCATCAACCGTACCAGGTTACTGCAAGAAAATAGCAATAGCAAACAAAAAAAATCACTAAAGCTCTGTCCTTAAAGCCTCAGCTCAACATTGGTAAACTGAATGTGAATGCTTCCATTCTTTGCACAAATCAAGATATATGTAATAAAACCAACCTGTGAAAATGTCAGCTCATCTTGTTGTTTCATTTGCGAGAAAACGGTTAAAATGCATTCGGCATTTTTGTATGTATTCCTACAGGCAGAGTTCTCGTCTCACTGAGACGAAAACTAATTTTGATCTTGTTTGATTTATCATCTAAAAGCGATAACATATCAGGCAGAAATATTTCAAGGAAAGTTTTCTGCTGAGACAAAAACTAATTTTTATCTTATTTGATTTATTATCTAAAAACGATAACACTTTAGGCAGAAATATTTCAAGGAAAGTTTTCTACCATCACTATTTTTATAATATGTAAGGTATATGTAACACTTCAGGCAGAAAAATTTTAAGGAAAGTTTTCTACCATCATTATCTTTATACCATGGAATACTGTAAGGTATATATGTAAATCTGTGGACATTTTTGTTTTTCTTCTTACCAATGTTGAGCTGGGGCTTTAATGCATTGAACAATCACACCTGTGAATGCGCTCCAAAAGGCATAGCAAGTTAAAACCACATTAAAAAAATGTAAACAACCATCTGTCATGGTCTATCCAGCTGGTAAGTGATGACATTTTGGAGCCGGAAGTGCAATGTGAACAAATGGTATACATACATGCACATTCACATTCATTACACTGCTCTTCCGGATCCAAAACGTCATCAGGATTGGGATTGCCATCATGTGTAGTGAATAGTTTTTATACTTACTCGAAAAATGGCCTCTGGACGTGTTCTTGGTAGAATTCTTCAGCATCTTTTCTCGCTAATTTAGTCATTTTAGCATTGACGATGAGGAACCCGCCTTTATAGATCATATCAATAATGGCTCCTACAATGTGACAAAATGTTATCATCAATATTAAATAAATTTTGGGGTGAACAAAGAAAACTTGACTGAAGCGGGATTTGAACCTGCGACCACCGGTTTAACGTACCAACGCTCTACCAAGCGAGCTATCCAGCCCTAATGTTGGCGGTCTCCCTATTTTGTCAATATCTTTGTTCCGGGGGTGCCAGTCAGAAGCCATTCAACTGGTCACTGCTGTGTAGCCAGGGATCACACCCCATAATATACGATACAACCATAGAGCTAGCTCTATGGATATAACCTGGGAACCTGGGGTTCTACCCAAAGGGTGATGCGACTTTTTATTTAACAAATATCATTATTAAACTAAGTAATTACATTTGCAGGCTGATACTTCATGGAGGCAATGGAGGCAATTTATAAAAGGTCATGTGAGTGGAACGCACCCCTAGAGAGTGCCGTATTATGCAAATTGTCCGTGAATATCTCCTTGAGTCAATTCAAGCTCTACAATATTTACCCAAAGTCGATCTTCTTAAATGGACTATACAGGATTGGCAAGGATAAAAACATTATTGCTTAGTTTCAGTCTGAAAGCTTACTGTTTATAAAGTTAACACCAGAACCAATTTTTCTGTGATTTCCCTCTGAAATACTGCCATATTCAAGAAAACTGTATCTGAAAACCTAAAAAACGAAATCAGCTGATTTTGGTTGTTAACAATCAACATAGAGAACAATGTGTTTGCATGCTGAAAAGTGTGCACGGGTTATTCACTATTTTATCCTGACTCAGAAGACGAATTGAGCCCAAATTTTCACAGTTTTTTTTTCTTCATGATTGAATCAGACAAAGTAAGAACACTGCACTATAAGCTTTACCAATCCTATATAGTGCCTTAACCAGGTATAAATGATACGATGATACTTACCAAACTTAGCAATAGCGTCAGGTTTGATCATAGCGAGGGTTCTGTGAAAGAAAACAGAGAATGAGAATGTAAAATAAATTGGTGCCAATGGGATACAGCAAATGTTTAAATCTCAGCAAAGTACGAATGCATTGTAACAAATCACACAAAGAAATTATTTGCACTTTAACCCTCCTACTCTTGGTACCATTTTCCAGTGAGTTGACCAACCATTTGAAACTATTCGACTGCACGGGTTGTGCACAGAACTACCTGTGAACTGTGTAGATGCATTCACCACATGATATCATATTGCAATTTCTCATCATTTAAAACCACAGTGAGTGATATTAAATGGTCAGACAGTAGGAGGGTTAAAAGCTATAATTCTGAGAAATGGATGACTGAACCAGCCAAGTGACTAGCAAGATGCCTGCCTGCAGGCCTCTTAAAACTTCTGTTTGACAGGCTCATCATCCTCTTGGCCAGTCCCATCATGAACGACAATGAGTGTCTATCACAATCAACAATTCAGAGACTGAATGCCCCAAGTGGATAGCAGAGCGCCAGGAGGAGCCATCAAGTGCAACAATCTCCCAAGTGGCAACTGGGATGCCAAAAGCAGCCGGGTCTAGCTTAAGGATGACCTTGAAGTGCAGCCTAGGGAGGCCACAAGGGCGTGGGGCATCAGCCAGAACACCATAGAAGATGTCCTCTGGGAGGCGCACAGCCGCCCATCATCCAGCCTATGAAAGTGACCTAAAAGTTCTTTTTGACAGGCTACTTTTATGATATCTCTTAAAATCAAGAAAATTGGCACACCTTCTCCAAAACCTAAATGACAAGTATGTATCTTACTTTTCCTTCTTGGAGCTCAGTTGTTTCTTTGTGAACTCATCAGCGTACTCCACGAGGTTCAGTTGTCTAGAGTGAACGTTGATTGTTCCTCCAATGAAGAGATCTTCAAAGCGGAGATTGTCAACCTTGGAACGCTTCAGGAATATTCTTCTGTTTTTTATATCGTACTGTCAAAAAAAAAAAAAATTCACTGGTAAATACATTACACATCGGGCCTAGAATATCATGTTTGAGAGGGCAAGACCATTTTCATTTTGCAAAGGGCACTTCCACTGGAAAATCTTCAAGTCAGACTTTGCATACAAAAACAAAAGAGAAAACGATCAACCACACTTAACTTTGTATCCAGTGTTTTTCTTTTTTTTAAGGCACTATACAAGAGAAAACGAAAAAATCAGGGCCCAATAACATAGAGCTGCTTAAGCAGAAAATAGTGCTAAAAAGTTTTCTGCTTGGCAAAAATACACAGGATACTAGTGAGTCAAAGATTGTACATGTGGCATGCTGTTTTGGCTGGTCACCTTATTCTGGTAAGCATAATTTTGTTTGTGCTTAGCTACTTTTGTGCTTAAGCAACTCTATGAAATTGGGCCCAGGTGATCAGCTGAAAAGCTGCATGCCTGTTAAGTCTATGGCAAACTTTTGAAGGGGCACCAAGTCCTAGACCAGGGTAACAGAGGCTACGGCTTCCGTGTAATTCCAGGCCCAACACATGAACTAACAGATGACTGTCCAAAGTACAGTTACATGTAAGACTGATCACTTTGAGCTGTTGACAGGACTGAAAAATAACCACTGGACCACTAGCCAGAGTGCAGTTATTTTAGCATCCGGCCGCTCCTCAAAAACAAATCAAGTCCTGCAGTCTAGGTTTTTTCCAAACACGTACTTTTAAGAAATTTACTTAAGAAAAAATGTGCACTCAAGCTTTTCGATTACAAACCTCAATCTAAAAGTGAAGTACATTTGTAATAAAAAAAGGGGGAAAAAAACATTTTAGGTCTTGTAGGGTCTTGTATCTCATATTTTTCACTGGACCAGAAATGTCTTTTTACACGTACTGAAATACTTTTCTTTTTGACATTTGCTAAAGTTTTTAGGAAAACGTTTGGGGACAACTATGTGTTTGTGAAAGCACTAGATTGCAGGGTGCATTTAGTTGTTAGGTTACTGCCAAAAGCTAAGTTAACTGGACACTGGGCAGTGGTCCAGTGGGTATTTCGAGCCCTACCAAGCGACCCTATGTAAAAACAGGGTTTGAAATTTCTCCATGTTAGTCAGGCCGGGCCACTTTTAAATATATTTTGTGAGGGCATTTCTAAATCGTTAAGGGCAGTAAGGGCAATGGTGCAGGCCTTAGAGAAGGAGAGGGATATGTTGAGTATGTCTTACCATTTCTACTGTATTATCCGATGCATAGAATAGCAGTTGGTACGATCGTATGATGGCCGCATTTTGATCGTACCATTCTGCAATAAAAGCGTACCTCTCTGGCAGCGACTGAAAATGTAAAGAGAGAAAAAAACAATTAAACAAACAATTAGTTTCTCAATTCACGATCACATACATGTATTCATAAATTCAATAGACAGTTTAGGCAGTCCTACTGATTAGAAGGTGGTCACATGACCGACCATTTAAGACCAGTTTTAAATGGGTGATAAAGACATAGCTGGAACTGTGAATGCATATACGCCATACACGTGTTGGCGTGCTAACTTACGTGGGCGCTAATTTATGCGTAACGCAATTAATACATAACAGAAAAATCTATTAGTACACGCGCGTACACACAACTATTGAGCGTCGCATGCAATTTACCCTTTGCGAAACGGAGGATGCAACAGGTATTGAAAATTTACAAAACATAATTTTTTTAGAGATTTTCCCTTATTGTTACGCTTTTTAACAAAAAGGGCATTAATAAACAGAATAAAAGAGCAGTGACTCTTTCTTAAAGCGCTGTTTCATGTCCATTTCATATTATGGCAAGTATATTTAATGTTTAACACATATACTCGTCAAGATACATACCAAAAACTACATCAAACAGTACATCTACATTGATACTCAGCAAAGTCCAACTCTGGATATAAATGCTGAGGGAACATGCTACTGCCAGAAACACCTCTAAGGACTAGGCTATTGCTAGAATTTTATGTCAAATCTCGGTGATATAAGCCCATGTCAAAGACGGCAGAGGAGCCATGATGGTTGCTGTTCAGCGAGCGGGTCGTATTCCTCCACTAGTCTTTTTCGTGTCGCTATATGTGTGTATTTGTTCGTCGTGCCGTTGTCCGTAGCCGAACACTAACAGTAACAGACAATGTAAACGCCGCAAGAAGACTGCTGGAACAAAGACTAGTGCAAGAATACAACCCGCGCTGAACAGCAACCATCACGGCTCCTCCGCTGTTGTTGACATGGGCTTATATCACTGAGATTTGACATAAAATTCCAGCAATAGCCTAGGATTTATCGCATGGGGGATCGTGCGGAAATCTTCTCCAGACTCTGCCTGTGAGTCTGACATGTCTGACAGCAACGACCGACCAATCATTGAGGGATAAATTTGCCAAAAAAAGTAAGTCTCGATTCGAAAGTTGATGTCTGGTTTTAGAGGACAGGGTTCGTTGGGCCAAGAAGCGGAGGGAGTCCAGCGTATTGGCACAATGTATGGGGCTAGGGCTGGCAGGGCAGGGTGGCTAAGGATACACTTGATGTCAAAAATTATTCGCCACACATCACTAGTTAGTGACTAATGTTACTGTTAGTGTAGTCACTAACACTGACACCATAACAGTAACTGGTAACGGTATTTGTAAACATCTATGGAATTGTTTTTAATGCCATTCGCATCAATCGAATCCGTCTACTCTAATTGCACTAAAATCAAGGTGATCGGTTGTTAACAAGTAAACGAAACATACAAATAATCAAACTTACCATTCTCAGAAGATGTAAAGTTCTTGGGAATTCTTGGGACTTATTTAGAGTTTTAAGACTAATTTGTCTGTCAAAACAGTGACTTTTACGTAGCAGTCGAAAATAAATTCCCCACGATCAGTAATAGGCTCATGGATTGGTTGTCAAGCAACTTGCTTTTGGTCAGTAGTTTATTTTAAACAGTATTGTTGATAAATATCATTCTTTAAAAAAATATTATTATTTTTTTAAATGTACATTTTTACTGTTAATTTTTAATTCTTGAAAGTATTTTGTATTTTGAATTTTTATTTTTATTTAAAATATTATACAAAAATAAGTTTTATAAATTAATGAGCTGGAAGTTACTAAAACAGCTACCGGAGTCAGGTGAGCGAACTATAGAGGGCGGCATATAGATTTCACAGTAGCTGTCGTCTGTTATTTCAATTCTTTCTGCCTTGAAATTCGCGATCTGGAACCCGTCACTGCAAACGAAGACTGGTTTTAATTTCGGAAACATAATTGCCAAACTGAAATAAGCCTCTGTGAATGGAATCGTAACAATGATGTTTCATTTGGCATGTTTAGCAATGAAGTGAGCGCGCTTTTCCCGTCAGGTTTAGGCCTTCGGGCGGAACTAATCTTTGAGTGTGGGCGGGGTATTATAGGCTGTATTATTATAACCTTTTTAATTTTGTCCATACTCAAACCCACAGAAACTTAATGTATAAAAAAACACTGAAATGGAAACAGACGCGTTCTTAGACTCAACTAATTTTAGCAGAACAAAATAAGGGTGCATACAATTTTGTGACTTTTTTCTTGACATTTCACGCCGTGAAGCCAATGTTTCGCCTCATACAAAAACTCACACTCAATTTGTCAAACAACTTAAAACGGCTCAATAAAACAAAAATTCGCGGGCTTGACAATTAGCATACAGAGTCCATAATTATAGGTAGGCCTAGGCCTACATGACAAACCTTCCCATGACGTGATTAACCATACAATCTTTGCTTGAGAATTTTCTCACCCGTACGTCCACACTGCAACTCCACGTAGGCCATTTTTGTCTTGAAGACACAGCTCAACATTGGTAAACTGAAATGCTTCCATTCTTCGCACAAATCAAGATATTTGTAATAAAACCAACCTGTGAAAATGTCAGCTCATTTCGTTGTTTCGTTTGCGAGAAAACGGTAAAAATGCATTCGGCATTTTTGTACGCATTCCTATAGACAGAATTTGTGTCTCACTGATGTGAGGAAAACTAATTTGGGATCTTATTTCATGTATTATTTAAAAACGATAGGCAGAAATATGCCACTTCAGGCAGAAATATTTCTCTGAGAATGTTTGTATCATCATTATCTTTATGCCATGCAAGGTAAATCTGTTAACGTTTTTGTTTTTCCTCTTACCAATGTTGAACTGGGGCTTTAAGCTACGTTTTATTTGACTTTCCTCCCCGTATAATGATAACAAAATATTCTTCACACTTTTAGAAACTACAGCTGAAAGCTTACAAACTTAATTAGAAAGCGAAGATTATATACTTTATAAAAGTTTCTTTATGCCTGTCGTCTTTCCGGTACAGTTTGGAAAAACAGATCTATATGTCTCTCTGGATTAGAATGATATATAAATAAATCAATCAATAGTTAAATAAATAGATACTTATTGCTTAATCTGGTTCAAGTATGAGCTGACAAAGAGTTATTCATTGGTCGACAAATCTTTAACACACGCCTTCATGACTCAAACTCGGGCCCAGGCAATATGTCAAGACGCCAGTCAGCTCAGCTGAAGCCAGGGTGGCGGAAGCCAACTTCCTCCTGACCCGGGCACCCTTACACTCTATCCCCATCAAAACCACCGCGCCAGCCAAGCCAACCTCAGTCAACTCTCGGGGCTGTGTGACAGGGTTTAGTGCCACAGCATCGTCACCACATCGGTGTGGGTATTTCGCTCCAGCAACATGGCGTTTTTCAAGCGCTCTTTCGCCAAGCGTTTCGATCTTCTCTTCCGACGCAAGAAGAGAAATAAGTTTGTAGACTGTGTGCACAAAGTGATCGAAGCAAGGCGAAGTGGATGCATAGATGAAGATGGGAATATCTTAAAGCCCCTCACGGAGATGCTCGCTGAGCATGACAAGCTGAAGAAGCAAGCCGGTAATTCGGCGATCACAACCCACCAAGAGTCCGCCAGTGAAGAGGCGCTGAAAGCTGAGATACAGAGTTCGGGTTCGCCAGCTGTGCGGCATCGGGCGTCCATCAGGGACTCCTACCCGCTCCCCGAGGAGGATGACGGCTCTGAGGGTTACGCATCAGCAGGTGAAACCGATGACTCCTTCAACCCGACCGCCTTCCTGGAGAGGAACCGCCGGACAAGCCGGCGGTTCTCCAGCAACAGCGAAGAAGGCGCGCACAACAACCGTCGAGTCCGTTTCTCTGACGAAGTCCAACAATTTGGTGGACCCGAAAATGAGGACATTGACGAGCATGTCGCAGCAGACCCTCCCCCAGCCGAGTCGGAAAAACCAACCGATGAGCCCGATATCAGCAGCCTGCCGCTCACCAGCAAAATCAAGTACTTTGAAGGAGTGATGTTGAGTGATAATATTAAGGTACCCATCTCTAAACCTTTAGATGGTGCGAACGACACACCCCCAAGCCCTTGTCCCGGCTCACCGGAAATTCGGCACCGTGTAAAGCTTTTCGAGGATATTTCTAAAGGCATACCGATCGAGCCCCCAGCTCCAAAGCCTCGACGGGCCGTACAATCTTGCCAGTACACGCAGACGAAATCAAAAATAAACTTCTTTGAACAATTGTCGCATGAGTGCTGAGTATAGTGGACTTAAAGAATTATTTTTTAAATATCTTTGAACTGAAGAAAGTTACCACACCTCAGTCGGTTGACCTGCATAATTTTCACCCAAGCCTCGCTTCGGTCTCTCTTAGTCTTGCGTGGAAGAAAAGCACAAGATGTCACCCTTGTGCTGAAGATCAATATTGACACAAACATAAAAAAAAACCTGACGTGAGATAATCAGCAAACGGAGTAATTTGAGACTATGGACGGACAACTTTTCTTTCACCCAAAAATGTTTGGGGTTCACCCAGAGATAGTGAACTAAAATTTGACAGCTACCTAAACTTTCCCTCATATAGCGTGTGGGCGTAACGGTGATTCACCTACGGATGCGTGTTTGGTCCCATTGAAGGCACACCCGCCCGGCCCAACCATTTTCGAAGTGTCGTATCCTTGACCATACAACGACTACGTAAATACAGTTATGTTCGACCAGCTCCATTATGTTTTGGGATCGATCAGAGTCGACATCAATCTGCGATGCGAAAGCGAATTCGCCGACATGAAACGTCGTGTAGCTCGACAAAGTCGACAGAGTCATTGCATGGTCAACATTTCAATGGGTACTTCATGTTGTGCCGATTCTCTGCTGTAAAAAGTGTATTATTTCAGGGGAAAAAACATATCTTGGTACCAGGTATGGAGTTTCTATCGAGGCCAATTCCACAGAGTTGGTCAGCACGTATACTTGCTAACCTTGACAAATTGTGCTTAGCAAAATTAGGATACCAGCCAAAATACAATGATATTTGATATATTTTTGTGACTGGTGCCCTGCTTAAAGTTATTTACCAAATAAACTTAAAGCTACTTGCTTACCAACTCTACAGGCTTAGGCAAAGTTTGTAATAAATCACACGAACCAATGTTTAATAAGATACCACAGTTTTGTCTACGTAAAGCAAAAAATCAACCAATCAATCAATCAAACAATCAATAAAAAATACAGGAATAAGTCCGTTGTTGTATACTTGTATATGTTTTTTAAACAAAAATAGTACACTATGTACGTTGAAATTTGCTTCATTTCTCATGAGTATGTGTTGCAAGCATTTATTTGTTTGCAACATTGAATTAAAAGGGGTTCAAAAGTTATATCGGGTTTAGACTGCATTGTCCTGTTTTTTTTTTTTTTTTTTTTTTTTTTTTTTTGCTTTATGTGTATAAACTACAACTGTAAATTTTCAAGCATTCTGTGTAAATGATGTAACATAACGTGCTTCTATTTTTTATGTGGAGGTGAACTTTTTTTGAATGATCCAGTTTGAAATAGGCACCATTGTGTAATGGCTTCTCATTCCTATAAAAAAATATTGAAAAACTACCCAGATGATTCACAAATTTGAACAAATTTGGTCATGAAGTTAAAGAGAACCCACGGTCACCTTTTTCTATATCAGAGTAATGGAAGGGGAAAGTACAAAACAAAAGTTGAATGACTATGAAAACGAGTCTTTCAAAGTTCAGTGTGTTCCAAAGGTCTCGGCCGCATTTATGTCTGTGAGCACAAAGCTACATAATTCCAAACATTCACATACAGGAACTAAGCCGACATGACTAACTCGACCCTCGCATTAATCATGGTGTACTTAATTCCCTCATTGGCTTCTGGTCGACTCGTATTGCTGGGGGAAAAAATTCTTCCCTTGGAAATCTTTGCCAAACCAGACAGTGATACTGTCATCCATGAAATGTATTTGACCATTTGCTTTAGAATTCTCCATTACTGGATGTACCTTAGTAGTTTACCCGAAGAATTTACATTTCGCATGAGATGAAAGGAAACTTATTTAACTGAAAGAGGAGAGTGTGATTTAAAATAGGGGTTAGACATTCTAGATTTGCGCTAGAAATGTAGAAATACAAACATCTCTTTTGGTTCTTATTGTTCCAAAATAGCTTGTTGTGTCACACCAAACAACTCTGAGCCTGTGCTCATCTTAAACTCTCCTGAAGACCGTCAGACCACAACGATTGAAACGTCAAGTTCGTTACCAAATCAGCTCTCTTAAGCCAACACCAGTAAAAAAAACCACATTGACATTAAGTTTTAAGAAATTGACAATTTTAAATGTTTTTAATGGATCAAATCATATCCTGACTACATTTGTCGAGAACTGACAACATCTGAAGTGCTGTAATGCCTTAAATGCTGTCTTACAAGCAAACTGCATTTCTTCATTGGATATGTACCAGTAATCTTCAATAACTACTACTGGTGTAAACTTATTTCCCTTTTTAAGCCAAAGAAATATGTTTGTCCCCAAGAGTGCTTTAAATGACACATGTACTGAGACATGTCCCCCGTTTTGTCGCTCAAAGTTTTAAGTGGCAATTTCCGGAAATGACTTGACATGTCATGGCTGGTAAAACTGTCTTATATATGAGTTTTGTATACGTACTCTCTTTAAATAAAGGTATTCATCAAAAACCACATGTTAAACCCTTCAGAAATTGACATTTCCCGTAAAGAAAGTCGATCGAATGACACATGTTTAAGGGAGAAAATATCTTCAAAACCACCAGCCCTAAAAAAGGTAAACATGTTAGGGCAATCATGCGTCGTTCATTTGGTCTCTGTCATGAAAAATGTGTTGTTTTTTGTTTTTGGAAAATTCTTTAATCGATGAACATTTGGTCAACATTATTTTGGTCGAGTATGAAGCATACACAAGCACAGGTGACGTTTCCTTAAGTCAGTGAGCACCAAAAACACACACACACACACACACAGTGTGGCTATTTTGGAGTCCATCTCCTGTAAGCAGTGGCCAATCATGAATCTGGACCGGCCCATTTTCCTCCCAGCCTCGGTTTGGAGTAAAATGGCTGCTCCTAATAAGTGTATCGAACCACTTTATAAACGAGCGGTGGGGGTATTCTCACAATACTGACGTCATTACTCTTTCGAACTTGCACTTGTAAGAAATGAATATTTCTCAAGTTTTTTTTTTTGTCATTGATATTAATTACTGCACGTATACCCACATGTGTCTTGTCCATAGAGTTATATTACATGTACGCAGGTCATTCGTCAGTTTACACAGCAAGTATTTTCTAAGTGAACATTTGCCATTGACCCATAGGGGTTTTCGCCCACGGTTCCATGTGTGACATCACGAGTGCTCCCTCTATAGTTCTTAACTCTATAATGGTCTTGACTTGTAGAAAAATACGGCTGTTTGGGTTGGCAGTTTCAGACAGGTAAATATAATTTCAAAGTTACAGCTACAATACCTGTAGTCATATCCATTTGTTCGTGGGCGGTATTTTTAAATGGAAAGACATAAAACCGCAGCTATGTAAAACGAAACAAAACTGCCACTTTGATATCCTTGGACCTGCATTATTATCATTTTTTCTGTTGACGAGAAACTAAGGTTTTTATTTTAAGTGAGTTCAACACCACCTGAAACAGTGCCTGGCATCACCGCGGTCTAGAAATAATCTGTGCCTCTAAAGTGGGCCTAGGTTATACTAACGACCATTTCCTGTAAGCAGTATAGTTCTACCTAGAATGACTCAGCCCACCCAAAGCCAGTGCTCTCAAACTTTACCCCCTCTCCAAGTGGATAGAGCTGGTCCGTGTTAGCAAATTAACCCTTTCCGGGCTGGTTAAAGTGGTTAAGTGTTTTAATTAATTACTCATCACCATGATCACTAGCCGTGAAATTACTTCATATCAAAAATTATTTTCACTCAGAATTAATAACTTGGATTAATTTTGCCAATAACATCGGAACAAGTGTAACAAAAAAGTTTTGCAGTCGTGCTAAGTTTTCAAGGTCAGATTTGAAATTTTACCGTACTGTCGTGATCAAGAATTTACAGGAGACCGTCGAAGTAATGACATATGTTAGGTGAACAGTAAACCATTTTTTGCATCCTCAAACACATCCTTTGAATGCGTTACAACATGAAGCATTTTCACTGTAAATAATTTACCTTAAGAAACTCTAACAAAAAAAGTAAAAAAAAAACGAGCTTCAGTAGATGGGGTCTCTGCTTTTTTACAACACTTTGATGACGGCTGTTCTATGACGTCATCAGAGGGAAGTCAAGGGTCATTGAAGTTATGACGTGGTTCTTACGGATCACCTGATTGGTTGTCTTAACTAATATCAAATTTCTGATTTGTTTTAATCAATATACTGGGCAAGGTTCTAACATGACTCGCCAGACATACAGGGAAGTCCTTTAAAAAAGCCATCAAATTCCTCTTTTCCATCTTTTTACTTTGGAGACTCAAACATTGTTATCAACGATATTTGTACATTTTTAGTCGAGTCTGAAAAAGATCACCCTTTCCCAGTTCACTCAACCATCTATGACTTAATTAACCGTGAGA
Organism: Marthasterias glacialis; assembly: GCA_911728455.2. NCBI lineage: Eukaryota > Metazoa > Echinodermata > Asteroidea > Forcipulatida > Asteriidae > Marthasterias > Marthasterias glacialis. Next base: position 9,859,536 of record OU452233.1, on the reverse strand, counting down.
TAACTTTCGTATGACGTATTATAGTAATTATACTAATTGCCTTCGTTGGGGCGCTTCATCTTACCGTCCTAGGTCATCTAACATAACAAATGGTTCTATTTCTCTTCTTTTCCTTTTGAATGTGTTAAGCTGTTATTCTTTTCTTTCTTTAAATGGCGTCCATCAGAGGTGAATTTGCATTCTTGAGGCTTCGTTGATTGATGACAAGTTTAACCATGGTTTGTAATTCTTTTCCCCTCATTAAGACCAATATTAACGTCCATAAAACACGCAATGTACGCGTTATTCGTGACGTTTCAGGGAGCATCCATTCATCAGTTGGGGGCAAATTAAACTTTACAAATTTTAGCAGAGTCTGCCATGATCACTTTATTAAACAAAATTCTAGTAGTATTTAGATTAAACCAAGCTAGAGTGCTTCCTGTGTGGCACCAATTGTTTCATGTATTGTGAAAAAGAAAGAAAAAAAATAAGAAGAAAGCCTCTTTGCATATTCGAAAATTCCCGGACCGATGGAAAATCAATAGGCAATTTCTTGCTAAGATGGACGCCAAACTGGCCCTAAAAATTCTTTAGACTAATGTAGGTTATAAAGTTTCATTTGAAGTATTTCTCTCTAAATATTTAACTTGCTCTCTTAAGGCCGTTTTCGAAAACACGGCTTGGGTTTTGACTTTGGCTGAACTCCGTCAGTTATTTAGAAAACGTATGTTTTCCTAATGGGCGTCAAACAGGTGGACCAAGCACAAGCCAGAGCCTAAGCCTGAGCCCAAGCCCATGCCGTGGTTTCGAAAACGTCTTTAGTTCGAATGTATTAAAGTTTTTTCCTATCTTCCAGTATTATGTGTTACCATGGACACACTATTCTCTATGAGTGTTTTGTACAATACCTACAACTGTATATTTGATAAAGATATATTTTATATAATTTTTATTTCAGTGTATAAAATTTCATATTAAAGCTTATTATGCATTCCAGAAAAATGTATTTCGTAATCAGACATTTTTGTCATCAATAATCTTTGAAAACATTGAGTCAACAATGTTTAGCCACTGGTATGCTACTGAAATAAATAAAAAATGTCATCAAATCATTACATAAAGACATTTGTGTTGTTTTGTTTTTGTTTGATCCTTGAGTTTTTTGGGGGATGCGCATGATGTCATGTTTGATGATATTGACCCTGGTTGACCTCTAAACCTCGAATGTCAAAGGCTAGCCTGAATTTAAAATGCATACAACGGACCAACACTTCAATCCCAAAGCACTAGAACAGTCGTTGCCGTGAGCAGTACAGTTATATGCCCTTGTACAAAGTGTGTCCATGTAAGAGACTGTCATATTGCAGCTCTCATGCAAAAAGACGCATTCACTGCAATAAAACTTCTTTATACTTCCAAACTGAATACATTTACAGAATGCAAATGACCATTGTGGAGGCAACGTTAGAATAAGTCATGGCTTGTAGTGGAGTGCCTAACGATTTACGACGCAGTGTGTGTCCATTTAAGAGGCTGCCATGTTGCAACTCTCACGTAAAAAGACGCATTCACTACAAAAATACATCTTTTATACTTCCAAACGGAAGACATTTACAGAATTCAAATGACAATTGTGGAGGCAACGTTAGATAAGCCATGGCTTGTAGTGGAGTGCCTAACGATTTACGACGCAGTGTGTGTCCATTTTAGAGGCTGCCATGTTGCAACTCTCACGTAAACAGACGCATTCACTGCAACAATACATCTTTATACTTCCAAACTAAATACATTTACATAATTCAGACGGCAACTGTGGAGGCAACGTTAGGATAAGCCATGGCTTGTAGTGGAGTACCTAACGATTTACGATATCAATCTAATGGGAGTGACTTTTGGTGTGTCCTATAGAAGTAAAGTAGCCAAGTGGTGGCTTCACTTGGTAAATATTAATATAGCAATATACATTAGCAAAGTAGCGCTCAGCGCATCTTGAAAAAGCACCCAAGAACTGCCAGTTGTTTTGTGACAATACAGTTTGTCTTGAAGCATGGACTTCTAACTTTGCTGAGTTGGAGGCTTTCCAAATATAGAAAAGATACTTGAACTTTTTGGAGGCTGTCCAAGGTTTCATCCCGGCGTGTGAGACTGAGGGACGATGCCCCCCTTGAGTGTTGAGATAGTGAGCAATATTACTGAGCGTGATAGGGAGTCTATAATGGGTCTTCCGGGAGAGGAGCCGGAGGGGAGGAGTTGGTGTTGGATGTCGGGAAGAGGAGGGGGGGGGGGTTAGTGATGAAATCAGACAGCTTGATCAGTACTTATGATATAGATAGATAGATAAGTACAATGTTTTTTGTATTTAATGTAATCGCAGTACAAATGCTAAATTACCTCAATCATACATTATAAATAAAACTTACCATAACAACAAGCAAAAGGAACAAGATATTTACACAAACAGGATAGCCAGAAGAAAACAATACTTAAAATAGAGACGACCCCCCCCCCCCACACACACACACACCCTTACATATGTCATTACGGGGTCCTCCTATTGTTGTTCTATTATTCCCTTTTCTGAAGAATTCCTCTGTGTGGTAGCACTAGAACAAAGAAAACCTTGTGGGGTAGCATTGTTCCATTGTGTAAAGTGCCCCTTACGGTGGTGAGTGTAAGGGCACAAAACACACACAAAACAAAAACCACACAAAACAATACACATGCTCTATCACACGACACTCACATTTTTGCATCACTGTGTTTTTGCACACAATTTCTTGTGGAACTTTCGATCTCTTTATAGAATTCCCCTGTGGAGACCTTTAGTTCAGTTTCTATTGTCTTCGGTCTCCCATAGGTAGCATATTATTATTTAAAAAAATTTACCAACCCGTCAAACTGATTACTTCTCTTTGTTCTCCTATTTGTTTTGACTTCTTATTTCTCAGCAACGTCCCTCACCAAGAGGTTCTCTTTTCATTCATGTCCTCGGTGTCAACGGGTACATGCGCTTATTTTAAACTTGAAGTAATTCGCCACTGCCCATTTCTTTGGACAGAGTTGGGTTACCAACGCAGAATACTCAAAATTAAAATAAAACTGAAAGTCAACAACGTAGCTTGTAAGAAATAGTCACCACCGCTGCAAAGTACAGGTGGAATTATTATCATAGTAAGCAATTGTTGGACTAATCTGATCTTTATTAGCGAACAAGAATATTACAACGACTCTTTTCTTCAAACTAAAGACATCGCCGGCGCTGTCTTGACACTTTTATTAGCTTATCGTAATCGAGCATCCCTGCTGGCCGTCTGCCCGTCCTACCCCAGGAACTGCCGGGCACAGCAGATTATCTTGAACTCGTCCGTATCTCGGAGTGAAAGGATGGAGGACGCGTACGGGAAGGATCTTCAGCAAGCTGAGGTCAGATCTATTTATACCCACGCCTCCTTGGGATCGTGATTCATCAATTATGAACCTCACTGGCCACAGATAAAGAGGATTCGTCTTGCCAGAAAGTTGGATTTACAGTTAAGACTTTTGTCTAATTCCTAGAGGATGGCTGTTCACAGTGGTGTCTGGGTTTTTGGCATCTGATACGCATCCTCGACAGCATGATGGCTGTTCATGACGAATATGCAAATAAGTTCAAACCTGGGTCCAATAACTGTCAAGCACGGTCAGGTTTTTCTTAGCAGGATTAAGTTACCAGCCAAAATGAAATGCGATTTGTATTGTTTATGACTGGTCCTCGGTCAATATTCAAGCTCAAAAACATAGATGAGAGTTTAGACTTGTGTGTAATCCCAGGCGGGAGAATTGCTAAACTTCGTCTGGTTTATAATACACGTGTCCTGTCAGTATTGTTGAAAATAGCAGTATGGAGCATTATGACGAATAGCATATAATATACAGACAATATACAAATAAAAATGTGTATGCAAACTTGCACCCGGAAATAAAGTACAAATTAAGTTGCACAAAATAACCTCTTCGTTGTTTTTTTCAGGGAAAGAACAGTAGGGCATGAACATAAGACGGAATTATCCTCTGAGAAACTAAAATTACTACGAGGGAGGTATTCGCTACTCCGAAGATTAAGTATTTTAAGGTAACCTAATTTGGGGAAATTGTAAAAGCCATTCGACAAGGTCGGTCAGGGAGATGACGTAAAAGCATCTTTTAGCGTGTGTGAGGATCGTTGCCAATTTTTCGGTATCGCTTCCAACCTTCACTTTGAATTAGCCAAGTTCTCCACACCATGTGTCGTGCACGATTTAAGCCGGATTCAGGACACAATAACGTTTTTATTTGAGTTGCAACATGACTACACTGCATCTACACCTGGCCCTCTGTTTATAGTGGAAAAGGAATCAGGGATTTCATTAACTCTAAGATGTCCAGAGAGTGGCAAGATGGTGGTCGGTATATATTTAGCGAATGCCTGTTTTGACTCAGTGGTCAGGAAACTTTGAATCAGTAATGTATTGTGTGATCCTCCAGTGGCTAGTTTGCCTATTCTTTGCCTCTGTGAGCGTAAGTATTAAGCGATTTGACTTCATGCTTCACGCTGACTCTATAAATACAGCCCATCCTCCTACAACAAAGGTCAAGGAAAGCTGACCTCACTGTACAACCTCCACCTCAGGAAGATGGACAATGAGTAATATTTTAATAGGACCGAAATTGCCGGGGTGAAGATCCAACGTGGATGGAAGTTTGATTTATATTACCATTTGATTTGATCTTGCTTATGATTATAGTATTCTTTACTTTGTAATAATTATAGGCATATGGACTCTTTGGTTAAGGGGAGCAGAGGGGTTGATTTGCCCGAAATCTTACTCAGATAAAAACACACGTGCCCATTGCTAATAAAAAGTCACCTTCCCCTTTCTTCTTCTTGCTTTGCCGGAATTTTCCCCACGGTATAGAAATAACGCTTTGATGTTTTGTGTTATTGTTTTGGTCCAGACTGATTAGTTTGTTTTTTGTATTTACTGTTGGTATTGCTTTTAGGTCTTTTTTAAAAGTCACTGCTGATTTTAACTTAAAGGGGCTGTGTCGTCATGATTATAGGAGGCCTGTGGCTGACCTGGCTGTGCATGAAAGGTGAACTCCCCCACAGATACTGCACGTTCGCGCGCTTGAGGTCAAATCACAAAGGGTGACGTCTTTGTCAAACTCTCATGTGACCACCGGCGTGTACGCGTGCGTAGTAACTGGGTTATTCCATTTATTGCTATAATCATGACGACACAGCCCCTTTAATGTACCACATGGCTGTTTTTCTCTGTTTTGTCGCAAGTTCACGCACTGTATATTTTAGTGTTTTGTGCTTTGTAAGTCTTTTAAAAAGTGTCTTTTCAATCTTTTTGTAGTTTTAATGTTATAAAGCCCCTCGGGGTTGGATCAGCGACTATTATTTATTATTTATTATTTCATGTACTTAAAGTTGGATCACATAAACTGTGGATTACTGTACTTTGACAGTTACTAATGTTGCCCGCGTGCTTTAAAGCCCCAGCTCAACATTGGTAAGAAGAAAAACATAAATGTTCACAGATTTACATATACCTTACATGGTTTAAAGATAATAATGGTAAAAAACTTTCCTTGAAATATTTCTGCCTGAAGTGTTATCGTTTTTAAATAATACATGAAATGAGACTCAAAAATGATTTTCGTCTCAGTGAGACGAAAACTCAGCCTATGGGAATGCGTACAACAATGCCAAGTGCATTTTTACCGTTTTCTCGCAAATGAAACAACGAAATGAGCTGACATTTTCACAGGTTGGTTTTATTACAAATATCTTGATTTGTGCAAAGAATGGAAGCATTTACAGTCAGTTTACCAATGTTGAGCTGGGGCTTTAAGGCTGTAGACATGAAGGAAACAATTAATAGACTAAAGGTAAAATATAGGATTGGTAATTAGCTGATAGTGCGGTACTCTGCCTGAAGTGTTATCGTTTTAAAATAATAAATGAAATAAGATCCAAAATAAGTTTTCGTCTCTGTGAGACGAAAACTTTGCCTATAGGGATGCGTACAAAAATGCTGAATGCATTTTTACCTTTTTTTGCAAACGAAACAACGAAATGAGCTGACATTTTCACAGGTTGGTTTCATTAGAAATATCTTGATTTGTGCAAAGAATGGAAGCATTTACAGTCAGTTTACCAATGTTGAGCTGGGGCTTTAAACAAATTAATTGTCAACCTTTCGAGGAATTACTAATCATTTTTATTTTTGGACTTGAATTAATGGGGCTGTTGTAAAGTTGTTTCATAAAATCTTTTGCTCTGACATACCGTGAACTATTCCAGATTTATATCAATTGTATTTCATCGTGAAAAGAGGACGGTATTTGGAAAAAATTTATATCTGACGGTTATTAAGAGATGACGGCACGCGGTAAAGTGACTCTAGTTTCAAATCAATGGAACACAGAGTTGCACTTGTCATAGATAATTACCTCAGTAAGCCTGTAATGACAAGAAACGGGGGTGATCTATCTAGTAATTAGAGTTTCCTAGAATTCGGGCAGTTGTCCACAAATATAGAATAACTGTAAATATTCTTCAATCTTGCCAAAAATTAATCTGGGCTTACTTTCTTATAATTTTGAACGTAATATGAACGTACGCAAAATCCCGCGACAAAACACAATTCGTTTTTCAGTAAAACTAGGACCACCAAATTAGATGAAATTTTCACAAAGTTGTTTGACCATGGTGTGCTAATTGGCAACTAAATGATGTGAATTAGTTTATTCCTCCAAGATAAATAAATAAATAAACAATGATGTGCTTCTCCGTAAAATGGAAGGCTGAATTTGCATTTCTTTCTGCCCTTCACCCCTGTGTTGACCTGTCTTTTGTTTACAAACATTCAAGACCTTTTTGTGTGGGAGTTCTCAAGTATTATAAAATTATATAAACTGCCTTTGCAAACAAGATTTAAAAAGTATAAGTTTACTTTTTGTTTTGGATAGTAAGTTTTAGTTATGATTAATATGGGTATTGATTAATTTGATAACATTATTGGTCAAATGATAAACTGTTGTATTTTTTGCAGTGAAGGCCACACGTACTTTTGCAAACCATGGTTGGCAAAAACAGACTAACATGTCTAAAACTTAACAAAAGAAAAATATATTAAACAGGCCAAAGAGATCATGTGACACACTAAAAGTTAAATCGAGGGTTGTAGGAATAATTTGTATCAATAAGAACAAAACAATACACGTTTTGTCATTCATTACCACACATGACTATAAAATCTTGTGCATCTGTTTGACAAGGTGCGTGCAATTTGATTTGTCGTACGCGCGCCGTTGACTCCTAATTTGCCCAATGAAGTTGCTTGATTAATGCACTCGCGTCCAAAAACGCGTGGGCAATTTTGCCGTATAAGGGCATGTACGCGCACTCGTGGCTCGGACGGGTTCGGTTTGTGGACAACGAAATAAAAATAACTCCATGTCATCACATAATGTATCGGCAATGTTGTAACTGAGTAAAAATTAAGTTGTTTTGTTTTGACATAAGGTGTACCAACGTAGGTTTATAACTAGTTGCAGGGTAAGGAAATAGGAGGGTTATTTTATTAGGAAGGTGCGTGGGAATAGTTATTGACCTTTTAGTTCATTTGGGGCTAAAACCAAGGAAGGAATTTCAAAAGAGGAAAGACTTGTGGCTATGTCTTTCAGTTCAAGGTCCCAACAGGTATATCAGAGCCACAAATAGAACTTTTGTCCTGTAATGTTATACGCCTCCTACGGTCGGTATTGGATGAAACTTTTAATTAGTCGTCCCCAAACACCGGTAGAAATGGGAAGTCGCCAACGGGAAACTTGTGGGCAAAAAATGTCCCCTCAAAAATCTCCCCTTACCTTTTTTACCATCTTACTCATCAAACAGTGGCGTAACTGGGGGGGGGGGGGGGGGGGGCAGGCGAGGGCTGGAGGCCCCCCGCTCAGAACCCTTGCTCCCCTTGCCCCCCCCCCCCAATGAGAACGGATAATGCACAAATGAATAATTCGATACATTACCCCCCCCCCCCCATTACGTCTTTCCCCAGTATAACCCCCCAAAACTAATATCTGGTTAAAGCCACTATATCGAAACAAGATGAGGCGTATGCACCAAAACCAAATGTAAATTGGACAACTTCTTTTTTGTAGGAAGGACAACCAATTTTCAAGGCAAAAAAAACTAAGAGATACTGAAAAAAAGCAGCAAAACTACCTAGCTTTAATAATAAAAAACCCCATAATAGGCCTGAAAGTCTGACAATATTTGTACCGTTGTCACTTTCCCCCTCGATAGTGAAGCTTGAGACATTTATCAGTAAATTTGGCTGTTAACGGAGGAAACTCTCGTAAAAGAAGCCCGTGAATAATGTCATCCACGACCACACCCAAGCCACGCCCAATGTAGAAAGACAGCTACTGACTTTGGTCATTTTCAAAACCATAGCCTAAGCTTCACACGGTCTCCGACTTAAGCACTCGAAGCCGTCATTTTGAAAAGGGCCTACACTGATTGTACAATTTGTATAATCCTTATTGTTATTATTATTATTATTATTATTGTTATTAGTTTATTCGCCAATAAAGCAGTACATAACAAAATACAGGACATAATACCCCGAGATGGGCAAGGGACAGCAAAAGCAAAGTATGATCCCTCCTGCTGCCCCACATCTGGGGTACACAATGATATAAATAAAGATATACATTTATTGAGTACATAAAGCAATTAATGAAAAAACGGTAAGAATTTGTTACAACTATTTTATTTTCCCTGGAAAAATGGCCATTTTCGAAACTATTGGCTTCGGCTCCGGCTTAGGCACCCGAAGCCGTAATTTTGAAAGGGGGCCTACATCGCTGTGTACGAATTTACGATAACTTGATTACTACGATGCTTTATTACTTTCCTTGACTTGCGTAATCCTAAATCGATGCCGCTCCCAGGATAGTATTTATAATTAAGCTGAGGGGAGCATGAATAAAATCAGTGTTATTTCATCTTTCAGAAACACCTTTCTCTTCATAAGAATATGGGGGGGGGGGGGGAATCGGCAGGCCCCGGGGCCCGAGCCCCTTCAACCGGATGCAATGCTCTGCAGGTGGCCCGTCCAATTCAATTACACATATGATTGAATTATTTTGTTACAAAACAAGATGCAAAGATGTCTAGGTAGGTAAGTAGGCTATACTTTACAGTGTACCTACTATGTGGCCCTGTTCAGGTGTTAAAAATGTTCAACCTACCTCCATTAATAATAATGCAAATGAGAGGAACCCCATGACGTAACTAACAATCGCTGATATTTTTTAAATGGTGCTACATTCTTGCAAAACCTAAAACAATATGAAATACATTGGAAAAATATCTTAACTGAATTACGCTTATCGAAAAAGGTGTCAGACAGGTAGTGAGCTACATAGTTGAAAAGAGTTGAAACTTTAGTGCAGAAAGCAAAGTCAATGATGGAAAGACCAAAGACGTAATTATTTCCTCAAGATGTTGTGTCTTGTGAAACAAAAAGCCTGAAGAAAGCATGTTTTAGATTTCCCTCTCCAATCTGTCGAGTAAATCACGGTAACACCCCCTTTTTCTTGATCAATCGTAAACATATTGCAATAGTGCATGGTGCGTGAATCTTAGAAGCTGCGGGGTTCAACTAAGCCGAGCTTGAGCATAAAAAATAATAAATAATTCCAACCATGGCGCCCTCTTTGTCAATTAGTGTTAAGCTTCGTGTCACGTGACATCTCCTTACCCTCTGTACAATGAATATCACTCCGCGTAAATTTGAACCAATATTTTTCAATGATTCTTACATATTTCATACAACATTTTGGAATATTTAACTATGCATCTATTATCTCTGATATCTTTACTTTCATTGAATATGTAATATAACATGCCTTGGAGAGTAACTACGGAATTTACAACGTAGTTCGTGGAAGACTCGAAAGATTGAGTAGTGCTCTGTTCATGGCGCCATCTTGTTTCTTCTTTTCGAAAAATTAGTGTCTGAACACCTCAAAAATCGTCTGAAATTTCTTCAAAAACAGGAAAAGCGTGACCGGTATACCACGTTAATCGATGGAGTGTATCTCGAAGATGAGTCTGATGTAAAAATTGTGAGAATTGAGTTTTTCCTGGGACGGTTCACCAAGTTATAATTCAGCACTTTCGCTGCAGAAGACAAATTACTGGCTTTTGTACAACCCCAAAAGGTAAGAATTCACATGTAACCGTGTGGTCTGTGTGCAGTCTAACCTGACGAAAATGTCAAATTTCCCCGTGGTAAGATCGTTTACTTATGTCTCAACGACGCGGTTTACTGCGTTATCTTTCAAACAATACCTGGAGATATATTTGCCCATTTTTTTACCTGAATTTTGCAAATGTTTTGCAGTGAAAATGCTAATTTTTGACTATAAATTTGTAAAACTATTCCGTCCGTGGTGGTACGTTTTTGGTCAACTCGACCGTTTTTCAAGAGTCCATGGTTGACCGATTAATGCAATGGTTATGCATTGGAATTGGTATGGAAAGGTTCAAGTCGGATATATTGGCATAATGGGCCTGATTTTGGGGTTGGATTAAGTCTATCCCTAGTGTGTAGTACCCTGCTTTTAGCCTGTAGATTAGATTGATTTAATCATGATTTATAATGGACCGATTGCGCTCTCCAACATGTCCAAGTCACGTGACCAGTGACCGTGTGTGTAACGTTTAGTGGGTATTAACGAGAACAAACAACGTCCTCCACAGGACAGTGCGGTACGGTAAATGATGGTTGTTGCATCAGCAGGCTTAGCACCACTAGTGTGGCAAGGATTTTTGACATTGGTTGAATCCTTAGCCACACGTCCAAGTCTGTCTTTTGTGCAGCTCGTCCCACAACTCGCCGCACCGAAACCTAACGGGTGCGGCGCTGGATTTTAACCAACTAAATGTGTCCACGTCTTAGTTTCCCTCCGGTACTTTGGCTGTTGAAGTTACTAACCTTATTAAGGGCAAATAATCATTTGAATTTTGCTCAAAATTACTCCACACAAATAGATATTGGCTAGCGATCGGGGCCATTTTGATTACCCAGAATGCAATGCCATCACGAAGTCACGGGTGGCGCGAGAGTATAAAAACAATTTCAGAATGGAGTCAGAAAAAGTGCAAGTGCCAAACTATGCGTGCATGCAACCGATGCAATGCATAGATTTGGTGCTTGCACTTTTTCTGACTCAATGCATTTTGTATTCTAAGCTGTTTCATTAGCTGTAGCTGTCACGTGATACAGCCACTGAATTGTTTTTGCACTCTCGCGCCACCCGTGACTTCGTGATGGCATTGCATTCTGGGTAATCAAAATGGCCCCGATAGCTAGCCGATATCTATTTGTATGGAGTAATTTTGAGCAAAATTCAAATGATTATTTGCCCTTAATAAGGTTCATAACTTCAACAGCCAAAGTACTGGAGGGAAGCTAAGACTAAGAGGTACATGTACGTGGACACATTTAGTTGGTTAAAATCCAGCGCCGCACCCGTTAGGTTTCGGTGCGGCGAGTTGTTGGACGAGCTGCACGAAAGATAGACTTGGACGTGTGGCTAAGGATTCAACCGATGTCAAAAATCCTTGCCACACTAGTGGAGCTACAGCAGGCTACGCTTTCTCGAAATCTATGAAAAATATTCCAGAGTTTGTTCGTGGATGAATTTAAAACTAAGGCCAGTAGAGTAAGGACAGTTCCAGCAAGTATTGGAAATTCCAGAAGTAACAAGGAACATTGTGTTCACATTGTGGTAGTTCTTGTACTTAGTTGCACTAAGCAGGATCAATGGAACTTCTATACAGTGTGGATTGCGTGTTGGCATATATGGGGATTGGTATCCTGTCTTGACTGCGCAAAACAATATGCAAGTCAGGGCATCAGTGAGCATGCAACCCTTTTTGTTACGAAACAGTTGTTGATGTCACGTAGTATTAAAATGCAGATCGTAACGACTGCACTTTTATTTCATCTTTGATATCTTGAGAAGCCAAGTAGGTGATTTTCCAGCAATTTTGTTGAGTCTTTGGCAATTTTTTTGAACAGGGTATCGCAGATTCATTTTTAATCCGTTTCGTCATAAGCCGTCAAAGTGAACATAAATATACCTTACTGGGGCGCTAGTACGACCGATAATGTCAAAATCTAAAAAAAAAGAGTACAGCGCCTCAGTTACTGGGTCTAGGCTTTGTAATAATTACCAAAAGCCTACTATTATGTTGGTGTGGCTCTGTCGGTCACAGCATGTATTTGCACTTAGTTTGCCATCAGCTGAGATGACGTAGTACCCACTACAGGTCACATGATGACATGTAAACATTAGTCGCGCAATAGTTCTATTGTAATCGTATTAATTAAACGTTGATTGTACATGTTGAGTATTGCAATGGATGGATGGACTGGCACGCAACTAACTATAGACCCAGTCTAGCCCCATAAATAATGCCAATATGCTGGACTACATGTACCTCCTCTCCTTGGTGGCCCTACGAACCCTCTGACCCACAATGTGACATCAACTTTTGAATTGAGACTTTTTTTTGAGAATTGACAATTTTTCCCTCGATGATCGCTTGGTCATTGCCGGCGAGTCTGGACTACCTTAGATTTGCGATGTTAAACTTCTTTTGGTGGAATTTTAGAAAAATTTCAGAGCTTAAACATTGTCGGAGCCATGATGGTTGCTGTTGCGCATGCGCACTGTGCAGCGCTTAAGCGCACAATAGGGCACCGTAAGCACAGAAATCCGCAGTAAGTCATAGCTGTATAGCGGGCATGCGCAGCAGCAACCATTGGCATCATGGCTCCGATGATGTTTGAATGTGTGGGTATCAGCTCTGAGATTTTTCATAAAATTCCACCAAAAGAAGTTATCGCATTGCGAATCTAATGTACTCCAGACTCGCGGGCAGTGACCCCAAACTTATCTTGCTTACCAGCAACAAAAATATGAATTTAGTCATGAGAGGTAAAAAAGCATAGTCATGCAACACTTTCTGGTTTTTTATTTTTTTTTATTTTTTTTTGATTGGTTTTGTTAATGTTTTACTAGGGCCTGCATGTATTCGCCACTAATATTAATGGGGGTAACCTGCTTTTTAAACTACCCTAAAAAGTTAACATTTTCTTGGAAGTTGCTGCATCAGTTCATTAGTTCATGGGCTTGCTGAAGGAAGGAAGGTAGGAAATCATGTTTTTCCTGTTGCGATCCAATTCACCACCTTTGACAACAGTGGAAAAAAAAGCCAAAACAATAAATTGTTTTAAACAACCATAAACAGTATTTTGAAACTTTGAAATTTAAAAACGTTTCCTCTTCAAAACAAAACAAAACATAAGGAGCCCTTTCCTATTTTACAAGACTCTGACAGGTGTAGCTGAGGATAGTGTGGCGCTTTGGAGGTTGGGTACTCAACGGTAATTTTTATTTCATAATGTAGACTAAAAGGGAAAAGACCTGTTCCAGTTAAATGCAAAACTAAGATAAAAGGTCAATGTGTTTCTTTAAAACCAGCTTTGAAAATTGCTGCTCATTTGCAAGGCCCAATGAGATGTTTAACTAACTTCTACTGACCCACTGCACGCACGTCACATACAACGACCGTGCCACGCTCACCATTTTAGGAGTCAACAGGTAAGGGTGTAAACTCCACGTCGCCTAAAATTTGCACTACACTGTATAAACAAACAAGGACATTGACTCCCAATGTGATGACGACATAAGGTGAATTGGGTCAATGGTGTAAACACACCTTTGTTAATTTTATTGTCTTATTTTTCTGATCACTCCACAGGTTCCCATGTTGATGAGTTGATCGTTAACGCTTGATGTTTCTCTGGCCACCATGAGCATTAGTAGTGATGAAGTCAACTTTCTGGTGTACAGGTATCTACAAGAGTCAGGTACAGAGTTTTTCCTTTTGCCTTCAACCCTAACCACCATCAGGGTTCAATTTTATGGCTCTGCTTACCACAGAGTTCTGCGCTTACGAGAGGCCATTTTAACCAGTTGGCGCCAGCCAACGAGTATCCACGAAAGTATTTTTCGAGCCAGTAAATGGGTGACGTTAAAACACACCATCGTGTAAAATTGGAATACTGTATCAAAGGTCAGGGGAGTGCCTACATGTACATGTACATGTAGGCCTACACTCTTGCCTGCCAAGCCTACACGTACTAATCCACGAAAGTCCAGTGGCTATTTTCCCCAAAACTTTGCTTGGGCTCTGGCTGCGGTCTCAAGGCTCCATTTGATATTGAAGCACTGTGCAAACAGCACACTACTTCATTATTGATGACAGAGCCCAAGCCGAATCCGGAGGCCAAGCCTTGGTTTGGAAAAGGCCCCCTAGTGTTTCCCAGGGGTTTGGGAGGTGATTAGGTGGTGAAGTAACATTTTCCGATTTAACCTTTAAATCCATGCAATAATAATAATACCGAAGTCTTAGTATTCAAGGTGCTTATTATATTGTATTAAGATGGGTTATTTCATTTTTTTAAATTATGAGACCCATTTACTGTAGCATCTGATACGGGATTACAAGGAGCTGCGGTGCATTCAGCAGCCACTGCCAGAAACACCGGGGCAAACCCTTTCTCTTAGTGATAAGTGTAATCTTGTTCTTCTACGTGCATTAACGGGACATGGGACCTACATGTACGGCTACGCATGGGACCTACGGCTTTATGTCTCATCCAAAGGATGAAGCAATAATGGTTAAATGTCATGCTTAAGGACAGAAGTGTCAAGATTGGGAATTGAACCCACACTCTGCTGATCAGAAACACCAGAGCTTGAATTCAGTGTGCTTGACTTCTCGGCCACAACACACTGTGAGTGTGTACCTTGGGTCTGTGTACCTCCATGTTCTAAATAAACCATATTAAAATTAACTACATTCTGCACATTGAGTCAGCTGATTTTACTGACCTGTTGGTTTTTACAGAAATACGTTTTTGTCATCACAAGTTTTTCCATTAAAAATTACACTCCCTACTAAACCAGAGCTCAGATGCGGTGTGTGCTTAACAATTTAAGTTAATGGATTGCTCAGCATGCATGACTGATGTTGTAATTACACGGAAACACTATAGCTAATGTAGTGCACCAGTTAAGGCCGCACGTCACATTATACAGGCAACCAGGTCCAGGATATCTTCATAAAGAAAAACAAAATCCAGTGAACGATTTCCCTTAAGTTGTATACCATAGCAAAAATGCTGCACAAAATTGTATCAGTTACTACTCAAAAATCATCATTTGCTACTCAGTAGTGGCGTTCAGTGTGCACTGAACATGTTCCAGTCAAAATTGCTGGAGGAAATTGTTCTCTGACTTCACATTTACATGTACAAGTAGGTACATGTACATGTTGTAAAACACTGTTAAAGAAAAATATATCTTGTGCTGCCACAGTGTTCTCTTTTGCATTTATTGTCCAGTTGGTTTCCTGTACAAAGTGCTTCTTATGACAAGGCCTTATTATTTGCAATTTCAGAGAACAAACAAATATACAACGAAACAAAATCACACCTGATTGTGGCACCTGAAACTAGTACAGAGGCAGGCTGCCACACACTTGAATAGGTACAGGAAACACTGGACTATCCTTTGAACAATTCTCATGTGAAACAACATGTTTTAGTCAAAGCCAAGCATTACATGTACAAGTATATAATATGGAGAACTTTAACAAATTTTTAAGCATAGGAAAATTGTTAAGTTGCATATAAAAAGATACATTTAGGCTATTTGTTTTTTAAGAACTAATTTCAGGTACAGGTGTCGGTGGAGAGGAGTGTCGGAAATTTAAACTTATTGTATTGACCCACTTCACCTGACATCATCACATGATAAATCTTGCATGTGTCATTTTGGGACTCAGATTCCCCATATTAATGTTTAGGCGATGCATGCAGTTAGACATGCATTTTGACTCCCAAATCGGCAGATTTTGGGCAGACTGTAGCCAGGTGTAAGGGTCAAGCCTGTGCCGGTTACACTGTTAACTGACCGATCGTCCGGTTACACATTCAGTTTTTACGGTTTGGATAGCCGTAAAAAACTTCACTCGAAAGTGCTGCAAAACGCAGATCACATTGCGATCACGTACACCATGCACAATACACATCCGTGGGACTCACAAAAGCAGTCGTTTCCAATAATTTACATGCTGGTAGTCTTATTTCATTACTTTGCATGCTACATTAAAGGCAAGAAACATTGAACGCTAGAGGGCGCTTTCAGAATAACACGATAGAATCAGAGCATACATGTATGCCCTCTGTTGGTGAAATATACCATTGCGCGTTGCTTACACAGTCTGTTGCACTGTGTTCCCAACCCGTAGATCAATGCATGTGTGTCACAATATTTGCCACAAGTAGGTATTTTTAAAGACTTGGATTAACCTTTGAGTAAGGGCAAACCACATTCGTCTTTCTTTTTCAGATGTTGGAAGTGACAATTTAAAAGTTTGGGGGAGGCATTTGGGGCATTTTGTCAGTTTTTTTTTCCCCCACAGTATATAATTACTGGCGTAGAATCTTATTCCTGTTGGGGTGTGTGTAGGTTTGTGTACTTGTATTTGATTCTCAAAGTGCCTAATGGTTGACCAAGGCTATCACCAGGGCAACTGAGCTAATGTCATCAGGGGCCATGGAGGAATCCCAGACAGGAATCTAGTTTGACAGTAATTAGCTTAATTTTTCGCAACACAGGTGTACTTTGCTGAAAATGACTTGGAGATTTATTTTAACAGGATGTCTGTGCCACAGCAGGAAAATGGCTTTGTTAGTAATTATTCTTGTCAAACTGTAACGCTGTGACTCTTTTACTTCTAGTAAAACCATGGTATTTTTGTTTTGAGGACCTAGGGATATTCAGAATCAATTTCCAATGGTTGTGTTGTTTTGTTGTAATTTTTTTTATGATGATTCTTTGGACCAACCCTTACAGACTAGGCAGTTTGGCCAGAGTGCCGCCTCAATCCTCCCATATCCTCTTCTCTTATATCACTCCACATCAAATTGTTTGGACTTGTATAGATTGGAATACCTAAAGCATTGATAGGCAAATCAGTATTTGGGCCTACCGGTCCCAGTCCTTTTGAATCGTTCACTTTGGGAAATGTATCAAAAGAAATTGGGACTGTATGGGATTATTTTGAAGAAATTTAAACGAAAATGAAATGTAAATGTTCTTTTTTCTTAGAGGTTGCATGGAAGTGGTTACCTCCAAATTGTCTTGTGTAAAATCATTATCGATAAAATTATTGCAGTTTCGGTGACATTCTGTTGTATTTTGTTCTGTTTTTAACTGTAGGTTTTTCACATTCAGCGTTCACATTTGGCATTGAGAGCCACATCAGTCAGTCCAATATCAACGGGGCGTTAGTGCCCCCGGCAGCGCTCATCTCAATCATACAGAAAGGTCTCCAATACGTGGAGGCAGAAATCAGTATCAATGAGGTAAGCTGGAATGGTTGGGACCGTGGGATACTAGGTGGTAGGTGGCAGCATTTAACCAGGTTATTTACAACTGTGTACAAACTCATGAGCTGTTCAGCAGCATTCTCCTAGTGGTGTGCTGGCCAGTTTGCTAGTTAACCAGTTAACACCGGATGACGTGTATTTACGCCAATATTTTTCCAGCTAGAAATTAAATTACATGTAAACACGCCATTGTGTTAAATCCGAATACAGGAACGTAAACACCCTATTGTGAAGCGTGCAGAGGGCATGCACTCACCTTGCAATGCTTTGTTTCCCCCGTACAAAGAGGAACAGACAGTACTGGAATTGAGGCTCTAAATCTCCCTTTTTCGGGGGGGGGGAGGGTTATTGTTAATCCCAGACCTCAATTCTAGACCTTTGTCCTTCAGTTATATGAAGAGGATTATGAGAGGTCGATAGACTGCCACCATTGTTTATCTTTGTATTTGGATCAATGGGACGTATCCGAGTGAACCGAGATTCCAGCATAGATTTTGGCCATGGGGCTAATTACATGTATCGTCCATGGTTTCATTTCACGCTGAACACATCTCATATTTTCTTGAAAGAGAACACTAAATGCTGTTGCTTTCTATGAGAACCTTTGTTGTCTTGGCTTTGTTTAGTCAGGGCTTCACTGTCCTAAAATACAAAACTATTCCAGCTGGAAACCCCGGCACTAAGTGGTTAAAACACATGAAGACCACTCAACAATTGTCTCCAAGTGGTCTGGCTGGCTGTTTCAACCCCTTTTTAGAATGAAATATAGAGGAGTAAAAAAGTTGACAGACTATTGAAATGCCAAGCTAAATGGTACTGCTAGCTCGTCAGTGAAAAAGTTAACGACAAACAATGGATTTATCTGGTAGGTCTGCTGCCACCTAGCGTCCCAAGAAAGTCTCCCTTTACATTTGATGAGATTGAAGTGGAGGTCAGACTATAAAATGAATCCGTTGTAAGAGTTTAGAAAACACATATTTTTAATTCTTACCTATTTGTTATATTTACAAATGCATTGTCTTGTTTTAATGGGAGACTTATGAGGAAACTAGGTGGCAGCAGACATACCAGGTAAATCCATTGTTCTTGGATGTGCGCATGCTCAGAACTACGCAAACAATAGAAATTTACCTGGTAAGTCTGATGCCACCTGGCGTTCCAAAGTCTCCCATTTTTGTTTCTTTTATGAGGGTTCCTCATGGCGAGGCCATTATGACCACTCATGGTCTGGGCCACAAAAGTGGGGATGAGAAATACTAACATTTAGATAAAATCACAAAATAGCTATAGGCAAGTGACATTTTAAACTGTTTGTCCAAACTTTGGGAGCTGGGGGATGGTCATGGGTTGTGGGAGGGGAGTAGGGGAGAAAGGGAGGGGGCAGAAGGTCAACATTTTTTCTGCAAAATTTTGGTTAAGGAAACTGACTCAAGCTGAGCTAGGTGCCACTTTAATTGGGGGGTTCTCGGTAACCGGCAACATGTTCTTTATTGCATGTATGGTTAAGTGTACACGTCGCACGCAGCAGTGTGACCATGAGTCAGATTACCAGGGATGATTCATTCATACATCAGGGATGTAAACCGGACCAATCTGGACTGATCTGGACGGGGCTCCCGGGTCATTTCTTGCACTTTGCCGAGAGACAACTTCTTTATGAAATGTCGAGGACAAAGTTGCAGCTCAATTTTTATCAATATTCATCACTACTTTGTAATACCGGCAGTATGTCCTACTTTTTGGCAGGTGACTTTTAAGGGTACATGTACTTCTTATCTAAAACATATTTGTAAAACTTTCAGAAGAAAGGGAGCTAGTGGACGATAACTTGTATGAATTATTTACCTTGTATAACAGAGCAAAGTGCTATTAAAGAAAACATAGCAGTTGCTACTCGGCAGTCGATTTTATGAAGCGCTAAGATCAATCTTAAGATGAGTAAATGTTAAATGAATCGATCTTAATTGCTAAGGAAAGTGTGATGTCACAATACAAATCACTATGCATCTTAAAGTTAGGATGATTCCTAAGTTAGGAAGAGTTTGGTGAGGTCATAATTTACTACTCAGCATTTGCAGTCGGTGCGCACAAAAAACATGTTTAGTCTGAATATTTTCTGTGCAAAATTACTGGACAAAGTGGTTCCCTAGATGGCTTCCTTTTTAGTGCCATAGAAAATGCAAAAACACTGTACAAACTTGGGTGTGTTCGGCTACATGTACATGTATTTCCTTGTTTTTTTAATTATTATACACAGGAATTACGGCCGAATTTTCAGCGAATCAGCTGATTTCCACTGTTTTATTATTTGTTTACTTTTTAGATTTTAAGATCAAATTCACAAAAAAATCATAACATACATGTAAAACTATTTGAAATGCTCCAGATTGTACAGTAGAGCTTTTCAAACCAAAAATATACATCCAGGCCTGAGAATACATGTACTTTATGGAGGCAATTGCCTTCGTTGCCCCTGGTCATTGCCTTGGTGCCCTTTCAATGTTCCAATAGTAATTTACAATTTCCTCTTCCATGTGGAGGTGCCCTTTATCAAGAAGAAAATGCCTTGGTGCCCTTGCCTGTTTAAGAACGAAGCAATCAGGCCTGAACATCAAAATAAAAACATTTTTGAGGACCTGGTTTCAATTCTGCATGCTTCGGCACTTTTTTGGCCAGAATGCCCCATGGTTTTGAAAAGTCCTGGGGAGAACCCTGTCCTGTATCGTACATTATCCCCCAGTCTATGGTATTAACTCAACACCCAAATATTGGAAGACTGTAAGGTTGTTCCATAGGCCTTCGTGTATGGCCAGCCTTTGAGACAAAACTGTTATCTTTGACCAGTTGCCGTCATTTTCTTGTGTTATTGTTCTCAGGATGGGTCGGTGATGGACAATGGGTTCGATTCCCTGTCGCTGATAGACGCTGTCATGCCGGATGTCATCTCGTCACGAAAGAGTGAACTGACGAGGCAAGCGGCCGCCAACACAAATAACACCAGTAAAGTGGACGGTGCAAATGCAAATGGAGACGACGTAGCGCTCAACTCATTACAAGGTACGTAGGTCAGAGGTCAAAGTACCCTGGGACTGTGGTTAACCGACTGGCCCAGTTGTAGATCCTCGCAGACAGTCCACGGTGGTATTTCATCAGCCATTTTGAGAATACTACAGGATATGATGAATGTGGGTGGTGTCATTGTTGGCTGTAGACTTGATTTGTTGCATTGTTTACAGAATTCTGTGCATGTGTTTGCTATGACAAACAGGTGAAAACTTGATCTGTCTACTGCTTCTTAGTATCTGAAAAAGTTGTGCATTGGTGTCCATGGCTTGAGATGTACAAGATCATTTGAAAAGGGCCATGCTAGAGGTCCAGTGTTGGCATTCTACTAAGGACTAGTCTCCACTTTGCTCAGTCATGCATCGAGGGTTAAAAGGGGGAGGGGGCTGGGGTTGGCCTTACTAGATTGCATCTCCACCATGCAAAGTTTTGACTCCTACTTAACTAGCACTTGGCCCGTAGACCGCTGTTGAGGGAAAAGGCTGTACTTGTGAAGGTAAGCAGCCCACGGTGCAACCACCCTAGACATGTGGCCCTGGATAACAGCAAGTCAAGACATACACCCATTAAGTCTAGACAAGACACTACTGTACACATCTTACATTCCCCCTCAAGTGACTCGGTTAGTTAAATTATCTAATTAGCTTGTTTCTCTGTCACAGCGTCAGGTATTTGGGTTGAGGTTTTGCACATGACTGCCGAGTGCCTGAACACCTGTTGGTCTTTTGTAGACCCCAGATACTGAGTCAATGACTTTTTGGTCAATGTTGGGATTGGATCTCTGTATACTTTGATGATACTGTCCATCGCAGGTGCAAAGAAGTTGTAGCTTGTTTCTGTATTAACCCTCCTGCTGTTTGATCATTCATTATGCCTACCTGCAATATAATAGCTTTGGGGACAAGGACCTGCCAGTCAGTTTTCTTTTGTTCACCCCAAAATTGAATTAAAATTTGACCAGTCAGC
This sequence comes from Marthasterias glacialis, assembly GCA_911728455.2. NCBI lineage: Eukaryota > Metazoa > Echinodermata > Asteroidea > Forcipulatida > Asteriidae > Marthasterias > Marthasterias glacialis. The sequence continues at coordinate 9,837,952 of OU452233.1, read as the reverse complement.
TGTCCTTGTGGTTCATTGCTTGATAAATGTCAAGTGTGTGAGCTTTCACAATGCACATGATGCATCTCATCAATGGGAAAACAACTACTATACACATCTTACATTCCCCTCAGACTCGGTTAGTTATGTTAAGCTACCTAATTAGCTTGTTTCTCTGTCACTCACAGCGTCAGGTACTTGGGTTGGGGTCTTGCACATGACTGCCGAGTGTCTGAACACCTGTGTGTCTTTTGTAGACCCCAGATACGGAGTCAATGACTTTTGAGTCAATGTTGTGCCATTTTGATTGGATCTCTGTATACTTTGATGATACTGTTGATCGCAGGTGCAAAGAAGTTGTAGCTTGTTTCTGTATTAACCCTCCTGCTGTTTGAGCATTCATTATCATCCACTGTGGTTTTGAATAATAGATAAACTAAGCCTAGTTGCAATATGATATCATGTGGTGAATGCATCCTCACAGTATACCTAATGTATGTACACACACAAAATTGTGTAAACACTGCAATTGGGAATCTCCTATTGTCCCTCTCGTGTTTGTACTTTAACTATTTGGCAACAGCTCCCGTTGGTTTTGTACACACTTTCCAACTGGGGACTGGGGACCTTCAACCAACCGGGAACCCTATTGTCCCTTTTGTTATAGGTCCCTGGTTTAAATGTGTATACCTACCCACATTCACACATGTTTGTTGACCTGGTAAATCAAGGAATTCTCTTTGTTCTCCCATTGTTTTGAATTTGTAAATTTTTGTGTGCAACGTCCCCATTGGTTTTGTACATGGAAGCGAAGTGAGGACGCCCTCGCTCTGTCAAAATACCCGGATCCATTTTGTCAATGTCCTCAGTTTCAGTGGGTAGACACTCCCACACATTTGTATTTCTGTGGAGATTTCTTTTGTTTGTTTGTTTGTCCCTGTACTTAACATTCTCCCGTTGACTTTGCACACAAAATTCCTTGCCGAACACACATAGTACCTCTCTTTCCCCCGTGGATATCTTTTGCTCCTATTTTCTTCGGACTACAAGGTAGGGATATAAAGGGACACACTCCAGTGCACAGCTGTGCCACCATTCACAACCGGTGTAGTTGAATGGTTTCAAATGGTCGGACAACTCAAGAATGTGCAGAGTGACATAGCCAAGACCTGCTGGGTCCAATTTCACAGAGCTGCTTAAACACAAAAAGTACATGTAGCTTAGCACAACAAAATCATGCTTACCAGAATTAGGTTACCAGCCACCATACCATGTTACATGTACAATCTGTGACTGGTGTACTGCTTTTTTGCTTAGCAGAAAATAGACCGATTGCGCGACCCCTGTCACGTGACCTCTTGTTGGTCGAGACTTTTCTTTCTCGAAATCTGTGAAAAATATTCCAGAGTTTGTACCAGAGACCTTCGAATGGCTGAATAAAGCCAGTAAGGACAGTTCCAGCAAGTCTTGAAAATTGTACAAGTAACGTTTAAATGTGCACGATGTGGACTAGTGCACGAAGGAACATTTAGGCCAGAGGACTGCGATCACACACTTTTCAACACAAGAATTTCAAAGTTTTGAAGCTGAAATCATCCAATAAAATTGCTTTCCAAAACTGTGTGCTTCCTTTGCCTATTTGAAATTTCGCAAGGCTAGGTATAAATGCTCATTTTTCCATCGTTCTTTACCCTTTTTTTTTACAGTGATTTAGGCCTACATTACAAACAAAATAACAGGCGGGTGGCTACATAGTCGTCTGGCGCCGGTCATGCAAAACTCAAAATAAACCTCTTTTGTAGTAGAATACTGGTAGTTTATGAAACAGTAATGTGATAAAAATCAATGTAAGAACATACTACTTTAATCAAATGGCCTAGTAACTGTGTTATTATTACCAAAAGCCGTTTTTTTGGTGTGACTCTGTCAGTTAGGGCATGTATTTGCAGGTAATTTACCATCAGCTCAGATTACCATGATGCGCAATCCGTCTATTGTTCCCTGCTGTTTTCTGCTTAAACAGCTGTATGAAATTGGGCCCTGGATGTCCATGACCGAGAACAAGACAGAAGCTGAAATTAAGACCAGGATTAAGATCAAGATGAAACTGGCCCCCCTCCCTCCCACCTTCAACACTGATGACAGCACATGTAGTAACTTACATGTAAAACTCTTTGTTACCTTGGGGTTGATGACGCATGGTACCATGCCTTGACCTGAATTTTAAACTATTAACATTTAGGATGGATCCCCTTTCCTCTCTGGTAGAGTGATTCAGCCATTGGTTGTCCTTTTCGCAGCCTCTGAATTTCTGTCATGTCAACACTGACAGTTCTCATTAACGCTCATAAAAGCAGATGTAATTGCCATTGTTTAAGATTAATCTTGACAACTGGAATTGTGCTGAGACAATAGACAGTAAGCTTCCATCTTAAACAGTCATAAAAGTTTGACAACAACTTCAGGCAAAAGAGCTATTTTGCGAGTAATGACACAGAAGTTCTGTGACATGCCAGAGTGTCATTGCTCAGTAATGTTAGTGTCTAGGAGTAGATAATCTAGGGTCAGAAGTCTGTTTCGAACTACTCAAGGTATGTTAGATCATTTTCAATGTGAATGGTAATTTACAGGGATTGATCTTGGGGTGACGTAATAATCCCAAATCAGCACATTTGCCTGTGACACATTAGTGTGCCGCTATTAGTAGCACGAACATCAGGCATGATTGGGCAATAATGTGTCACATTGTCTGGCAAAACAGGAAGTCTAAATGTTTCCATCCCAACTTATTAAGGAGCACATAAACCAGCTTGCTTGGGACCTTGCTTGGGACAATTTGGAGAAAAAAACAACCCTCTGCTCCCTGCTTATCTTGATCAGTTGCTTACTCTTTTATTCCGCATGATGAAAGAACAAAGCTATTATGCCTGACAGTGTTTCAGCCAGAGTCGTCGTAAAAAAATACTATATTTATTAACTTTGACAATAACTTGAGGTGCACTGAGGAGCTGAAGGTGGACACTGGCCAAAGCTCTTTGATCAATTTGGTCTAGTACCCAGCCTCTCAAAGTCTGCTGTGTGTCTACTTTGTTTGTTTACCGTATAGTACATGTGCATGGGCCCTTTTCGAAACCACAGCTTTGGCTTTGGCTTTGGCTCTGGCTCTGGCTCTGGCTTAGTCTCTGTTAGTTATTTTGAAAGTGTGCACTCTCGGTATGGGGTTCAAAAAGGTGGAAGGAGCCCAAGCCGGTGCTGACGCTGAAGCCGTAGTTTAAAAAAGGGCCATTGTGTACGTTCAGGCGTGCAACTTTTCAGCTGATCGGCTGATTTCCACCTTCTTGGTTTCTCAGCTGTCCCTCTGAAAATTGAAAAACACAGCATAAAGTCTTGTTGAGCCTGGCACTTTCCTCGTTTTTCCTCGTTCAATTGCGTGCATGTTATAGTATAGGTCTTGTGAACACTAAATTGCACCTGAGAAGTAGCCAGAAAAGTTGGGGTTTACCCCAAGTGTTTTCAGTTAACAGAGGGTTCCCACTGGGGGCGAGTCATATATTTCATCTGGTACTGCTACATGTACATGTGAACATGTTACCTTACATTGTACCTCAAGCAAAGATTGTGCCGATTGTGAATAAAGTAAATTAAACTAAAGGTGGAGAAAAAGCAATTCTGAGTAGTAAATAATTTTTTATTTCATGCAGTATTTTGATATTACCTCATGTAAACTGTGCGATTACAGAAACTTCAAGGCTTAAAGACAAAGTGCAAGATAAGTAATATAAAAAAACCAACAACAGTTGGTTAGTTTCAATCTGAAATCGCACTACGTGTGAAGTACCAATCTTCCAGTGAAATAGTTCCATCAGAAATAATGTCAAAGTCTAGAAAATAGCATTTGAGGACCCTGAAAGTTATTGTTTGTTCATTCACCATTGCTTATTTTGATTGCCGCAATAGATATAAGCCATATAAAAATGTGCACAAAATCCCTGGACCAGCTCTTTTCATTAAGACATGGCCACCATGTTTTGTGAAATTTTCAAAGGTTGGTTAACTAGAGGATGAGAATGAATTTACTGTGCCAAAATCCAATGATCTGTAAAACCAGACTGACCTGCATTGTATTACGTCTTTTTAAAATTTGAATTGAATGTATATTTTTGTAGCCAATCATATGGAGTCGATGGAGCTTGACGGCGGTGTAGAAATCCCTGCCACCAAGGCAACCGTTCTCAGGGGTCATGAGTCAGAAGTCTTCATCTGTGCCTGGAATCCATGCAACGACCTTTTAGCGTCAGGGTGAGTTAGTGGTCATGTCAACCCCCCCCCCCCCCCCCCCCCCCGTCAAATGCCCCTGGATTTTAAAATATTCTGCATATTAAATCCATAAACGACCTTTTAGCTTTAGGGTGAGTGAGTGGTCACATCACCCTCCTTTTTTGTCTGGATTTGATGGGTTCAGTACTGCACAGTGAAACCAACCGCGCTTAGCATGGGTCCAGGCATACCATTCTTATCAGAGTCTTAAGGTTTTGCCTGAGATTGATGGGTTGAGTGGGACATACCCAGAAACAAAAGTGCTTGGCCCACAGAACAGATTTCATCAAATCTGTCAAGGCATCAAGTTTTTATCAAGAATTACATGTACTATGCTGGTTGTGGATGTTGTCCAAATGCCTTATGACCCAAAGTTTCACCCTCTTGACACTGTGTTTTAAGCATCGGGCTGCGTCAGCATGTCACTTTGTGTCACGGTCTGTCATTTCAACCCATTCTCTACAATTCACCTCCAAATTACTCTAAGCCAGATTGGTTCAAACAGTTGTACTTCAAAAGTGCACACAGAAATTTTAACCTTGAGAGTTTTATTTGGAATCTTTTTTCCCCCTTTCTATGGGGAGGAAAAAAAATTATCCAAGATTTTTTCTTCTTCTCCTAGTCATCAATAGCAACACTGTCACTCAAATTTAAAGAGGGGGTGTATGTCACATTGCTTCAATTGTTTGGAAACCTGTTGCACCGCTATTATTAGTGCATTGGTTTTTCTCTGAATTAATACTCAATTTAACATCCACCTGTGATAAATGTTTTGTTGTGTCAGTGATGTTGGGATTAGTGGAAAAAAGTTTGAACAACCTGTGGGCCTATGAGGTTTGATTAATTACATGGTGTTCATCCTGGCAGGCATTTTCGTTAGATTCAAAGTTTTTACATGAACCAGGTGTTTCTAAATCAAGGAGAAAAACGGTATCTAATAAATCTCACTTGTATGGTGACTTTGGGATTAAAAAGGATTACCCTGCAATCTCCCACATGGTGTATTGCAGTACATATCCAACACTCATCCTCCAGTTCTGACACGTAGAGTGGAACCATAACCGATAAATCTCACGTAGTGACTTTGGGATTACTCCCTTCGATTTCCCACATGGTGTACTGCAGGGATTAAAAAGGATTACTCTGCAATCTCCCACGTGGCGTACTGCTGTACAAATCCAACACTCATCCTCCAGTTCTGAAACGTAGAGTGGAACCATAACCAATAAATCTCACGTACGTTTTCCACTGACTGTGCAAAGCCATCCCCACCCCCTCATGGACTGGTTTCCTCTTGCCCTACAAGATGTCTTCACGCTCATTAGTTATTTCCTTCATGCCTCTTGAATTAAGTCCCATAGATTATGTGAACAGATTCTTCCTTAGGGTGTCCCTGACCCATCAGAAATGTCTTGCCCCTTTCATGAAGGAATTGCTGGCCCTCAGTTAAACTGCATCTCCAGGCCTGTATGCTTCGTGCTTGAAAGGGCAAGGGCACCAAGGCATTTTCTCCTTGGTAAAGGGCACCTCTATGAGGAAATTGTAAAATCCTATTGCAACATTTCAAGGGCACCAAGGCAATGACCGGGGGGAAAAGAAGGCAATTGCCTCCATTGTCCCTGTGAAGAATCAGGCCTGCATTTTACCTCCGGTTATCGGCCAGCCTACATGTACCTAAAATCCTTTAAATGAAAATTCAAATTTATGCCATTTTGATATCGGAGACTTTCCCTCCATAAGGTGTAGAATTAAACTGATAAGATCTGTGATGAACATTTTACAGTGTCTTGCATGTCTTGTTGGCTGTGAAGTACAGTAAATTGTGAGCCCCCCCAAAGGACGGATGTTTTTATACTTCGACAGGATGTACTCCTCCAGATTTAGTCGATACGTGAAGAACGACACTTTCAGTTTGAATTTAGAAGATTAATTTCCAATTTATATCTGGACTCGAGAAACGTGCTTTCACTGTGAATTTCAAAAATGTATATCTTCATTAGAAAAAGCTAACTTTGCTAAAACAGAAATGAAATTGAAAAAACAGTTTAGTTTGGCTACAAATTCTAAAGGAAACAGTTGGATAAGCCCAACTCTTATTTGGTATGATTCAAGTTGCCAAATTTAATTTTTTATTTAATTTGTTTGCAGTTCTGGTGATTCGACAGCGAGAATATGGAACCTTAGCGAGAATAATAGTAGCCCTCATCAATTAGTACTACGACATTGTATTCGGGAAGGTGGTCAAGACGTTCCTAGCAACAAAGATGTTACCTCGTTAGATTGGAACGTGAGTCTTGTTCTCGTTTATAATACAAACAGTCATGAGTGCTTGTTTTGTGTATGACATCAGCCTGGTACTTCGTTCCTGTACGGGCAAGGCAGTTTTTTTTCCTTTTTCCTGTAAAGGGCACCTCATGAGGGAAATTACAAATTCTACTGGAACAATTCCAGGGGCACCAAAACAATGACCAAGGGCATTGAGGCAGTTGCCTCAGTGAAGTATCAGGCCTGGATACATGTACTTAAGTCTGAATCTCATCAAACCGACTCAAGTCACGATTTTGAAGGATTGTTCATACACAGGTTTGTTTACCCCCCCCCCCCCCCCCCACTGTCCTGTCTGACCGTTCAATATCATCCACTGTGGTTTTGAACAATGGATAAACTATGCCAGCCTGCAATGTGGTGTCAGCGAGTTGACCAACCATTTGAAACCATTTAACTGCACAGGTTGTGTATAGTGGCACTACTTTGTATGTGTGCCGTGTATTCACAACATTATATCGTAGTGTAGGCTGGTATACTCCATATCATTCAAAACCAGAGTAGATGGTATTGAATGGTCAGACAGTAGGAGGGTTAAAAATCATCATTCTTTGTGAAATTGTTCCCTGGTTCTTTTCAGAATCACCCCCAACTTAATAGTGAGATGACTTACATGGTGTGTTGCCACAAACCTAACCCTCAAGCCATTTCTACATTGGCCCTTGATAACACGAAGAGTGCCCTCACCTTCATTAATTACCTGTTGTGTTTTCCCAGTGTGATGGTACCCTGTTAGCAACCGGCTCCTACGACGGCTACGCTAGAATATGGTCGACAGACGGCCGGTTAGTCAGTACATTAGGCCAACACAAAGGCCCCATCTTTGCACTGAAATGGAATAAGAAGGGTAACTACATACTCAGTGCTGGGGTCGACAAGACGACAATCATCTGGGATGCCCAATCAGGAGAGTGTAAACAACAATTCCCCTTCCATTCAGGTGGGTGTTTAGAATAAGCCAGGCGCCATCTTGGGGTGTCATTGCACCAGAGTCAATGGTATCCAAAGTGAGGCCTGGGTCCTTTTTTTCAGGGAGGGGGCATTTTAGACTTTTATCTGAATTCATAACAGTGAATGTCTGCATGTTGAAAAAAGTGGCTGTTTTTTATTATTATTTTATTATTATATATTTTTTTAGATATAGAAATCCTGCTTTTCAATTCACTTCTCTAGTGCTGAATTTAGTGTTCTAAAAAGCTCATGGACACGTAACTCTAGGGGTTATCAGAAGCTGCAAATGCCATCATTTCAACGTACATGTACCTCCTAACATTTAGATCCCCGTTTCAGACCTTTTTTCGTCAGCAATGACTCTCACCCATGTTTCTTAAATAAGTCAATGGAAACCTCTCAAGAGCTAGAATGCAGACCAAAGCACCTCTTGAGACCAAGGGGCAGACGTGAATGTCCTAAATATCCTATCCTGCAACTTGATTGATAATGATGTTTTAAGGTTGTGGTCGAGTTAGCAGCTTCAGCAGTGGCCATGGCCAGATTACTGAAGAGACCTGTTCTTCAATGTTGTCTCTGCAGCCAGTGACCATGGCCAGATTACTGGAAAGGCCTTTCCTTCAATGATGTCTCTGCAGCCAGTGGCCATAGCCGTAGCCGAACTCGCTTGATTTGGACACGACTTTACAATGAGATTAACTCCTTGATTTTGGATTTTCTGCACATGTGTGAACATAATCGGTTTTGTTTGTCATTTGTTACTGTACAAAATCGAGGCCATAAATGGCTTTGCCGTCCATTTTAATGTTCGTGAGCAGCCATAAATGGACTTAACGGAATGAAAGAGTTAAGTGTCTTTCACATAATATTGCTGTTAAAAACAACAAATTTTGCAGTTCATCAAAAACTTTCAGGTATTTTTGCTAGGAAACTTCCTGAATCCATCAGAATCCAACAGCATTTTGGTAACCCAACGTGTACCCAAACGTATAGACTCTTGATACACTGAGAATGCTAGCTTCATGCCAAGCATAGTTGGTTTGGCTCTACAGTCCATCAGAACTTTCAAAACATGTCGTTGGGACGTGATAGATATGGCTTGCTCTCAAGACTTTAATTGCTCACAGCATACGGCTTTATCCAAGCCTATCCATCTGAAAGTGTTTGATCCAAACCGTGAAACTGATGACCTGCGCCTTCCCCTTGTTAGTATTGAGTGAGAAGAAATCTTCTTTCCTGTTTTTGGGGAGTCCAGCCGACAGTACTTTCTCATTAAGGGAGGGGAGATTCTCAAGGGATATGGGGACAAGCCCAAATATTGATATGTGTATCCATCTGGCAGGGCCGGTGTTGATCTTAAAGAGAGACAAGATGGTTGCGATGCTCTCTTAAGTCTAAATTTAAGAAGTTAGTTGCTCCCTCCCCTTGCTTCCCCCATATCCCCTCCCCGACATCCCCTCCCCGACATCCCCTCCCCCACATCCCCTCCCCCACATCCCCTCCCCCACATCCCCTCCCCCACATCCCCTCCCCCACATCCCCTCCCCCACCCCACATCCCCTCCCCCCCAAAAAAAAAAAACACTGTAAACCAAACCTCTTCATACTACCATTAATTGTTTTAAGTCCTGAGCACAATTCTGCTAAGCATAGACAAATCTTGCTCAGCATAAATGGGTTACCAGCCAAAATGCCCTTAATGTACATATTGGAGACTGGTTCCCTGCTAGTTGTTTTGCTTAGCTGGGCTCAATATCTGCAAAAAAGTTTGCAGTTTAGACTGAAAGGAATATCTTCATTGACGTCCAACCTTAAACACAGCAGTATGAAATTCAAAATTGCAAAATCCTACAGGTGTCAAGGAGGTAGACTTATCAACCATGTTCAGAGAGTTCTTCATCTATGTTGACTCTTTGTTATTTTAGATCTCCGTGCTGGGAATGGTTGCACTTAGTTTGGAGTGAGTATCCAAAATACGTGCTTAAAAAAAATGTGGATAGCTCGGTAAATGTCAGCCGTCAATGTGCGAGTAATAAACACTGCTATTTACAAGTCTGCACACTGACATTTCGGGATTGAACTGTTGTGGAGTGCCTAGGCTAGTCTTGAGTCGTCGTTGATTGATTCCATTTGGCCTGAAGGGGGTGATTTGGGGGGGGGGGGGGTCTTTCATAGTCAATCATGGTCTGTTACACTTCCGCCTGAGACTGTGAAGGTATACATCCTACATTGTACGTCAGACGTCTCTGACTTCACACACCCTCAGGCAAAGGTAGTGGAGTTTGTCAATGTAAACAGGCATTTTGTCCGACTCACTGTTTTGTAAACAAATATATAAAATATGTAAATATATATACCAACTTAAAAATCTTTCACATTTGAAATGATAGGATTCATTCAGTGTCACATTGCTTTTTTTAAAGATTTTTTTTAATCAGTAATAACAAATTACGATGTTGGTAGTTTAGTTGATTGTCGTCAACCTTTTCCATGCTGCTGTCAACTAGTCAACCCTTAACGGGGTCTGCCCTTGACTTTTTCAGTGACTAACCAGCGGACTTGTCTTTTCACAAGTCCTCCAGCTTTTTCGCTGGTCCATTTCTTGCTGTTTTTTCTTTCTTCAACAGTCGTTTGTATGAGACTTGAATTTGAAACCATACGAACAACCAGTGCATGCAGTGGATTTCATGTCGCAGTGGATCATCGGGTAGGAAATGAACTAGTCAGCCGGACCATGTGGACAGAATGTTGACCTTAGAAGATTGAACTGTCATTTGGTCAGCTGACAACTGTTACGGGAGAAACGCTGTTACAATTGCACACACTTGTTGGGCTACACATATACATGTAGCTTGTCTAAAGCAAAGTGCATTAAGCAGGGTTCTGGGTGCAATCAATACAAGATTGCTATCGTTAGTCAGACACCTTGTTTTTCTGCCAGTCAGATCAGAGAAATCAAACTGAGGCTTGAAGGAAAGATAGTCAGGTCCCTCTGTATGGAAGGAAAACTGATACAATCATTTTCATTGTGTAATCAGGGAATCAGACTAAAGTGGCCAGAGGGGGATACAATACTTAATACAGGTGTACCACACCTGTAATACAAGACAGGTGGTTAACAGGTGCAGACATCGACTTTGACTTTGACATCCACCCCCTCCCTCCTTCAACATCTTTGTGGATGAGGGAGTGGCAGTCAGACATACAAATGTCTGGATATCTGACAGTGAGATCCAAGTGACTGAGACATGTGAATCTAGAGGGCTTACTTCTCAGTTTAAAGAGGGGATCCAGATTGGAATAATATGTACAATAAATTAAGTACCCTCCGGTGGCAATACCGAGTACCAGTGTCAATACAAGCATGCATGTATGTATACTGTACATTATTATGTCATGTACACTGCATAGACGGCTTACCACCTAAGTGTAGTCTGTCGTGTGTTTGGATTAAGATCGGTAAGATGCATGTTTTACTGTGTTTTGCAATCATTCAATTAAATCATGCAGTAATCAGGATTTTGCATTTGAATTGAGTGCCGGTCGAAGTGACTTCATTTTTCTTTCGTGCAGGTACCTTCGAAATAAAAGAAAACTTGAAGATCTCAATTTCACCAACAAACCATGATGTACATACAGCATTTCATTAGTGCTGAGACATGGCTTGGAGTTGATCAACTTCACCCCTGGGCAATTGGCCTGTGGGCCTAGGTGTCTCTTGCACTTACATCTGGTGAACCTCCCCTAACAGTGGGCTTTACTTGGGGAACATTTTTCATGCCTCTTCCATAGACGAAACTCAAGGCCTGCATACCTTTTAGTTAAAAATTCTTGTGAATGCACAGTTGAAGAAAAATAACGATAATAATAGTAACATGTATTTATTATGTGCTTTTACAAGCCTAGTAAGACTATATTACACTATTGTAAACTCCGTTTAATGGGCTCATTCCTAAAAAACATCTCAACTCCTTAGGAGTATGCAGCACCGACAGCCAAATGTAAGCACAGGTTGCTAATCATTCACATCAACAATTTCTACCCTTGCAGGTACCCATTTACTCCTGGGTTATGAGAAGCAATTATAGTCAACTGTCCTCGAGGACACAAGTGTCATGACCGGGATTCGAACCCGGGCCCATTATCATAAGCCCTGTTTAAGCAGAAAATATTGCTGAACAATTTCCTGCAAAGCAAAAATGAGCAGGCTACCAGTCACAGATGGTACGTGTGACATGGGGGTTTCAGCCGGTAACTTTATCCACAGTAAGCAAAAAAATTGTGCTGAGGTATCTTTTGTGCCTAGAAGCAACTCCATAATATTGGGCCCTGAACTTGAGTTTGATGCGATAGACCACTCGCCCCAAAACACGCAGAAGTGTGTGTCACAGCGCAGTTCACTGACAGCAACTTATTTTATTTTTTTAATCGGGTACAACGTTTATTACAAACACCCAGTGTATCACGCTTGATCAAGATTGTTAAGCATGGGTGTGTGGTTCGTATGGACGATGATGCATGAAGATGAATCGGCGAAGGAAACTTACAAAGCTGGGCGTGTCAAAGTCAGTCAGAGTCCAAGGTTATGACATCGCTGGAGGAATTTGATGGATAGATCAAGGAACATGGACCCGGTGTACCAATAAGAGGCCAAGGTTGAGAGAGATTTCAAACCATGTCCTGGTGCTGTGACTTGATAGATTGATCGAGGTAGCAAGACTTAGTGTATCTATTCCATCAATGTCTGAATCCATCCAGTTCAAAGTTGGTTGCATTGAGGGCCCTGGGGACCCCCATGTTCTTGGGGCCCTAGAATTCTTAATTGCCACAGATGCCAGCACCTGTATTTTCCTTGTGTTTGCCTTGGTCCCCTTTAAAATAGTTTCCATAGATTTGAGATTTTTGTTGGATTTCTATAATTTAAGAGTAGGATTTCTCATTAAGAATGAAATAAATACCAGTGTTCTGACCATAATGTAATAATAATAATAATAATAATCAGGGATGAGATTTCTTTGGATTTTTCTGGACTTCCGGATTTTACAATATTGTTGTTATGGAATTTTGTTACTACAATTTTGTTTTGTTTACTACACCAATGTGCTTTGCCCAATCTACATTTTTAAGCACAGAATGCTGCCATTGATACGGGTTATGGCGTGGTTGGTAGCCACCGAACCCTCAACCAGTGTTTGGTGGATTTATCATTTTCATCCACTCTCATCCCTGAGGAATAATACCGATGTGAATTTGTAATTTGCACTTCTTCAGAAAACTGATCAAGGCACATACACACAAAAAACACACACTGTGAACTACATGCATTTGAGTAGATGACACTTAAGTTTGGTTTGAAACCTGGCAATGGAGGTTGTTTGTCCTAGTGTAGTGGGGAGTATGTTCCTGATGCATGGGGTAGCCTTGGCAAAAGCGTGGTCTCCATAGCGAATTGCTGTCGTTCGGGGTTCTACCAGTCGACATTAGACCATGTGTATTGCTGGAGTCCAAGGTTGGCTGAATTCAGTGTTTAGCCATCCTACTCTTGGTATTTACATCTTCCGGAGAAGGAAGCATTCCCAACCATTTGAAACCATTCAACTGCGTGGATTGTGTGCGGTGGCACAACTGAGCACAGAACTAACTGGGTACATATGTGTGTACTGTGTAGATGCGTTCACCACATGATATCATATTGCAGCCTGACAGTTTATCGATCATTCAAAACCACTGTGCATAGTTATTGAATGGTCAAACAGTAGGAGGGTTGGCTGTGCACTGTATGCATTCGCCGCATGATATCATATTGCAGGCTGATATAGTTTTATCCATCGTTCAAAACCACAGTGGATGGTACTAAATTATCAGACAGTAGAAGTGTTGACTGAATTCTGTATCCATTCACCACATGATATCATATTGCTGAGTGGTATAGAGTATCTATCATTTAAAGCCCACAGTGGATGATATTGAATGATCAGACCGTAGGAAGGTTAATTATTGAATTTGATGGACTTGTTTTGTCCTTAAAAATCATAAATCACACTACCCCTTTAAACCTCTACATCTAGAAGCGTGCAAAGGTTTCAGACGAGCTTCCCACCCTGTCCTTCCATTGGAGCTTATCGCCAAGATCTAAACCTATCAGGACAAACACGGCCCTGTTTGTGATTGGCCGGTAATATAATTGACCACACCTGTCCAAATCATACTGGAGATCGAGTGCGATATGAATCAAGACATTGATGTTATATTTGGGTTAATACCCCTCTTCCCCTGTCTGTTATACTTTGGACTCTTATCCAAGTCTATCAATTAGGATGGAAACTTCACTGATTTATCCAGTTTCGTTTTTATTCAATTAGAATCCCAGCTGTCCAGATTACCTCTATTTCAAGACTTAGACCATAGTGTGAGCTGGCTGGAGAGTCTGGGTCAGGCCTGATACTTCACAGAGTCAACGGAGGCAATTGCCTCCTTTGCCCCATGGTCTTTGCCTTGGTGCCCTTGAAATGTTCACTATAAATTTACAATTTCCTCAAATAGTTGCCTTTTCCTCATATAGTTGCCTTTTATACAGTTGTACAGGCCTGGTTTTGGGTTTCTTTTGGACCCACCAGTTTTCAATTTGGAAACTTAAGTCATACAGTCGCCGTACATTTTCCAGTTCATGACATCAATTTCCCAAGATGTGAACATTTCCAAGAAGAGACTCAAAATTAATTTGTACTCCACAAAGTTTTTCTATGTAATTTATAGCATTTCTTTGTCAAAGCGCCTTTGAACATATTTTGTATGGATACCAGCATTATATAAAATGTTTTGATTGATTGATTGATCGATTGATTGATTACTTGATTGATTGATACATGTAGCTTGGGACTTGGCATACCAACCTTATCATTCTGGAAGTTTTATGTGACCAAGTGCTGAAGGGTTCTGATGGACACCGCCATTTCATGGGCCCAATTTCAATGAGCTGCATAAGCAGAAAATAATGCTTAACAATTTTCTGCCACGCAAAAATGAGCAGGATACCAGTCTCAGTTGATACATGGGTAATGGTACAAGTTTTGGCTGGTAACCATATTTTATTAAGCATAATTCTGCTGAGCTGGGCTACTTTTTGTGCTTAAGCAGCTATGAAACTGGGCTGTGGTCAGAAACCCAGGGAACTGTCATTTTAAGACGAGTGAGCTCATGTCAAGTTTAAACTTAAAAGGAGGGACTGTTGAAGACATTTTATTTTTTTTGTTTTTATTTTATAGCACCAGCGTTGGACGTTGACTGGTGTTCTAATGTATGTTTTGCTTCGTGTTCAACGGACCAGTGCATCCATGTGTGTAAACTGGGTAACGACAAGCCAATCAAAACATTCCAGGGACACACGGTAAGCAAAAATATCCTTCGATTGAGGGAACACACACTCATACACATAGGCGTACGAGCCAGGGGGACAGTTCCCCTCCCTGCCAAATTTGGGCAAAACTGGGGGGAAAATTTGGGCAAAGCAAGAAGAAGAATGGGAAAGAAGGGACTTTATATTAGAAAGTGGTACTTGTGTTTTTATCTGAGTAAAATTTTGGGCAACACAACCCCTCTGCACCCCCTTTACCAAAGAGACCCCCTATGCCTATTGGGGAACAGATTACAATTGAGGGGTTTCCTCTTAAACTCTTTCAGGGATTAGTCGGTACAAAAAGTAAGCTTCTCGTTTCACTAGTCTGCCAGCTTTTTCATAAGTCAATATTATCAGGAGGATTCCTTTCAACATTGTCGATTGTGTGGACTTTGTCATTTGAAGTAATATGAACAACAGGCCTGAAATTACATGGAGGCCATGGCCTCTGTTGCCCTGGTCTTGGTCTTGGACTTGGTGTCCCTTCAAAAAAACTTTAAGATTCTCCAGTAGAAGTGCCCTTAGCAATATGAAAATGGCCTTGCCCTCTCCAAGATAAAACTCTAGGCCAGAAACAATCAGTGGTTGAACATACATGTACATGTTTGTAGCACTGAGAAGCACTAGCCAGGCAGACAAAACTTACACTGGTCCTCGGGTGTTTGAACTGGCATTTGGCCAGTGGCAGGCCGGAAGTTTTATCTTTTGGAGGAAACGACCATTTTCATTTTGCAAAGGGCACTTCCATTAGGAAAGTCTAAGGGAAACTTTTGAAAGGGCACCAAGGCCAAAACCAGGGCAACAGAGCCTTGTATTGTTCCAAGCCTGCAGTGGACCACCAGGCCTGACCTGGTTATTGCCTTGAGGCCCCTTGAAATGTTCCAATAGAAATTTACAATTTCCTCATAAAGGTGACCTTTATCAAGAACAAATGCCTTGGTGCTCTTGCCCTTTCAAGAACGAAGCAATCAGGCCAGGACCACTTTCCTATTATTCTGTCTCAATTGGGACATTATGTAGAACTACTCTGTCTTGATAAACTCGTCAAATTTTTTCCCAGAATCAAAGTTGTTTAGTAAATTCCAACCATGTTGCATATATCAGATCAATGAACCAGTAAGGAAAAAAAATCATTTCAAGGCACTGGGCCCTGTTACAGGTGAACTTTTAGAAGCTTTCGTTTCGGAACCCTCCTCCCCCACAGTTTTTGACAAGCACAAGAGAACTTCTGAGATAATTTTTATGTTGAGTGTTTTAATTATCGTTCCAATTTGATGATATCCCCCCCCCCACTTGCTCCCCAAAATACCCTCTGGATAGTTTCAAACTGGAAATAAACACCATCATCAGCTGTAGAACGACGGATTAAAATTAAACTAACTGATATATATTTGCTACATATTCTTGGTTCTGTTCCAGTGTCCCATCAAGCTGCTTTGTGTATAATTACAACTTGGCATTAAGCTTTACATCCACACGGAACCATTGGCTCGTTCAACCGCTGCAATATTTTCCTGCCAAACGTCCAAAAAAAGCTCCCTGAAATTGTCAACAACCAAACCCATGTGCCCCTGTTAATTTTTTTCGCGGGTAGCAATTACAGAAAAAAGGGGGCGGTTATATTTGGGTTCCTGTAGTGTGTGGATCACGATAACAATATTATCAGTAATGAATAACCTCCGAGTTTTTAATTCAACCGATGGTAAGACAGGGATGGGTCAATAGAGGGCGCTAGTTAATAAAGTAACAGGGATTTTTTTTTATGTGGGTGACAAACTGATTTGAGATGGAGTCCCAGTTGTATGTGACTAGACTTAGGGCTGAGTCATCAAACAGGGTTACTTAAATTCTAAAAGTACCCAAGTAAATGCTTTATGTCATGTATGTTACACATTTGATGCGATGGTAGTAATGTAATAGAAAAAAACAAATTCAAAATTCAATATTAAAAATTTAGGAAATTTGAATTAAAAAAAGCAAGTTTTTTGTTTTTACAGATTCAAAGGCACACTGTGAGATTTTAAACTAAGGCCACCATTTCCTGCTCTCTACTTTGATGCAAGCCTCAAAATTAACTTGTTCTTTTTTTGCACTTACTTAGCACTTACTCATCCTTGTATTTTCACTTGTGGGTTTCCAAATGTTTAAGTCACTCGACCTGATTTGATCATATGTTGGACATCCCTAACAGACCTGGTATTACAGAGAAGAAACGGAGGCCATGGCCTCTGTTGCCCTGGTCTTGGCCTAGGTGGCCCTTTTAATGTTTCCAATGGAAGTGCCCTTTGTAAAATGAAAAGTGCCTTACCAAAGTGCCCTCTCAAAGATGAAAATCTAGGCCTGCTGTAAACACACATCACTTGACAGGCCTGATGCTTCTCAGAGGCAATGCCTGTGGTAATTGCCTTGATGCCCCTTGAAATGTTCAAGTAGAATTTTACATCTCCCTCATAGAGGTGCCCTTTTTACAACGGGGGAAAAAAGTGTGGATTTTGTTCAGAGAGAGAGAAGTAAGATCCCAGTGAATCACTCAAAGAAGTTAGAGTTAAAGTATTTCTCAACATGTAGAATGTTGAATACATCACACGTTGATTTTGAGGCTGATGTTTGAGTTAAGTCTTCGCTTTTAATGCCATTTCACCAATCAAAAAAGTGCCTTGGTTTTGTCATGGGGCATACATTGTTACCAGCCGTTACATTGGAGGTGAACCCCCTATAATATGCGGGTTAAGAAATTTGACTTGGTCTTTATTATAAGACTTGTGACTGGGATGAAACTGACTTGGGGGTACATTACCCCTGGGGTAGTGCTGATAAGAAACACCTGTTTCAATTAACCTCTGACCTTGGGTTGACCTCCCCCAAGGGCCAAGGTGATTCATTCCGATCAGATTGAGAAAAGGGTTTTTGGATGAGTGTCATTTTTATGACAGCTTATGGCAGCTGTTTAGAGCACCATTTGGTGAACGATGGACTATAAACTCCAAAGACATATTTTCTTCAAATAGTGACAAATCAAACAACTGCAACAGTTATTTTAAAGGCTTAAGTATATGTGTGATTGTTTGCTCTAATTGATTTCATTTGAGCTTTGAGATCATTTGTTAAGGTAGACACCTCAATTTTTGTTTACATTCCTCCATACTCTTGAGGGATCATCCAAAGTTTTCACTATTTTGAAGGTCATACTGAGAGAGTACTTCAGTAGAACTTATCTTTATCAGTGTCAATGTTCGTTAACCTTCCTACTGCTAGACCATTCAAAATTCCAACTCTTACATTTCCCAGTGCTCTTGTACATGTATATGGTATTATCATTTGAAAAGTGTTGATATCAAGCTGTACTACCATTCAAAACTATTCTTAGCACAGAGGGTCCATTGATTCACCACAGCTGATTTGGAACGATCCTCACAAGGCTTTGTATCAGTAGCTACCATTCAAAACCACTTGGGGAATCAACACTGTACACAGTTACATGTATCTCACTACTCAAAACTACAATAGTGAATAGTTTCAAATGGTGCATCAACTTATTCCAAAAAGGTACCAAGAGTAGGAGGGTTAATATAACATTCAAGGTTCATAGTCCTCCCCTCCCCCACCCCCCTAAAAAAAAAAGCACAACCAATTCGAATGCCTGTACATTCATTCAATATTTTAATACATCCAGGTAACTTTTAAACAATTTATTCTTGGAAGGAGTAAATGAAATCTCACTTTTGACAATAATTGTTTAGGACAAAGAACCTTGGCCGTATTTTATGGCGTTGCTCTGAAAAATCTGCGCTGACGTTAGCAGAAAAATCAGCACTCAACAGTGTGTTTCACAGGTTACTACGGAAATTTGACTTGTGCCCATACATAATTCATGTTACTGAGCATTCTTTGCTCACACATATAGCTTAGAAGCTTTTTGCTAACCCTGTCAGTGGAGAATACTGACGATAAGTGCAGAATTTCGCAGCAGAGTCAAATGTTTTTAAAAAGTAAGGCTAATAACTACCAGGCGTGTGATTTCTCAGGATTTTTCCTGAATTTAGGTTTTTCTCAAAATCTCCTTGAGCCCTTAGATTTTCTTGAAAGAAGTAAAGCAGTCACCAAAGGGAGAAAGAAATAATCCACATTGTGGCCACACCTGTGGTTGTGCATACAGGTGATACACAGAGTCTGTATACCACCTGAATTGTAGCATCTGGGAGGGAGGCTCTACGTGTAGGTCTAGAATAAGGGGAAACCCAGGCTCGCTAGCCATTTTTCTGGAACTTTCACAATTTGTCAAATCACATCCCTGAACTACTTTTGCACATTTAGTCTACAAGTATTTCAAGTGTATCAATGAGTTTGCAGAAACTACTTCTTCATTCATAGTTTCTGTCCCTTGTTTTGAATTATGTTTTGTAGAATGAAGTAAACGCCATCAAATGGGACCCAACAGGCACGATGTTAGCATCATGTTCAGATGATATGACGTTAAAGGTAGGTTCAGCGAACTTGTTCTTCCGAATCAATAACACATAAAATACTATAACCCAGGGCACACCGAGGCCCTTTTCAAAACCACATCTTCGGCTTTGACTCCGGCTTAGGCTTAGTCAGTCTTTTTGAAAATGTGTGGTTTTGGTAATGGACTTCAAACGGGTGAACAGAGATGAAGCCAGAGCCGAAGCCGTGGTTTTTTAAAAGAGCCAATAGTTGCTCAGCAGATTTGTTTGCTGATCAGAAATATCCAGGGTACCAATTAGAATTTGTATACAATCATTTGATGTTTGGGGCGGGGGACCTGTTTCTGCTAAGCATAATGTTACTGTGCTAAGCAGGAAAAGTGCTCACATTGGCACTTTAGTATAAGCCTCTTCACCTGTTCCTGGAGTCACAAGTAGCTCTGTCAGTTTTTGTTCTGCCTGGCTGAAGACAACGAGGCGCAACATGGAAGTCGGATTAAATGTCACTGAAATCACGGGAGAGGAAGACTTAACCTTGGTGAAATGTGACGACAGGAATCATCTTGCAGCTGTCAAATTCCTGACTGGGGTGAAACCGGAAGTGCTAAATTTAACCATTGTTAAAGCTATGTTCGGTTGAATGCAGATTGGAGATCTGATGCATGGTTCGTCAAATCTTAGGAAGATCAAACCTTGTGCACATTGCTGTCGTCAATGGATCGCACAAACTTTAAAATGACACCAGGCACATACTGCATATATGGCATACCAATCTTGGTTGGCTGGTAACCTGTATCTGTAATTAGCAAACCTATGTGGTTAGCAGCTTTCTGAAATTGACTGGTGTGCAGCTGTAGAAAATTACATAGCCAAACATCACGAAATGAGAATGAGCGGCCATGAAGATCATTATACCATCGGCTACCAAACTCTACCTTAACTTCAATGCGCTATGCAATATGCAGTTGAAGTCAATGACTGTATGACACCATGCAATTATCACAAACTGCGCGTATACCAATTAGTCCATGTAAAATGAGTCTTACGTCATCATAAAATTTTGGCATCACTTTGGGCTACAAAAGCCAACCAACTTGGAAACACAATTCCACATACATGTAATTATTATCGGTTGCAGAGTGGGACACCTACTTCACAACTGAAGCCACTCATTCAGATTGAATTCAATCAAATTAGCTTGAAATTCTGGCTTGTACTAGTTCGAAAAAATGACTAAGATCGCGACACCATAATGTTGTTTGTACCAAACACAGGCATGTGATCAATATGTAAATTAGGTCTCCATAATTGGACAATGAAAATCATCTATTTATTAAAGCAGTTGAATAGAAAGTGGACACTGCTGAAGCTACTGTATGTATCACACTATGCTGACGATGTCGGGTTTTTAAGTGACTCTGTAATTGGAACCTTGGTATAGTGGACACCCGGCCTCTTGAGAGGTGTAACATGGGTCATGCTAGTGATGTTGAGTTTCCGCAGTACATGAAGATGTACAGTCAAACCTCTCCAAAGTGGGCACCTCGGGTGTATTGAAACATGCTCCCATAAAACAGATTCACTCCTCGTCATATTCATTCCCTCGATTTTGTCCGAGGCATTTCGTTTAGAGGCCCTTACTCTATCCAGATGCAGGGACTTTCCTTTGAAGGACTTGACCTCCATGCCATAAGTCAATGACCTCAACCACTCGACCGTTTTGTTTGTCAAGAACCTTGCACAGCAGAACAAGGATCAATCATGAAGCTTTCATGCTGAATCTACTGCTGAGCACATTTAGTGATGCTCCATGCCAAAAAAGCAAGCACTTCCCGCCCCAAACTCAAAACTTGTTTTATCTGCTCATCAAATAGGTGAGAACAAGAGCTTTCAAATAACACCTACATATAAGATACGGATTTCTCAACATAATAGAATGTTTAGCCCCAACAGTCTCTATTCCATCAGACTCTAACAGCAGGTTTTGTTGGACTGTGTTGGACTGGGTACTGCGTGAGTAAACTGATCATGGGTTCAGGCATACCACCGTAATCAGAGTACGACAGTTTGGGTGTTGAGTTAACCCATATGGTGTTGGAATTTGTAAGAGTGGGGAAGGATCCTAGTAAATCATTCTGGGGAGTTAGGGTTAAGGCATCACATCACATCGATGTCACAGCTGATGTTTCGGTTGTCATCACTTTTAATGCTATTTTACAAAGTGCCTGATTATGGCGGGATGGGTGAGGGAGGGGTAGGCATCACGTTTTTACCTTGAGCAGAAGAAGAGCATTTGTACATAATAAAAGTCTGTGATATGAGCAGGCCCTAATTTCATAAAGCTGTTAAGCAGAAAATTATGCTTAACACGCTTAGCATGACATTTGGGCAGGTAAACTGTTTCTGCTGTTAAAGCAAGGTTTTTCTGTGCTTAGCATATGCTTGGGCCATATAATCTTAACAAAGCTGTTTACTAGCAAACAGTGTTTAAGAAAAATTACACTTTATCTCAGCAAAACTGGTCCAGCTCAACTCAAGCAAAAAAAGACAACTGATTTTAAAAACAGCCTGAGTTAAAGGGTGTCTGAACTTACTCTGAAGGTGTCTTTCGGACACCATGTTTGGAATTCTGACCCTGTTGTCTTTTTTTTCATTTGCATGTGAAAGATATATATATAAAAGTGAGCCATCTGGAGGCTCTATTTCTAAAATTCCAGCAAATTTTGACACCCTAGATTTCAGCTAAAACCCTGGTTGTAAATCCACTTAAAAGAAAACCCACCCTGACGGTAATTTCAGATTTACCTAGATCAAGGCTCCATGGCCTTGTATTAAACTTCAGGATCTATAGATTAATCCCGGTGCAGATTACCAAACGTCGGTCATGATATGGCAGATTTGAATGAGAAGTGACTATTTCTGTTTGGCCCAGGGTTTCCCGTCAGAGCGAGAGAGAAGGCTCAGCTCTATGCTTGGACTGAACATAAACACCACGGGTCAACGGACAGGAAAACTGTCTCGTGATTCAATTTACCGGTCATTGAAACGTCTGTCTGTATTAAGATTTACGGAGAAAAGGGAAGCATTCATTTAGTGATTGTGTCTTGCGCTGTAAGGACCCCCTGTCAAATTGACATTAACTGACAACTGATCCAGAATTTCTTTTAAAAAGTATAAACTTTTTTTTATAATTTTAAGGACTATTCCAGGGCTTAAAATACCCACTAGATAACTGGCAAGAGTTGGGTAAATTTAGCTTTGCACTAGTAACCTAAAATCTGAACAGGGCCATCTTCCACGTACATGTACGTTCAAAGATTTACAGTAATAACTTATGGTTCACATTTTCCAGGCCAAACTTCCTCATAAGACTTCAGCAAATATAAGAAGGAAAAAGAAGGTGTTACGGGTTTTGTATTTTTTGGGGTGAAGTGAAAGTTCTGAGCTAGCTACAACTACAAGAACTGTGGATGCTACGAGACCTGTGATTTTTGTGGAGATTTTTATAAACTTCCTATCCCTATATTGTCAATTAAACTACCCCCATCGGACCCTCATTTGAACCCAGCTATCCCAATGGGAGACTCTGGAATGCTAGGTTGCAGCAGATAACATGTACCATGTCAATTTTGATTGTTTTACATAGTTTTGAGAACATTGGAATTACCTGGTTAGTCTGCTGCATCCACAAAAGCCCCCCATTGGGATCAAATTTTACCCAGATTGGTACACTTTTCTCCCGATGAGGATATTTGATGGACCCTGATCGATGAAAGCCTTGTATGAATAATTTGGGGGTAAGACAGAACAAGATCAAAGAAATTCTTGTTTTTTTTTAGGAAGGGAGGAAAACTCCAATTAAAACCCACAATGTAGACAACCACATTCCATTTAGATTATCAACTTTGTCAATCAGTCTGTAGCTAGCGTTACGGGCGGAAAGCATTTCTTGTATGTAGTTTCTGTCCGTTGGGCGTATTTCTAAGATGGTAGATAAGCCAGGCAGCTGGCAGGAAGTTCTGTCGCGCTCACCAGTGAATGTTCTTGACATGTTGCGTAACATCTCATCGTGGATCTTGATACTTATCAGGTTGAATAATTCAAGTTTTGTGTCTTCAATTTCCGAGCAACATCCCTGGCTCCTCTTGTACATTCATTCGAGTTAGTCTCACGTACTTTGCCATTTAAGGCTGTTCGAGACTCCCAATGGGGGTTACCCATCAATGTCAGTGGTGTGATGTATGGTTACCGATGACAGCTTCAAGCCCCGGTACCCCTCAAGGCCATTTGTGATGTTTTGTATGGTATTGTTCAGCGAAGTAGACCAGTCAAGCTGACAGTGTGAAGAACGGTTTACCGTTGACAGGCTTCACTGGTACTCCTGATGACAGCTACACAAGGACGTTCAGTATGTGTCATGTACTTTAAGGGTCCATCACATTGTTCAACGAAGCAAACTTGTCAAATGAAATAAATCTTTAAAACGGTTGCATTGGTCTGGGCATTAAGCCTGTGACGGTTAAACGTTTAAACGTTTAAACGTTTACACAAACACTATCCGTTTCGTAGTTTAGTAACCGTTTAAACGAAAAAAATAAAAATAAAATGTGCCTTGTGTTTTTGTTGCATTTTGTAACTCTATTTTTCAATGTAATACAATTAAGTATTGATGACCAAGTGGCCGATACTTTTTTATTTCCCACGAAAAAAAATCCACCTAAAAGACTATCAGTATTACAATAACTTGTCTGTGGTTTTCAACTTGCCGACAAGCTTCCAGCTGTATACTTCCAGAGCTTTATTGTGGGCGCGCGTGATTGGACGCGCTCAGCGAACCCTGACAATTGATGTGAGATAGGATCACCACAAACAATACCGCTCCTTTACACCACAAACAATACCGCTCCTTTAGAGACCCTGAATATGATCGGCCTGTTTTTAAATCTCTTCCTTAGGTCGCAAAAAAAATCTTACAAGACTCAAAGCTATTTTGCATTAGATAAGGAGGGGTGTGCTTTGATTTATTCCTGCTTTCGACTGAAAACCGTTGTACAAAGTTTTAGAGTACAGTTTTGAGTTCTACTAATTGTAGAAGACGTAGATTCAAATTGCCGCGCAAGTCAATCAGCCAAGTTTGGAGCAGTTTCGACAAGATTCAGGACAACACTGTGAAGTGTAAAATCTGCAGCGCTACTCTTAGCTTCAGTGGGGGATCTACTGGCTCTATGATGAACCACCTCAAGATGAAACATCCCTCTACAGCCGGCGGGGAAACTGCAGTGCCATTGCTATTTGTGAAGTTATTACTTTGAGGAGGAAGACGAGAATAACTATTATTTAATTTCAAATGAATTGTTAGGGGGGAGTTCCTTGGCCCTTTCTACTTTTGTGCGCGACTTGATGTTCCTCCAATCCAAATCCAAACACTTCCGTTGTTTTGAATAGCATGTAAAAACCTGTTATGTGGGCTGACCAATCGGCGTTCTGTTCAATGTACACTTCGTTTAATGACATCTTCTCATGATCTCATCACGCAACCACCAATGAAACTTAAGCATTCTCAAGTGGCGGCCGTACGCAAAGTGTAGGTCTCGAAGCTGTCTATTAACTGTATGGGCCGCAAGGTGTGATCGTGAATGGCCGACTTCAACTATGTTTCAATACACGGGGATCGTTCGGCTTATACATATTCATTTGTTGGATTGTGTATGACTTGTGATTGGTAATCCGGGGTGTTCATGTACACAGCACGTGAGCTGCAATATTTTTTCCGTAGCACGTGTCCACTGTTGATGTTGTGTGCAGCTTCCTCCATGATGGAAGCTAGGGTCTGGCAATGGGCCAATTACCAATGCGCGTACATACCTTGAAGGAAGAATACATGCACTGTACAGTGTGTATAGCTATATAGCAAGAGCGTGGCACAAAAATAAAAATTGCATGTGGGACGGGACATTCTGTGGTAGGTAGATCTTTTCAACGATCGTGTTCGCCCATTCAGTATACTTTCAAAAATGTAATAAAAACACCGTAGAGGTGAAACCTGGCACCTCTATTCGAATTTGAATTAACTTGTTTTAGTTGAAGATTGTACTTCTCTTGTTTTTTAAATTTTGAATCGTTGATAAAAGTGAAGAACAAAATTACAGCTTAGGAAATGTTCCCTATTTAAAAATACAATAATCCTATACGCTACAACTGGCTAGTGCATTGTGTCATGCCGATGTACATGTAATATTTGATACATAGAGTTTTGAAACAAATTGACCTGCCGCCGACAAACGTTTAAACGGTTAACCGTTTAGAAAAGTTTCGTTTAAACGGATAGTAAATTAACCGTAGAGTCACAGGCTTACTGGGCATAGAGGTAGAACTTCAACAGTACCCTTAGGAACACACCTTCATATCATGTACTAAGATTTTGTGATCACCAGTGACATTTTGACTGGTATTCCCTAAAAGAATAAGGAAACCCTTCATTAATCTACATGTATGTATTGTCCTGACAAAGAAATCAATCCAGCAGAAGTGTACATGTAAGATTACTGATGAGAACTCCACTGGTATCCCTCAAGGCCGTTGTGTCACATACCATGATTCCGAGACAAACCGTTGTATTGTTCCAGGGCGGTACCTGTGTCATCTTCACTACACGCCTGGATGGAATCAGAGGAGATTTGTCTGTCGTTTCCCTCTCAAACTCTACCCTTCCCCCCCCCCCCTACTCGGTCAGAACTTAAGGTAACCTTCCTGTTTCAGGATATGGCATAGATGTGCCTGAGAAGATATAATGTATTAAATCACTCAGCGAGAGCTTCAACTATCCCCGGGGACGGAATGGAATGGACCAGTTGAGAACAGCAGGATCTCCTCTGTCTGGACTCGGCCGCAGCGAGGCCCTCAACCAGTGACCCGTAGACAGATGATAATTCTGTGTAGATGCTTTTAACGGAATTTCATAACCTACAAATAGCTGGGAACCAGCCACAGAAAAGTACAATGTATGGCATTTGGCTGGTAACCTATTTCTGCTGAGCATCTATTGATTGATATTCAAAATAAAAAGTTGCTTCACCCTTATTGTGGTTCCTGTGCTGCCGCTTCCCAGGTTATATCCCTAGAGCTAGCTCCATGATTGTATTGTATAATGGGGTGTGATCCCTGGCTACATAGCAGTAACCGGTTGAATGGCTTCTGACTGGCACCTCCCGATCAGAGATACTGACAAATAGGGAGACCGCCAACATAGGGCTGGATAGCTCAGTTGTCAGAGCGTTGGTACGTATAGCCAGTGGTCGCAGGTTCAAATCAAGCTTCAGTGAATTTTTCTTTGTTCACCCCCAAAATTAAGGTAAAAATTTACCGAGTCATTTTCCCTTGTGGTTTATTGCTTAAGTATCTATTGAATAGCTTTTTCAAGGTTGGGCGCTTCAGAGTTTTGAGGCTTGCTTGCTTGGTTAGAAGACCAGTTTGCTTCCAGAGTTCAGTCAAAATGTACACTTAATTAGACTTAAGTACACTGCATGAAGGATTAACTGGTTATCAACAAAACCAGTTTTTGTTAAATTACAGATTTCCTCAAGCTTAGCAAGTCTGGATGAATGTTTCCTGTGGTACTTAATCAAGAAAAACCCTTGGAAGTTAATTTTACAAGCAGGATACTCACTGAGGAATTTCTGAAGTATAATTCCCCCAAGTTTGGCGGACACTCGTACATAGTATGTTAACATGTAATCAGCTTCGTCATCTGGGTGACATGCAACAGGAGGCACTTACAAGATTCCCAGTTAACGAAGCCTAATTCGCACATTGAGATAGCGATTGATGTTTCCTTGTGAGCTGATCGGGTTCTTTCCTTGCCGGGCTGTATCCTCCAGAGTCTACATTCATCAGATCCTTTGCTTTCTCTCATCCTTTGCTTTCTTTTATCCTTTTGCTTTCTCACATCTGCTCGTAAAGTACACCCACCCCAAGGAATCCAACACCCCAGCCGTTGTGATGAACTTAATTCTAATGTCTGCCCTAGGCCTGTCATTTTGGGTGTCAAATTACATGTAAAGATATGGTGTGTGTCTAAAACCGAAAAATGCTGAAAATGCACAGTGAACAGTAACATACAGGGATTCTGCCTCCCAAAATGCCGCCGCCAAGATTTATCGCGGATGCTGATATCGGGTGAATTGGATCAATAATGGCTTGTTGGAGCTACATGCACTGTATATAACTGTCATGATCTCGGTGTGGTTTGGGAACTGTAAAAACAGATTGTTATAACCTGCAAGAGACGGCATAACGGATTTGATTCTTACATGAGTTTTTCCAAATACTTTGAACCATTTTCTTTCCCGTCCCTCATTTCTTGTCGTTTTTCCTGTGCAGTTAAAGTCAGTTATTGCGTCCTTAATCCCGACTGAATTCTGAGAAAACCCAAATGTAAACAGGTTAAAGGAAATCGTCATAGCTCGGCTTAGAAATACCGGTAACATCCTGGCATCAGTGCATCCCTTACTCTTTAGTCTTAGACTGTAGTCAAGTTAACTGCTTTGGCATTGGCTATTGCTGGATCGACAAAGTGTATTCTTCAATGTTGATGCTGCTGCCAACAGCCATAGCTGTAGCCGAAGTCGCTTGATTTGGAACAGGCCTTACATTAGGTAGTATCCAGAAAGTGTAGAGTACCCACCCTGTCCTCTTTAGTGCCTGAATACTTAAATGCTAAGATGAGAGTACATTGTACCCATAGTAGGATAGAGTACCCACCCTAGCTTGTTGCCCCCTTCCTTGCTAAGATGTGAGTGCCCATAGTAGGATAGAGTACCCACCCTAGCTTCACGCCCCCTTCCATGCTAAGATGAGAGTACCCATAGTAGGATAGAGTACCCACCCTAGCTTGGTGCCCCCTTCCATGTTAAGATGAGAGTACCCATAGTAGGATAGAGTACCCACCCTAGCTTCGTGCCCCCTTCCATGTTAAGATGTGAGTGCCCATAGCAGGATAGCGTACCCACCCTAGCTTCACGCCCCCTTCCATGTTAAGATAAGAGTACCCATAGTAGGATAGAGTACCCACCCTAGCTTGGTGCCCCCTTCCATATTAAGATAAGAGTACCCATAGTAGAATAGAGAACATGTACCTACCCTAGCTTCGTGCCCTCTTCCATGTTAAGATGAGAGTACCCATAATAGGATAGAGTACCCACCCTAGCTTGGTGCCCCCTCCCATGTTAAGATAAGAGTACCCATAGTAGGATAGAGTACCCACCCTAGCTTTGTGCCCCCTTCCATATTAAGATGAGAGTACCCATAGTAGGATAGAGAACATGTACCCACCCTAGCTTGGTGCCCCCTTCCATGTTAAGATGTGAGTGCCCATAGTAGGATAGAGTATCCACCCTAGCTTCGTGCCCCCTTCCATGTTAAGATGAGAGTACCCATAGTAGGATAGAGTACCCATCCAAGCTTCGTGCCCCCTTCCATGTTAAGATGAGAGTACCCATAGTAGGATAGAGTACCCACCCTAGCTTGGTGCCCCCTTCCATGTTAAGATGAGAGTTCCCATAGTAGGATAGAGTACCCACCCTAGCTTTGTGTCCCTATTTTTCTATGCTTAGATGTGAGTGCCCATGGTAATATGGAGTTCCCACCCTGGTCTCATGCCCCTTTACTTCTATGCTGTGAGTACCCATGGTTGTATAGAGTATCCACCCTGGCCTTATTAGTGCCCCCTTACCCCTACACCACCCTGGCCTCTCTGGTGCCAACCCAGGCTCATAAATGTCCTTGTGTGGATGGTACATGGCTGTTACACCAAGGTTTCTAGTCATAGCTTAAAAGGATATGAGTAGGATGGTATAGCTTCCCACATGGTATGACTCACTCAATGCAGTAATCCATGGTTTACTTTTAAAACAAGTACATGAAAATGTGTCTTTATGTAAACCACACTATGGGTGTAGTCTCTCTTTCATCACTTTAAAGTAATTCCACAGAAAAAATTGGAATGGATATCGGCTCGATTTCACAAAGCACTAAGATTCATCTTAAGATGAGTTGCCAATATTGCCATAGTGATTTGTATTGTGACATCACACTTTGCTTTAGTAGCAATAAGATTGACACACGTCTTAAGACCAAATTGAGCCCAAATTAAGACCAAACCGAGGCAAGTGGTGTCCACTGGTCTCTTGCTAAGCAATTAAAGTTGCTAATATTTTGCCTAGGGCTTCTTTTGCCCGCGTCTTGGCATTGATGCTCCTTTCCAAACTTTGCATTCGTCTTTAAAGAATTTTTGAAAGGAAGTGCCCTTCACAAAATGAAAATGGCGCCTTGCCCCTTCAAAGAGAACTACGTGTGAAACTTTCTTCCCATTCCTGTCCAAATACCGTCTTGCCTCGGTGACATTTCCAGATATCCTTGACTTTAAAGTATTTCTCGACTACATGGAATTATTAATATCTCATACTGATGTCTCGGTAAACCTCAAACCAAAAGGTTATCTGGTTTCTGCACAATGTCGTACTTTTTTCCTCGCGCCTCAAGGCACGTATTAATTACAAATCACAAAGAAACATGTTCTCAAATAACCGAAGTCCGCAGTTGACAAAATTCTAATTCACCCTGGCACCTACGGACAACTCCTGAGGATTTCACCCCTGTGCTTAAGAAGCACCTGTTCAATGTAAACATTTCATGACAAAATGAGCTTGCTGACTTAACCTTTAAAGCTGAAAGTTTAGATTAAATACGTGGGTGGTTTAACTTGCTTTACTTGTTGATCCATGTAAAGACACCTTGACTTTTAACAAGTTTTTTTAATACATCCCAACATATGTTTCACAAAGCAAATACTGTTTAAAAAAAATATCTACTTAAAAAAAAAACATGTCAAGTCTAAATTTCCAATCTTTGTAAAAGTAGATCGTATAATTAGTAGCTTGTCATGGCCAAGCGGTCTAGTACACCGGACTCAGGTTCTGGTGGTTAAGTCATTGGGGTGTGGGTTGGAATCCTGGTCCTGACACTTGTGTCCTTGAGCAAGCTGCTTTACTTTAATTGTTTCTCTTCACCCAGGTGTATAAATGGATACATGTGAGGGTAGATATGTGAGGCTGATATTGTGTTTGTAAAAGCCTTCAAAGCCCTATGGAAGTTCGAGGCTGTATACTCCCCATGGAGCTGAGAAAGATTACAAGAATGTTACTTGCCCAGTGACCAGGGCACTAATGTAAAGCGAATTGAAACGTTTTTGTGAAATGCCCTATATGACAACTAGTTATTATTATTGTTATTAAAACTAATATTCTCCATGTTGCATATGACGTCATAAGGGCAAAACAGCGCCTTCACAGAGATCAATGGGAGACCTATCATTGGCTAAGAGTTGTGCTTGGTGCATGGCACATTTCCATTGTTTGACCTCAAATGTAGCAGACTGCCGTCCATTGTCAAGATTTTTATTTTTTTTTCAAGCACACCCTTGCCGACAGCTTCACAGAAGGACTCTGTCTACAGTTTAAAGGTTATGAATATTTACTTGTGACTGAGCCTGAGGAATAAGTTTTTCTGGTAGAGGTGACTAAATCACCCCTCCTCCACCCAGTCTCTTTACCCCAAATCTGGGCTCCACCAGCCCCATCACCCGGTCCCAGTCTCCCCCAGTCTGCCCCAGTTGCCAGAGGATGTTTCCTGCCCGTAATTAGGAAGAGGAAGCATTTAAAGCCAATCATTGCACCAGTGGTCTTTTGAGTTAATTGAGAGGTAGTTATCGCCGTGATATAGGAAGTCAGTGACAGAACTCATGCTGGAACTCCCTGGCAGATTTTTTGAGGGACAGAAGGTCAATTCCAAGAGCTCCACGTGTACATTTTTGCTTGGGAGCGAAGTATTAACAGGCCTGATACTTCACGGAGGCAACCAAGGCAATTGCCCCATGTCATTGCCTTGGTTGCCCCTGGTCATTGCTTTGGTGCCCTTTGAAATGTTCCAATAGAAATTTACAATTTCCTCATCAGGGTACCCCTTTGTCAAGAAGGAAATGCCTTGGTGCCCTTGCCCTTACAAGAATGAAGCAACCGGGCCTGTAGTAGCGTTGTTTCCAAGGTTGCTGTAGATTTTACCTGTTGAAGTTTACATGTTATACAATTCAAAGGATCAGATTTTGAGGATCTAAAACTTACTCTTCAGTGTTACATGCAGTATCTTCACATGAAACTAAAGTTTCAAAATTTGTTCTTAGATTGATGGCAGTTTTAACCATTTATTACAAATACACAAACTGGTATTGGCCCAATTTACATGGCATCATCACCCACGATAATCTTGGTTGTCGCATTTTGGTAGTCAGATTCCCTATTTGTTACTACGTAGTGCAAATTGTAGTCGATGGACACGCGGCTAGACTTGCACCATATTTTTCACACGCATCTTTAACACCCAAGATGGCAGATCATGGGCAGACATTAGCTCTGTGTGACATCAGTGCAAGGGGGGTCCATACAGCACAATTCCGATGATCCTCAGATTTCAAAATTAACAAACTTGTTTTCTCAGAAAGTATGCCAGGCCCTCATCAGGGTTTTGTAGTATCACAGACCATCTCAGCTCCCTTTACACATGATGTACATTTTAGCTTAACAGTAAAATACCAATATCTGCTAGTCAGCGGTGTAGCCAAGGTGGGGCCTTGTGTGCCCCCCCCCAAAAAAAAAAAAAAAAAATTCTGGTGCCCCCCCCACCCCGTGCCCCCCAATAAAAGAAAAATTCATTAAAAAAAATATGGTACCCGGGGCCCCCCACTGAAAAGCAATGCCTCCACCCCTTCTCCACTAGAAAGCAATGCCCTCCCCTCATCCCTCAGTGAAAAAATCCTGGTTACGCCGCTGCTGCCAGTGTTATTTGTAAAGCATAGTAGGCACTGCTTTGCAGTTTGACGTTAAGACTTGACGTACATTATCCAAGTCCAAATTGGACATAACCGGCCACTGGATGTCAGTAGCTCTGTGTGGGGCCCTTGTCCTCTTGTGCCGCTCTGAGATAAAAATAACTGTTAACTTGTTTAATCTTCATTATACGAAACCGGCATGTTTTGTTGGTCATTTTTGTGCTCGGTCATGTTCTTTAATTGCGTCGGAATTTCTTCTCTGGTTTAAATTCGGAACCACCCTTATCCGATAAGTTAATCCAGATGATCCTTGAGTAATCCTTCGTTCTGATTTGAGTTACAAGAAGTTACAAGTGTTCAGGGAACCAGAGTAATGATGCCACATCATTCAGACATGATATTCTTCCAATTTTAACCTGGTTTCCGGTATGTTTTGTTGCCCACAGAAAATCAAGAAGGTTGTTATTGAATAACCTTAAACCAGTTAATGTCAGATGACCTGAATTTAAACACCAAGATTTTCCTTGGCAGATTACGGATGATGTGAAGACCCGCTTGTGTGTAAACTCGGTATACCGGAATGTTAACTTGCCTGACCTTTCCATTGGGTAGTGAACACAGTGCATGCAGTGCAATGCTTGTTTCCTGCATTTTAAGAGGGACAGATGGTACTGAAATTCATGCTCGAAATCTCCCTTTTTCTGGGGTATTGTGTTATCCCTGCTTTTAGACCTTTGTCCTTTTGTTATACAAAGAAAGATTGCTGCACAGAGGAACAGAATGTTTTTTTAATACTGGCGAGAAGTGGTATATAAAAGCTTGTCGAAGCCTACAAGCATGTGTTGGTTGGCCCTTTTACTCACTAAGATTTTCCTCCTTTTTTTCAGTGATCAATTATCATGCCTGATCAATACAAATAACTGGCAAGGCTCACCCTTAACACTAGCCCGGGGTACATTGTCTAGTAAAAACTGCTATGGGCTAGTAAACACCACTTCTCAACTTGCCCTGTGGGCTACTAAAAACTGTGCAACTTACTTGTTTATAATGCTCATACTTGTTTCTTTTCAGATGTGAATAATACATTTCAGAAATGGGGTAATTTATTTTTGATTGTGTGAGTGTAACTTCATTTGACCGTTAAACTAGCTGTGATCGCTACCATTAGTATCAGAAAGATACATTTATGACAAAACATGTTTAAAATTTGGGCAACGAAAAGTTCCTGGGGGCAAGTAAAATGCACAGTTTACCAGCCCCTTGGGCTACTTTACAAAAAGCTTAAGAGCAAGGCCTGACTGGGTAATGAAGTTTTGCATTACAAGAATAAGGCAGTCTTTCCTTAGAAAAGGGCACCTCTATCTATTAGGGAAATTTGTACTGGAATACTTCAAACAGTACCAAGGCAAAGAACAGGGGGTAGTATGGAGGCAACTGCCTTAATTGCATCATGCATGCTATTAGATGAGTTATCATTGAGTGCTAGGACAGGCCTAAGCATTGTTTGTAACCTACTTTTTGATGCATTCAACCTGATTCAACTATACATACACTAGGCATAGGTTAGCTTAGTGGTTTCTTTCCCTGCCTTTCAACTCTGTGGACCCCGGTTTGAATCCCGCTTTAGACCAGGGCCTTTTATACATGGGTTGGGTTTTCAGTTGCTACCTGATTGTGTGGGTTTTCCAGTCGGGATTTTCTTCAACATCTTCTCTTCACAGGCATCTTCTGGCTGATAGTTTAAAGTGCAAGGCACGTCTGAGGATTCCTTGATTTCATCACCAGAAAGATGTAATATCATACTGTACCCTTAACCCCAACCCCTGAACAAACTTTATTCTGGGATCCCAACCGTCCCTGAAGGATAGAAATCACTTTTACCCCTACCCCCCAAGTAAAATCAACACCGATGTGACATTAAAACTTGTGCCTCACCTAAAGATCTCTACCCCAAAAGAAAACTTTATCTTGATAGCACAAGCTTCCCTTCTGGATAGATAGAAATAACCTTTTTTTCACTACCCCGAAGTAACCCTAGTAGGGCAGATAGGGGAAATAACTTGGGGGATTGTGCCTTTGCTGACACAAGCACGGAATATGGCACACTGCTAGAGTATGTCATGAGAAAGATTATTGCTATAGGCTCAGTTCACTGACGTCATCATCCCATTAATTTTGGTTGCGCCATTTTAGAAGTCAATGTCACTGTGTTTTATATATAGTTCGTGTGCGTTTTAGGCGATGTGGCATTTACATGTAATGACTCCCAAAACGGTGAGCGTGGCATGGTCACCGCTTGTGACATGCGTGTTAGGTTATGAGGCCATTGCAGATTTGCCCTTTGAAAATATAATGGCAGCCATTTTAAAAATTATGAAAGTTGTTTTTTTCAAAGTTTTTTCAAAAGAGTTTTTTCAAAAGACAAATCTACGATGACCTTATAGCCAAATATCTTTCTCACAACACACTCTGACTGTGTGCTAAATTTCATGCTTGTATAATCAATAGGCGCAATCCCGTCACCTACATGTACCTGTGGTACTATCCAAATCAATATGATACAAAAACTTTAAGTCCTAAATGCTCTAAAATGCTCTAATTTGAAATCGACTCCCTCTAAATAAACCTTTTCCCGGGGCTGTATGCAGAACTTGAATCAAGCAATCTTGACTTCTGTTTCATGCCAATCTAACATCCTCAACCCCTTACCCATTAAAGGCGAGAGGATGGCCTCTCTCTCTCTCTCTCTCTCTCTCTCTCTCTCTCTCTCTCTCTCTCTCTCTCTCTCTCTCTCTCTCTCTCTCTCTCTCTCTCTCTCTCTCTCTCTCTCTCTCAGGGCCATAAATAATCCTAGTGGGGCAGATAGGGGAGATAATGTGGGAGATTGTGCCCACAGAGAAAGGTATTTGGCTGTTTGCCCAATTCACCTAACGTCATCATCACAATAAGTTTGGTTGCACCCTTTTTGGAAGTCAATGTCACTGTGTGTTATACAGTGTAGTGTGCATTTTAGGCGATGTGGCATTTACACATACCTTTTGACTCCCAAAATGGTGAGCGTGGCACAGTCCCCACATAAATAAAGCTTTTCCCGAGGCTGTCTGCAGAACTTGAATCCAGCAATCTTGACTTTATTTCACGCCAGTCCAACATCCTCAACCCCTTAAAGACATCTTGGCACTCGCATATCAGACAGAGAGAGGATGATCTCTCTCTCAGGGCCATAAATAACAGACGGGAAATTGCCGGATGAATTTCCTCTCAGATGCAAACTCGATAATATTTACCAATCAATGAGGCCAATGTCCGAGATCATGCATTCCCGTAGGTCATGTTGGCATGACCTACTTTCTGCCCAACGCCCACTCCAACCTCCGTTATCTTTCCCTACCTAAACATTACCAGGCCAGTGATGTTGTTGAGGAGGCTATTTTGGCCCAACCCTCAGGTAAGGAAGAGATTGATGACAGAGTGTGATACTAAGGCTCCTGTGTTTGACGGTTCAGATGAACGTTTACATTTGGTCACTCTAGGTCGGTCACGCCCATAGAAATACGACCCGAACGGCATTTGACCTTAATTTTTTCAGTGACTAGCCAGATGGACAGTTAACTTGTTGCTTCACTAGTCTGCCAACTTCAGCATTGGTCATTTGTGTGGGACAATGTTTAAAACCATGTTGACAATCTGTGAATGCTTAGAGATTTTCATGTATTAACCTTAACGGTACCAAATCCATCAAAATCAATCTGCTGGTTTTGATTGATCAAATACACCACCAGACTGAAACATTTGGTTGATTTTGATGGAGTTGGTCTTTCAGCATATGAAATCCTGGTTGTTGATTTTGATGGAGTTGGTCTTTCAGCCCTGCTGAACCACTGGTCGATTTTGATGGAGTTGGTCTTTCACCCCGTTAGAACATTTTGAAAGGATTTTTAGTATTAAGTGCACTGATTGATTATGATTGATTCAGTACAGTTGCATATTGGCTGTCGAACAATTGATCGATTTTGGCAGATTTGCTATGGTTTCTAGCAAAAACACCTTGGGAGTAGGGTTAAGCTGAGAACTAGCCAGTCAGATCACTTTGGACAGAATTTTGACTGGTCCTCGGAAGTTTTAACTAGCATATGGCCAGCGGACCACTGTTAAGGAAGAACACTGCTGGAGAAAGCTGTGTGTGTAGTTAGGTAGCTGCAGGCCTGATACTTCATAAAGGCAGTGGAGGCAATTGCCTCTGTTGCCCCTCGCCATTGCCTTGGTGCCCTGAATTTGTTCCAATAGAAATTTACAATGTCCTCATAGAGGTGACCTTTACATGGAGAAAATGCCTTGGTGCCCCTGCCCTTTCAAGAACGAAGCATACAGGTTTTGTATCTGTGCAGATCTGCTTTTAGGCAATCCGTGCACACTGCCATTTCAGCTGTATGGCAGATTTTGATTTTTCCCACTCGTGCCATTGGTTAATCTGAATCATTTTGCTATACACTCATGTCACATGGTATTGATGCTCTCCACAGCTGACATAGAGGGCGTGCACAGCAGACACAGACGACAGTTGAGCTCAGCATTCTCTGTGTTCCATTTCTGTGGTTTCTATATTTCAAATAATAAGGCTGTGCCTCTGAAGCGAAGTAAACATGATGTACAGCAGTGGCAAAGTTTGCACACCATTTGTCTACTGGCAGCTGCTAACCATTCATTTTTGACATTTTTGTTCCCAAATGTCATGTTTGACTTGTTGGTTCCCAAATGGTACATGTGTGGACTTAACCAGTGCAGACCATTAACACTGGTCCCCTGGCCAAATGCAGTCAAAACCGTTTTGAAGATATGAGTTACACTTGTGCTGATGGACATTACTCTGCTAAAGCAAGCAAAGCCTCGGGGCATTGTGATCTCAACAACAACCTCAACCCCAGAGGTGTCCCATTATCTGTTGGATGACTTTATTGTGTCAGGAAACCTGGGGGATAATTTGAAAGACTTTTTTTTTTAAAACAAGCATGTTGTCTGAACCCTGGGAAAGAAAATGTTAACCCTAGAACTAGAAACATGTATGGTACACAATCAGGCATGATAAGTTCACTGGGGCAAGGGAGTAAAATGGCCTCAGTGCCCCAGGTCATCGCCTCAGTGCCCTTTGATGTGTTCAAATACAAATTTGTATTTCCCTTATATTGTTGCCCTTTACCAAGGAAAAAATTAACTTGCCTTCTCAAGAGTGTAAGGCCCGAGTACTGTACCTTGGGGGAAATACTTGTTTACTCTAACTGTGTAAAGAAAACCTTGAAAATAAGTCCCTAAGGTCAAGTTCAGGAAGTCAATTATATCTTTTTAATTTTGTCACCCCCCTCTCCCACCTGTCCTCCTCCAACCTCCCTCTTTCACAAA
This sequence comes from Marthasterias glacialis, assembly GCA_911728455.2. NCBI lineage: Eukaryota > Metazoa > Echinodermata > Asteroidea > Forcipulatida > Asteriidae > Marthasterias > Marthasterias glacialis. The sequence continues at coordinate 9,800,263 of OU452233.1, read as the reverse complement.
AACTGTTGTAGATGTAACTTGATGGTCCCTTGGTTGGCTCTTTGCCTGTGATAGTCTTTATCTTGATGCTGCAGTTGGCTGAACTCAGGTAGCGGGAGTAGGACAATTTGGTACGGAAGGATATGTAATGACGTTAGGCTGATTGCTGTGTACGTCTGTTGTGTGAGGGGGGGGGGGGGCACGTTTGTAATGATCTAGGCTTTTTTTCGCCTACTTGTTTAATTTTATTTTAGGAAGTGTTCCACCCAGCTTCAGCTGGTCCGTAGAACTGCAATGCTGACGCAATTCTCTCACATGACTGGCACAATTGACTGTTTATTGACAATTTATCATGGATGGAGGGTGAAATAAATAAATAGATAAACACATCTTACAACCAACCTGTGAAAATTTTACTGAATTAGGTTATAGTGAAGGCAAAAGGGTTTTTGTTTTTGTTTTTTGTTTTTTCAGTGAGTGCAATCAAAACAAACAATGATTGGGGAAGTTTTAAATACTATTTTCTTGACTTTGACAAAAGCGCAGACAGAAACAATTTTTGAGGGGTGGGTTGGCACTGATTTATAAACAATATAATCTGTTGGCCACCAGATTGAAACTAACCATTGATACATGTTAAGAAATATGTACACTGGCCTCTTGTCATCAGGCATGCTCGGTGGTTTAGTGCTAAAACATCTGGACTGGGAAGGGGGTTCGACTCCCGCCTGAGTATCCTGTTGTTTTTTTCTTTCCAACAGGAGCCTGACAGCAGTGAGTATACAGTGCTTATTACACATTTATAGAGATAACAATAATACACAATTCTTATACAGCGCTATCACAACAATGGGCGTCTCAAAGCGCTCAGTGTTTTTTCCTGCAAGTTCCATTTTGAAGTATGAGACCTGGTGTGGATTTCACAAAGTGCTGGGACTAGTCTTATCTCGAGTTAGGATGAGTAACTAGCTCTAACTTGTAGGACTTGTCATCAGTTAGGACTGGTCCTAAGTTAGGACTAGTTTTGTGAAATCCACCCCTGTTCCTTTACATACATGTACATTTGTAGCACCATGTAATGGTTTACAAGGTGCTGTGGCGCAATCTGCAGGCCGATCAAACCAGGAACACTGGGGCGAACCCCTTCTCTTTGTGATAAATGCACTTTTTGATACGTGCATTACACAACACACGGGACCTACGACTTTATGTCCCATCTGAAGGACGCTGTAATAATGGTAAAGTGTCTTGCTTTAGGACACAAGTGTCACGACCAGAACTCGAACCCACACTCTGCTGATCAGAAACACCGGAGCTTGGGTCCAGTGTTCTTATCCGCTCGGCCACGACATGCCACGTTGTGTTATAATAATAACACCTGTGATTGTTCTGACCAACAGTGCCTCAGTACTCGAATAGATGCATTATGACCACTTAGTACCTCTGACGCCATTGTAGCTGATAATGGCTTAAGCCTAAGGTCTCTGTTTCCATGCAACTCTTGGCTTTGTTGGATTTGTCCCCATGAGTATGGCGTCAACTTGACAGTTGTTCCTTACACTTCTAAGAAAGCTAATCCATTTTAAGATCTCTCATTCTATTTTGACCTGACCATAAGTTTAAGAAAAGAAAAAAATACCCACGCATCAGCATAGGGTAAAACAAAAAGAAACATGCTTCATCCCGATGCAAATTTAACACCTATTAAATCGTTGCGGTACCCACTGCTGAAATATAGGATTTGAACTGGCCTCTAACTAGCGGGCAAGCTCAGTGGTCTAGTGGTAAGACATCTGCTCTAAAATGGTAAAAGTCATGGGTTTGAATCCCACCCAAGTATTAAAAATATGCCTGTGTTTCTTACACAGAATTCTGGAAAATGCGGAGTATGCAGTGCTTAACACACATCAGTGAACTGTAGGGTAAAACACAAATATTATTCTTTATCCCCGATGCAAACTTAACATTTATTTACATGTAGAAACGCCTTATTAATGATTTTATCTATGGCTCTTTCCAAAACCACATCTTTGGGCTGCAGCGTAGGCTCTATCGGTAGTGTTGAAAAACGTACGCTTGTATGGGACATCAAATTGGGGGAAGGAGCCCAAGCTGGCGTCAAAGCCAAAGCTGTGGTTTTGAAGAAGGGAAACGGTATAAAAATGGCCGAGGAACAGTAAAAGTCCCTGACCTAAGTGATTCGCTGGAAGTGAAACCTGATGGGCTTATGTCCAGTCGCCAAGCAGTCGTACACTCACAGCGTAAAAGTCATCCGCTCTGACTGAGTCAACGACACGGAACCATATTTTGATGTTGGTCCGAAATGAAGATCTTCAGGGTCAACACATCACACGTGTTGCTGTCACATCCAAGGTGTTGATTGCGTTGTCTAATTGTTAACAGTCACAGTCATGTCTGTGATTTGATTGGCAAGGTGTGAAGCTGCATTAAAAATGGACGAATCAACGATTTTCAGATCATGGAAAAGAGTTGCCAAGAAGTGACCGGATATATGGGATTACTTCATCAATCACCACGCCCAATGAGCTGGTATTAATTTGCCAGCAGACAGGTCTGTCGAGCGGACTTGGCACGTTGTCCTTCCACCTGAAGGGTTTGTCATTACTGTAAATCAGCTACATCAGTCAGTAACCTGTTGATGACAATTTCAAGGAATTATCGTTTTGATTAGGAGTCAAATCCTAGAATTGGGATTGAATTGACAAATCTTGGAAAGTTATCAAGAAGTATACTGTACAATAGGTGGAGGTGTTGCATGGCCATGTGAAACACCACTTTTACCCTGTGACTCCTTAAAGGACATGTGAAATGGAGTTGGCACTCATTATAAATTTAAAAAAATTAATTTGGAAGTGTAAATACACTTTTTTTTGTAAAAATGTTTCTTTTAAATATTTTAAAAATTAATTTTGAAGATTTTCAATTAATGGCCCCGCCCCTCCAGTGGGAGCATTAATTTGCATATAACATTTATAAGGAAACTTCTGACGTAAGGTTGGGAGCTTCGGTTGCCTATGCAAAGCCTGACCATGCTGCACACCCCCCCCCCCCCCGCGACGTCTTTAGTGCCACATGTGTGCAGTAACTGGGTAGTGGGTTAGAGTTATAATTCCACGTACAGCCACAGACCTGCTACGATCATGACAACACTCCCCCCTTTAAAGAGTGATATCGGCGATATATCGATACCGAACAGGCATGCAACTTTTCAGCGAATCAACTGATTTCCTCTTTTCTCTTCACTTTTTGTGTCCTAGAAAACTAAAAAACACTGTACAAAGTTATGTGTCTTTGACTATGTCCTCTCTTTTTTTTTTGAGATTTCAAATTTGCATGCCTGACCAAAGTAGCATCAAGTATTTGATTAATAATCGATATATCAACAGATTTTACACCACCAGATTGCAGAAATCGTGGGGGAACTCTGTGACCATCCTGTGGTTAAAAGGGACAATAATCTGGTTCGGTCTCTTGGGAATTAGCTACTGACATCATTGAGCATACTGGGAATCAGACAGAGACACCCGTACCCGATAATGAATCCTGACTCTAAAAGACAACACCCCCACAGTCCAACCCCGTCAATAGAACATCTTCCTGCGTCCTCTCCAAAAGGTCATGTTGTAAAAATACTTGTCACCCCAATCAACAGACTTACAGCTCATTAGGCTGACAAAATTAGCCGCCAGTTCATTTACAGTAGGCACTCTGTTTATTAACGACACCTATTCACCATTCCCACCAGCTGTGATTTCCCCATAATACATTGATATCTCTCTATTTTTCCTCTCTGTCTCGTTCAAAAACCTCCCTATTTTCCCCCCTTTTTCTCCTGTCAGAATTGATTTCCTACATGAAAGATTACGCGGTGAAGCTGGTCTTTAAGAAGGGGAAACGTCCTCCAGGGACTTTCTCATTTTTCTCTTATCGTATTCAAGGGTTTGATATTCAACTCTGTTCAACTTGGCCTTATTAGGGTATCTTCCTTTGTGGAAAGGTTAGGTGTTATAAATAAACCAATACAGGTTCAAAGTTTCATTTATTTCAAGTGCCATCCTATATTTGGAGAGGCCATCATTCAAGAGGAGTGTATTAAAAAAATTCCTATTCATCACAAAATCTACTCCCACACTTAGGCCATTTTCGAAACCACGGCTTAATGTGTAGGCTCGTGCGTAGCCACCGTCTGCCTGGTTGGAATCCTGTTCCGAAAGTGTACGTTTTCAAAGCCAAAGTCGGAGCCTTAGCCGGATCCTAAGCCGAAGCCATGGTTTTGAAACGGATCTTGTTGACATTCTGTTTTTTACTCACATGGATCAACATGTGAGTAAAACAACAACCTGTCTTTAACCTTAACTCCCTTGAGTGATTTACTGGGATCCTTCCTCACTCTAATGAAATCCAGCACCATTAAACTCAACACCCAAACTGCTGGACTCTGATTACGCTGGTATTCCTGATCCCATGTAAAGCATTTAGTTTACTAATGCAGTCCTCAGTCCAACGGAATCCAAACAAAACAGGCATATGGAATTTGATTAGTTGGTGGATGGTTAATGATAATGATACATTTGATATAACAAACAAAACAAGACTTTTTTCCTCGGATTTTCCTCACCCAATAATTGATAGAAAATGCTGGTCAAAGTAAGCACCGCAAGCCCTCTTCAAGTAGAGAATCCCTCGGCCCAATTTCGGAGAGCTCCTGAAGCGGAAAGTATTGCTTAACAATTTCTGCTCGGCAGAGCTGAGCAGGTTACCAATCACAAGTGGTACACATGACGTGGTGTTTTGGCTGGTAACCTTATTCTGGTTAGCATAACATTTCTGTACTTAAGCAGCTCTGTGAAATTAGGCCCTGGTTTTTTAAAGAAATCTTGGCTAATATTCATTGTAAATCACCATGGACATTGCTGTAGTAAAATGTATACAAGTCTGCAAAGTGTGGTGCAGCATAAAACATCCTCGTTGTTTTAACCAATTCTTGACTCTTTTTTTTTTAGATTTCAGTCTGAGCAATTAATTTTCTTCTTCCCTTTGCATTACTCATTCTATAAATAGTGTGTCAATTTATACTGTATCCAAGAGCATGTACATGTAATATGTTTGCCCTCGTGTCCGTAGTTTATTTTTAAAACGACCTGGCGGTGAGTCAAATCCTGGCGGACTTCTGCCACTTGGTGGCGGTATTGCAGAGTCATAGTTGGATGTTATTAAAAATGTAGCATGGAGCATCAGATGCTTTACAGTAACCAGGCATGACATTTCTCTGGACTTTTTCTGATTTCAGGATTTTCTCAAAATCTTCTTGAGCATTCAAATTAAGTGAAGCAATTAAATGGAGAAAGAAATCGTCCTCGTTGTGTCCAAACCTGTAGTTTTGTATTTCTGGTGATACACAGAGTCTGTAAACCTCTCGAGTTGTAACATCTGGGAGGTACTTGCTGTAGAATAAAGGGCTCCCAGTCCTGCGAGCCATTTTTCAGGAATTGGCAAATCTCATCCCTTGGTAAACAGGGCTGTAGATGCAGCCTGTGTTCATGCACCAATGTACATGCATTAGCTCATTAGCATTAGCTCACAAGCTCAAACTGTGCCCTTACATAGGTCAAAGGACAATCTGTCATTGGCTGACAGTTGTGCGTGGCGTGTACCACACATGCACGTTTCCACTGTTTGACTTGAGCAATAAGGGCCTAGATGCTAGGGCTCATTAAACATGTACTATGATTGCATTGGAATTTGGCGAGTTTGTTTATGGCTGTGGCTGATGGCTTATGCAGATACAGCAAGTTAGCCATAGCCTGCAGACAAGTACTATTCAGGCACTGCCCATTGTTAAAAATTTTTGCAAACTCATCTGAGAATTACATCTCACCACCTTACAATATTTAACTTATGTAAATCTGTAAGTGCACTGCTGCAACCAATAACACCAACTGCTCAGAGTCAAGACAGCTCTGAGCGTCTTAAGTTGTGTTTTTACTCTTGATTTTTATTTTGACATCAAGTTTCGCATAGTGATTTCTATTGATCTATCAACTGACACATCTGTATGGTGTGGCTCGGTGAAATCTATTGCTGCACACATAGTGACTAATACAACTGTATTGACCCCTTGCACCAAGGGAACGCAGGCCAATGTCTGCCACCCTTGCCATTTTTGGAGTCAACGGTAAGCGTGTAAGTGCCATGTTGCCTCAAATGCACAAGGTCATTCACTCCCAAAATGGCGCAACTAAGATTATTGGGATGATGATGTCAGGTGCAGAAGGTCAATACAACCCTTTCACTCAAAGGTCAAAGAGAAAAATATTATGCTTGTACAGTAGTTGATGTAAAGGTCTTTATTTATATTTTTTATTACAGATCTGGTCAATGAAGCAAGATTGTTGTGTACATGATCTACAAGCACATAATAAAGAAATCTACACCATCAAATGGAGTCCTAATAACCCCAATACACCACTCATGCTAGCCAGGTAGGATTCTCTCATGAATTTGGCTTAGGAACCAGTCAGGCCATGGTCGAATTGACAGCTACGGCTACGGCTATGGCTGGATTGCCGCGTAGTCATGCGTTGAAATATAGGACGTCCTTAGCAACACCCTTAGCAACAGTCGTAGCCGTAGCTATAGCCACTAATTCAGAACCGGCATTAGTCCGGAAAAAAGTTTTTCATGGTCTTTACTCATGTTCCTCAATGGGAGATGTTTGAGGACACTAGGTGACAGCAGAACTGAGCAAACATTGGAAATTAACCTTGCAAGTCTGCTCCCACCTAGTGATCCAAAGTCTCCCCTTACACACCACTGTGTCACTGAAGATACCTAATTACACCCACTTGTTTTACAAAGGACCAAACAAAAGAACCCACTTACACCCAGTGGTCACCAGTGAATAATAATACATGAGCCGGCTTATACCCAGTGGTCACCAGTGAATGACACATGAACCCACTTACACCAAGTGGTCACTAATGAATGATACATGAACCCACTTACACCCAGTGGTCACCAGCGAATAATGATACATGAACCCACTTACACCCAGTGGTCACCAGCGAATAATGATACATGAACCCACTTATACCTAGTGGTCGACCAGTGAATAATGATACATGAACCCACTTACACCTAGTGGTCGACCAGTGAATAATGATACATGAACCCACTTACACCCAGTGGTCACCAATGAATAATGATACATGAACCCACTTAAACTTGCACGGAGTGGGTGGAGTTTCAGCTATTATCAGATGTTGATCATAATGACTATTCATTTCTGGGTAGAGGGAAACAATTTATGGTTAAATGTTCTTGCTGATCAAAGTCAGCTGGATCAGCCAGGGTGGGACTGGAACCGACATCCTGCTGACTCACCCAACAATTTTTTTTATTTTTTTGGTATTCCACCCTGACACTCACAAGCCCAATCTGGGTTGTCTTCTGTGTAACTTTTATCACTTACTTTTATTTTGTTTTGTTTTAATAAAGACATTTTCTGTTGGTAATTTCATTTTCCAGTGCGTCATTTGACTCAACAGTAAGGTTGTGGGACGTTGATAGAGGTATCTGCATACACACCCTCACCAAACACCAAGAGCCTGTTTATAGTGTAGCGTTCAGTCCGGATGGCAAATACCTTGCCAGCGGCTCATTCGATAAATGTGTTCACATCTGGTCCACACAGGTAAGAATTCCCAGAATGTTCTTGTGCATAAAACGGGGATCAACTATCGTGGCTCTGCTTACAGCCGAATTCTGCGCTTACAGTCTCCATACTCAATTTCTTTGCTGGCTGTGTAAGCGAAAGAAATGCTTAGTAAAATAAAGTACGCATGCTCACAAGAAACAAATACCTTGCTTACTTGTGAAATATGCCCGTGTTAAACGCAGAAGTTTCTGCTATCGATGATCAATCAATCAATCAATCAATCAATCAATCAATCAATCAATCAATCAATCAATCAATCAATCAATCAATCAATCAATCAATCAATCAATCAATCAATCAATCAATCAATCAATCAATCAATCAATCAATCAATCAATCAATCAATCAATCAATCAATCAATCAATCAATCAATCAATCAATCAATCAATCAATCAATCAATCAATCAATTAATCAAACAGTAAATCAATCAATCAATCAATCAATCAATCAATCAATTAATCAAACAGTAAATCAAGCAATCAATCAATCAATCAATCAATCAATTTATTTCAAATCAATCACTAAATGGTAAATAAATATGCGGCAATCAATATAAATTATTTCTAATGATTAAAAATGGATCTAATAATGAGACATTTCATTTCTACAAACAATTTTTTCCTTCCATGTTTGGGAGTTTCTTTAGAAAATATCTTAGAAAATATTAAGAAATAGTAGACAGCGGCGTTCTCCCTTAACAGTGGTCTGCTGGCCAAATGCCAGATAAAACACCTGAGTAATAGTCAGAATGCTCACCAAGTAGCCCGGCTGGCTAGGCTGGCCAAATGCTAGATAAAACACCTGAGTACCAGTCAGAATGCTCATCAAGCGGCCCGGCTGGCTACTTCAGCATCCCTTGTAAACCCTTATAAGGTGCTACATAAATAGGTCTCATAATTCACAAATTTCACAAAATAAACGCCTTGAGTACCTAATTGCTGGTAGATACATGCGCTATATTAAGACTCCGGTATTATTGTAATTTATTTATTGTTTAATATGAAATGTGGACTCATGAAAAAGCTGACGGCCTGGGGAAATGACAAGCTAAGTGGTCAAACCCTGCGTGACAAAATATTTTTAATCATTCAAAGATGGATCTAAACAGGGCATTGAGTTTGACCAACCACAAGATTTGTATCCACTTTTTTTTTGTATCACAGTTTTGGGGAGAGTCTTTGATAATTATCTCCGAAACCGAGGGGGCGCTTGATTGATGGTGGCCGGGATTTGGAATGATTCATATGCCTCATGAGTCACTGACAATTGACGTGAGCATGGAAAGACTGAATTATTACCAAGAAGGTTGTCACGAGACAAGGACTTTTGTGAGACGTCTAACGTCACTCAATCTTTACAACCCATAGCTGAGAAGTAACTCATCAATCATAGTCAAGATCACAGCAAAATAGGGACTGGTTTCAATTCCCTAACATTCACAAAGACAAAGATTAGATCACAATCATTAGTTCCTTTCACACTAGATGAACTCCCCGGGAAATTCACTGGGAAATTCACCAGAAAATGTTGATTGACCTTTGCATACTTGAACTGCCTAACCCTGGGAAACTCCTGGGAATTGAAGCCCCTGCTTGGGGTTTCTTGACATCTGTTGTTGCGTCTCCCTCAATTTTCCAAGTAAAAGGATCATAAAAGGGTGATTCGTTCCACATAACTTCCTCTCCAAAGTGAATTTAACTTTCCCTCCACACAGATGGCAAGTTTTATCTTTGAACTTTTACAGCATGGCAAGCAGGAACTGTTAGCTTTGTTTTTTCACGAGAACGCACATTTTTTTGCTGGTCCCTTTTTTTAGTGTCATTTGTATGAGAGACCTGGGCCCAATTTCATAGAGCTGCTTAAGCAGAAAATATTGCTTAGAAATTTTCAGCTCAGCAGAAATGAGCAGGATACCAGTCACAAATTGTGCATGCAGCATGGTAGTTTGGCCTGTAACCTTATTCTGGTAAGCATGCTTTTGTTGTGCTGGGCTGCTACATGTATTTGCGCTTAAGCAGCTCTGTGAAATTGGCCCCAGAATTTGAAGCCACTTGAACAATCTGTGTAGGCAGTGGTTTACATGAACAGGCCTGAAGTTACACAGTCATGGAGGCCATGGCCTCTGTTGTCCTGGTCTTGGCCTTGGTGCCTCTTCAAACATTTTTCATAGACTTAAAGATTTTCCAGTGGAAGTGCCCTTTGCAAAATGAAAATGGCCTTACCCTCTCAAAGATGAAGTTCCAGGCCTGCATGAAGCTGTGGTAAGCAATAAACTAGCCAGCTGAACCACTTTTATTGGTCCTACGAGTGGTTTAACCGTCATTTTGCCTGCAGACTTCTGTCAATAGAGAACACTGACCAAAAAGAGAAGCCAAGAGTTACAGTTGAGCTTATTAAGTAATCTTTGGACTACACCATGTCAAAATCTCTTAAAAGAGGGGCTCCAAGGTCCAATTCAGTTTTGTGATGCACTCATTTTTCATTAGATAGAGTCCTTATCAAAGTGAGAAAAAATTATTTAACCTCACATTGAAACAATGTAAAATGTCATTTTGTTTGATACTCATCTTGTGTTTTTTAACATCCAAAAACATCCAATGATTTCACATTTCAAATTTATGAGTCTGTTTTTGTACGGAAACGTTTGAGTTAATTCCTGAATTTTGATTATGTTCAATCAAAACGGCATTGAATTTGACCTTTTGACAGACGCAAAAAGTCCTCCTTGGAATGTACAGACCCATTTGTTGTTAATATCCAATGACGCCATGTTTCAAATTTTGCTCTGAAAGAGTGTAAAATAAAATGACATTTTACACCATTTTAATGTCAGGTTTGAGAATTGCAGTATTTTTTCCCCACTTTTGTAAGGACTGTCTCCGTTGGAAAATGAGTGCATCACAACACTAGATTTGACCTTAGGGCCCCTCTTGACCTGGTTGATTGTCCTCACTGCTTGAGCTAGTGTGCTGTAGTCGCCCTGAGTCAAGCTAACAACAATTTTCTTGTGTCTTTTGAAAATTGATGATTCAGTCATAGAAGTCTGACTTTTTTCCCTTCTGTTTTCTTTTTGTTCTGTTTTTTTTCTTTCACTCGGTTCAAAGTGGTGATTGATCTACTACCAGGGGAAAATTGACTCATAATCCTCACTTCATCACATCTTAAGATTTTCACTGAAAAGAAGCGTGAGACCCAAGGTGTACACCTGGCTGTTAGAGACAGCTGGGAGGGCCAAGAAAGGAGCTCCTGAGGAAGCTCCAGGTGCTTCTGAAGAAACCTTGAATTTGTATAGGCTACCTGGACAGTTTCAGTAGTGTTGACCTCTGGATACTAGAAGATTCAAAACTTTAGGCCAAGGTGATTGAAGTGATTGATGGGCAACGGAGGGAAGAGAAAGACAAATCTCTAGTTCCCCTTTACAGCCTGTGATGTAATTTCACAGTCCAATGACTTAAAATCACATGATACAAGGTCACATGATAGGTCCACACCAAGGGAAGATGTAGACTTCATTTGATTGCTTAGCTCAAACTGTTTCAGCCTCTTTAATGGTTTAAGGGACATGCATGTGAGTACAGTTGTGCGTTAGTTCTCTCCTGAGCCACAAGGGTTTTTCTCCTGGCCCTTTGGTTTTCTTCCCTCTAGAAAAGCCAAACACTTTTGATCTCAGGCTGTGCTCCGTGGTCATATATGGGTTGATGTGGTTGGCTGTCAAGATGCCCTTGAATGCCTGCAGCTCGAAAACGTGTAGCCCCGTCCTTCGCAGTTAAGCTTCTCAGCTGACAGTAAGGATGATTAGCCTCCCAAATTTTTTATTACACACTAGGTGGCAGCAGACCATTGTTAATGTAGTTTTGAGCATGTGCACATTTCCCAGAACAATGGATTTACCTGATAAGTCTGCTGCCACCTAGTGTCCCCGAAAGTTTCCCATGTACAAGGTCTATACAAGAATACCATTCCGAATGTCGAGAAGTAATCATTTGGTTCTGTTTTGTTGTTGTCTTTACAGACGGGCACTCTTGTACATAGTTATAGAGGGACAGGAGGAATCTTTGAAGTCTGTTGGAATTCAAGGGGAGATAAGGTTGGAGCAAGTGCATCAGACGGTTCAGTAAGTAAATTTTTTGTTTTTTTCAATTATTGTTTTTTTCACATCCTTAAAAAAGCAATATCCATCGCGGCCGAGGGCCGAATTAGGGAAAACAGCTTAACAATAAATCAAAAGAAGTAAGGGTGACAGACTTTTACCCCCTGATTGACCCCCTCCCCCCCCCCCCCCTCCACCGACCCCGCTTAAAAGGGGATTTGTAGGGCCGTGTTAACCAGTTGCCCCTGAGAATTGTCCATTCCCCCTCCCCCCGTCCAACCTGACGGGATTATTTTCATGGAATTGCTGGAATCATTTTTCTTTGAAAGTACTGCTGGCACAAAAAAACCTTGACTTGACAAAGCTAAGAAAACAAAGGTTCTCTGTGAAGCACCACGTTTTTTGTTTTCTCGACTGAGAAAATGTCAAATTCACACACCATAATTGCAAACAGCGGCCGTGAGCTGCATCCGAGGATTGGTACTAAATCCAGAACTAAGGCTGGACCCCCGGCCATTGAGCTGGAATACAATGAATAAGCAATGGTGGAAGACTCTCAGTGTCACGTAATCCTCTTCTTGGACCAAAAGGACAAAGGTCTGGAATCGGGGACTACACAATAACAATCGCATAACAGGAGAAATTTGCCGACATTTTCAGCACCATCTGTCCTCTCTGTGTGGTTGAAACAAAGCGTTAAACAGCGAGTGTGTGCTTCATAGTGGAATGTCCAAGCTTTGAATTTCACACAAAAATACAAAACACACATCACTAGCCTTTGTGTGCTCTGAAAATATTGGCATGTATACACGTCATCCAGCCTGGGTAAAAGAAAAATGGTGGAGAACGGTTTCAAGCCAATGATTTATATCTTCTGTGAAAGTATCAACAGTATTAAAATAAGATCTTAGTATATATATAGTATGATACTTAGTATTCCTTCCTGATTTTTCTGTGTTTTTTTTGTCCCTCAGGTGTGTGTTTTAGATCTGCGGAAATGATGCAACCCACTGCAGAAACCAGGAAAGAATTTTTTGTACCAGGATTGTGTAAAAAAATAAAAAGATACAAAAAAATTTGGTTGAAAGCGATGGACAGCACCCTGTAGGAAGGACCGTACAAAAAAGAAAGAAAAAAAAGTGAGCTGAACGATGTGGGGGGTTTTTCCCTCCAGGGTTGGTGAAGGTGATTGATGGGGACCTTAACCCCAGTTTTATCCAAGGGTCAGGGAGTGATGACAGGGTCGCAAGCCGTCGGTTCTTTGATGACTCAGAGCAAGACGGCCTGCAACACGCTCCAGCAGCGACAACGTCACGAGGTAGGAGATCCTTCGTCCTCCCAGTGGGCAGTGGTGACTCGCCAATCAAATAATTGACTTGCAGCTGCTAAAACCATCTCCTTACTGTCGAAACCCCTACCCCCCCCCCCCCCATTCCCCAGAAAAGGAGTGGATTGGCCCGTGGTTTCTGAGCATGCCTGCGGTGATATCACTGTGGGCACCTCGGCTGAAGTGTTCCTTCGTTTACAGTGCGCCATTACGTAAATGAGTACCTCGCCTAAACAGTCAAGAGCTCATCATCCGAGAGGAAAACGCAGACCCGATAGTTTAACCATCAAGGGGGCAGTAGTGGACCACCCAATGAGGACCAGAAGGGGGTCAAAGGTCAAAGGATTTGTCAACTTGTCTACGGTGACTCAGGGATTTTATTACTGCAAACTTGTGACATGATCTCTGCTGCCTTTACGGTCAACGTTGAGGGCAGCATTTGACAAAAGTGAGCAGGTGCGCCTTTGTAGTTTTTGTTGTTGTGGCATCTGTTGTTGATTCAAGGGGGGTTTGTTTTTGTAATCAGTAAAGGTCATAGGTCAATAAGGTGACCCTATCATGAGAAAGGTCATTGACCTTGTTATCTTTTTTTTTAAAAGCCTATCACAGAAAAGGTTAATGAAACTGGTATACTTTTTAGCCTAACACGAGAAAGGTCATCATGACACTATCTTAGCGGTGCGTGGCATAAAAAGTTAATTTGTTGTAATTTTTGTTTTGTTTTCCCCCCTTAAAATTAAAGACAATCTAATCTATTTGTGCTACCTGTAAGAAAAAAACAACATACAGGGCCCAAAAGCTGTTAAGCAGAAAATGAGCAGGGAACCAGTCACAATGGTTGTACATTGCAAGGTTCTTTTGGTTGGTAATCTGTTTCTGCTTAGTCAAATTCGCTTATAGTGGGGCAGATTAGGGAAATATTTTGGGGAGTTGTGCCTTTGACGATACAAGCATGAACTTCAGCCTACAATCAGAGTATGCCATGTGAAAGATATGTGACCATAGACCCTTCTTTCGCATTGTCACAGCCCAAGTTTTTGCCAACCAAAGTCAACAAAACTTTGGTGAGCCATCAATGCAAAGCAAAAACAGTTCACTGCTTGTAAAGATGCTACGCAAGAATTCAAAAGGGTGTTGAATTTGTGGAAACAAAGTAGCCACTAAATGGGATGTATTTCTTTTTGTAGAAAGTACGTAAAAATGTTGAGTTTGGTCACAATGGCTGACAACACGATTGAACATTCGTTAACTGTTGGCTGTCCATGCCAACCAGCGTGGTTTGTGTATCAACTAAAGATTATAGACCGCCGTAGGCGCAAGATTGGGAACTGGACCTTTATCTACTGTTGGAAAGTAAAATACGCATGGGCGCCATTTCGGCACGTGAATGCCTGTGTTTCCCATTGATAGCAATTGTCATTGTCTACACTGGTCCGCACGTATCAGTGTTGTATCAATAGAGTCACTTGCCGAAATGGCGTCCAGTGAGATTTCACATTTCAGCCAGAGTTCCCCATTTAGCGCCTACGGCGCTCTATAATCTTTGGTATCAACCACAGAAAGGTCTACAGGGCTGTTACAGATTTGAATTTTGAAAAAAAATATATGTAGAATGACAAGCAATGACGGCCATTTTGAAAATTTATTGTATTCTACCTGAAGTTTTTTGAAAGGACACAAAAACAGCCAAATATCTTTCTCATGACATACTCTGACTGTGTGTGCCAAACTCCATGCTTGTATTGTCAAAGAGACGATCCCATCACCTACCTGCCGTGCTAGTAGCCAAAAATTGGACAAATATCTCACTACAACTGTCTATCTCATTATGATCATAAAATTACTGGCATTTGTTTTGTTTCTGGTGCATTGTATTATGGGTGCGACTGACTTTTCAAAAACTGTCTTAAAAAAATATGTGGATAAACACATTGTTGGGACAGAAGGACAGAATGTTAGGTTGTTGAAATTCCCTTGTCCTTTTTTGATTTATTGGGCAATGTGCCAATGTATGTACTTCATCCAGCTGAAGGGTGTAAAATGGCACCCCCCCCTTAAAAAAAAACTGTTTTGAATATTCATAAGGTTACAAGGAAAAACGGACCAATTGCATTGCGCTTCATTAAATATTTGTAATTGCCTTCCATAGCAACACAGCTAACGGACAATTTGATTGGCTGTAATGATAGACTTAAACAAACCAGGGTCATAAACAAGGCTTGTTTTTGCTTCTGTCAGGATAAATATCAAGGCAAATGATGAGTTAGGATTTCATTTCATTGGAGTCTGTTGGAGACGTTTGCATGAATATCTAAGATGGCCGCCAGAAGACAAGTTGGTACTGTGTACGAACCATTGGTGGTTTCCAAAGCCGTGTCTGAATTTTACGCAGCTATTACTACACCTGTGGCTGTTGCCTTAAGCGGTAATGCTAAAGCATAGACAGAGATATAGCAATGAAGCCGTAGCCGTAGCCGTAGCCTGTGACTTAGAGGCTGCGGCTTGATGGCCACTTTAACATGCGTTGAACCAGTAGGCCTGTAAGAGGTCCATAGCAACACTCGTAGCAACAGCCGCCAATTTGGACATGACCTAACCATGCCATGAAAAGGTCACCTCTACACTAAATACATAGCGCCCTCTGTTGTTGGTCACTCTTGGCCAGGCCGACCCGACCTTGATCTTTACCTACCATATGTTGCCTTATAATTCTGTGTATTTGTACAGTGTGTGTTTTTGTTGTACATTTTCGTTAGAAACACCTTTACAAGTTAACTTCTTGGAGATGGAGAAAAGAAAAGAAGAAAAAAACCAGAAAATCTGTCGGGGCGGGGGGGGGGGGGGGGGAATTTTGTTTTTCTTGAATCAGTCAAATCCTTGAAATCCATTTCATCGAGCTTAATAAATTTCAGCTTAGCAAAAACAAACAGGAAACCAGTTGCAAACAGTACATAATGATATGGTGTTTTGGCTGGTAACCCTATTCTGGTGAGCAAAATTGTTATGTGCATTGTTAATTCTTGTGCAGCTCAAGGAAATTGGGACCAGGCATTTTACAGAACAGTTAATTATCAAAGTGTTTGAAAGGAGGGTGTTATACTGATAACAACGAGGGGCAAGCAAGATGATCACTCAAAAGGGGTAAACCAAAGGCTGGAAGGTCAACATTAAAATAGTCAGTCACCTGTTTGGTTTAATAAGAATCAGTATCTGTTATTGGTGTTGCAAGCAGGGAACAAGACCAAGGCCCACTTACATAGCTCTGCTTCAGCGGGAAATATTGCTTAACTATTTGCTGCTAAGCAAAAACGAGCAGGATACCAATTCAGAATGTACTGCGTGTGACATGGTGATTTGGCTGGTTACCTTATTCTGTTGAGTACTGTCGAGTATAATTTGTTGTGCTTTGCTATGTTTTGTGCTTAAAGCCCCAGCTCAACATTGGTAAACTGACTGTAAATGCCTCCATTCTTTCCACAACTCAAGATATTTGTAATAAAACCAACCTGTGAAAATGTCAGCTCTTTTCGTTGTTTCATTTGTGAGAAAATGGTAAAAATGCATTCAGCATTTTTGTACGCATTCCTATGATTTTGGATCTTATTTCATTTATTAATAAAAAAATGATAACACTTCAGGCAGAAATATTTCAAGGAAATTTTTTTTAAAACCATGTAAGGTATATGTAAAACTGTGAACATTTATGTTGTTCTTCTTACCAATGTTGAGCTGGGACTTTAAGCAGCTCTATGAAAATTGGCCCTAGGTGAAGAAGTCCTAAAAGTAAAATCACATGAATGGATTATAAAACCCATGGAAAGTGGAAATAACAGCCTCTTTGAAAAAAAAATTATAATAATATGTCCGCTGCTGTTAGTAGATTTTCAATGTGTTCCTGGCACAAAAAGGTAGATGATTTCTTCGCGTCAGTGCACAAACATCGCATATCAATTGTGCAACAATGTCGTATCTTGCATGAAAAGACTTTGTGCAAACACGTTTAATCTCGTTTGAACAACAACATTATATCTCAATAATGCTACATCATTTTTCGACGCCTTTTGGTTTTGTGTTTCAGGTTATTCTAAGTGAGATATTATACAACGTTTTGACACTTTCATACTTGAATGTAAGGTAAACGCTATTTTAGGAGATACGATGTTTTTGCACTGACACGACGTCTCCATTGTAAAGGTCTTTTCCGTAATACACCCTTGCAGGATGTTAACATATTTTCTTTGGAAAAGAGACAAAAGAACAGTTGTAAAGTTTTGTTAAACTCGATTGTCCGCGATGTCGGCCTGCACCTGTGTACTGTTTGTAAAGACACGAAGTTGAAGCCCAGTTTGTATATGTTTGTAAAACTCTTCAATTTTTTTAATTTGTGAATTTCATCAACTGATATGTATGTTTACTTTTTAACCAGAATAATGCCAGATGACGTGTTTGCACGCCAATATTTTCCCTGCCAGAAATGACGTGACCTTTGTATTTTTGTGTGAATTCGGAATGAGGATGTGAATGAGGATTTCCATTTTCAGAGCGTGCACAGTGCAAGCACTCACTGTGCAATGCTTCATTTCACCCACACACAGAGGACAGATGGTACTGAAAAAAAAAGCTGAAATTCTCCCTTTATGGGGGGGTTATTGTGTAATCCCACGATTCCAGACATTTGTCCTTTTGCTATAAGAAGAGAATTACGAGAGCCTCCACCATTGTTTATCATTGTATTTCGGCTCAATGGAGGTAAGTCTGAGATTCAAGCCTTGGTCCCAGCCATAGGACCGATTATCGGCTGTGTCTCACAGCAGAGGTTTTGCAATTCATATCAGGTAATATTTTAACAAAGTCGGTCCAAACCAGTCATGTTTTGGAAAGATTGTACGACAATCTGCTGCTTTTTTTTTCGCTCAAGACTAAACTTGTTTGTTTTTAACATGGTTGTCGTTATTGGGACGATTGTTTTTTTATCTCTGTTCGTCTGCTGAATGTCTCATAATTTGATTTTTGGTAAAAACAAATCATCAAACGGGTCTCGTTTGTATTTCAAAACCTCATAATGAATAGGTTCTATGTTTTTTACTTCTTTGTTTTGTTTTCCTGGTTGGCACTTTGTTATGGTATTTTGTCGTTGCAACGTACAAACATCATGAATTGCGGTTTTATTTAGAATTTTTTTTTTCTTTTTTCTTTCATGCGACTCAACATGGCCAAACAGAGAATGGACAGAATAGAAATCAGGTCCCATTGTTAATTATTAAAAAGCAGTTTGCTAGTTAGATTTGAATAATGTCTGGAACAATGACTTACTTAGTCTCAAGTGATTGCCTCAATTTGAATTCTTCAGACGAGAGACGATACACCTTTACACAATTCTGAATGATTGCATATGGCACAATGGTACAAGCTTTTGACCATCTTGAGGTTGCTTTACAAAAAGTTTGCCCCGAACCATGTGCTTAGCAACACTGTTTTTAGTCTGGGGATTCCAATTAGAGTGTTCACTTGTGACCAATCAAGTCAATGTTCAAGACAGTGTTCAAAATCTAACTTGACATTGCTTATTGGTACAGCAGAGTCGTCCAAAACATAGACCAAAGAAGGCACCTATATGAAAGGGGCCAAGCATAGAACCTTGCAGAACTTCAAATGTCAGTTTTACCCAATTGTACATTAAAAAAAAAATTTCTTCTTTTTGTTTGCCAAATAATTAACACCACTCAGAGCATTAACATTTTGCTTGTGATAAAAACGCAAGCCAAATGTGCTCTGAACAATCAGAAGAAGGCCAAGTATAGTACCATGAGGAACACTGTTCCAACTTAAACACATGAGGTTTGGCAGTAAAACAAAAACAACTAGTGCAAAGCATCATCCTCTGAGGAACTTTTAGAATTTCCAACTACTGTATTTTTCATGACTTTACTCAAGCCAGTTGTTAAACTTCCATCTTAATTTATCCAGCACAAAAATGTTGATGAAAATTAAAGTGAGGCTTATACGCAAAATAGTCTGGTGCTGTTATGTGACATTTGAAGTTGGTGATGAATTCAATTCAAGTCATTTATTTGTTTGCGTCGTGTTGCAAGAAATGTGAAACTTTCTTAACAATCCAACACAAAATTGAAAACTTTGACTTCCGTCTTATCGTATTCATAATTGAAATATAAATGCCCTAAAACTTTGATAGACAGACTGAGAACTCATTCTTTTACATCTTGAAATGCCTGATCATGGTTTGCATTGTGTTACTGTATGGATTAATAAGCTGGGTTAAAACTGCAGCAGTTTGCAGTTTGTCTTTAAAGTGTGCTAAAGTTAATCATGGATTTTTTTTTATTCTTGAGTATAATGACCAACCACAAATAAGTCTCTGAGCTTCATGTCTGGGCCCAATGTCTTGGGGGCGAGTATTGTTTCCACAGCTAGCCCAGAAATGTAGAAGCTGAACCTGTTAGCGAAGAATGTTTTACCAGAAGTGGTCCATGCTGGAGTATGTTGTGCTACAAAATTGGGTCCTGAACATTCATTAAAAATGCTGTCTGTTCACACCATACTGGAGACCACCCAGTACATCGGTATCTATGCTAGTCCCATAGAGCTATAAGATCTAGAGGGAGCACTCGCTATGTCACGCACGGAACTCCACTGACCCACTATGGGTGAAAATCCCTATGGGTCAATGGTTGCGACTGTCCACTTAGAAAATGTTTGCTGTGTAAACTGATAAGTGACCAGTGTAGTATGATTGGTCAGCGCCATTTTCTCAATGGTCAAAAATGCTTCTTGTCGGGCCATGTCGCATGGTTTTGTGGGCCCTCTTGTTTTTTATAATACAACGCTTTGGCCAATCCTCATTGAGGATATTCATTTGAGCAGTCATTTTGGCTGTCCCGCAAATTAGAGCAGTTTTTCCATTGGTCGATCTGGTACCGTTTGCCATAGGCTTATATCACATTGTAATGGTTTCTGTCCGTTTCTAACATAGAGGGCGTACTCGGCAGACACGGATGAAGCACAGCATTCTCCTGGTTGCATTTTCAAGGGTCACATTCAGGACATGTCCGAATCCAACGACTTTGGCTACGGCTGTTGGCTGTTGCAACAACGTTGAAGAATAGGACTTTCCAGTGATACTTCTGTAGCCACAGCCAAAGCCATCAATTCGGACTCAGCTTAACTACAAACAATGAAGTCAAGCACTCAAAGCTTTGTCTCACTGTCTGAATAGCTGTGCAAATAATGAGCCCCGACAATGGTCATGTTCGCCCGAAAGAGTGTTCTCTTGCGCCCACTATCAGCCGTTAGAGAGACCTTTCACTGTATTGGAAAATCCTTCCCAGCAGAAAATGGTTGCCAGTCCAAATAACATGTATTGTATATATTGTTTTAGACTGGTGCCACCCTTGTTTTTTTTGTTTTTTGTTTTTTTTGCTTAATAGCAGATATATTTCCTGACCACTATTTGGCCACTACATCACATGGTTCGGTGCAAGCTTTTGTAAAGCAACCCCCAGCTTAGCAAAAACTGGCAGGCCTTTGCGCCGCACATTTAATTTGAAATTGTGTATGTTTTCTGTAACTCTGCAAAAGCTTGCCACTATAACCACGTGACAAACCAACACTGGATTTAGTCTGAGGAACTTATCGGCAATATTTTGTTACTGAGTAAAGCATTGTACCCGACATTGTTCAAGTCTAACTCACAACGTCTTACTGGGCCCTGGTTTGTAGTATACATTTGTACGCACTAATCAAAGGCGTATTGTATTGCCCATTTAGTTATTAACCTTGACTGCTGCATGAATCAAAAACCAGAAGAACCAAAAGCTGACCCCGGGCAAGTGGGAACCTGCGACCATGATTTGGTCACCTTTGCAAAGTATTACACAGGTGGTTTAACTAGGGGTCAAAGGTGAGAATACAATGCCACTGATTTTAGAGTAAAAGTGTGATAAGATAGCATCTTTAAGCTGAATAGTTATTACATAGAAAGAGGGTAACTTTGCGCAGGTGCTAAACAAACAAGAAATTGAAATCTTCTCCAAAGGTTTTTTAAAAAGCATGTTACCAAACAATCATCTTGCATGAAGTTCTTCACTTGGAAACTTACAAGCACTAAAAAAAAAGCATTGTTAGAAAATAACCTGTCTGAGGTCCCAAAATAAAATGTAAATGTAATTTCTATTCTTCATGACGACTCGTGATAGATGGAGTCAACTATGGGCGTGAAGCACAGTGGGAAAAAAAAAACAATTTGATGCTTACAAGTTGGTAAAAAGTAAAAGTTTCTACACCACAGTTTGTATAAAATTTATGTCTGTTGCCACTCACACTCACGTGTAGTGAATACTCCATTTTTAATAATAAAAGATAAAAAAAAAATCATTTTTGGGTGGACATGTGTTTTACCAAAATACATCTTGTTTTTGTGTGATTTATTCTGTGTGGTTGATCTGTGTCAAATAAATTTCCAGTTTATAATTCCTTTAATTTTAAGCTGTCTACGGCTAAGGAGCAAAAATCGGCAAAGATTTTAAGTAAAACTGTAAGGGGTTGCTCGTTTACCCTTCAACGATAGTCTCCAACTGTCTCAGAAAGCCACCAGTCTGTAGAAGACCAAGTTACATGGTTTGGGCAAGGGGGGGGGGGTAAAAATAGATTTCTATCGTTATTTGGGGAAACTTTTATATTTTCGATCAATTTTGGAAAAAAAACTGCAAGGGGTAGTAAGTCTTGCCATTTTTTCACTCTGAAAAAACTTTTGTCTCCGATTTGCTTCAAAATTAAGTAAAAGAAAGCCCTTGGTCTGTAGAAGAGAGTCGCCGAGTTACAGGTGCTTTGGACAAGGGATTTGGTTAAAAAGTCCATTTTTATCTTGGTTTTGGGGCACCGTTATATCGAGAAATAAGTCAATATCTTCAAAAGTTGCCAAGCTAGACGACTCAAAACAAGAATTTTCTGCTCCTCGCACTTCATTTAAGCTCTGTGCAAAGTATGGGGCAATTTGGAAAGGAAAAGTTTTTGGCCAAATTTGGAAAAAACTGCAAGGGGTAAGTCTTGCCATTTGTTCACTCTGGAAAAACTTTTGTCTCCGATTTGCTTCAAAATTAAGTTAAAGAAAGCCCTTGGTCTGTAGAAGAGAGTCGCCGAGTTACAGGTGCTTTGGACAAGGGGTTTGGTTAAAAAGTCTATTTTTATCTTGGTTTTGGGGCACCGTTATATCGAGAAATAAGTCAATATCTTCAAAAGTTGCCAAGCTAGACGACTCAAAACAAGAATTTTCTGCTCCTCGCACTTCATTTAAGCTCTGTGCAAAATATGGGGCAATTTGGAAAGGAAAAGTTTTTGGCCAAATTTGGAAAAAACTGCAAGGGGTAAGTCTTGCCATTTTTTCACTCTGAAAAAACTTTTGTCTCCGATTTGCTTCAAAATTAAGTAAAAGAAAGCCCTTGGTCTGTAGAAGAGAGTCGCCGAGTTACAGGTGCTTTGGACAAGGGGTTTGGTTTAAAAGTCCATTTTTATCTTGGTTTTGGGGCACCGTTATATCGAGAAATAAGTCAATATCTTCAAAAGTTGCCAAGCTAGACGACTCAAAACAAGAATTTTCCGCTCCTCGCACTTCATTTAAGCTCTGTGCAAAATATGGGGCAATTTGGAAAGGAAAAGTTTTTGGCCAAATTTGGAAAAAACTGCAAGGGGTAAGTCTTGCCATTTGTTCACTCTGGAAAAACTTTTGTCTCCGATTTGCTTCAAAATTAAGTTAAAGAAAGCCCTTGGTCTGTAGAAGAGAGTCGCCGAGTTACAGGTGCTTTGGACAAGGGGTTTGGTTAAAAAGTCTATTTTTATCTTGGTTTTGGGGCACCGTTATATCGAGAAATAAGTCAATATCTTCAAAAGTTGCCAAGCTAGACGACTCAAAACAAGAATTTTCTGCTCCTCGCACTTCATTTAAGCTCTGTGCAAAATATGGGGCAATTTGGAAAGGAAAAGTTTTTGGCCAAATTTGGAAAAAACTGCAAGGGGTAAGTCTTGCCATTTTTTCACTCTGAAAAAACTTTTGTCTCCGATTTGCTTCAAAATTAAGTAAAAGAAAGCCCTTGGTCTGTAGAAGAGAGTCGCCGAGTTACAGGTGCTTTGGACAAGGGGTTTGGTTAAAAAGTCTATTTTTATCTTGGTTTTGGGGCACCGTTATATCGAGAAATAAGTCAATATCTTCAAAAGTTGCCAAGCTAGACGACTCAAAACAAGAATTTTCCGCTCCTCGCACTTCATTTAAGCTCTGTGCAAAATATGGGGCAATTTGGAAAGGAAAAGTTTTTGGCCAAATTTGGAAAAAACTGCAAGGGGTAAGTCTTGCCATTTTTTCACTCTGAAAAAACTTTTGTCTCCGATTTGCTTCAAAATTCAGTAAAAGAAAGCCCTTGGTCTGTAGAAGACAGTCGCCGAGTTACAGGTGCTTTGGACAAGGGGTTTGGTTTAAAAGTCCATTTTTATCTTAGTTTTGGGGCACCGTTATATCGAGAAATAAGTCAATATCTTCAAAAGTTGCCAAGCTAGACGACTCAAAACAAGAATTTTCTGCTCCTCGCACTTCATTTAAGCTCTGTGCAAAATATGGGGCAATTTGGAAAGGAAAAGTTTTTGGCCAAATTTGGAAAAAACTGCAAGGGGTAAGTCTTGCCATTTTTTTCACTCTGGAAAAACTTTTGTCTCCGATTTGCCTCAAAATTAAGTAAAAGAAAGCCCTTGGTCTGTAGAAGAGAGTCGCCGAGTTACAGGTGCTTTGGACAAGGGGTTTGGTTTAAAAGTCCATTTTTATCTTGGTTTTGGGGCACCGTTATATCGAGAAATAAGTCAATATCTTCAAAAGTTGCCAAGCTAGACGACTCAAAACAAGAATTTTCTGCTCCTCGCACTTCATTTAAGCTCTGTGCAAAATATGGGGCAATTTGGAAAGGAAAAGTTTTTGGCCAAATTTGGAAAAAACTGCAAGGGGTAAGTCTTGCCATTTTTTCACTCTGAAAAAACTTTTGTCTCCGATTTGCTTCAAAATTAAGTAAAAGAAAGCCCTTGGTCTGTAGAAGACAGTCGCCGAGTTACAGGTGCTTTGGACAAGGGGTTTGGTTTAAAAGTCCATTTTTATCTTAGTTTTGGGGCACCGTTATATCGAGAAATAAGTCAATATCTTCAAAAGTTGCCAAGCTAGACGACTCAAAACAAGAATTTTCTGCTCCTCGCACTTCATTTAAGCTCTGTGCAAAGTATGGGGCAATTTGGAAAGGAAAAGTTTTTGGCCAAATTTGGAAAAAACTGCAAGGGGTAAGTCTTGCCATTTTTTCACTCTGGAAAAACTTTTGTCTCCGATTTGCTTCAAAATTAAGTTAAAGAAAGCCCTTGGTCTGTAGAAGAGAGTCGCCGAGTTACAGGTGCTTTGGACAAGGGGTTTGGTTAAAAAGTCCATTTTTATCTTGGTTTTTGGGCACCGTTATATCGAGAAATAGTGAATATCTTAAAAAGGGTTGTTCAAATTAAAACAAGTTTGTGCAGAAAGGTAGTCGGAGTGACGACCGGGGATTCGGGGGACTCAAAGTCTGGTCGAACCAGCAGGGTGATCCCCGTAGTACCCTTGCCCTTGGTCTGTAGAAGAGAGTCGCCGAGTTACAGGTGCTTTGGACAAGGGGTTTGGTTAAAAAGTCTATTTTTATCTTGGTTTTGGGGCACCGTTATATCGAGAAATAAGTCAATATCTTCAAAAGTTGCCAAGCTAGACGACTCAAAACAAGAATTTTCCGCTCCTCGCACTTCATTTAAGCTCTGTGCAAAATATGGGGCAATTTGGAAAGGAAAAGTTTTTGGCCAAATTTGGAAAAAACTGCCCCGGTCCCTCCTTGTTCTTTCCCACCCGGAATATTCACCCTACCCATTTTGGGGAGAGACATGACGGACCCCAGTCCATTACAGTTAGCCAGCAGTAACAGTCATGTCCCTTTTGACAGGGGTAGGATTCGAACCGGGTGTACCAGCTCTGGACCGCACGCAATTGAACAGTCCAGTGCACCAAAGTGCCCGTTGGTGTTTTGGGGTGATTTTAAATACTACTTAAATAATGCACTGATAAGGGAACGACTTGATAAAAGAAAAAAATTGACAGAAGTGGGATTCGAACCAGGGTGAGTACCATTGAAACCCTACCTTAACCACATATGCTATAGTTCACTTTACAAATAGACATTATTAAAACTGCCTACTAAGATGTAATGCATAGTGAGGCACCAGACTGGTCTCGATCGGTCACAAATAAAGATAAGCTTCGGAGTTAAGACGCGCGAATGTTTTTGTATTGTACAGCGCCCTCCCCTGACATCTTACAGTTATTTTTAAGACCATTTCCTTTTTAGAAAAAAAATCCCAAAAAACATGCCTGAATACTAATTGTCAAAACCAAATTAAAACTAAACAAATTTGAAAAACACCATTTTGGGGGTAAAATTCTATATTTTATTGATTTTTTATCATTTCATTCAAATTCTTCACTCAAGTTACAAAGAGTTCAAACATTAACAATTCCATAAATTAATCTGTAACATTTTTAAGCAGTACAGATATTGTTTTGCTTAGTATAGTGAAACAGTCAAGCAAAGTGAAAAGTATCAATATAATTATAAAGCCTACATTATGTTCAGCTTGTCAAACAAACAAACAAACAAAATATAAATATATACACCATACAGGCCCGATCGCTTCGTTCTTAAAAGGGCAAGGGCACCAAGGCATTTTCTTCTTGATAAAAGGCACCTCTATTCTATGAAGAAATTGTAAATTTTTATTGGAACATTTTCAAGGGCACCAAGGCAATGACCAGGGGCAACGGAGGCAATTGCCGTGAAGTATCAGGCCTGACCAAAAATTCCAACTCGCTTAGTTTCACTAAACATGTTTTCAACTTTGTACCACCTCAGCATAGCCCATTTGTTCACATTATCCAGTCTTACCAAAGAACCAAGATAGGACACTCTTTTCAGAAACATGAAACACAAAATTGGGGCGCCCGCTGTCATTTGGTAGGTAAAACCAAAGATCGTTTGCGCAATAAGTAGGGCCTACTAAATGGAAAAACTTACGCCAAACAATCCCACCAACTAAAAAAGGTGAAGGCAGATCAAAAATTTGGCGTTCGGCAATAAATTGTGCCAATAATCCTAGCAAAATTGAAACAAGGGGGGAAAGGGGCCATCATGCAGTTGGTGGGTATAAAGGCGTTACATCTGCTACCGTGCAAAATGGTACGAGTGTCCTATCTTGTGTTTCTAGATTCTTTGGTCTTACCAATTTCATTGCTACACCTACTATTTCAAGAAAATCACGGCCAAAACCCCATTAAAAATAAGCATACTCATGGCAGCACTCCTTAGGGATGCTGTTTGTGGCTCTTTCGTTTCACTTTCTAAAGAAATCCCTTCCAGCGTATAACTTGAACCAAGAAAACCATGAGCATGTGTCCAAGCGCTATATATGAAGTGTGGACCTGATAACAAAAGATGTCCACACTGTGTCGGAACACTGAAACACATGAAACACTGTGTGTCTGGCAGGATAGCATCCTTCTGAGATCCTCATAAATGCCAGTGTGTTAAGAACACAGTTTTAAGGGGTATCAGAGTGCTTGAATCAACTGTACTTCTGTGATTCATTTACAGGGTATGAGCTCTAGTGTGACAATGCTGTGCCGCTTCTTTTTTAAAAACTCCATTTGTTTTTGAAATATCACAAGCCTTTCTGCCTTCTGACCTAAACACTGGTCACCCTAAAAAAAAGAGGCCTCAAGTAAAACCGAGCTGAAGAGTTTGTCTCAATAATAACTTTACGTTGTGTCATAGCTGATAGTGCATCAGACTCAAGTTCTGATGGCTGAACCATCAGAGTGCGGGTTCGATTCCCGGTCATGACACTTGTGTCCTTGTGCAAGGTACTTAACCATACTTGCTTCTCTTAACCAGGTGTATATGGGAACCAGCAAGGGCTGTGATATAATATTGTGTTGCATTAATCCCTTAGCACTAATATCAGCAGCTTGACATGGAACTACGTGGATCTTTGCTCGGTGTAAATTATCCCCCTCCCCTCCACCCACCCCGACCTTTGTGGATTGAAGCCATGAATCAGTTCAAAATCCTGTTCTTTCAAGTATAATTTTGTTTCCAATGCAATGGAGTTATTAAAGTTTAATGAAATTAATAAAATGTTACATTAAATGAGTTAAGTTTCACAGAGAATATTGGACATGCTCCCAGACTCAATGATACAGGCAATTAGTAGAGCAAATTGGGGTCTCACTGGCTCCTGACTAGTCTGTGCCCAATCTTTGACACCTTTCATTAAACTAGTTTGTGATGCAGTCATAGAAAATTGAGAATGCTGAGCTCAACTGTCGTCTGTGTCTGCTGTGCACACCCTCTATGTCAGCTATGGAGAGCATCAATACCATGTGACATGCCTGAATGGCAAAATTAACCAGATCAACCAATGGAAACAAAATCAGCCATACAGCTAAAAATGGCAGTGAATGAACTACCTCTAAGCAGATATGCACAGCGAACTAAACACACAGCATTCTCCTGGTTTCAGTTCTATGCACGCAGTGAGAGCATTTAGTAACAAAATGAAATGAAGGTTTCACAAGAAGGTTGAAGCTGTCTGGGATGCTACTCATGTAAATACAATAGCTGGGTGCTGTTTGAAGCAATGTTTGGTGTCCTGCTCACTTGTACACAGTCATCGTCGATATGGCAATTAGTAAGGGGCCATATTATAACTGTACCAGTATGGTGCCCGATTCAGTTGTACACAATCACATCAGGCATAACACTTAGACCAGTGCCAAGGGTCTTTCTCGACTGGTGTCCCGTTAACACGTCTCGTTGTAAAGATGCTGGTTTGGCTGGTGACATTCAAACGAGGGTCTGGCATCCCGACTCGCTTGAACACACAATCTGAGTTTCTTCAGCCTGGTGTCTATTTTCCTATTCTCTGTACCATCCATTCCTGTTGACACAGTGGGCACCGGTTGTTCTGTTTCACCCACAGTGACATACAGCAATTATGGAAGGAATGGTTACACTCACCCCATACAACTGAAAAAAAGAAGGAAAAACAGCATTAGTTACCACAGGTTCCCTGCTCCTGCAAACCCATCACATTTCATGTCAATACTATCAATTTGTATGCCGGTGCTGCATACTCCTAAGGAGTTGAGATGGTGTCAGGAATGTTAAAGCCCACTGTACAGAGGTAACAGTAAGGCCATTTGATAGATGGTTTATTAAAAGCGTACATACAGTGTACATGACAGGAAACACAGTAAAGAGGGCCATTTATCTGCTGTCACGTTAGCAGTTTTTCCCAATGGTTCATAACTTTTGTTAAGTACCTGAAACCGCCCAAAAATGTTTCAACATGTGAAGGGACATGCAGGCTTATACTGGAAATAATTTGAGTTGAATAAGATTATTTATTTTTTAATTGCTCTCAAATTTCTTTCTAAAAGTTGACAGAAATGCAGGTAGATTTTTTTTCGTCCAAATTCGATGACATTTTGAGGGTGATTTTTAAAATAAAAACTAAAATCATCAAATGAATCATCTCAAACTGTTTTCAGGATAAGCCTTCATGTCCATTGACATGTTAATCAGGTGCTTAAAAAAACATTACAACCATTGGGAAAACTGCCAACAGGACGGATGCAAAATGGCCCCCTTTACTGTGTTTCCTGTCACTTACATACACAAGGGCATTTCCATACTGCTATTCCATCAATATCACAGCAGTTATGATGAGGTAAAAAAAAAACAGCAACAAAAGAAGCAAATAATGAGATGAAAATAAGCAATGGCTACAAGTAAAAATGTTAACAGGCCTCGAAATTAGCAACGGCAATTACCGTCGGTGCCCTGTGCCATTGCCGTGATGCCCTCAAAATCACTGACAATTCATGGCAATATATTGCCTTGTCCTTTTTATCTAACTGCTGTCGGTGCCCTTTTCGTAAAATTGTAACATGCATAGAAGGAGACCAAGTTCATGTAGTTTTCCAACTTTTGTGCAGAAAAAAAACCCCAAACAAAACAAACAACGATTTAACTGGCATGTGGTCGAACCCTGTGTGATGAGTCACTTTCACCACGAAGTGCACCGTGGAATTAGTAAGTCATGCAAAAAGTCTTGTTAAATTTAGTTTTTGCCATGGTGCCCCCCAAATTCCACAATATTGCCGTGGTGCCCTTTTTACACTTACATGTACAAAATTGCCGTAATGCCCTTCAAACTCTAGAAAAAGCAACGCAATTATTGCGGTGCCCTTTTGAGCACAAAGTTTGAGGACTGTGTTAATGTGTAAATAAGTGGTTTTTTTCTTGAACACTTTGTGGGGAAGCAGTAGACTGTAAGGTTGCGGGTAGACTGTTCCATAGTTGAAGAGCAACAAAGAAAAATGATTTCTTTGCAGCAGATACCATAGACCGGGGAAAAA
This sequence comes from Marthasterias glacialis, assembly GCA_911728455.2. NCBI lineage: Eukaryota > Metazoa > Echinodermata > Asteroidea > Forcipulatida > Asteriidae > Marthasterias > Marthasterias glacialis. Next base: position 9,770,596 of record OU452233.1, on the reverse strand, counting down.
TTGGATGTTCCATAAGCGCCTAATATTAAATTCCTATTACTTTGCCAATACTATAAATAGTGCTGATCAAAGAAATTCCATTAAAACAAAAATTATTTTAATTTTGAGTGGTGAAATGAACTTGTAACCCAATTTCTGCAGCCCCAAGTGCTAAATTAATTATGATAAGCATAGTTCTTTGTCAAGAGTATTAAATCCAGTGTAGCTGCATGTTTATCACACGTTGCAAAATGTTATTCATGACGATTGTAAGGGGAGCAAGAAATTCCAGTACCCTCTGTCTCTTTTTGTTTTACGGGAAAAACGAAGCGTAACATGATGAGTGCATGCAGGAACGTCCGGGCATATTTATGAGTCTGTTGCAGGAAACCCTTGACATTTTTTAAGATGTCTTTATCAGACTTCCGTTTGTGAGTCTGTAAAAGTTTTGCTTGTATGCACGTCTTCAGGTGATAACTGGTACCCGCTGCTAATAGGATTTGACCTGCCTCTAGTTACTGGGTGATCTCGGTAGTCTAGTTGGTAAGACATCTGCTCTAGAATTGGTGGGGGTCGTGGGTTTGAATCCCACCCGAGTTTTTTTTCACAGGACTTGGGAAAGTACTGAGTATGGGCTAAAACAGTTCTAAAGGCTAAACCTTTCTTCTTGGTAATAATTTTCTCAAGTTTGTTTGTCTCTCTGTTTGTTTGTTTGTTTGTTTGTTTGAATGTTTGCTTTCTTACCAACACATTCCTCTTGTTTATTTTCTGTCTGACATCGTAAACAAGCATCTGAAACACAAAATTAGAAATCTAGTTTAGAATTGATTAGACAAGAATGTTGCAAAGCTCTTCTGACAAAATGTATGACAAATTCATGTAGTTGGGCCTAAGCGGCAAAACATCTTTTCCCTATCATTCCTTTGAACTTATTGCTTGTCTGTTAGAATTTAATTACCCTCCTTCTGCAGTCCTTACTGGAAGGGACTGTCACGACCAAATTAGAATTTGACTTCCATGTATTCCATGTGACTGAGGAAAAAGTACTTTATCATTATGTTGACATAATAAGAACAAGCAGGTTTATTGTGACTACTGTGTGATTTAACACAAGTCTTGCTTTCACTTGTGCTCTGAAGTATGTTATTTATGACTGATTCGAAAAGAGTCAAATTTTAAGTATTTGAAGTTTTTTTTGGAACTATTTATGCAAAGGGAACCTCTGATTCAAAAGGAGTCCAGAGTATTGACAGTGAAACTATTTATACCGAATCAGAAGGTGTCAACAGACAGGCTAGTTGCGATAATCGTAACCTCCCGACGGTCGGAGACCGGAGGTTTTCGACCCAAGACGGGTATTACCCGTGTAACTAGCAGTTTTGACCACTTTTTGCCAGACTCATGATCAGATTCGTCATTTTTTTCCACTTTCCAAAATCGTGACAGACATTCTAAACACATGGAGTTGATCTTTATTTGTATGACAACATCATCTGGAACCCTTAAAACAACATCATGAAAATATTTTGCAGAAAAAACAACAATTTACCAAAAGACTGACCAAAATAACCATAATCCACAGTGGGGCCAACTTGTAATTTTGAACCTCGCATTTGCTTGACTACAACCAATCAGCGTGACCCAACCAAACACACATCCAGACGAACCATGGCTGTAATGTGCGTATCGGCCATTCCAGCTTGCAAACTCACCGCCTGTGAGTGTAAGCATCGATCCCTGGACATTGTACATGTACATTGTACATGTACAATGTATTGTGTACACTTGCATGCTACACGCACACACATTCAGTGTGTGTGTAGCCGTGTGGGGTGCGGAAGCACCACACAGGGACTACGAACTGTGTAGTTTGTGCACGCACGATGTTCATACGTACCTGCATGCTGCGCACACGGTCCGGGGATCGATGCTTATACACTTAGGCGGTGAGTTTGCAAGTTGGAAAAGCCGATACGCACATGACATGGCTCGTCCGGATGCATGTTTAGTTGGGTCACGCTGATTGGTTGTAGTCAATGTATGTAGTCAATGGATATTTTGGTCAGTCTTTTGGTAAGTTTTTGTCGTTTTTTTGTGCCAAATATTTTCATGATTTGTTTTAAGGGTTCCAGATGGCGTTGTCATACTATAAAGATCAACTCCATGTTTTTAGAATGTCTGTCATGATTTTTGAAAGTGGAAAAAAATGGACGAATCTGATCACGAGTTTAGCAAAAACTGGTCAAAACTGCTAGTTACATGGATAATACCTGTCTTGGGTGGTAACTCTCCGGTCTCCGACCGTCGGGAGGATGGAGGGTTACGATTATCGCAACTACAGACAGGCGAGCTTCAATAATCGTAGTTCTTGGTCATACATCGTTTAGCTGGATAGATTTCGGTCATGTCTCTTAGAGTTAGACCTAAGACCATCGGGAGGATCGCAACTACACACAGGCAAGACAGGGCGAAGGACAATGTGACTAGATTAAGATTGTTGTTGAGGATGTTCCTTTCCTTCAATTATCAATAAGCACTTTCACGGCAGTATGCGCCAGTTTGTTCAAGGGGCACACTTGTTTACTTCAGACACTTGTTACCATCTGTGACTTGGCACTCTACTATTACTAACTTCAAAGCACCTTCCAGTTCTAGCCCAGGTAGGACATTAGTCTCCGTTGTACTACACTAACGTCCTGGGTATAAAGGTCTCGCTACATAGCGAAACAATTCATAACTAACTTATTTCATTGTTTTACCTGATTAAATGAGCTGAAACTTCGTCCTAGTGTTCTATGGGTCCTATATTTGCAGACTGGCAGGTTCAAAAGTCTTATAAGATGCACTGAGCACACATTATTGACAAAAATAAACTGAAAATCAGAGCAAAATCAGAAATCGACACTGCCCGTTTTGGTAGTCTCCAAGTGATACGCTTAATGCCCATGTGCTGAAGTACATAGCAACGCCGGGAGAGGGAGGGGTCTACGGTGATTCTGTCGATCTGCGCGATTGACCGAACACGCTGCGCTATTGGTCGATCGTGCAAACATATTCATTGCGTGATCGATCGATAAGTGCGCGATCGATCGATATGTGCGCGAACAGTAGATCGACCAATTGCGCAGCGCGATTGGTCGATCGCGCACAACATATACATTATATGCATGTACAATGTAAAGCGACGCCCACATACTGTAATGCGCCTGCGTGTAAATCTACTTGTTGCTAATTGCTATGCAGTTTGAGCAAGCGCATTGAATATCTACCTCATTCGGCGAGTATAACATGTCGCGGATGATTTGTACACGTTGGCGTTTTATTTTACGTATGATTTTCACCATTTGTGAAACCATGCACTTCAAAGATATTCAGCTTCCAAAATCAGGTGAAAATAGGGGAAATCAACTCATGTTATTTTAGTCGCATTGGAAAGAAGCTTTATACCCAGGGCGTCAGTGGTAGTACAACGGAGACTGACATCCTACCTGGGCTTCTCCCAGTTCCAGACATGTCATGCTTGTGCATGGCGCGTAAAATTGAGGCACAGAGAGTCAGACTTGTTCGAAATAAACAAATCAGCCCCTACCGTGTTTATTCAAATAATTTTTCCACATGTTCCCAAATATCCCCCGAATACCTTACCCATTACTTGAACTCTGCATATTGCACAAGTATCGCATTCAACATCCCAGCTCCACATAGCAACAATGTTCCATTTTTTCAACGTGAAGGGTTTAACGTCAGTTTCTCCCTTCAACACCGAAGATTCTGATTTCACAGGCGTCGACATCGTCGAACACGTTTCGTCTTTCATAATCGCTTCTGAATCCGCCATTTCTGTCCAACAACAATCACAGGTTATTGAAAACTTTTGACTTTATATTCCACTACTTCTTCGACGAGATTCTATTGTTCTTTAGTTTGCTTTTTTCAAGGAATAACATGGGTGTTTTATCATCACGAACTTTATGTTTCGTCACTCCATCAAGGTTTTTCCTTGTTCTGTACTTAGTCAGAAACCAAGTACGAATACCACGTATTTTATTATGTAGACGTCTGGGTGGATACTGATTTGATTTATTTGACCTCTCCTGTGACCTTCAGCTAAAAAACATTGAATGACGTCACACAGCTAAGGAGGCGTGCGGTGGGGGGGGGGGGTTACGTTCAATAGACTGATTGCAGGGCAATGTTGACAGACGGTCACGTGACCTCCTACTGGGTATAACGCCATACAGCTGATGGCAAAATACGTGTAAAGAGATATGCCGTGACACAGAGCAATCGAGTACGAAAATGATTAAATGTTAAATGATAAGTTAGTTAATCAGCCCCTTTATTTAAAGTAGTATGTTGTGGCATTAATTTAAATCACATCTCTGTTTCATAATTTAACAGAATTCTACTAAAAAGAGGTTTTTTTAGTCATGCACTACCGGCGTCGGACGACTATGTAGCCACCCGCCTGTTATTTTGTTTGTTCATCTTGATCTTAATCCTGGTCTTAATTTCAGCTTCTGTCTTGTTCTCGGTCATGGACATCCAGGGCCCAATTTCATACAGCTGTTTAAGCAGAAAACAGCAGGGAACAATAGACGGATTGCGCATCATGGTAATCTGAGCTGATGGTAAATTACCTGCAAATACATGCCCTAACCGACAGAGTCACACCAAAAAACGGCTTTTGGTAATAATAACACAGTTACTAGGCCATTTGATTAAAGTAGTATGTTGTGACATTGATTTTTATCACATTACTGTTTCTTAAACTACCAGTATTCTACTACAAAAGAGGTTTATTTTGAGTTTTGCACGACCGGCGCCGGACGACTATGTAGCCACCCGCCTGTTATTTTGTTTGTAATGTAGGCCTAAAACACTACGAAAGCCCAATCGTGCCACAGAAATAAATAAAATCACTGGAAAATAATCCGTTATAACGAATTAATAATCCGTTATAACGAATTAATAATCCGTAATAACGAATTAATAATCCGTTATAACGAATTAGTAATCCGTAATAACGAATTAATAATCCGTTATAACGAATTAAATAATCCGTAATAACGAATTAATAATCCGTAATAACGAATTAATAATCCGTAATAACGAATTAATAATCCGTTATAACGAATTAATAATCCGTAATAACGAATTAATAATCCGTTATAACGAATTAAATAATCCGTAATAACAAATTAATAATCCGTTATAACGAATTAAATAATCCGTAATAACGAATTAATAATCCGTTATAACGAATTAATAATCCGTAATAACGAATTAATAATCCGTTATAACGAATTAAATAATCCGTAATAACGAATTAATAATCCGTTATAACGAATTAATTAATTAATTCGTTATTACGGATTATTAATTCGTTATTACGAATTAATAATTCGTTATAACGGATTATTAATTCGTTATTACGGATTATTTAATTTGTTATAACGGATTATTAATTCGTTATTACGGATTATTAATTCGTTATAACGGATTATTAATTCGTTATTACGGATTATTTAATTCGTTATAACGGATTATTAATTCGTTATTACGGATTACTAATTCGTTATAACGGATTATTAATTCGTTATTACGGATTATTAATTCGTTATAACGGATTATTAATTCGTTATAACGGATTATTTTCCAGTGATTTTATTTATTTCTGTGGCACGATTGGGCTTTCGTAAAACACTGTACAAAAAGGGGGTAAAGAACGATGGAAAAGTGAGCATTTATACCTAGCCTTGCGAAATTTCAAATAGGCAAAGGAATCACACAGTTTTGGAAAGCAATTTCTTTGGAGGATTTCAGCTTCAAAACTTTGAAATTTTTGTGTTAAAAAGTGTGTGGTGATCGCGGTCGTCTGGCCTAACGTTCCGTCGTGCACTGTATACATCGTGCACATTTTATACGGTACTTTTACAATTTTCAAGACTTGCTGGAACTGTCCTTGCTGGCTTTACAGCCACTCGAAGGTCTCTGGTGCAAACTCTGGAATATTTTTCACAGATAAACTTCAAGCTCCAGCAAGATGATATGACCGTCTGCAAAGTACACGCGGTATAAAAACACCACATATACTTCAAGGCCGTAGTGAACGATGGGCATAATTTATTATCAAAGAGCCAACGACAAAATGTTGTGCTTTGTGCACTGGTTAAAAAAAACCTCATTAATTTGATCATTTTAAAATAAAGCCGCGTTCGCATTGTGTTAATATTTTAACCGAGACCATGAATAACTTCCAGTGGGTAAATCTTACCGGTGTCAGCACAAGCTGGATTATTTGACGTGGGTAAACTAACCGAGGCAATGGGTAAAACCGAGACGATGGTGAAACAAACCAACTGAGGCATCGGCAGCGTCGGCCACCATTCAACCAGCCTTTTCTGGCTGGGCTGTTCGCACTGGACTTAAAATGGTCAAGTTCCCCATTTGCTCGGCTAGTTTACCCCAATGAGAACACGGCTTTACCCTTTTATTTTTGAGCAGTGCATCTTTACACGTGATTCCATTATTAGACGAATAAGTCGTATAGTTTACACCTCGGACCCGAGTGTAACAACGACCCTGACATCCGCCAACTCAAATGTCAACCCGATGTGTTGATCAATGTACTCATTATTATTCAGGTCGGAGTAGAATTCTTCGAAAGTCAAGAGATCAAATGGTTTTTCTGGACTCCCTCCCCCATCCCAAGACCGGACTCTCAATGGGAAAACCCCCTCATCAGCTACCCGGCGGTTTACAAATCCGGGTTGTGCTTTTCTTTGAATGTTTGTTAAACCCGACGGCAAGGTCCGCTGGCAGTCCTGGTGTTACTACCGCATACCACAACCGACATTCAACGGGTTACGTGCAAGTATTAATGAGTAAACCAAAGAGGGTGCTGTTTCAATTTCAAGTCTGGGTTTTGGAACTTGTGTCAAGTCGGTCTATAAGCATGGATTTTCTACCTCCATGGTCTAAGCACGCGGTAGCGACTGTGGATCGCGGAATTATGAAAAAACAGGAAGGTCTTGAACCAAGACTACGTTAGTACTAGTAGTCGAATCGGTGCTATAATCATGGCTACTGTTATGTCTAAAAACAAAGTATGGGATTTGTAATGATCGTTTTAATTTTTTTAAACATTAGTTTCAATATGGATGTTTATGACACAAATGCACATAGGGCTTAGGCCCCTATGACCATTAACATGTGAAACAAAAGAGCCACAGAGCCTGAACTTCATGCTGGCACGAATTGTACACACACAGCCAAATGGAAGAAAACTTCAAATCTTACACTTTGCAGTGGAGATTGCCTTTTCCATGGTTGCTTTAAAAGGACATCGCACATTGACGCCAATATTGCCGTTAATATTCACGATTCATTTGCCCTTGTTGCACGTATTGACGGCCATATTGGCGTCAATATTCACGACTTGTAACCCAAGTTGCAAATCATTGATGGCATACTGCCGTCAATATTCACGATTTTCAAGTACACAAAAAAGCACCCAGGCCTGAGCACAATAATTCGTCATAAAACTGTAGTTTTGTCCATGTTCACCCTTCACAGACAAGCTTACAATGGTTTTAAAGAGAAAGGTCAGATCTTTCTAATGCAATGGTGTTCATGCTCTCAAATCCTGTACTGATCACACATGTCCCCAAACTGGCTGCTCTTTTGGTGACTATACCTTATCCAGTCTGACCTTATAATGTTGTTGTGCCACGTTTGTGGTTTACTCTTTCCAATAGGAAAGCACCTTCTCTCATCGTCTAACAAGAAAAAGAAAGAAAAAAAAATCTCGTCTTTTTACATAACCGTATTGTAACGTTGGCTGTTATGTTCGTTTTGTTTCATTGTATGCCTTCTTTTCAGTATTAGTTTAGTAAACTGCTTAGATCTGTGAATAAACGCTGTATATGTTATAAATATTTATGCATGTCCGAATGCCAATGATCAGTGGCGAAGCCAGTGGGGTAAGGGGGTGAGCAGCTGCCCCCATGGAACATCTTGCCCCCTGCTAGCCCCTAGTCAGCCTCTGGACACCGTGAAATATTATGCTACAATCAGGCAATTTTAAAAGAAATTGCCCCTCCACAAATATCTGTGCCCCTCCTCCCACCCCCTTAAAAAAATGCTGGCTACGCCACTGAATGAATGACTTTGGCCATTACGCCGAAAAGTCCTACTGGTCAACGTTGCCGTTGCAGCCAAGGCCACAGCCGTAGCCAAAGTCGCTTGATTCGGACACGGCATTAATATGCAACCCTCAAAATGGAGTGGAAAGATCCGAAAAGCCAAACACCTACGGAGCGCCACATGCTTGTTACTTTACACCATAAAGATTTTAGGGTGGGGTGTACTTATATCAAGAGGGGAAGAGTGTGTTAGAGTTTGGGAACATTTGGGGGAACTCCTTATCCACATATCGGGCATACTTATGATCTGGTAGTAACCGAAGAACCATGTTCCGGCTTGTGTTTTTTTTTTTTTTTTTTTTTTTTTTTTTTAAATTGATGAAGGTACCGATAAAGTTGTTAATCACTGACTGGTATCTTATTTACATCAAGGTGTAGTTTATCACGGTCCGGTTTTCGGGAATTGCGGAGTTACCGGTAGTGGTTTTGGGCAAAGTCCAACTATTTGTAGAAACATAAAAAGCTGAACTTTGGAGGAACTGTCACAGCAAATCATTCGAGTCTCAGCGGCGAGCAACAATCACTGCTGGTAAGTGGATAAAATTAATAAGCCCACTATAATGTAGTTCTTGAATTTGATCTATAGTAAGAAGGAATTTTTATTAAGAAAGAGCGAGAATGTCTAATTTTTATACAGGGTAGGTGTAAATAAAGTCCCATCCGATAGTTTTAAATAACAACACTAAAATACAGGGTGGTGAGAAAAGAAGGAACACAATTTTGACAAGAAATTTAACCTACTTGTTTACTTATTTTTCTTTAATTGCGTTTTTTTAAATGAAATGGAGTACAGCTTTTCAACCATGCATGGTGATTTTTTTTAAATCGCAAGAAAAGTGTTATTATGTGCATAGTTGAGTTGAACAATACGTTATAAGTGTAGTGTTTCCCCCTTCAAATCAAGCTCCGGAGCTCATTTAAAGCCCCAGCTCAACATTGGTAAACTGACTGTAAATGCTTCCATTCTTTGCACAAATCAAGATATTTGTAATCAAACCAACATGTGAAAATGCCAGCTCACTTCATTGTAAGTTCGTTTGCGAAAAAACGGTAAAAATGCATTCAGAATTTTTGTACGCATTCCTATAGGCAGAGTTTTCGTCTCACTGAGACGAAAACTAATTTAGGATCTTATTTCATTTATTATTTAAAAACGAAAACACTTCAGGCAGAAATATTTCAAGGAAAGTTATTACCATCTTTACCTTTAAACCATGTAAGGCATTTATGTAAATCTGTGGACATTTATGTTTTTCTTCTTACCAATGTCGAGCTGGGGCTGCCGTCCGTGGAAAAACAGGTTTGCCACATGAACATTCTAATATATAGATCGAAAACCAGTTTGCTAATTCGTTTGAAAATGTTAATACCTTTCACAAATTTATGGTGTTCTATAATGGACACTTACACATTGACTTTTTTTCTCCACGCAGCGATTTTTTTTGTCGCCGCCAAAAAGAAAAAGTCGTGGCGTAACAAAAAGTCGCCCCCCCAAAAAAAAAAAAAAAAGAAAATCGCCGCAAAAAAAAAAAAAAAAAAAGTCGCCGCGTGAAGAAAAAAAGTCGCTGTATAAGTGTCCATCATAGAACACCATACAAATTCGTTCGACGTAAACTTGGTCGATGTATAGAATCAAGTTTCCAAGAATACTTCCTTACCACAAAAGGGAGAAAATGAACCGTGGCGTGTCGCGACCAAGCGTTATAGCGCATCGACCTCGACTTCTGTTGGCTACTAAAAAGTCCGTTAACGGACTCATGGGTTTGAATCTTATGCTCCATGCATGAGCAAGACACTTTACTACAACTGCTTCTCATGACACCTACGAGAGGGTAGATATAGTTGACGTGAATGATTAGCAACTTGTGCGTCCGTTTCGTTGCCGGTGCTGCATACTCCTAAGGAGTCGAGATGGGTTTTAGAAATACTTAGGGCCTGATGGTGTACATGGGTAATACGGTAATACTGTACGGCCCCTTGAGTGGCCTATTTGGCTTTAATACAAAAAGCGCATAATAAATACACATTGACTCGGCGTCCAATCGCATCCTTAATTGTGCTTGGTAAATATAGGCCTACCAGTCGTGTTCCCTATGTGCAATATAAACAAAAATACTGAGGCCGTGTCCGAATGAATGGCTTAGGCAGCGGGTACGGCCGGAACGCCGAGGATTCCTATTCTTCAATGTTGTTGTTGCAGCCAGCAGCCATAGCCGTAGCCGAAGTCGCTTGATCCGGACACGGCCTGATTCTCATCACACCAAAAAGAGGTCAGACTTAATCTTGCTCTTCGGTTACATTTATTAACATAGAAGAAAACCGAAATAGTGGCAGCATGATAAATGACTAAACAATTACGAGCAGTCACTTTCTGAAATATGTGTCTTTTTCCAGAGGGGTATAAAAAGCTTCAAACGTAATTTTCATTGAAAAAAAAAACTTTTAGAAAAGTGGACACTTAGGCCTAAAGCCTCTCTGAAAAAGATGACTGAAATGGGCACCGAGCCGCTCATTCACCAATAAAATAATGTGAATTATTAAATGTGAATGGAGTGTTGTCTTCGTAGACAATGTCCGTGAACTGAGGTTGCCTGTAAACAACCTCGTGTTACATAGCCCTTGGATACCCAAAACTACGGAAGCGTAGTGCCGCAACATGAATAAAAAAATCCAATTCTTATCATGTACGTACATGATATTTATCGTGTACGTACACGATAATTATCATGTGCGTACACATAACGGGGATTTTTTTATTCATGTTGCGGCACTACGCTTCCGTACAAAACAGCCCTCTATTGTACACCCACAACTTTACCAAACACCACTTTCAAAATAACTCCGTAAACTCCGACGCCGTATAAACTTGTCTGATATGCACGGGATAAACTCTAGGGCAAATGGATAGGAGGTCATTATAGCGTCATTGTTTGCGTATGATTTCTCTGGAACACGGATCTGACGCGAACAACCCCGCCGGTCAATATCACAGGGGAATACCCCTTTCAATAGATTCAGTTTGCGCCGACACTGACTGTCCGCATTACACACACAAAAGAGAAATGTATATAATTCTAATTACGTGTACCATCACATTAATAGTATCACTTTAAACCGAACATTATCGCTACTCCACCCATGGTCCAACATGCAATATATACCCCTGTATAATTAAAGTATAGATTACACATACTGATGGTCAAGCGCTTGACAATTACACGAGGTTGGGGTGGGGGATGGGGGTGTAAAGCAACAGCAACAAAACAAAACCCAAAACTATGTGTGCACATAAAGCCCGTTATATATTTCTTGCGAACGCGAATGCAAAGCAATGTTTTTGCATCTATAGACCTTTCCTCTTGCGAAACAGTCGCTGGGATGGAGAGTTTGCGACGTCAAATTCGCTTCGCATTCCCATGAAGTACATGCCATGGGGCTTCAGATTGGTAACAAAATGTATACACAATGCCACGCACAATCAATATTATGAGATAACACAATGCACACATTGTCCCAGCACGACATTCCATTTCGTAAACAGACGTGACGATGAATTCAAGCCTGTTGGACAGTCAGAGTCGATCGACCACGGTATAGAAAGGTTTGAAAATATACCCTTTTTCTACTGTGGGCAATTGACTATTTTGAAAAGGTCAAGTCAGTCCAAAAGTTAATATACAATCAAGTTGAGTTTGTCTGTTGGCAAAATTCTGCGTCCTTTGTAAATTTTTGAGTAACATTGACCACAATTTTGTACAGGGGGCCTTGTACAAACTTTGCCCTTCTTAGTAAAACATTAAAACTTTTTTTTTGCAGAGAAGGCCGCACGTACTTTTGCCAACCATGATTGGCAAAACTCGCGGCTGTGACGTTGCAAAAGCAAAGTCAGCACGTCGTTATTTTAGGAGGCAAGGCGCATGCGTGAAGTGGCAGAGGGAGCCCCCTAAAAAATGTTCCCATTTTCTAACACACTCATCCCTCTCTTGTACAGAAGCATCCCCCTAAAATCCTCAAAAGAATTCCAGAGATTTCTAGAACTTAATAAAGACACAATATGAGGTGGGGTACACCCTGCCACCATATCGAGCACCAAATGATATTTCAAGAGGATCGCCGTCTTTTCCTTTCTTGGAAATAGCTGAGTCACGGAGGAAGGACATTCCACGGTTGAGTAGGCTTCAAAGATAAGCGGCGACAACGTTTTTCTCACAGATAGCTTACACTCTAACTTCGTTCGCAGAAGTACAAGCCGTTCACGGAGAAAGAAGTATGACGACTGGTAGTTGTACAGACAGTACTTCCCCCAATCGGAAAGCAAAATCAGTAAACAAAAACATATCTCTGGTCTTACTTCAAATGTTTTGAAAGCATCAAGAATATTTTTTGTAACAACTGTCCGGTCTGCCATAAAGGATATGCTGGATACTTTTTGCTTTCGTTTTTAACATATACATATTATCATTACGCATTTGCAGATTTTGCGTGTTCTTCATTCCCAATTGAAGCAACTTTGATCGTAATGGAAACACCGACCAAAATGAACGCCGTGGTTATCGACGGATATGGCGGCCCAGAAGTTCTAATATACCGGTCCGATGTAGACGTTCCCACGCCGGGCGCAAACCAGGTAAGCTTTATTTTTTCCCCCACCGTGTTGGCACTGCATGTCCCAAGTTAGATTGGAAAGGTTACATGTATAATGTACATTTAAAAAGTTCCATTCGATCCAAGAAGGGTTTAAAAAAATAATTCCAGAAAAATCTTGTGAAAAAATGAATCTCAAGTCCATTTTCTTGAAAAGTAAGCGCGGCGACAACAGACTAATTTTTAACCAAGCCTAGTCTACAAAGTTAAAATTATGGATGGCCTGTTATTTCATGTCAAATTTCAAGTAGGAAACATGGGATTCGATATTAGATTAAAAGTAAAATAAAACCCTAATTCTCGAAGACAAAGTAAAATGATTAGAGTTTTATTCTAAGAAAAAACAAACAAGCACAACATTCAAATTCAATTTATGGTAGAGCTAATGGGAAACAAAATAAGGAAGAAATTTTAACTATTTGACAACTTATCCCGATGAAGGTTTAGGGAGAAACCATAACAATTTGTTGTTTACTCCCCCGCTCTAGATTCTAGTAAAGGTAAAGGCAGCTGGCCTGAACTCGGTTGAGGGCCGTGTTCGTGAGGGCAAGTACATGTCGAACCTGTTTAAACCACAGAGTGTAATTGGCATAGACGGCAGTGGAGTTGTGGAAAAAGTCGGTGATGCCGTTACAAAATTCAAGGTAAACCATTGAACCTTTATCCTTTTACATGCAACATCTGGAAACCCATGGAAATTGTCACAAGGTGACCATCTCTGTTCCCAGACGTACCTATTTACTCCTGGGTGAAGAGGAGCAATTGCAGTTTAAGAGACACGTTGCCTTCGGATTTGGGCGCTTTGGAGCTAAAAAAAACCCCAACCATTATGAAATGAATATGGTTGGAAAGATATTTTAAAAGTAGAATATCATGATTCGCAGAAATAGCACTTGAAATTGTGTAGTTTTTGTTTAATTTCATGATAGAAAACAGTCTAGAACACATTTTGTATAACCAAACTTTTGACTCCACAAAATGGCTGACTGTATGCTTCTTGGTAGAGTGTGGTTCTGCTGGTTGTATTTCTGAGATGCAAATTTAGGTATTTTGAATCACTACTCACTAATTACTGCATACACAACTCTTAAAAAGGATAAAGAGCAAGTCTAAACAGTTAATGTTAGGAGATTTGAAGGCAATGTTATCTTAAATATCTTGCTCAAGGGCACAAGTGTTATAGCCGGAATCGAACCATCAACACCCCTATGGTGTAGACATCAGAACTTAAGTCTGGTGCACTAATGTCTTCTGGGTCTTCTGGTTTTACTTCATGCATTTCTAGCCCGGCGATAGGGTATATGTCATTTGTGGACGCACAGGAACCTACGCAGAATACACCCTAGCCAATGAGGACAACCTGTACCCGCTTCACAACAAGCTGAGCTTCAATGAGGGTGCTGTTCTTGCAATTCCTTACTTCACAGCACACAGAGCATTGGTCAAGAGGTTAGTTTGAATATAAGAAGAGGGATGCAAAGGAGACGGGGAGGGGGATATAGAATGGGTTAAGAAGGGGGAGGGACGGTGTTGGAAAACAGAAAAAAATGAGTGATTTCAAAGCATTAATGTTTGCTGGTGTGAATGGGGCATCTTTGTTCAAGACATTTCTTGGGATGGTCAATTGAAATAAAGAGCTCTTCATCTTTCATTCAACTTTTGATTTTTTCTTGACAGGGCAAAACTTGAGAAAGGAGAATCCGTTCTTATCCAAGGAGCAAGCGGACAGGTAAATTTTGAAAAAATGTTCAGCGAAACGAGGAAAAAAAAACCAAACAAACAAAACAAAAAAACAAGAGGAATTTATAGCCAAATTTGATTCCTTTCAGTCCTTTTTCTTCCAAAGAACTTCAGATAAATGATTTTCTCCTCTCACTGATTTTCATTCTAACCTCCACCTTACATTTACAGTTGATTATTCATCATTCTGCTTAGCATTGTCATCCCCAACTTGCTTACTTAGGCCAAAAATCTTCTTTGAGTTTGTCACTCTGGTTTCTCGAGTCCATACTGCATGGTCAGACGACTTTAGGGCGTTTCAATTTCACTGAAATGTCAGATTTGGTAAAGCCAAGATGTCATGAGGTGTTCCAAGAAATTTGACCTCAACTGATGGCTGTTTTTTTTTGGATGCTGAATACAGGTTGGTCTCGCATGCATTCAAATAGCACGCGCTTTTGGAGCAACTTTTGTCGTTGGCACAGCAGGTACACAAGAGGGAAGAAACCTTGTGCTCAAGCATGGAGCGGATGTTGCCATTGACTATAGAGCAGAAGACTTCAAGGACCACATGAAGGTGACAAATACCATCCAAATTGGAATATATTTTTACATTACCTCCCAATGAGGACACATGTTGTCTTGTAGTGTACAAGACAACATCTGTGTCCCATTGAGGAGAAACTTGCACATTATCTCCTGATGAGGATTCAGACGTTCTCCTGCATACTATCCCAATGAGGAGAAACTTGCACATTGTCTCCTGATGTAGAAACAAAACTTTCCCTTCGACACTATTATCTCCTTGGACACTATTCCAATAAGAAGAAACTTGAACATTATCTCCTGATGAGGATACATCTCTTGCACACTCTCCCATATGAGGAAAAACTTATCTGCACATTACCTCCCGATGGAAAACCAACTTTCCCACGTATACTATACCAATTATTAGAGAAACTTGCATATTATCTCCCCAAGGGGATACAGATATCTTGCACACTACCCCAATGCGGAGAAACTTGCACATTATCTCCCAGAGGATTTTTACAGATGTTCTCTTACATACTACCCCAATGAGGAGAAACTTCCATATTACCCCCCAAAAGACAATACAGACGTTACCTTGTACACTACCCCAATGTGGAAAAACTTGCACACTATCTCCTAAAGAGGATACAGATGTTCTCTTGCAGACTACTCCGATGTGGATAAACTTCCCCTTGCACCACAGTTTGGGTGTTGAGTTGTCATATGGCGCTGGATTTTGTTAGAATAAGGAAGGATCCCAGTAACTTACCCATTGAATTAGGGCTAAGTATTACACAAACTCTATGGTTAATGCTACTCAGTTTTGTCTTCATCTACGAATCCTATACGTAAGGAAAACAGACCACAAAATAACAAGTGTATATCATCATGTAATTTTTTCAGGCTGCATTTGCAGATAAGCAGATTGACGTCATCATCGAGATGAATTGTGACATTAACATACCTGTGGATATGGACATCATTGGTCAAGGTGGTCGTATTGTTGTAAGTAAAACAAAAACAAATAAAAAGAGTTTTTGTTTATCTACCTATAAATAAATTAACAAAAATCATAGACATTTTACATCACAGAAACAGGTAACAAGTCAAAAGTGTCATTTGATTACTGTTACCTTTAATTGGTCCCCTGCTAATTTTGCTTTAGAGCAATTTCCTAGAGGCCATTTTCCGCTTAGCAACTCTTCATGTGTCTAGATTGTTTTGATGATTTTTAGCTTTCTCTTCTCTTAGATTATTGGAAAGAGAGGTGAGGCAAAGTGTGATCCATCCAGGCTGATGGCAAAGGAAGCGATGGTGATGGGAAGTGGACTCAAACTGTCAACTGAGGTATGAGGGAAACGGGCAGAGTCTGTGAACTGTTTTAAATATTTGTACCTCTCCAGACCAAAGCGAGATCCAGGTCCATAACTCTGGTTCTTTTTCTGTGGTGATGTAGAGAGTCTGTAAATTGTCTCAAAACCAACATCCTACAGGTGTCACCTCTTTAGACCAAAGCAAGATCCAGTTCCCAAAATCTGGTTCTTTTTCTGCGGTGATGTAGAGAGTCTGTAATTTGTCTCAAATGCAACACCCTACAGGCATCACTCTCCAGTCCAAAGCAAGATCCAGTTCGCAATATCTGGTTCTTTTTCTGTGGTGATGCAGAGAGACTGTAAATTGTCCCAGGCCCACTACCCAAATGCGGTGATGAAGATGAGGAGAAATGCTGTTGAGGTTCAAGGGACTTCATCCAATGAACTAGAATGGAGACCCAGGCAGACTACCATCTGAAGGACGAAGCAATACTGATTAGGCATCTTGCTTAAGGACACAAGGGTCAAAACCGGGACTCGAACCCACATTGATCAGAAACACCAGAGCTTGAGTCCGTTGTGCTTAACCACTCAGCCATGACATGCCGAATGGGTATATCTATGCCACTGTTTAGCTTGAATAATCCATGCTTTATTACCAAACAGTGATGCTTAATTTTGCAGTTACTCTTGTTTGTTTATACAGAAGGACAGAGACATGACCGCAAGAGATCTTTACACCGGGGCAGAAGAAGGATGGTTGCGCCCTCACGTCAACAAAGTCTACTCCCTAGAAGAGGCTGAAAAGGCTCATCGAGAGATGGAAAGTCAGCGAGGTGCTCTAGGAAAGAGCATCTTTGCTTTGGAGTAAGCCAAGGTCATGATCAAATAAAATCGCAGACCTTAAAGTGCAAGACCTCCACAGTCTCTACTTCTGGAATCGGCGGAATCACACACTGTCTAAATACCCATATAACTATAGGGTATCATTCCTTAAATCCACTCATCCTAGCTACATGGGCTTGTAGATTAAATAATGACAGAGCTCCCAACATACAGGTTTCAGAGATGATACTTTTCATCAATCCAGGGGTCATTGTGCGGCGTGTGGCCATACACACAGAGAAAGGTACTGTAAAATCCCATGATCCTGTCAGAACTGGATAGCTGATAGTGATCCAAAAACAACAGACCATGCAAGAATAAGACTGTGCAAGTCTCACACATATTTGTATAATAATAATACCGGAATATTATATAGCGCACATATCTACCAACAATTAGGTACTCAAGACGCTTATTATGTTATTTTTAAGGCAGGTTTTTGAGGTTTTCTTTTATTATGAGAGCCATTTATGTAGCACCTTGTAATGGTTTGCTGCAGGGCATTCAGAGCAGCCACTGCCAGAAACACCGGGGAAAACCCCTTCTCTAGCGATAAGTGTAACTTGGTTCTTTTATGTGCATTACACAACACACGGGACCTACGGCTTTATGTCCTATCCGAAGGACGCAGCAATAATGGTTAAGTGTCTTGCTTAAGGAAACAAGTGTCAAAACCGGGACTCGATCCCACACTCTGCTGATCACAACACCAGAGCTTGAGTCCAGTGTGCTTGATCGCTTGGCCACAAGACACCATTAATTGTTATTGCTTGTGATAATGTGATTTGTTGTTTTTCATAAAAATCACAGTTTCACCCATTTTATTCTTCATTTTTATGATTTGTATGTAAAAAACATACATAATAGGAGGTCTGTCATGATATTTATGCTCGACAGTTGTTTATATGGAGCAAGTCTATGAAACTGAAATAAATTCAGTAAAAACCATTCTGGAAATACACCACTGTTGGATAACTCTCCTTAATCTGGTGCATCATTTGGAACAGACATGAAATATCTGCTTGACTCTGTGTGACTTTGTTTAGAAGATTACTTGTAAAAAGGTTGATAACATTTTCACTGTATTTTCAAAATGTGGACATTGTACATTATCCTGGCAATAATATATTAGACTGTAACCTTTGTATTTATCCTAAACAAAATATTTAAGCCCTCTTAATGGTTGGACATGCAACTTATTATGACCATCGAGAGAGGAAACTTACTAGGGTACAAACATTTATGCTGTGTTTTTTAGTTTTCTATGGTTCAAAGGCCCAAGAAAAAGAAAAGAAAAAAGAAGAAAGGAATTCAGCCAATTTGCTAATAAGCTTCAAGCCTGAATGGCGGATATTTTAAAACAAATTGCACTTTAAAAACTATTTTAGCTCTGACGTATTTATTGTAAACCAACCTGTACTTTGACTTTATAACTCTTTTGTTGTTGTTAGGATCTATCGTAATTAAAAACCATAATTTTCAGGGTTTATTTCTTTTAAGGATAAAAACTGATATTTATCACAGCAAATTGCAAACAAAGTTTAATAACCTCAGATTATATACAGTTTTGTGCTTTAGGAATAGGATACAAATAAAGAAAACATCAAAGGAAAAAAAACCCTCTAAGATATAATTTCTTTTATATGGGAATGTTGGTTGAAATATTAGATTGCTTGACTTGTTTAGACTGCGGATGACAAATGTGAGTATTAAAATTGTTTTTTTGAGGTGTAGCTGATAATAGTTACGGCCCTGTTTCCATACACCCAGTCAGGCAGACCCAAAGACCATGTCACCTTGTTTATAAAAAGAGAGGCCTTTTTCATTCCAGGGCCTTTCCTGGCAGGCGAGATGCTACACTGGTCATACATTTCGTGCTGTAAGTACTGCATAGAAGTGAGACTTATAAAAAGGAGTAAGTGAATATCAATAGGGATATAAATCTTGGAATTCCACCGTGTTTACTTAAAATACCCCACTCGGGATACATATTAACCCCCGATCGAGTCCTCTTCTCCCAATCAGAAAACATTAACATCAATAATCTGGACCACCACTGCAGTTTAAACTACCCCACTTGGGATATACATTCACCCCGATTGAGTCCTCTTTTTTCCCAATCAGGGAATGTCAACAGAGATAATCTGGAACCCCACTGTGGTCATGTAAAATACCCCACTTGGGATAGTTATTCCAAATTGGAACCCTCCAATTGAGAAAATCAATGCCACTTATCAGGAACAGTACCCTATAGCTCATTTAACTACCCCGACTGGGATATAACCTAACATCAATCGAAACCTCCTTTCTACAAATAAGAAATTGATCCCAACATAGAAAATCCAGGAGAGATAAGCACACTTGTGTTTATGCAGTTCTTGAAATACTCATAAATAAAATAATTCATATTAGTTATAGCTATAATTTTCTGTTACGTCGGCCCGCAAACTGTATTCATCCGTTGTGTTTAACTTCCCACTTTGGCTAATTCCCACAACACCCTTCCCTCCGGATGATGACCCAGTCTGCTGACCTTTAACCCCCGACCCTTTCATCCCCTGGCCACTCTTTGACCCAAGAGACTTAGCAGCTGCCCCTACTTGGTTTTTACTACCCTGACCTTTGACATTTGACCCTCGTTGACCTCCAGGCTTGCCTGACTGGCTGATCATGGGGTTCGCTACAGATGACGCTAAGCTCTCTAATGAGTTTCCGTGGTTAGGATTAGTGGCCAATGTAGCGGTGGGGCCAAGAGATGGCTTGCTGGTGGGACTCGGGCTGCGACTACTTCGTCCTGGAACAGAAAAAATGATCCATGTTTATAGGGGAAGACTTTATCTCATAATCCCAACTGCACATTCCTTCCCTAAATTCCCTGGGTTCTGCTTGAGTTTGATAGACTCGGTTCTGCCTAGTAAAACAAACCCAACTTAGCATGGGCCCAGGTATACCAATCTTATCAGAGTCTAAAGGTTTTGCCCGAGTTTGATGGATTCAGTACTACACAGCCAAACCAACCATGCTTAGCATGGAGCCAGGCATAACAATTTTAACAGGACCTGAAAGTTTTGCCTTAGTTAGATGTATTCAGTACTACACAGCCAAACCAACTGTGCTTGTCACAGAGCCAGACATACATGTACCAATCTTATCGGAGTCCAAAGGTTTTGCCCGAGTTTAACGGATTCAGTACTGCACAGCCAAACCACAACCATGCTTAGCATGGGGCCAGACAAGCCAATCTTATCAGAGTACAGACTTTTTTAGTTTAAATAAAGGGGATGGGTTACTCTTGGGAACAATTTCAAGCCAGCTGACCAACCATTTGAAACACATTCAACATTGTTCAACTGCACAGGGTTTTGCATGTGTGTCGATGCATTCACTACGTGATATTATTTTGTAGGCTGGCATAGTTAATCTAGTCTATCTCTCAAAACCACAGTGGATGACATATCGAATGGTCAGACAGTAGGAGGGTTACCTGTGTACTGTATAGGATGCATCTAATGCATATCATATTGCAGGCTGGCATAGTTAATCTATCATTCAAAACCAAAGTGGATGATACTGAGTGGCCAGACAATAGGAGGGTCAAAGTGAAAGAAACACCAGTTTTCTACAAACCGTTTTAAAGAACTGGGCTTTACCTCCAATCCGTACGCACTCCTCCTTATGCCTCGCGTTCCAAGCTTTGATTTTACATGCTTTACTGCAGTAGTAGACCTCTTTACAGCGTGTGCAGGCCGATAATCGCACCCCTAGACATCGTCCACACTCGTAGCAATACTTAAACAGCGGCTTCCTGTCAAGGTAAAGTCACATTGGGCAAAGTTTCTTAGTTTAAATAGGTTTTGAATGTGTCTTGGTCTTGGACACCAGGGATGAGAGTGGATGAAAATGAAACAAAACATCCATGGAGGGTTTGGTGGCTACCAACCATGCCATAACATGTATCAATGGAGGCATTCTGTGCTTAAATGTAGATGAGGTAAGCACCTTGGTGTAGTCAAAATACAGTAAATGCACTGTGTTAAGGCTTTACAAGGGCCTGGATGTATGTAAATGACATTTAAATTTTTTTTATAACTTTCTTTAGTACAAAAAAAAACAACACAACAATAATTTTGTAAAATCCGGAAATCCAGAAAAATCCGGAGGAATCTCATCCCTGGGACACTGCAATTCAGAATCAGGAACAAACTCGGGCAGGAGAACATGGGCTAGAGACTTTGTGTCGGGGGGTCTTTGTCCACATAAAATTGGTTACAATTTCAAAAAAGGGAAGTCCAAGAAAAGGCCCTCTTGTGGTCCCATACAGAATGCATCTTGTTTTTTAAAATTGCATAATCTTCCCAAGGACTAACAACATGAAAACCTTGTGGGTATTCTCTTCACAGATGCCCAATATCGGAACAAAAATAACTGAAATCGATGGCAATATTTTTAAATTGCTTTTTGGACGGTAAAACTTTTTGACAGTCCCAGATTAAACTGTGCGGATTCTTGGACTTGCCCGAAAGAATGAAATCAGCCATTCATTTAACATTATGAACAAGCGTACACAAAAATCAGCTCCCTTTGTACTCAAACATCATGAATATGATGACCATGTGGAGATTTTGAAGAAAATTTGAAATTGCGAAGTGTAAGATTCTTTCACTGGCCTTTCATCACTTGTTTTAGCTGTGATATACCATGTGATCAGATGAACTCTCACAGCATTCTGGACTGAGGGGTGGGGGTGGGTGGGGGGAGACTGATGGGGAAGGATTGGGGTGGGGCCTGAAGGGAGTGGGGAGTTTTGCACAATAACTTTGTGACTGAGGACAGCTGGGTGAGGGTGTGTTGTTGATTGGAGGGGTGGATGGTGGGCAGGCGGACTGGAGAATGGATGGTCATATCAACTGTGGTAAACTTGAGGGTGCTTTGTTGATTGGAGGGGTGGATGGTGGGCAGGAGGACTGGACAGTGGATGATAATATCAACTGTGGTAAATTTGAGGATGTGTTGTTGATTGGAGGGGTGGATAGTGGGAAGGAGGACTGGAAAGTGGATGATAATATCAACTGTGGTAAACTTGAGGGTGTGCTGTTGATGGGAGGGTGGATGGTGGGCAGGAGGACTGGAGAGTGGATGATCAAATCAACTCTGGTTGACTTGGGGGTCTTTTTGTTGATTGGCATGATTGGAGGGGTGGAAGTGGGCAGGAGGACTGGAGAGTGGATGATTGTATCAACTGTGGTTGAATTGGGGGTCTTTTTGTTGATTGGCATGATTGGAGGGGTGGAAGTGGGCAGGAGGACTGGAGAGTGGATGATTGTATCAACTGTGGTTGAATTGGGGGTCTTTTTGTTGATTGGAGGGGTGGATGGTGGGCAGGAGGACTGGAGAGTGGATGATCATATCAACTGTGGTTGACTTGAGGGTGTTTTGTTGATTGGAGGCGTAGATGGTGGGCAGTAGGTTTGGAGAATGGATGATCAAATCAACTGTGGTTGAATTTGTAGTTGTTTTTTATTGGAGGGTGGATATGGTGGGCAGGAGGATTGGAGAGTGGATGATAAAATCAACTGTGGTTGATTTGAGGACGTTTTGTTGATTGGAGAGGTGACTAGTGGGCAGAAGAATTTGAGAATAAATGATCATAATCAACTGTGGTTGACACTTTATGCAGTTTTGTTGTTGATTGGAGGGGTGGATGGTCAGTGGATGTGTTGAAGGGTTGCAGAGTGGAAGTTGACTTTTTAGTTTGTTGGGGTTGATGGAGGGATTGTTGGTCAATTTATGGGTGGAAGAGTTTGCGAGTGGATGATCAAGTAAACAGTGGCAGATTGGGAATGTCTTGTAGGTGAAGTTTAGAACAGTGGGGTGGGGTGAGCTAACAATATCAATGGGGATGAACAATGACACAATCAACACATACATTTATTGAAATTTGAACACAAAATTGTAAATTTGATGGTAAATGACAAAGCCACTGATACACACAGCATGCTGTGAAGGTGTGGTATGATTGAGTAAAGCGGTGGTGCGTTAGTGGGTCACCTGAAATGATATCTATCACTTCGTCCATGATGTCTACGGTTTCATTACGCAAAAGAAAAATCAGGGAATAAATCAATCAAAATAAAGTTAACACATCTATGATGTAAGGAAATAAAGTACGGTAGTATGCAGCGGCAAATCCAGGGGGAGGAGGCACAACTGAGGACATCTCTATTTGTTTTTGTTTTTTGATAAAAGAGGTACATTCTTTGTGTGATTGCACACTGAATTGGCAATATTCACTTCTTCTTTGTAGTGAACTCACACCCCCTACTTTCACCGTTTCAGGGGGAGGAGGCACAACTGAGGACATCTCTATTTGTTTTTGTTTTTTGATAAAAGAGGTACACTCTTTGTGTGATTGCACACTGGATTGGCGATTCTTTCTTGTGAGCTCACACCCCTTACTTTTGCCGCCTCATTCTGAATTAGTTAACCAACTAGTTACTATAAATTGTCACCAGGTTAGGTCAGGTCATTATGCAAATGAGTCATGATGTCACAATAATGCACACTAGCCTCTTTAAAAAGCGAGGTTTCTAAATCTACAAAAAAGAAAGAAAAAAATTTTTTAGAAATGTGTGCATTCCCTACTATTCTTATTCGATAAAAGGTGCAAATGAAACTGCAAGTTAATGCCACTCCAAACGACAGAAAAAAAAATTTGATTCTGAAATTTTGACCCGACCTGTAGCGTAACTTCTTGGTCTGCAGGAGCCGCTTAATGGCCCCTGTGTCGTAGCCGCTTTCTTTCACATGAACTGTGATTACAGCAGTTTCACTGTCTCATTTGAGAGAGGTGCATGTGGGGGAGTGACAGAAGGGTGGGCAAAAGGGTGGACGCAGAACCAATAACAAATTGATATTCATGCAGGAAGAGGTGTGATAGAGAGCAACAAAGGGGAAACAAACATTGAGGAAAAAAAGGCAAAATTTAATTATTTAACCGTACACCAAGAAAAGAGATCAAGAAAGAGTTTCATGATGGCATTTCAAACTTACATCTTAATTTTAAAACAGTTCTGTGAATTATTACACAAGTTCTGACAGTGATTTGTTTTAATATATCAAGAATGCTTGGGACCTGCTCTATGCTTAGTACAAGGAACTGCACTTAGTTTCCACACACTTAGTATTAACCCTTCTACTCTTGGTAACATTTTCCAGTGTGTTAACCAACCATTTGAAACCATTAAAATGCACGGGTTGTGTATGGTGGCACAGCTGAGCACAGATCTAACTGTGTACACTTGTGCACTGTATGTGTGCATTCACCGCATGATATCATATTGCAGGCTGGCATAGTTTACCTATCATTCAAAACCACAATGGATGATATTGAATGGTCAGACAGTAGGCGGGGCGACTTCGTACTGCGTGGATGCATTCACCACATGATATATTGCAGGCTGACACAACTTATCTACCATTCATAACCACAGTGGATGATGTTGAATGGTCAGACAGTAGGAGGGTTGACTGTATTGTGTGGATGCATTCACCACATAATTGCATAATGCAGGCTGGCATAGTTTATCTATCAGTCAAAAACCACAGTGGATGATATTGAATGGTCAGACAGTAGGAGGGTTGGCTGTGTACTGTGTAGATTCATTCACCACACATCATATTGCAGGCTTGCAAAGTTTATCCATCATTCAAAACCACAGTGGATGATATTGAATGGTCAGGCAGTAGGAGGGTTGGCTGTGTACTGTGTGGATGCATTCAGCACATATCATACTGCAGGCTTGCAAAGTGTATTTATCATTCAAAACCACAGTGGATGATAGGTCAGAGAGTAGTAGAGTTTAGAAACTATGCATTCGTGTATATTTTTATAAGAGCAGTGCAATTTCGAACTGTAAATAAAAACAAGTGTTTTTGTTAATCTTTAACACAAATTAAATCTAAAAACGGCTATAAACTTTTGCAAATGCTTTAACCAAAAGAGGGCGCATTTCACTGTTGGTGGGCTGAAACAATCTTTTCCATCCTACAAAACAAAATACCCTGAACTAGCGCACACATCAACGTTACCTTTGTTTTTGTTTCCTATGATGAGAAGCATGCCAAAGAGAGGATAGGTGTGAATTATTAGTATTCAATGGTTAATGTAGAGTTATTGTCATCATTATGTTAATGGAAGCCAAGATAATGAGGTTAAGCCAATTCCCAGGAAATAAAACCCCAGGGCACGATTTCACAAAAAGTAAACCACCATGAACGAGCTGCTCGGATTAGTGTATAGCGAATTTTTACCCCACCGCCACCTGATGTTTATTTCACACTTGAAGGGATTTTCCTCTGAAAAATGAACACTCAGTACCCTAACAACCCTCGGTATTACCTTGATTAACCCTAGCTCTTAAGCAGGGTTAGCTATGTACTCTTGTGTTCTCCTGAATTCTGAGGCCGTGTCTGAATTAGTGGCTGTGGCTGCGGCTTGATTACCATGTCAACATGCATTGGAGCAAAGGGAGCCCATAGCAACATCCTTAGCAACAGCCAGAGAGCAATTTCGATCAAGGATCATAGTTAACCATAGTGCTACTAACTCTGATCCAACTCATGCTAGTCAATGATGGTTAATAATAATAATAGTATGAACATTTATAATGTGCCGGTAGTCATCTAAAAGACGCTCATGGCAGTGACACATCAATAGAGGGGGGAATGGTATTAAGCAGTCCTCATAAAGTGAGTCTTGAGGGAACTTTTGAACGAATCCAGTGATGGACAAAGTTTAATACGATCCGGTAAATGATTCCGCAATGAAGGAGAAGCAGAAGTAAACGATCTTCACCCCCCATGATGTTTTAGTCTGGGTTTTCTTTAAAAGATGTTTATTATTCGATCTCATAGACTCGCGGTAGGAACGATATGGTTGAAGTCCTTCTGAAAGATATGGTTGGACTAGTCTAGTGGACCATTCGCGACCAGCATTGCTGGTTACCAATAACCGTTGCATAAGCACAGTGCAACATGGTAACGTACGGTTGATTTCGCCTTTTTCTTATGGTCTCGTTGATATGACATGACTAGAGTCGTATGCATTTCAACTTCAGGGCGCATGCACTACATACGTCACTAACCCACCACTAGTTAACCATTTGGTCCTTGATTGAACTTGCCCAGAGCCGAACTGCTGCAGATGAGGTATGTCAGTCACTCACCTTACAGTCCCGTCATCATCTCTGTCAACCAAGGGCTGCTCTGCGCCTGTGCTATCCTTTGTGATGGCTCTGAATGCAACCTGCTTGCCTCCTTCCTCTGCACTCTTCAGAGTGGGGCTACCCCTTCCTCCCTGTCTCAGGGCTTTTGGTCTCACGAGGGCGCTCTCCTGGGGTTTAGCACCAGCACCTGTATACAAGAAACCCTGGCTTGGACTCATACCTACATGTAGGTCAGGAAAATAATAATAATTTCATTATAGTCGGTTCTTATCTCGTAAACTATTGTGTTCTTATCCAGGCAAAATTTCATAGAGCTGGTTAAGCAGAAAAACTAGCTAAGCAAAAAAATATTATGCTAACCAGACTAAGGTTACCAGCCAAAATACCATGTGACATGTACAATTTGTGACCGGTATCCTGCTCATTTTCGCTAAGCAGCAAATTGTTAAGCAATATTGTCTGCTTAAGGAGCTCTATGAAATTGGGCCTAGTTACTAACGAGTTGTTATCAAGTAACTAATAGGTTCTTGTCTAGTTTCCTAATCGTTTATTTTTTATCAGGTAACTAATTCAGTTTCTCTTGTGGTTTATTACTTGATACTTAAAGAAAAAATTGCATTCCTTTGAGGTAATCCTCTTACAATGGCACATCCCAGGTTGTAACTGGGCGTGATCCATGAACAAAGATATTTACAAAATAGGGAGACCACCAAAACAGGGCTAGATAGTTCAGTTGGTAGAGCACCAGCGCGTTAACCCAGAAGTCCCAGGCTCCAATCCCGTCCTAGTCAATTTTTCTTTGTTCACCCCAAAATTGATTTATTAACCAATCAGTTTCCTTGTGGTTTAAAAATTTCCTGTACAGGCAACTCATAATTCAAAATACTTGGTTAATTTTCTTAGGTTTTAGACCAAATAAGATTACTAGAAAACTATGTAAAGGCTTACTTCTGTTTCCGACAAATTCTTCCATCTCAAGCCGTTCTCTTTCCCTCTTTACGGCCGCACCTCTTAGGATGTCGCCAAGGTGGGCTAGGAGTTTCCGTCGAGCGTTGTAGGTATCCCTCTCGGAGTGGGTTAGGGCGTGATAAGGCATGTGGGCAATACGTCGATCCTGTATGGGACATTTGAAAGAATCTGCTCATTCAGGATGTGAACCTTGGACCTTCAGGTTACTGTTCAAGTGCTTTACTATTTAGAGGGTGGTAGGTGGGGGGGGGAGGTTAAGGATGGTTGGAGGGGAGGGTACTGATGAGACTGGATGCAATGGGTTTGGTCTTAAACCTGAATCCCTTTAGTTATGTATTAGGATCCTTCCTCACTCTAACAAAAAGAGTAGGTAGAGGCACGGACACAATGATGGTGGACAGACAGGAGTCAGAGATTTTGGGGCAGACTAGAGTTTTGGCTCACTGTAAAGATGTAGGATGGAGTGATGTGTGGCAGAAAGCTATACTGAGTGCTGTCTATGATGGTTTTATAGAGGCAGGACATCACATGTTTTTCACCATAAAATAAAAGGTAGACTAGCAAAGTCCATTATAGTTACCTGATTGAACATCCAGTATGCATAATCAACAGCTGTTCCCATCACTTTTTTTCCTCCCACTGGGACCGGTGCTAAGATATTGGCTCCTGCCTTGACAAGTTTATCAATCTGCAGGGAGGGAGATTTTAGTATCAAATTACTTATATTTTTACAAGATTTTCACACACTACTCATTCATCTTGGTCTTAACCCTCCTACTCTTGGTACATTTTCCAACCATTTGAAACCATTCGACTGAAAGGGTTGTGTGTGGTGGCACTACTGTGCAGAGAACTAACTGTGTACTGTGTAAATGCATTCACCACATGATATCATATTGCGGGCTGGAATAGCGTATCTATCAGTAAAAACCACAGTGGATGATATTGTACGGTCAGACAGTAGGAGGATTGACTGTGGACTGTGTAGATGCGATTACAGTATGATATCATATTGCAGGCTGGCATAGTTTATCTATCATTCAAAACCACAGTGGATAATACTGATTGGTCAGAGAGTAAGGGGGTCAAAGATTGATTAGTTGAACTTACAAATCAATAAAAGGTTCCAATATAAAGTAAAAAGGTCCAGACTTACAAGAGCAATGCGCTGGTGAGCGTTTCTCCTGAATTCATAAGCAGTATTAGCCGAAACACACAATGCACTACCAATGCCGTTACCTAGAGGTAGGCTTGGGTTAGCGCCGAAGGCTATCAACTCATCAATGGCCTGGAAGAGAGAGAGAAGACAAAACAAAAAAGTTAACAATAAGTGGTAACTGACTCACTGATATAACTAAAATAATAATAATAACCAGTTCTAAGATAGCGCATTTCACAATAACGTCTCAATGCGCTTTACATTAGTGCCCTGGGCCCAATTTCATGGAGCTGCTTAAGCAGAAAATATTGCTTAAAATAATTATGCTTAGCGAAAATAAGCAGGATACCAGTCACAAATTGTACCTGTGACATGGTACTTTGGCTGGTAACCTTATTCTGGTAAGCATAATTTTGTTGTGCCTAGCTACTTTTTGTGCTTAAGCACTTCTATGAAATTGGGCCCTGGTCATTGAGCCAATAACATTACAGTAATCTTTCTCAGCTCCCTGAAGAGTATACAGCCCCGAGCTGAAAGGCTTTTTCAAATACAATATCAACCTCTACCCTCGCAGGTACCCAATTTATACCCCTTGGTGAAGACAAGCAATTCTAGTAAAGCATCTTGCTTAAGGACACAAGTGTCATGACCAGGATTCGAACCCACACCCCGATGACTTAACCACCAGAACTTGAGTCCAGTGCACTAAACTGCTTGGCCACGACACGCTACAAATCTGCCTAACAGGAAGCCAAAGTGGTGGGTGCTTCAGATGTTGGCTCAATGTCAGTATTTTCTATTATAAAATGATGCTAAGGACTACAACTAACCAGGTCGTTGCCACTGGCGATAGCCAATGAGAGCGGAGACTGTCCACAGCAGAGCACATTGGGATTAGCGCCATGCTCCAACAGAAGATGAACGACTTGTCTCGCAAGCTAGTTGGTGAGGGGGAAAAAATGATGGTTAATAATAATAATAGTATGAACATTTATAATGTGCCGGTAGTCTTCTAAAAGACGCTCATGGCAGTGACACATCAATAGAGGGGGGAATGGTATTAAGCAGTCCTCATTAAGTGAGTCTTGAGGGAACTTTTGAACGAATCCAGTGATGGACAAAGTTTAATATGATCCGGTAAATGATTCCACAATGAAGGAGAAGCAGAAGTAAACGATCTCCACCCCCCCATGATGTTTTAGTCTGGGTTTTCTTTAAAAGATGTTTATTATTCGATCACCAGAACTTGAGTCCAGTGCACTAAACTGCTTGGCCGTGACACTGAGGGGGAAAAAAAACAACAGAGCCATAATTGAACAACCAAGAAAAAGCTGATCAAATTTGAATCTTAATGTGTGACGCCCCACGCCCAAATCAGGTAGTTCTCTGAGTGGTGAAATGACATTCAATGTGAAGACAGCCGAAACATCAGCCATGATATTGATTTGATGTGATGTCTTAAACATTCCTATGCGTTGAAAACACTTATCTTGTAGGCCCTAATTACGTGTTATTTGAAAGCTCTTCTTCTCATCTATTTGATGAGCAAATAAACCCAGTTTTGAGTTTTGGTAGGAACCGCCTGGTTTTGGCATGGAGCACCACGCGACACTATTGCATCAGGGTAAAAATGTCATCTCGACTTAGTATCCAGTTTGTGAGTGTGACATAATTGCACTGTAAGCCACACCAACACACAAACTGGCTCCACTGATTATCAGAAGCCCCTAGGAGTTGCATTGAGCTACTTTTTCTTTGATGGTGTATGGTACGACGTTTGTTGTGCAGTTTCAATTTGCACCATAGAGTATGAACACGGTCTGACAAAAAGCATTTTTGAAGCATTAAGAAAATGCGCTTACCAATCATATTTACACTGGTCACTCAACAGCTTTCACAGCAAACATTTTCAAAGTGGACATTCGTATGCAATTGACCCATAGGGATTTTCACCCATGATGGGTCAGCAGAGTTCCGTGCTTGACATTGCGAATGCTCCATGCAAGGGCATCGATTGGTGGAGGACGGGGGGAACATGACCGCCCCACTTTTTAGAGCGGGGGGATAGCATACCAAATGTCCCCCCACTTTTTGATCCCTCCCCCCCAAAAAAAGCCGAAGACGAAGAACAAAAAATAAATAATAATAATAGCCCTCATACCTTTGCATAAAATGTCAAGAGTGTACAGAAACTTCCTCGGGCAGTAAAATTGGGTTGTGTGCAAACAAGTTTTGTATTTCCCGTGATACACATTTAACCTCCTGAGTTTAGTATGGGGAAATCCGGATCCGATCCCAAAACCCATTTTCGGATTCTTGTGCTGTTGTTTTAAGATCGAAACTTGTTAACGGCTGATACAAAATTAAGGAACTAAGTACAACAATGCAAATTATATTAAAATAATGATTGTGGGTTGCGTGTATGTAAAAACGATCTTCCAAGGCTTGCACGCGCACGTCCCCCCCCCCACTTTTTGGTAGCGATCAACGCCTTTGGCTCCCTGTAGTTCTTATACATAACTCTATGATTTACACTGATATGATGATAATACTATTATGGTACTGACCTCATGGTTGTCGTCTCTGTCGCAGGCAATGTGTAGAGGGGTGCGTCCACCCTTGTCTTCACCCTTTTCTTGAAGCTCACGAAGGAGGGCAGAGACACTGTCATCAAGACCGGGCCTCATCTTGACTGGATTAGCGCTACTTGGGCCCCCCTCCTGCTGAAGTCATCATGGCGAAAAATTAGAATACATACAATAATGATGTCATAAAGCAAGAAAAAAATACAAAAATTAATAATAATAACAATACGTACTTGTCATAGGCTATAGCGCTTTACCACAACCAAGGGCGCAATCTGCAGCCAAACATACCAGAAAACACCAGGGCAAACCCCTTCTCTTATCAACAAGTATATTGGGTTCTTGTTACATGCATTACATAACACACAGGATCTACGACTTCACGTACCATCCGAAGGATGAAGCAAAAATGGTTTTAGTGTCTTGCGTCATCACGACTAGGACTCAAAACCACACTCTGCTGGTGCTTCTGACCAGCAGAGTGAGGGTTCGAGTGTGGTCTTGAGTTCGCTGAAGGCCGTCAAATAAAAATGATGTTATCATGTCAAAAAAACACAAGTACTAACGATTTAATCATGCTAAGAATAGAATACAAATACAAAACTTAATGTCATCATGCTAAAAATAGAATACAGTGACTAATGTGTTTGGCCCTTTTCTCATTAAAAAGTGGAGATGTTGAATTGTTAACAGTGGATTAATACTGTTTTTTTTCCCCTCTACTGTAGGCCTGTTATATTTAGTGGATTTATCAGCTAACGCCAAAAAATTGCATACTTTTTTGGAATCTTACCATTTCTGTGTGAGAATCTTTTTTGGAATCTTACCATTTCTGTGTGAGAATCTTTTTTGGAATCTTACCATTTCTGTGTGAGAATCGTTGTCTAGCGATCGGACATTAGGGCAGGCGTTTCCAGCAAGGAGTAGTCTGGTGATCTGAACACCTTCTTCACCACGTATAGCACTGGCGATGTGTAAGGGTGCAAGACCTTCTTTCTACAAATGCCGAAAAGAGACCAACAAGAAAGAAGAAATTGAAGATCCTGTTAGAGGATGCAGAGGTCGATTCGGATTGCTATATTTTAGTGTTTTGTTTTACCTTTGAGGGGTTCTTGTTAACACACAGGAGTACAAAGCAAAAACTGTCGCTAGAAATTGTTATTTAAAACTAAATGTGTGCAGAACTGGCAGTGGTTTCCTAAAGGATCTTCTTGGCTATTATTATTTTTTATTATTCTGGTTGTGAAGCCAAGGATTCTCAGAAAAGCAAACTAAATCACTATTCTAGCCAAGAACCCCATGGAGAGAAGATGAGGAAGGAAGTTTCAGTTTTAGATGTGGCAGGAAAACCCCAGAGAAATATTCCAGGGAAAATCCATGCAATCAGGTAGGGCCTGAAAAACCCAATCCACATAGTGCCCCTGGGGATTCGAACCCGGGTCCCAGAGGTGGAAGGCGAGGAAAGACTTTGCTGTGAAGACTTTCATTAACCTTCCTTGTCTTGCTAAGATTTTCCAGTACAGGCCTGATACTTCACGGAGGCAACGAAGGCAATTGCCTCCGTTGCCCCTGGTCATTGCCTTGGTGCCCTTGAAATGTTCCAATAGAAATTTATAATTTCCTCATAGAGGTGCCCTTTATCAAGAAGAAAATGCCTTGCTGCACTTGCCCTTTAAAAAACGAAGCAATCAGACCTGCAGTGAGTTATTTTCCAGTGAGTTGATCAACCATCTGAAACCATTCAACTACACTGGGTTGTGTATGGTGACACAACTATGCACAGAACTGTTCATACTGATTTATTGTCACATGCAAAATGTACAGTGAAATTCATTTTGGTTTTGCGTGTCTAAAAACGTTTATAAAAATACACATTATGACAAATCAAAAGAAAAAGAGAGAAAAGAGACGGCAATAAAACATGTACGAAATGCAATTCATTAAATAATACGCTTGCTACATATTAAAAACACTGCTGTCGAATTAAGCCCTATGTTAAAATACCCTCATTAAGGATATGTACAGCTGTGAGGTAAAAACTCTTTAATGTACGATTAGAACCGGATTTGATGGATCGATATCGGTTCTTCGACCGCATAGGCTGAAATAAGTCATGTGCTGGATGAAACTTGTCATCTAAAATAGAGAGAGCTCTTTTCTTGACTCGGGAAAGATACAGATCTTCAAGTGATGGCAGTTGGTATCCAATGATCTTACTAGCAGTGTGGATGATTCGGCTGAGACGCTTCCGGTCATCGGCTGTTGCCTCGCCCCACCAAACGATCACTGACTGTGTCAAGACACTCTCAATCACCGCTCGGTAGAATCTCAACAGCAGTTTCTGACTGACGTGGAAACTTCTCAGCCGTCTCAAGAAAAACAATCTCTGTTGAGCTTTTTTGACAATGAAATCAGAATTACATCCCCATTTGAAGTCAGATGATAAATACACACCAAGAAATCTAAAATACTGCACTTTTTCGACTTCAGAGCCGTTGATGACTAAGGGAGCAATAGCTGGTGGACTTTTGCGAAAGTAAACAACAATTTCCTTCGTTTTGCTAATGTTTAATTCTAAATTGTTTTCAGAACACCAATTAACAATAGATTGAACTTCATTACGATATGATGTCTCATCGTTTCTAATTAATCCCTGTGCATGTGTGTACTGTGTCGATGCATTCACCACATGATATCATATCGCAGGGTTAGGGTTTGGGTGAAAGGATGTAAAGTGGATGGTCAGTCAGTAGGAGGGTGGACTCTGTACTGTGTAGATGCATTCACTACATGGTATCATTGATGTAGTTTAATATAAATCATTCAAAACCACATCGGACGATACTGAATGGTCAGACAGCAGGAGGATTGAACTATTTTATTTACAGCTGGATTCAATTTACATGTACAACCCTATAAACATTGAATGGTGTTACAACGTTCAAAGTTCAAAGTATCCGACCTTGTGTGACAGTCTGATGTCGGTGAATGCTCCTTTCTCCAAGAAGGCTTGGACGGCATCAACATCTGCCGCCTTGATGGCAAAGAAGATGACTGGCATGGGTACGCTAGAAGCGTTAGGGTCTGCCCCTCGCTTCAAGAGAAGGCGGATTGTAGCTTCCATGTTGACATGCCTACACAAAAAG
Source organism: Marthasterias glacialis (assembly GCA_911728455.2). Classification (NCBI taxonomy): domain Eukaryota; kingdom Metazoa; phylum Echinodermata; class Asteroidea; order Forcipulatida; family Asteriidae; genus Marthasterias; species Marthasterias glacialis. Next base: position 9,736,235 of record OU452233.1, on the reverse strand, counting down.
AAAACATTGTGATCAAATTCTTGTGTGAAAAGAGTTTCAAAGAATCTTGACTTTCTCCAGGTATTTGTCAGACTTAACCAGTTAACGCCAAATGACCCGTTTACATGCAAATGTTTCTCCTGCATGGAAACGGAACCCATCTTAAGACGCCATTATGTAATTTCAGACACCAGATCGAAGGTCACCCGGTCATTCAACTACGGAGCGACTCTGGTGTTGTTATTATTCACCCTCACAAGGACAAAAAAAGGTTGTGAATATACTCCTATTTTGTGGCCATTGAGAGGCAGTTTTTGTGTAATCCCTGATTATAGACCTGTTTCCTTTTTCTTGTCCTTTTTGAAGGGGTTTACGAGGCATCGAGAGGCTGCCACCATTGTCCATTCATTGTTTTTTGGTCTGAATGGAGGTACATGTAAGTTAGAGTGAACCGGCAATTGAGTCATGGTTCTGTGTTTAATACCACTCCTATGCCGCAGGTAACGGCTAATGTTTTGACATTTTCTCGGTCGAGAAACAAAACAAACGATCCAACAAAGAGAATCTTTCTTCTCTCGGCATTGTCAAGTCAGGATTTCTTTGTGCTAGCGGTACTCACAAAGAAAAAAGATTCCAGCATTTCTGCCAAACGAATCCTGCCAGGGGGAGGGACAAAAAAAAAAAAAAAAAGAATCCCGCCGGCAACTGGTTAAAAAAGCAAAAACAAGCTGAGGCAGTAACAAAGAGATGCTGTACTCTACAAGAATGAGGCATAGGATCTTGTCCCTATTTCATAGTTCCGCTTACCATGGAATACCAAGCAATAAACCACAAGCGCTTACTTTTTTATTTGTTTATTATTTCAATTTTTAATTTTGGGTAAACAAAGACAAATTCACTCAAAATTCATTGCTATTTTTCCAGTCAGTTGTCCTTGTGGTGTATAATTACTTGATATTATTAATTTAATTATGCATCAGAAACCACACATGAGGACTCATCATTTTCAGGAGTAAACTCTGCACTTCTTCATCAGACAAAGTAACCTAACCCACCCACTGCGATAATGGGAACTTCCAACTGTGACATCACACATTGTTTTTCAACTCACAAGGAAATAGTTATCATGGTGTATCATGGTGTAGCCAGAAACTGATTCTGGGATCAATTTCACAAAGCAGTTAGATTCATCTTAAGATGAGTTGTCAGTATTACCATAGTGATTTGTAACGTGATATCAGACTTTGCTTAGCAATTATTGGATTGATATGCATCTTAAGATCAATCTTGTCCTTGTGAAATCATGCCCCGAGGCATCACACTGCAATGTGAGTTTTCTGTTCTAGTCGAGTCTGTTCTACTTACTCAGCCTTGACGATGGCCCTGAGCCTAGCCTGGTCCATGTTCCCCTCACTACATCTCGAGCTCCTCCCACTAACTATCCGTCTGTTATTACTCATCACAGTAGCGCTTCTCTCGACGAGGTCTTCCGTCACGTCAATTTCAAAATTCACGACTGTTGTGTCGGACTCAAAATCGCTGGGTACCGTGCTTGGGACACGACTCTCTTCAGCTCTTGTGTCGAGATCATTATCCTGATCTGTGATTGGTTCATTTACCGGAGTTTCGAAAGGCCCTTGCTCATCTAAATCTTCTTCATCAACTTCTTCATCTTCGTCGACTTCATCGTCTTGGTTCAAGTCACTTGTGGGTTTTAATTGTGAAGAATGAGAACTCACTGCCGAATCACCCCTTCTTCCAGAATAGACACTTCCAGTTTTGTCATCCTCGTATGGGTTGATTGGACAGAGAGTCAGACTGTGGATCTCTTCATTCTCAGGGAAGGGGAGGTATCTCTCGGCGATGTTGTACTGGAAGGATTTGGTTGGGTAGAAGAGCATTTGACAGGCAACCAGTGCTGATAGCCCTTCATCGTTCAACTTGTTAACGTCAGCACCATTGTCCAAGAGGGTATTGATGATGTCAAAATGCATATTCACCTTAATTGAAAAATAGGAAAGACATCTTCAAAATCCTGGCCCAAAAGCTGTTAACCACAAACAAATTCTTGCTTAGCAGAAATGGGTTACCAGCTAAAATACCATGCAATGCATATTTGACTGGTTCTCTAATAATTTGCTAAGCAACAAAAAACTGGTTAGCATTTTTGTCTGCTGAGCAGCTAATTAAGTGTTCTGGTTCAGGGCCCAAGGGTACAACAGTTCCCAAATGTGGATTCGAACCCCAGACAATAACCTGGGCCTAATTTCATAGAGCTGCTTAATAATAATAATAATACTGAGGTCTTAAACAACACAAATAAGGGGGTTATTCCATGAAGGTGGAACACTAGGGACACCATTATATCGTTACCACCTATGAAGCTTTTTCACCACTTCACTAGTCTATTTGGTCAATCTTGCTTTACATAGTATAAATAACACCAAACGGGAATCATAAAAAGGTTTTACTTGATTACTGTGGTGTAAAAAAAATGTGATACAGTGCCTGCACTGATGTAGCGGGGACACCATAGGTGTGACATTTGGTGTCCCCATGACATCGTGACATAATGGGTCATTCCATGAAGGTGGAACCATAGGGCCACCGTTACATCGTTACCACCTATGAAGCTTTTTCACCACTTCACTAGTCTATTTGGTCAATCTTGCTTTACATAGTATAAATAACATCAAACGGGAACCATAAAAAGGTTTTACTTGATTACTGGTGTAAAATAAATGTGATACAGTTCCTGCACTGATTAACAGGGACACCATAGGTGTGACATTTGGTGTCCCCGTTACATTGTGACATACATCCTTAATTTTCTTGGCCATATGTACTTTAATAGCCATGAAGGAAGTAATTTTTTTATGGATTTGACATCAAGTTTCTGTTGAACATTGTAAGTTTCTGTTGAACATTGTGTCCCACCTTCATGGAATGACCCCTATCCTAGTAGCTACATCAAGGCCCTTTACAACGCAGTTATCGCTGTTCATCAGACACACTTAGACCACCCCTCAAACTTTCTCCACTCCCTTGGGAGCATACAACCCCAAGCTACTTGTATTAGGGCTAAGGTGGTTTATCTAACGCAGTACCATCTCAGCTCTCGCAGGGTTCTATTTTACACACCTGGGCTAACAGAAGCAAATTATAATTTACTCGTCTTGCTCAAGGACACCAAGTGTCACAACCAGGATTTGAACCCACATTCCAAGGACAAGGCCATCACAACTTAAGTCTGATACACTAGACCACGCGGCAACAACAAGCCAGACAATATTGCTCAATAGTTTTCTGCTAAGCTAAAAAAAAACCAGAAAACCAATCAGAGATGGTACATGTGACATTGTAATTTGGCTGGTAACCTTAATCTGGTCAGTAAATTTGTTGTGTGCTTTAGTTACTTTAGTCTTAAGCACTCTATGACTTTGGGCCTACATACCAACAGTGGAATTTCAAGGTTTCTAAAATCTGAACTATGATTAAAACGTAAAACTTCTTTGGGTGAAATAAAAGTGTCAAAGTTCAAACAGTGTCCTACCGCTGCTCCAAGTAGTGCAGTATGACCGTGCTTATCAGCTACATTGACATTGACGGCACCCTGCATGAGTAGTGAATGTACCGTCTGTTGGTCACCAGCCGCTGCGGCTTTGATGAGCTTCTGGGAAGTCTGCTCGATGGGTCCTTCTTTACCATGTTTCCCACGGTGTCCTGGGTTGAACAAAACAAAAACAAAACAAAACAATAACCACCGTAGATATTAAAGTATGAAAAACTCGATTAGGGAAAATGTTTGTACATTTGTCCATTGACACTTGTTCTTCTGGTAGAAGTTAGTGTACAACTTGGAAGTCAATATAGAAATGGGAGTCAATGCCACTAGAGTTCAATGTGCAATGGAGGACAATATGTCACTGGGGGTCAATATGCCACTGGAAGTCTTTATTCCACTGGCAGAGAATATGCAACTGGATGTCACTGGAGGGCAATATGCCACTGGGGGTCATTATACCACTGGAGTTCAATGTCACTGGAGGTCAATATGCCCGTAAAGGCCAATGGGGACACTAGGTGGCAGCAGACTTACCAGGTATACATTGAACAGTGGAAATTTACCTGACAACTCTGATGCCACCTTGCGTTCGAAAGTCTCCCAGTACATACCTGGAGGTCAATGCCTTCGTGGAGGTCAATATCACTCTTCGGGGTCAATATAACTAAAGAAGGTCATTATTTCTTACCTTGCATAATTTTATCGACTGAGAATGATACTTCTTTTGCTCTGCCTCTGTGTTTATAGATATGCCTCTGGAGGTCAATGAAAAATGGGGTATTATTCAGGGCGACGACCTCAGTTGACCCCTGACCTTCTGGTTTGTAGTTCTGTGAGAGAGGAAAGAGATAACAAAATTTAACTCATCTGCATCCAGGTCGTAGCTATGCCTTTTCACATTCGGCTGCTGCTCTCTTGGACTGTCTTTTAATTAACATTTGAGTCTCTTCATCAGATGTAACTTTTAAGAGTAATCTCCAAACATTTCCCAACGTTTAATTTGTATTTTGTTGTTTTATTGTTCTTCATGTAATATGCAATGCGATTTGGGTCATTTTTCGAAAAGCGCAATATAAATGCCTTATTATTGTTCCTGAATGTTCAATAAAAATATCAAAAAAAACAACAATCAATTGCCATATTAGATACGACCTTGTTACATAATTTAAATTTTTCATTTGATAATCCCACCCTGCCAAAGCACCTAATAAGGCACCTTCTCAAAACTATTCCAGGATAACTTGCAGATTGACTTATCCACAGTTAATTTTCCAACCCGCAAGATGTCCCCAAGCAGTCTCATTATATTGTGGATAAGCTCAAGGGGAAAGTATAGACTGTGTAAATCTCGCGCGTATTCGAACATAAGGGTCCGTTAAAGCGTGTGATTTTGTTTCCTTTACGTGTTACAGCAATGTGTGTGGGACCAAAATGGTCCCAAAAATATTCGAATACACGCGATACTTACACAGTCTATTGCAAGAAGACCAGGTAATATGTTTACAAAACAACTTTTGCAGCCATTGAGTTTCGTTTCTACTGGAAACCAGCAGGTGGTCCAGGTTTAACAGGCACTTTCACTGCCTTTGCAGAAGTAAGGCCCATTTCAAACGTTACGCTCTTGTCGTGTCAAATTCAAATATTCAAATTTTGTTCGATTCAACATCGCACGAGCGCTACGTTTGAAACCACTCTTAGAATTTGGCGCGACAGAGGTTTAGCTTGACCATGGCTCGACAGGCCCTGCCGTGCTATTGGCAAAGTTCGGCAGAAGCACGACGTTTGAAACCACTGCTGAGCCAATGCCACGCTATTGCCGGTCTAAATGATTTAAATTCAACACAGCAAGAGCGCAACGTTTGAAACGGGCCTGATAAGACTAAAGAATATTTAAGCAATAAATCAGGCATGTCACAAATTGTAAACATTACCAAGGGCTATGGGATCTTATTAGTTGGCCAAACCACAGACGGCTCATTTGCGGATAAAATGAGTTTTTTACTGGGCAAACATCTAACTATGTTAAAAAAAAAATTCCGCAACTTATCCTCAATGATTAATCCTTCATGGATAAACTTTTCCACGACTTATCCTGGAATAGTTTTGAGAAGGTGCCTAAGTAAAATGTAACACCTACCTGTTTGAAGAAAGATTGATCATACTCTTCTTTGTCATATTCCAGCGTTGAGAAATCAACGCTCTCTTGTCGACTGGGGAGAAAGGTTTGAAAGTCTGTGGAGAACGACGTCCTGGACAGTCTCTCCATGGTGTCCCTGACGCTGTCTGAAGCATCTCCGGAGCCGTTCAACAGCTACAAGAGACAGAAAACCATTTCATGGCAAAATTTGTGCAACTGCAAACAAATCTGCTTAGACTGTTTAATAAGACACAGTGACCAATCTACTTGCAAGTAAATCCACTTGTTGAGTTATAAAAACATAAGGGTTGTGGTAACACCAAGAATTTATCTCTCTCATGTGTTGTGATGGTTCTGAAAAATCCCAATTCTAATAACAGGGTAGCCTTGATCAAGGCGTGCCAGCCGGACAGAACAGTTTAGTTGCATTCTGCCATATTTTTTATGCTTAAGACAGCCTTGATCAAGGCTAATAGTAATACCGGGGATGAAAGTCACTGCTGACAAAAAGGTCTGAAACTAGGATCCAAATTTCAGGAGGTATGTTAAAATAATGACATTTCACCCTTTGGTGGCTCCTGCCATTATGTTTCAAGGAGCTTCTGGGAACAGTTTTCACAGTGCTAGAGAAGTAGATCGGAGAGCATAATTGTAGCAGAGCGTCGTGGCAGAGCGGTAACACGCACTGGGCTCAAGCTCTTGTGCTTCTGATTAGCAGAGTGTGGGTTGGAGTCCCGGTCTTGACACTTGTGTCCTTGAGCAAGACACTGAACCATTATTGCTTCGTCCTTCGGATTGGAAGAAAAGCCGTAGATCCCGTGCGTTGTGTAATGCACATAAAAGAACCCAGTTACACTTATCTTTAACAGTAGGGATTTGCCCCGGTGTTTCTGGCAGTGAATGCCCCGCAGCACATCATTTAAATTTGGCACGACATGGTCCTTACAGTATTGATGTATGCCCCACAATGACGTCATGATGACGTCATCACCGGTCACGTGACGTCATCTTAAAGATTTATAATTTAAATGTTTAAAAATACATATCAAATCAGCCTTGTTTGCGGGATTGGGTAGGGATAAACTAGGTCTTTATTTTATTCAGTGTGCGTGACGTCACATGACCTCTACTTCCAGTCGAAACCGAAATTGACTTTTTGAAGATGTGAAGTTTCTTGAAATCGCTTCAAAATTGATACACATGTTGCCCTGCAGCCTGCCAACATATGTGTGAAGTTTCAAATCGATGACATCATCAGGGGTCACGTGACGTGACATTAAAGGTTCACTTTTTGAAATTGTATATCTCCATAAGTATAAGTCCGATAGCGTTGAAACTTAGATCTTAGCATGTTCTTGATGATTATGTAATGACGCCATGATGACATCATCACATGATTTATTTTGATTTTTTATCTTTTTTGACATTTTAACTCATAAATTGCTAATGACACATACTATAATCAAAATTCTTATTTGAACAGGCTTGATGGGACATGATTGCTTGGAAAACCAAATGACGTCATCATTTGTTTGGTTTTATCACCTTAAAGGTACAGTTTGATATGACATAACTACCAAATCCAATGCACCGTACCAGCAGGCGAACTTGAACTTGCCACTTATACATTCTTCTTTTTCCTGACAATTTCAAGATTCTCTCACAATTAAACAAAAACGGAAAAGCCTATGTTCTGCTTCGACAGACAAACATCTAGTTTTATTATTATTATCATTCTCTTATAGCTGAAGAAACTAACAGCTATATTTCCCACCAGGACACATTAGAAATCTGGTTTCAGATAGAAGTGTAGAATTTCTCATTCCTGTAACAACTATTACAACTCGTTTGCAAATTACCACGTTTCAAGCCGAGCATTTCACGAACTCCGTTTCAATGAAATCTTGCCATACCTGCGTACTTCCAGTTTGATTTATGTTAATCATCATCTGATGCTCGGACGGGTCGTAATCAAACTCAGGATGGTCTCTCATGGTGAAAGCGCCCTCTATTGGTGTGCAGAGCTTCACCAATCGCTCCTTGTGCCAGAGTCCAACATCTTGAAGACCCATGGTGTCTGTCAGGATTCCTGGGCCAAGCCTCTCCCCATCCTTGTATAGACCCTGTGAATGCATTAGTGTTGTTGTTATTGGGAACATAATTTGACATCCATCGTTAACAGTAAGTGTCAACGATGAATATCACACTACAGATTTGTTGTCCACACTGACAAACATATTTCAGTAATGCGCAATTATTGATGACAAAGTACATACACTAGAGATTATTGAAAATAAGTATCGACAAGCTTACAAACTTAAAGCTCACTGAATGTAAAAGTTTCTACCAATACCGATCCTCCAGAGAAATTTTTTTTCGTCTGAAATATTGTCAAAGACCAGGAAATAAACCTTTATCATGCTGCCACTATCTTGGTCATGCGCCCTGCATCCAACAACAGTAATGGATGCTGATGTTCGTTATTCACAAAGGAACCAGACTAATTGCCCTTTCAGCCTCGGTATGGTTACATTGATTTGAATAGGAGCCATTCAATCTGAAACTGAAATGTAGCCAGGAATCACACCCAAAGTATATGATACAACCATAAAGCTATATTATATATAGCTCCATGGATATAACCTGGGAAGCGGTTTTCGTTTAGTTTATCATATCTATGATTACTGACAAATCTTATCCTATTAATAAAATTAAAATAAAATTAAACTTAAAGTATTAATATAACTAAAATATCTGAAATCTGTTAATATAAACACTAACTATATTTATTGAACTGATTACCTCAAACTTGTTGCCATTCGCACAAATAAAAACGCCATAGCCTTCTTTGGAGTCTTTATAGAAGGTCCCAGTGAACTTAGAACCATCCGGCCACGTGTAGGTTCCTTGCCCGTGCCGATGGTCTTTAAAATATTCTCCCTTATAACTCTGTCGGAAAGATGAGAAATAAATTAAAGACAGGGTGAGCGGTAGCCTTTAGTCAAGGCGTGCATTGCAAGAGACCACTGCCAAGTGGCAAAGCCACGAGCGTCTACCAACTTACCAAACAGTATTATTTTTCTTTAGTTTTCTTGACTGATTTGATAGGAAAATTCTCATGCATAATTCATTAGCCTTTGTGGAGTTGACCAATAGGAATGCTCACTGATTATCAAATAAAAGAATTGATCCATGTCTCACCTCCCCATCACCCCACGTATGTTCCCCATAACCATGCCTCATATCTCTCACAAAGTGTCCTGTAAACCTTGCCCCATCTGCCCAAAGTTGCTCGCCCTTTCCATGTCTCTGGTTGTCAGCATATTCCCCAGCATAGCGGTCACCATTTGGCCAGAGAAATGTGCCATTTCCGACTCTCTTCATGCCATCCAAGTGACCGCTGAAGGTGGCTCCACTCTTGTAGTCATGGTGGTCCGTGTTGGAGTCTTGACGCTTTGCTGATTTCAGCCGGGCAAACACATGGAACTCGAGCTTTGATGGCATGGTGAGGTATGATGAGCTACTTAGCCTTCAACATCAGCACTTCAGAGATCAAAATTGGAGAGAGTTACGTTACATTACAATAACAGTCATCGATGATAAATGGCCCATTTGCAAGCACATCACCTGGAGCAACTACATAATATAGAATACAAGGCCACTTGACTTAGTTTGACGCACGTGCTGGAGTAAAATGAGCACGGCTGCTACAATGTACATGAACTGGGGATCTCGCACTTGAATATTGCAACACGCCGACAACAAGTTCAAAATACCTTAAAACCCACAAATAAATCAATGGTGTATTAGAAAATATGTTTTCAAGTAATATTAGTGTAAATGTACGGGGATAACTTCGGGAAAAGTCACACTTTTTTAACAAGAAAAAATCAGTCACAGACGGAGTACGGTTAGCCGCCATCCTGGCTTGAAAAACGTCCTTGGACCATACCATTATGCAACGGGTGAATAATAAGTTGTACATCTGGTGTGCATGTGCGCGCAAACAGATCAATTATATTTAAAAAATAGTAAAAAATCACATAAAAAAAGGTTGTAAAATTTGTTTGAATATGGCCAGCCATCATCGAGTACTTACAAAAACATATCCACAAGTCGTCACAACCACACAGGATCATTGATTTATTTGTGGGTTTCAAGGTATTTGGAACTTGTTGTCGCGTGTTGCCGGCACTGAGGGCTTGTTGTCGGCGTTGTCGGCTTTTAGTAGGACCGTTATCCTCACCATCAGATGTAGTGGCAGTTAGTCCATAACGATAACTTCATGATAAATAAAATCAATCATGGATCCCAGTTTTACTCACTGGGCGCTGCTTTTACATATCTCTATGGGACTCATGGCTTCAGATGCGTAAAGTCTAATTAGCAGTTTAGCACTGTATCATGTATGGAATGCCGCCCACGCTGCGCATGCACATTAGTTTTTTTTCTTGGCCCTTTGTTTAACATCCAGACTCATGGACATTCCCGTAGAAGTTGAAGTAGAACTTAGTAAACAGAAATAATATCGGGACGGAGAGACAAACGTTTATTTAACAAAATTGCCATCAACAAACTTTGTGTGAGTAGTTGTAGTTTTGTACTTCAATTCAAGCACTTTCTTGCAACCAATTTATCTTTCCTCGACTATGGTAATTGCTTCTTGCATTGCTCTTAATACAACAAACAAATTAATATGAATATTTAGGCTCCTAACGTTACATAAATAATAATTGAGGATATAATAAACAACTTACTGGGAAATTTTACATCTCCTTCGCCGCCATTGATTTCGTGTATATCAATTTGACAACGATTAATTCATTATTTCGTAAGGGGTTTGTTTGTACGATCCACATCAAAAGTTTCACTTAATAAGGTAAGATAAAATATCATCTACAAGAAATACCTATTTGAAGAAAATACTATATGGCATCAAATTGAACGTTGAGCTATCTTTATACAAAATTAGGAGAATAATATGTAAATACAGTTTTATATTTTCTTGAACGCCCCTAATGTTTAATGTATTAGTCCATTTAAAACAATCCGAGGTGAAAGAGCGTTTCCATGCCAGTAAGTCTACTGCCCTCTAGAGTCCATCTACGGACAACAGATGTTATTTTCACCAAATTTTATGTGCTTTCACACACAGTAGTTCATTTATGGCTAACTTAATTCAACCAAAGACAAGCTTTTTTAACAGTACTATGCAAATCAGCGCTTTAAAATTTCTACATTTTAGGGCCATTTCACACGAGGCAATGTACAGGCAACCAGTTCAAGGCAATCTCCAAAAAGAAAAGGCATTCACATTTCAATTTTCCCATAATTTTCTTAATTTATATTTAAGACATTGTTGGAAAAATAACTCCTGAGCTACAAAATTGTTCCTTTTGCAAGCAGTGCAGTTGGTTGCCTCCAAGTTGCCAGTAAAAATTTCCCTGTGTGACAAGGCCCTAGTACTGATGTCATACACGGCTACTCACCACTACTGTGTGCTCATTTATGGGGAGTCAGCCAAGATGATGCACTTCTAATAACTGCACACGCCATAAAAATGAGTCATGCGGGGCATCTGACTACCAAAACGAGGACCATCAAAACAACAATAATGAAACACCTATGTCACCATCAAATACATTTTAGTGCAATATTTCATTTGATTTATTGTTTTTTAGTGTTTGTATTGTCATAAAAATAAACAGACAAAATGCAGTGTTTTTTTTCATTTACGTACATATACATTATGATGTTTTGCATAACAAGAGTACAGAAAATAGTTTTGTGATGTCATATAAACACGCTTTCTACAAACTCCCAACCTCTTCCCCAGTTTCATCAAGCTGTTAAGCAAACAAGCAAAAGTTAGGCAACAACCGAAACAATGTATAACTTAGTGATTTGGCTGGTTACCTGATTCTGCTAAGCATTTTTTTTGTATTAAGCATACATTTGTGCTTACTGACTTGTATGAAATTGGGTCCTCATATTTTATTTCATAAAACTGTGAACAAGATGTTCTTGTTAAGCATGGATTTCAACAGTTTTTTTTATACAAAAGATTGCCGGTCAATATGTATATGTTGTATGATAAATTGACTGGTAACCAATAGTACATGCTTAGCTTTTATATCTGCTTACAGTTTTATCAAATTTCAACTCAATCAGTCGTTCAGCCCCAACGTAAAAATGTCTTCTGTTTGAATAAAAACAAATAAAAAGAACAAAAAGTGTTTTAAATAAATGTATAAAAAATTGTCATTGCAAAACTGTAAAAAAAATACACCAAACAAACCCATCACTGAATGGACTCCCCCCCCCCCTTAAAAAAAGGCCCACCGTGTTGTACCCTTCCACTGTACTCAAGCCAAAGCTTTTATTTATCTTGGAAAAACAAATAAAAAAAAATGTTTTTCCCCATCCAAAGGTATACTTCTTTCCTTTCCTTTAACCTATTTTCTTAAACAAAGTAAAAATAATTTCAGTCCGGTCAAAAATGGTTGAAACTTGTAAAATCCTGTTGGAACTAGATAAAAAAAATACCCCCACCCAATCCCCATGATTTCTGATAACAACGATTTCTTAAGGCTTGGGTTCACCAATAAGGACAACAACCAATAAATAGGCACAAGGTTCATGTTTCTACATACATTGATAACATTGTATTACATATATGATTTTGTTAAATATGATTTCCAACCATAGAAATACAACCGTGAGAACACTGTGCTTGGACAAAAATGATCAACAGCATGTGAAGCCCGGCTCATACTTTACGCAAAATGAAAAAGCGAAGCGAATTTTCTTGCATCACAATTGAAAAACAGCCCGTACTGAATGGTTGCATCACCAAAATTTGCTTTGCACTCGCTTTCGAGTGAAGTATGAACTGGGCTTTACATAGGCGTGAGGCGAACTGTACAAGATTTACCAATAGGAGACCTGCAGTTTGCCATACGGCCAAAATGGCTGTGTGCATGAATTTCCTCAATAAAGGCTTGCACAGTAAATGATGTATTGGGCGTTCACCAGGTTTCATTTCTATAATTGAACCCCAATTTATTCCCTACCCCCTTATGTTGAAATGCGAATGATAAATGTAAGGTACATTGAGGTTAAATTCTACTAGATGAAATCTTGCTCAATGTTTGTTGGACATTTTCAACCTGATACTTCACTTGACAAAATGCAAACACATGTTTGGTAACGGGAGAGGTATGAAGAAACAAAAATTGTGCAAAAATTTAAATAATTAAACTACCAAATATGAACAAATTGGATGACATACTTCAAGATGTCATCAGGTCGACACAGACTGTTTGGGAAAAGATGTAACTTTACAAAACAAAAGTGATCAAGAGTTGGACATAAAAAAAGAAGGTAATTTGTTTTAAGTAGATTTAGGTACTTTTTTTTAAGGAACTTCTTTTCATCAATCCTGAGTCAGTCACAAAAAGTATCTTTCAACAAATGAGATATCACTGATTAAATAACGCAACTGGGAACCAAGTCAAAAATTGAAATGATCAGAAGGTGGCACCGCCTTTCACTAAGAAAAATAGAAAATATGAATTAAGAAAAATGCCAAGGTAGAAACTAACAACATTTTCTTTTGAACAAATTACAGTACAAGGCGAAATGCGTATTGTTTGTTTTGTTTTCTTCTTTTGTAACATTATCTCATGTTTGTTTTGGTAATAAATAAATTTACGATTTCTCTCTGTTTTTCGGAGAAAAGGCACTTGTGAATTTAACTTCAGCTAAAAGACGTGTGGATTTGTTTTTATCTTATTAAGGATACCTGCCACATAAGGAGTAATGATTACTATTGGCTTCATTGACTGCTCATGTTTCTAAATACTGCCACACACAACGATTATACCTTCTATGAATAAACTTAGTATTTTTCAAGCAAAATATGGAACAAAAACGTTGTCTACAAGGTGGGTGGTTGCATCTGTCAAGAAAGAAAAATAAAATATCAATTCCTTTTTATCAATATTTTACCGACTTCTTAAAACAAACAAACTGAGAAGTTACCAAAAGATAGTTTTAACAAAATCTGTTACACTGGTGGGTACAACATCAATATAATAAAGATAAAATATTGATTACAAAAATCAACATTTTCAACAATATCTTCCTTCCTTCTATGAATAGTGAATAACATGAAATGCATAGTAAGACTTAATGAAGGCAACACAGATATACTTAAAAAGAAGATGCTTGATAGATATGCACTGATTGCATATCAATAACATTAAAAAATAAAACAACTTCTCACAATTTCATGCACTTTTTTACAGAGATTATAAATATATCTTTGTACATACTACTGTTTTCTTTTTACACAATTCATAATTTTTTCAGCTGAATATGAAGTTTGTTACTAATTGCAGACTGAACAAATTTCTACCAATTAAATTTCGGATGAACACGTGAAAGATTCTTTGAATAATATCTCTGCCGGTTCCCATTGGTGAAAGTACATATATGCTGCAGTAATCAACCTATCACAAGGTCTCTTACATGGATGAGGTCCATCCATATAGCTCATTAGCATAAAAGAATCAGGAACTTTTTTAACAATCTTTTTAGCAACAATTGTAGTAGAAAAACACAATTCTATTGTCACTGGTTTATGTCCAATATAAAAAAAAATAACTTAACTTCACGAACATAGTGATGTTGAACTCGATAAACATCATCTAGAATTATAACAAAAATACACAGTTTCATTCATCAGTACATTAAAAACTGTCGTCCAAATCTGAGATAAGGCAAAAACGTATAAGAAATGGGGAAAATGTGACTTAAAAAAAAACCTGTTTAGTTGGAAAGATACCATTTGAAAGCACAAGCTAAAACAAAACTTCAGCATTTCCAGAAATGATCGACGTGACTTCTGCGTCTTGAGATGTCTCTTTATGAATTTTCATCTTCAAGAAAATTGTCTTCCTTAAAAGGAATCTTGAGATTGGAGTTGAAACAGTCAGTATTGACGTTAATACCATCTCACAAAAAATGTATTCATATGTTTGATTCATAAAAGAAAAATGATTGTAGACTTTTGTTTAAAAAGTGGCAATCATTTCAAAATAACCAATTTATATTTTCAATGAACAGAGATGTGAATCCGCAAAAAAAAGGTGCATGAAGATAAATTTAACATATAGTACATATCAATAAGATGGAAAGATTTTCCGAGATATGCAGAAAAATACTCAACATTTGGAGTAGTTACTACGTAACGATTGAGGCTCGTTAACCCTTTAGCTCAATTTCCGTTTTAATATTTCATCTTGGGTCAGGATTTTGAAAAAATACAAGGGGGGAGGGGAAAAAAAGAAAAAAGAAAAAAAAGGACCAGTTTATGTTACATAGTTGCCAAAACATGAGCAGTTTTTGAATTATGAACATAAAGTTAAACCATAATGCTTGTTAATTTTAATAAGAGAGAAGGAAAAAAAAAAAAAAAAAAACTAAACATGAAGTTTGTTTTATCTTGAATCCTGACCCTTATTCAGTTTCTTACGGTAAATTGAAACCAGAGCACCAGTCCACAGTTAAAAAACAAACAAACTAACAGAACACATCCATAAGGCATCAGACAGAAACAAAAGCGTATAAGAATATGACAAAAAAATACATAAGGACAAAACAAAAAACTTATAAAATATACAATATAATCATATTTAAAACATGACAATGTTATATAATGGTTCTGATTTTGTACAGGTGCTTATGTGTACAATATATTACAATAAACAATTTACAATGCAACAATAACACATTCAGCCCTTTAAATTACAAATGCATATTGAACTGTACATTTTAAATATATACCGACCAAATTGTCAGCAATTGTGTCAGGCACAAGAATAGTGTTACTTAACCCAACCCTTACAAAATATAAAAATCTCAACTCATGGTATTTTATTGCTACAGGTCGCAAAGTGTTAATGCTTAAAAAAATCCCAAAAACAGTTTTTCTGTGTATTAATAAATACAAATTGGGACCTATCTTGTAACAGTTTCAAGGCAAATGGCTGACAACTTCCTGCAGAGAATTAAACAGTGTATAACTGTACCCGTAATGTATACAAAGATTTTAGACAGCTATCAGTCTTGTAGCCTGTGTTCAACGTTTAAATCCCAAATGGAGTGGATCCCCCAAACCATATAGGGACCATGCTATTTTTTCGTCAGGTCTGATATAGCCTTGCACTGAAAAAGATCACGATTAATTCAGATCAAGTGAATTATTAGGAAACAAGACCAGGCATAAATCCTTGTTTTGAAAACTTAGTCACACAGCCATTTAAATCCTATCGCCCTCCCCCTCTCCATATAAGAACTTTAAACAGCTCCAAATGTAATTAAATAAATTACCATGAATCCAGACTTCCCCCAACGCCCACTTTTACAAAATAACCCTCTGGTCTTATGCCCTGACTTCATCATCTGAGTATCAATGGATGCATGAGACAGGAGATAAGGAGCACCAGACTCAAGGTCCATTTTGATGTCTCATGCCACGACCTCGTCCCCGAGTGACCCTCCTGGTCAGTCTGCACCTCGTTGCTCTGAGTTGAAGTTCTCCTCCTGAGTTTGGTGACAACGGCAGACGTTGGCACAAAGTCTGGCTGAGGTTTGGGCTGGATCCTTGGTGTTTTTATGTCCTCGTAGGCCATTGCACCTCCACTCCTGTTTGTCAGTGCTTGGATTTGCACCCGGTACCGCTTACCAGTCTTTAAGTTCTCAATATCAAAGGTTTTCTCGCTCTGCAGGTAAAATATATCAATTTAAAAAAGTGCAATTGTTGAACAGATATGGACTACATACATCTTACCATAGTATCTTCTTTGTAGGCATGATCAAGAAGAACCAAAAATAAATAAACAACTCCTTGAATCTTTCCAACTCTTTTGGATATCTTTTACAGAAATGAAAAATAAATTAATATCTTCGACCCAAAACATTTAAGGGATGCCTTCTAACATCGTTTTATTTCAGTTATTAATCCTGCTACTGACCCAAATCCCCTGACATCATCATCACAATAATACTGGTTGGGCCACTTTGGGCCATCCACATTGGCGAAGAAAAAGTCCTATTCCCGATGGGGAATAGTATTTCCCATTCAACAGTTAGGATCATTCTTGCTCCCAATGTTTTTAACCAGTATAGTGTACTGAAAAATATAGCGCTTCTGCTGTGTCACAAGGTTTGGTGTCTACATGGAGTCGTCCAAGTTCTTTAGATAGAAGGGGTTTTAGAATTTTCAGAGATTGGTTGGACGATGAACCTTGTTTTTTTTTTTTGATTAAAATGACAAGGATCTTTACGTCAGTTATATAAAACAAATATTGAGTGGCTTTAATTCATGAAATGGGAGGAATTTTATCGCTCCGTAAAATGTTGACTGTTCCGTTTCACCTGGCTTCGCCTCGTGAAATGGAACAGTTAAAATTTTACCTTGCAATAAGATTCCTCCCACTGCACTCTGAGCCACTCAATATTTGTATACTATGGCTTTGAATGATAGAGAAAATATGCTAGCCAGTAATGCATCATGAAGTGAATGGATGCATTTACACGTGTACACAGTTGTGCACCTATACACAAACCATGAATGTGACTGTTTTTAAATAGCTTGCCAACTGGATGTTAAATGTTACAAACATAAGAAAGAATAAAAAGCCAAATAAAAAGCCTGTTTCAATACAATGATAGTTTTGAGAAACTGTTAATCTTACCGCAGGTAATATGATACTATCTGCCTTGGACATCGAAAGCAAAGGAAACCCCTCCCCGAATAGAGTGTCCGTAATCTCACGATGCTCCGCCCACATGACCCTGTAACCTATGATGTCATACAGTGATATGGCAGGCGGTGCCCACCGGAAGTGTGCTGTGATGTTGGTATTTTCCACAATGAATTCATAAGACACGTTCTGAGGCTCACTTGGGATGTCCGGAACTGGAAGGGGGAAAACATAGTATACATTATTATTACCAGGGATGAGATGTGAAAATTCCTATAAAAATGGTTTGCTGGCCTGGTTTCCCCCTTATTCTAGACACTCAACCTCCCTGATGTCACAATTCAGGAGGTGTACAGACCCACCAAAAGGACAAAACTACAGGTTTGAACGCAATGTGGACTGGTTTATTTCTCTCTTTTGTGACTGCTTGACTTCTTTTAAAGAAAATTTGAAGGCCTGAGGAGATTTTGAGAAAATCCTGAGAAATCTCTAGCCTGTATTATTTCCGAGCCTTCTGCACATGATCAAACTCACTGTAACATCTCAGCTGGTTACAGGCACAAGACTATTTGTGACACAAAATCTCTTTTCTAAATCACTGCTTATGCTTTGACACCATCCGCCTATTTGAAGTCCCAAACCAAAAGTGTACATTTTCAAATTGTCATGACAGTGCCCTAGCCACAGCCTAGGCCCAAGCTGTGGTTTTGACATTTGGTTAAACGGCGAATTTACAATCAAAGGATAAAACTTTATACATACCTGGTGTTGGGCAAACTGGTTTTTCCCGACCTTTGACCTTCAACTCATTACAGGATGGCGTGTAGAAACGAATATTAGATTCCACACTCTTCTGGTGAGTATCCGATACAGCTACTATTTGAACCCGATACTGGCAGTCAAACAGTAAGTTGTAGATGTCGAAATGACGACTCTGTTTAGACAGTGAAAATAAAGAAAATCTTTTCAAATTTAGGAAAGCAAAGGTTTCTTAAAAATAAGGATTTGTAATACTGAGGCATAGTCAATCTGAATTTCATTTAAAATTTTCTGTGTGGATTAAGTATTTTACAACTTAGTTTAAGCTTGTAAAGTGATCAATTCTTAAACAGCCATTCAGCAGATATCAATCAAATTTTCAAACTGATTAATCAATTTACAAAAGGTCTGTTATAAAGTTGATTTTCTTTCTCATGCACGTTAGAACATAGTCCTTGGATAAAAAGCATGTTATTTTCTTATGACCATTAAAATTCATGAAGTACATGCAGTTACACTTTTATTATGACATGCACATCTTCAAGTTGGCAAAAGATTAAAGAAATGTTGCCTAAAAGGCAAATCTACATGTGGTTGACTTATAAATACTTTCCACTTACGCCCAAATTTGACATAAAAACATAATCACACAAACTCAGGAAACCTTCACGGGCATTAAATTATTCAAAGTGCTTCCAAACTGACATAAAGTGTAAGAAAAATGGGATCACAAGAATACTTTTTCTTAGACGAATTCACATTGACAATAAAGCAATATAACAATGGCAGTGAGTATCATCAAATTGATACAGTTCGAGGTTGACTCCAGCAAAAAACATCACTCAAGGGTTACTGAGAGAAATGAATACCATAAAAAACAAACTAAAAAAAAATTCTGTCTTCTGACAGAATTATATTTTATCAATGTTCAAAGGTGTTTAACAACACATGTTGTGATAAACCAAACACTACCGATGTACCTTTTGTAGCATCTGTAGATTAATGCACTGTTAAGAACGCAGGCATGTTTTACATTCTAAAAATTAAATTCACCCTAGCAGTGTCCCCTGCCCCATGTTCTGACTGTGTATACACTAATCTGAGCAGCTTGTCCATGGTGGTTGCACGCACACGCACACACACCGTGAATCCTCCATGCTGATTGGTACATATGAGCAGCTGACGCGCTAATCGCGCCGCGCGCGCGCGCGTGTGGCAGTCTTAGCTGTAGTGGTTTAAACCACCATGAACGAGCTGCTCAGACTAGTGTATTGGTAGGGCCGATTAAATCAGACCGATTTACATGTATATCGGGATTTGCATTGGTTACAACACACCACGTGACCTTAAAATTACTTTATAGTAACATTTTTGAGTTGTTATCAAAATAAAAGTTCTGAATGTCAGCGTCGAACTTGTGTATGAGTTGACAACAGATAATGTTTTGAGAGTTTTTATTCACAATTTCAGATAAAAAGGAGTAATTTACAGCTTAACAGACATGGCATTAGACATTTATTTATACAGGCCATTCTGCTAGGGTTAAGGATACATCGAATGTAAACAAAAACGAGATTAATAGATGACATGATGGTGAAACAAAAATGGATGAAGGAGACAAAAATGGATAAAAAGGTCAACTTGGTAATTCATGCACACATTAATAACTGGCAGGTACATGAAAAAATCTTGCAGTTTACGTCAGTACTTCACATCGTGCAGTTGGTGAAAGTGGCCTCAGTTACCAGGGTAAGAAACTTACATGTGTTGTGGCTCCTTTTTCCGGGTACTGAGGGAAAATGGCATTTGCCTGAGCAAGCCGAAGGCGGGGAAAAAACGTTGTGAGATGAGTGAAAGAAATGACCGGAGAAATGAAGTAAGGGAAGTACTAATGATAGACAGCAAGTAACCCATGTCCCAGAAAACAGGATCAAGATTGCAGTAAAAAGGTTACCAAATGTTTTTTTTGGTTGTTGTTTTTAATAAACCCCTATCACCTCATTTCTTTTGTTAAGTAAGTGTTTGTGAAGTGGAAAAATGGAGAATATGATGGACACCAGCTTAAACTTCCAGGCGAAATAGATGTCGAACTGGTCGTCTGCCAATGTGTAACAAACTGACAAAGGGTTGCCAAAGAAAAATAAAGTATTGATTTAAAAAGTAAATTAACTACTTGGTTTTCCCACATTATCTCAAAATCCTTAAAAATCCACAATCATCCACAAAATGTTAACTTCAAGGGAAGAAACATCATTGGCATTCCAAATCCTCCAGTTTTCAAGAATCACATACCGAAACTAACTTAAAAAAACACACCACATTTTGGTAACAATTTTGCAAACAACAAAAAACAGTTTAATGTTTGGCAGGAGTTTGGTACACTTTATATGCACTTAATTTGATTGTGGCCCATGTTGCTGGAGGACCTCCCCCAGCCACGACCTGGTGATAATGATGATGATTGTGGCAATAAAAATAAACAACTGAGATTTTCCGGTTTTCAAATGCCATTTCCCAGCCTCTGACAGTATTCCACGCGGAAATAATTCTCTGGATGATTGGGGCTTGAAATTGATCAATCACGTACTTTGTCTTTAACACCCAAATCTTTGGCTTGTGATAAGACTGGTACATTAATGTCTGGTACCAGCACTGCTGGCTTGATATTGAAAACACTGAATCCATCGAACTTGGCTAAAACTGTGAGATAGTAGTTTGGAGGAAATGGGATGGTTACAATCAAACATTGTTAAATACTTACAAGTGTTGAAGCTGACTTGGTACTGTTTTCAAAGTCCTGAGCACATCCCATTGGTTGCCAGTGTACCATGAAACGGTTCACAGTCTCCTCAAAACCTGAAAATTAAGGAGAAGAAATTATTAACGTTTTTTTTTGTCTTTAAATCCTTTGCAAATCAGACTTTAAATTTAGGGGGCAAAATCAACTTCAGATCTAAGAATTTCTTTTACCAAATGGGTCCGACTATAATTCATTTAAAATGTTTTTCCTCAGGAGTGAGTTTTAAGAGAACCTTTTTCGTAGACTGGAATAAACCAACTAAAATGCAGCTTGGGATGAGAATTACCTTTGGGTTTCTTCCAAGAAATGCGGCACTTGAGGACTCCCGACTCCCAGTAGGGGTCTTCGGGTGTAACCTCTCTGGGTTCACCGGGTACCTCCCCTGCCACCCCTGGGGGTGGAATGGGCTCAATTGGTTTAGGGACATGCGGAGAGTCTGCAAGACCTGGAAAGAAGACAGAAACCATTGTAATTGTTTGTTTTTAGATATTGGCACATAGATCATCTGACTTACCACACAACATGAGTCAGTTGAGGGCAAACGTTGGCAAGCAAAAAGTGTTTACCTCCTGATGTGAAATCCATTGTCCTGTTGAGGTTCATCGTACGGATGAAGATTCCAGTCCTTTCACTTCGCATTCTTGCATTACCCCACTGGGATATTGCTTGAACCTGGATCTTGTATCGCAAATCAGCATGCAGATTTGGTAAGACAACGCTGTGCTGGCTCTGCAGTGAGAAGAAATGTACAACATATCTATATTCATCTTGAAAGAATTGCATTGGCTGAAGCTGATTTTTTTTAGTGTTGAACTGATAATCCTTTATATTTGGAATGCTCATCAAAATGTATCATCTTTCCTCTTTTCCAAACAGAGTCAAGTAAAGACAGTGAACCCACACTAACCCATTCCTTTGTGGACTAACTACCTCACTCAAACTACCAACCCACAGCCTTCTCACTGAAAAGCTTAACCACTTCCACCCATCATTCCATTTTAATGACACCCAGCTATAAGAAAACAGCAACCCACTATACTCATCCTTCCATTTACAAAGGGAAGAACCTCCCCACTTCCTTCCTCCAACCTTCCTTTGCCAAAGTACCCCAATCCTCAGCACCGTTTCACCCCCTATTCTTCAAAATACCCACCCATCTTCACCCTATACCCACCCATCTTTACCCTATACCCACCCATCTTCACCTTATACCCACCCATCTTCACCCCATCCCAAACTAATTCAGTCTGTACTTACCCCAGGAACATTAACGCTGTACTCTGTGACACTGAAGATATAATGCATGGGCTTGGAGTGCCATTCGGTGAAGTAAACCCTGTACCTAATGATTTCCAAATCGCTGGTCTTTGGAGGGTCCCATAGAATCTTGACGTTGATCTTGTGGTCGCTGGTAGCAGTGGACTGGCCCTCCCTGAGATTGATGGGAGCACTGGGCGACTGTGGATCTACATAGAGTAAAGGACCATAGAAATCAAGAATGAAAACAAGCCTTCACCAGGTGTTGCAGTCCAGTCCGATCATCAAGGTACAGAACATTTGTGAACAACACATGATTACCATAAAGCCAAAATTTGTACACAGCTCAATGAAGGAAAACATAAAAAATGTATTTGTTTTTTAGAATGGGGCACATCTCGAAACTTGATCAGCTGTTACTTTTACCATTCTTGATTTCATGTGGTGATTACGATAACAAATGTAAAGTTTTGCCTGCCGGGAATTGCCCTGGAATGTGGAAAGTCACTCCTTTTTTTTTTTAACTAACATGGTGACATAGTCTATGCAAAGTGACTTCTTGAAATGCACACAAACAGGGCTTTGGAGTAATGTGACAACAGAACTAAGATCTGAAGACCAGCCTTAGGTCAGCGATGGCACAGTATTGCCAACACCCTAACACCAAAAATGTTAACCAAACATTGAAAAGGCATCCAAGGGTCTTTGGGGGTGGGGGAGGTCTTACCTCTTGATAACCGGTATGGTAACGATGGTTGACAGAATCCGATGGATCCGTTTTCATTAACAGAAGCAATTTGGAAAATATAATACTTCCCGAGACTCACGTCCACCTCATAATTCCTTTCTTCAGTCTGTGAATGGAGAGAAGAAAAAAAAGGAGCACTAAAAACACATCATGGTACCAAGTACATGCCTTGAAGGGGTGAGAGTGGGGTTGGGTGGAGTGGGGTGGGGTGGGGTGGGGTGTGAGGGTTAATGGACCCTCTCCTTTGAATGTCTAGCTTTAAAATTCTTCAAAGGATCCCTTTCTTGGTGTGAAATAAGAAAATAAGAAATTCTTTTTGTTCCATGGATTTAACAGACTTGAAAACTCTTGAATTTGTTATCAAAACATTTTTTTTCAATCAGATGAAATGTGAAAGATCAACTTACTATTGCAAGGTTAGTCCAATCGTCCATAAGGCGAGAACTGGGATGGCGCCCCGTGTTATTTCTACCCTGCACTACATAGAGTATGATGCCACTTGGATCCTGACTACCTCTAAGTTGCCATTCCAGCATGATTGAGGAATCCTCAAGGTTTTCTGTTATTGTTGGACTATTTCTTGTCTTTGGGGGAAGCTCTGTAAAGTTGATGATAACATTAAAAAAAAACCATAAATCTTTTGTAACTCTGCACAATGCACAATTCATCAATATACAAACAGTTAATACTAAAATAAACTGGCTTTTTCTAGTTCTCCTCTTTTTGCTTTAAAGTAATCATACGTGTAACAATGTTCTTAAAAATTTCTGAAAATTTCACACACAAAATTATAAAGGTAAAAAAAAAAAACGCCAATGAAAACAAGAAGTAGACCTGATTTCCTAACAGTCATACACTTTGTAAAAAACTGCTAAATATGTGTCGGGATCCACACTGGTCCTGAAACACTCCAGGGGATAATCTATTATCAGCTGAACAGAGTACAGCTGGAGTACACTACATAAACATAATAATTTGTTTATAAATCCCAGCTTATATTTGAACAGGTTATCTTTTAACTTCATTTATCTGTAAAACTAACTGATAAGTATAGTATGGTCTACAATAAAATCTCAATTGAGTTTGTTCACAAATGTGTTCACAAACGTGTCAAAGCAAAACAATTCTGTTTTTCTTGGCGGGGCAGGGGGTAAAAAAAAGGGGAATATAGTCTCACCCGATCTGTTAACAATCGGGTCTTGGCATGTATATCCACATCCATTGTAGCAGCACTTCTCTTTCCTGTTACACTGAGAATCATTGGAACACGTCTCGGCGCAGGCTTTACCGAATCCCTCAATTGTATCTAGCGGCGGGCAAGTGCCAGTTTTTTGGTTGTGATTTAATTTTAGGAAATCGCAAGAGCTGTGGCACCAGGAAATGTCAGACGACAACTGTGGAGAAGGAAAAGATACAAGAAAAATTATTCGAGTTATACATGTAGTTTGCAAAATTAAAGTATCATTTTCATACAGAGGAAACACAAATTTGAAAACAAATCAATTAGTAATTTTCAAAGGATTTTGCACCAAGCTTATCTTTTCCTTTTTATTCTATAAAGATGCAGCGCCCAAATTTTTGCCAAACTGATGCGAATTGATACTTTACGGAGGCAATTGTCTTCATGCCCCCTGGTCAGTGCCTTGGTGCCCTAGAAATATATTAATAGAAATTTACAATTTCCTCACAGAGGTGCCCTTTAAGAAAATAAATGCCTTGGTGCCCTTGCTCTTTCAAGAACGAAGCAAACAGGCCTGTTGATTTTTAATTGACTTGAATGTTGGGTAAGTTTTCAACCTTCACTTGGAGATACTTTACAAAAAGCAAATATTCATCGATTAATTATAGTTACATGTAAATAAAAGATACAAATGAGTTATTGTCCGGCCCTAACATTATCACACATTGCCACCAGACATGTAAAAACAATTTGCATGTTACAACTATTCTGTGCATTGTGCCTGGTGAACCCGAAAGTATTTCAAGTATTTCAGGAGGTGGCCCATCTTGCTACTTTCAGTGACCAGCTTGTTTCTTTTTGCCAACATCACCACCTTTACTGTAAAGACTTGCCATAAAGGAAATACTAACCCCAAAAATTTCATTTTATATCATTTATAAGTTTTTTTCTTGGCATCTACATGTATCTACATGTATGTAACAAGAACTCGGAACTTGGATGTGTACATGGAATTTTCGCAATATTTGTGTGAGTGCTGCATTCTTGTCGGTTTGCAGGCTGCGTAAATTTTGCTTCAATCACCATTTTGAATTTTTACCAGCTCAGTTTATTGGCAAGGGGAAACACTGGCACAGGCAATTAAACTAAAAGTCTGTTATAATGCATTTAAAATCAATACAGATAACTGCTTCAAGAAATCAAACAGATTTTAAAAACTAAAAATAAATAATAAACCAAATCATCAACATATTTACAACATATTGACTCACCGCACATTTTGATTTGCATAATGATGATGTTTTATACTCAAAGGAACAAGGAATAACACACTGTAGAGAAAAGAAAAACAAAAGGAAATAGTGTTAAAAGTGTAATTTCTTTAAAAACATCACCTCAAATTTGAAATAATAAACCACAGGAGAAACTGACTGGGTGATTTAATTCAATTTTGGGATGAACAAAGAAAAATGTAAGAGGGAACTGAAATATGTTTGATCATGCCTATTTGAACGATCGTGTGTGCTAAATTTTCTATAGGCCTAAAGATTCAAATTTTCTAATTATTTAAATAATGATAAAAGAAGAATGTGGACAGAAATATCACTCTGTGACTTTTATTATAATGCAGCCACAGAGCCTTTATCCAAGGCAAATCAATATACATGTAACCAAAATGAGGCTGGAAGGGGATGTAGTCTGGACCCCTTTAGAAGTCTCTGGATTGTTATCAAAGACAGAGGCTATGACCAAGATGGTAGGAGCAAGTCTTTACAAGTCTAATCAGACACAAAGATTTTTGACACTCTTGGCAAAAGACTGAATTGGCCGTGTTGTAAAACCTCAAACAAAAGGATACCATAAAAACTGCCAATAATACTGTTTCAATGAAATCCCCTTCCATTAGCCCTAAAAATAACCGGAGGTTAAACCATGCTCTTGATATCATTTTTAGGTAAACAAATATTTCAGCAAATCATTTAACAATAAACTTACAACCAGCCAATGTACTACATGATGTGTAGGGTTTGTGACTTTCTAAATTGCTTCTTGCTTTTTAATAAACTTTTCTGCTTGTATCTCTGCGGAACAGAGCTTTAAGTCTACAAACTTGTTTACTGTTCTTTAAATATATTTTCTCGTGAGGATGTTGAACCCGTGAGATCACTTTGAATTATGCAAAGAGAAAACAGTTACGTTCTCCGAACACCTCACTGGGCAAACGACAAAGACTGTGATGTCAGTCGAACTAAAGGGCTACTGTGTGGTGATTGTTCGGATCAAGAGAAGTGCTGGTAACTTGGTATAGAGGCCCAAGTAAAGGCCCAAGCATGCCTCATAGACGGTCAACTAAAGGATGAGTTATCCCCCCCGATGATTGGCAAAAGGGAGCTTCTTCTATCTGGATAGGCTGATTACATGGTGCAATAGGCACGATCCATCCCATGTATTGTACAAGAACCTCCTGCCATCGGGGAAAAGAGAGAAAGCAACACAGCAAAGGGGAGAAAGAGGGGATACATTGTCAATCACTTATCAACAGTCATCCTTTGTTCTGGGACTCGGTTCTTCTCAAAGAGTTATCTTAATATTATTTGTGTTTATACCCATACACCAATATGTGTTATGTGACAAAAATCCACAGGCATATTCCTTGGGCGGGATTCGAACCTACAACCCCTACCATTCTAGAGCAGATGTTTTACCAACTGGAATACCGAGATTGCCAAGCGGCTAGAGGCAGTTTGAATCATATTAGCAGTGGGTACTGCAACCATTATAATGTATGTTCATTTTTGCATCGGGGCTAAAGAATACTATTTGTGTTTTTACCCAAACATCGATGTGTGTTAAGCACTGTGTTCTCATTACTTTCCCCCGAGTGCTGTGAAGAATCCACAGGCACATTCCTCGCGTGGGATTCAAACCCACAGGACTTGGGAAAGTACCGAGTATACAGTGCTTAACACACATCGGTGTATGGGTAAAAACACATAGTATTCTCTATCCCGATACAAAAAAACCTATTATAAGAGTTCTTAATACTCAACAACTTTAATCCTTTGAACTTTGATCATCCGACTTTAAACTTTGATTATCCTGTTGGTCTTTTACCCTGTCAAAAGTACTGGGGTTGGTTTTATAGGAAGAGGGAGTAATTGTCTTCATTTTGAATGAACGAAAAGGATTTAAATGTATATTTTTTGTTCTTCATATATTTTTACATTACAAAGAGTGACCTAAAATGATTAGACCAGCCAATTTCAAAGGAAGCTAAGTACAAAGGAATCTTGCTCAGCAGAGCCATGTTAGAAACAACAGAGTTAATTACTGTTAATTGATTCTTCACTGTACGTTAGCAAACAAATTGATCAACCCTAACCAAGATTATCAACCCTAACCAGAGCAGTGAAGTCTGCCATGGTGAGCTGCAGATCACCCTACAGAGGAACGACGACTATTAGAAAAACCGATCCTTTTGATCAACTGTTCAAAGGGGTAAGGAAATAAGGAAATAAGAACACCCAAAAATTCCTGGGAAATTCGAATCCCACTGCCTATTAGTTTCACAGTTAATGCAATTTTCTTGGGAAAAATAAACACCCAGTATGCTAAACCCTGGGTTATCTTGATTTTAAACCCTACTTCCAAACAGGGGTACCTTTTTCCCAGGAAATGGCCAGTTATTATTCATATAAAAAGGTAAAACAAATTTGCCCGGGAAATCCGTCTGGTGTGAAAGGTGCTATAGTGGACAGATCAGCATGCGCAAACTCTCCCTGCAGGCAACTCCTACATTGCTTGTTATTTTGTTTCAGTGGGGGGTGCTACACCCCCACATACCTGTACAACAAATCTTTTTATGCGGCACAAAATATTCTTTTGACAAAATGTAATCGACCAGTTTTAATTCTGACACATCATGCAGACCGTTTCCACTGGACCAAACCTTCTCAGGTATATCCAATTAAGAACAAACGCCCCCATTTCACCCTCACAGTGCTTCACAGATTTTATTTCTGAACACTACTTATACCATTACCACGGTCCAAAACAGCAAGTATGCTTAACTTACATTTTCCCCTTTCCCCAATTGAGCCAAGACTAAGACCATAAGACTGAATGGCATCATGTTAAATCACTCAGTCTGTGACTCAGGAAAGAATCAGTTATGTCCTTAGCCATTAGTGTCCAGGTATGGTCCCTTTGCATTGACAAAATTCTGACCTCAGGAATTTTCTTGTTCTTTTCAGCAAACGACTGTCACAATGCCACAGAAAGTGCGGTGATTTTGTTCTCTGTTGCAACAGGTTTTTGTTGCTCATTTCTTCCCTTTTCAGACTGCTTGTATGGCCTTTGAACTTCTGGTGTATGGGATAATACATTAACACCTATTCAAGCACTACTTCTAGTCTACCACAAAACCCAATTCAACAAAACACAATTATGTAAAAGTTTATGGGTTTTATATGTAAAAATTGTAAAACTATAATGTACCTCCTAGCTATGGAACTCAATTTATTTCCCATCCATATTTTAAACAGAAAAATTTCTGTGATGTTATCTCAAAAAAAGAAATTGCATACCGGATCTTACAATGAGTGTCAATTTAAAAAATAAAATATCCTAAACATGTTTTTACTTTCAAGGCACTCTCAATAAAAGAATAGGTTAATATTCTTCTAGTTACTGGTTTAGTCGATCAAACACAAACTTTTCATCTATTCCACCCCAACTAAAAAATTGTAGGTATAGTATACAAAGTTAGTTTGTACACATAATCTAAGTGATACTAAACCCACATAATGGTTACAAATGGCATGGAAACTTGACTCGGTAATAAAAAAAAAATCTGGACAAACTCTTCCAATCCACACTGATTACTCTATATGGACCCACTTTCCAAAGCAGAAAAAAACTGTTTTCCATGACAATACCTCTGGCTTCCGTTCCACTTGTCTTTCTATTCTCCACTTTATTGGTTATTGTGTCGGATAGTTTCAAGCTGAGCGAACTGTTGGCAGGGAATGAAAGGAGCGGGCATAGCTGACAGGCAATGAAGCGGTGTGTTTGGTAAAGCCAGCGCACACCCGTCCATAAAATCCTTGGCAGCAATCTCAGTGCCCTTGAAGAGCAGTTACAAATAAATTGAGCAAGTTTTTTTTGGGGGCTCCTGTTTTGTTCAATTTTCTACTCTAGAGTGCTTGATTCTTAGAAAAAGCTAAGAGGTTTCCCCTCTTTTTTTCTTTAACCATGCTTTTGGCTTTTGGAAACTTTCAAAGGTTTATGTGTAAACTTTAAAGAAACTGCTTGAAATGTTCTTAACTCTGATGAACAAAGAAAACCTGGTACATGTATTTTGATTTACGGAGATGATAAAAGGCATGGAACATTTGAGGGTAAATAGTTAATATAAATGAACATCTACCTAAAGTAATAAGTACATGTGTTTTAAACCATACAGCAAGGATTAAACTTTGTCTCCAAAAATTTAACTCTTATAATTGTAGAGTGTTGTAGCAGAGCGGTACAGTCCGCCAAACTGAGTTTAAAAAAATTAACAACATCAAGCCTTTTAAAAACCACAGGAATTTTTCAAAAACAAGTTATAAAAAGCGAACTTTTATCTTTCATAAAAAATGTTTTCCCCAATTTTCAATATAATATAAAACTGCAAAAAGGTGTTTCCCTGGATTTAGAAAAGAATAATCAACTCTCCATCCACAATTATTCTAAACCTTTATAAATAAAAAAGAAACACAAAAAATACTGCAAGGTGAATCCTAGCTCGACTCTTATCAAGGAATATCTTCCCCCAATAGTTACATAGTTACATGTCAACAGCTGGCCCATTTAATCTGCTAAGGATTTCTGCTAAAGAATTTTTTTCACCATGAGTTGTGTGGTTATTCTTTAAATGAAAATAGAAAACACATTCATGCAAAGGTTTATCAGCAATTATAACATAAATTTATATATATTCGGTTTTGAAAACTAGATCGTAAATTTCAAAATCTTATTCATAGCAATGTTTGTACCATAGGTGTAAATACACAGTTGCTAAATTCCCAGAGCTGTGTGGTTATTCTTTTAATGAAAACGGAAAACACCTTTAAGCAGTTTTCTTGGTGGTTAAAATATTTAGGGCCTATACATTCGGTTTTGAAAACTAGCTTGAAAATTTCAAGATCCTATCCATAGGTGTAAATGCGCAGTTGCGCACACTCCCTCTAATACCATACCAGCATCTTGAAACAATGATTCTCTACTTGTCCTTCAGTACCAAACCTCTTCCCACCCTGATACTCAATCTATGCCCTTTTTCCATCACGTTTGGCACCCCTCTTGCACCTGCAAGCATCTCCCAAAGTGTATTCCAGGCCTCATGCGCTCTGGGCTATTTGCCAACCGTATTATAAGCTCCTCTTAATTCCAAATCCAACCCCGGGTTTTTCTCACTGCTTCCCTTTCAAAGTGAATCCTATTCTCTCTGAAGGGATCGAGGAGCCGTTGTTTGGAAAAAAGATGGCAGCCAAGAAGATAAATCCGCCTTGTTTCTCTCCTCGGATAAGGCATAGTTTAAGCCAGGAGGTTTGGGTGTTAGAAATTTAAAGAATTCTGACGTCAATGGGAAAAGAGGCTTTAAAAATAAGGGGGTTTAAACATGTAGATAACTTGTTCCAAGAAGGAAAGACTGCTTGATGTGCACTCCCATCACTGATTATTTAACTGTCATACCAGCGTTTGCCTCTTACCACCGGCAAAGCTTTGTGGTGAAGCTTTTTAAACAAGCGTTTAACAAAAGATTGCATGTTTAAGTCACATTTTCATTCCTATGCATGTCTCTTGACTGGTAATACAAAATGTTGACTTAAATTTGACAGACTTGACTTTGGCATCTTTTTAAACCAAGAATGCCTAAAAAACAAAAAACAAAAAACAAAAACAACAACACATTATTCTTCAATTGATTGAAAGGATATTTTTTAACAATCTGCATAAACATTTAAAATTCCATTGCCTTATATGTAAATTGATTCATCATCTTGAGTTATGGGCTCAAACCTGAGAACTTCATTACAATAAGCCTTTTTGAAATTCAACTATAAAAATACTTGGGTAAAAACTTATGCATAACAAGATCACTTTGACACAGTCAACAAAAGGAGTCTCTTTCATGTCAAAAATACACAGCATCAAAACCCAGCACTCACAAAGAGAACAACCACCAATTCTAGACACTGTAGGAAGGTCAAATCAAGCCAAAGGCACAAGAAACATAACGTTGAATTCAAGTGGCCAGAACTAATCCACTTGTTGGGCTCTCAATGGAATAGAAGACTGAAGAGTAACCCTGGGTGCAGGGGTTTAGCATCCCACCCAACAGAGTCAAGCACACAGCTATCGCCCGTTTTTCAACCTCCAAAATAGGCGTTGGATAAGACTTACTACCCAGAAAAGTGCGCGACAAAGGGGCCAGAAAGCCTCAGTTATCTGCCCCTTTCATGGCAGCTTTTTCGGAGGGGAAAATTCAGGGGCTTAATCCCCACGACTTAGGGATCCCTAAATCCCTCTTGTGCTGGGTTTTTGTTCGGCTTGAACACGCCATCAGTCACAATAAATTACATACATGTACAACACAGAACGCAACTGTGTCCACTATTGGATTCTGAAATGGCTGTTACCCATTGCACTAATGATTTGGGGCATTCCACAGTAAATAATCCCTCTCAAATTTAAAAAGTTTGATTAAAGCATTACAAAACATGGTGATTCCGTTCTCAAGTTTCACTACTCTTTGGTGTCGTTTTTCTGCCTTTTGGTGTGTTCATATAATCAAAAGAAAAAAGGCAACTCAGCAATGTTTATTATTGTTTATGTCAATGGGATAAAGGAAGAAGTTTGCTGTGTTGTGTTACCTAATACTCGGGAATTCTGATGTATATGAAGCAAAATTTACCAAAATAAACTTATTCTATTTCTACCTCCATGATTGGAGTTAAGGTTAATATGAATACCATACCATCATTACCTCAAAGGGAAAGTGCATCATGAATTTTAGAATGAGTAAATTATTCCCCATCGTCTACTTCTCATAACTACACAATACAACCTACGCTGTGAAAGTTTCCCTAAAATTGATGGTCATGTTAAAGTGAACACACAAAAAATGGTTTACGGTTTGTGTCAGGGATTGGGTCCATATTCGTATCGAGCTTATTTTGATTTTGATTGTGACAGTATTTCAGGTGGAAATGTTTCTCTGGAGGATCGATACTGGTCGGATTAAAACATATACATTTTGTTTTCTCTAAATTACAAATCCTGTACATTATCTTTTAAGTTTACTCCTGGCAGCTAATTCATGTGTAAACTTAAAAAGTGAGACAACTCAAGTGACATTTTAAAATGTTTGTTCAAGTGAAAAAGTGTACCCACTACCAATAGTGGTAATTTCCTGCGGATGTTTTGATACAGTTCTGTGATGTCATCACTGTTTTTTTATGATGTCACTGTTTGCCACTGTGACAAAAAGAGCCCATTCTTACGTTCCATTTGTCTAGTCAGTTTTGATTAGGAGTGGGTGGTTCTGCTCCGCATATTAAACAAGTAAACCTCATTGATTCCATTGTACTGGCATGTTTAAGTTAACAACCACCTAAAAAACACACAATGTTGCACTTTTTCCAAAATGTTTAAGGTTTAAAGGTAAAATACAGGATTTTAAGATATTTTAAAAGCTGATAGTGCAGTATTCTTTCTTTGTGTGGTTCAATATGTACATGAAAAAACAAATCTGTAAAAAATTTGGCTCAAAATAGTGAGAAAATAGTGAAAACTGTGCCCACTTTTCAGCAAGTAAACACATTGTCCTTAATTTTGATTGAACAACAGAAATGAAAATTGAGTCTTCAAAATCTATTTTCTCAACTTTGACAGTTTTTCAGACAGAAATATTTCTATGGAAGGTTGGTACGGGTACGAACTTCATAATCATTAAGCTTTCAGACTGATACTAATTAAAAGATTTTTTGATGAATACCAATCCTGTGTTCTTCCCTTAAGTCCTATTTTTCATAAGTGTATTGGACAAGTCCTTCAAAAAGGAGATCAATTCTAACCGGGATGTAAAATAAAAAATGACTAAGTCCCCATGAGATGAAAGTATAGAATTAAGATCAATTGTAGTGCTGAATTTGTTGATTAGGGGTGGAACAGAAGAGGTGATTAAAACCATTAAGAGGATGAGGTGATTACTGTAATCCCACTAATCCTAGTACCACAAATAAAAGAGGGGTTTAATGGCTCTGTTAAAGGTATCCAGAGAGGGGATAATCCTGTCAGATTAATGTGAGGATTAAGGATTTAAGTCAAAATGTTACTTGGTTGAGTTATTGACATGACTGGTTGACAGTATATGTTGAATACAACTGGCACTGATAAGGAGGATGTAAATCTTGGAAGTTTAATCCTAAACACTCCACTAACTAATGAGATATTTGCATAAACACTTAAAACTTCTACATTTAAATTTAAGTTCACATGGGATAAATTCAACACTGTTTGAGTCACATTAACAAAATAAAGCCTGCAAAGCATGTGGCTCAAAGCAATTTGTTTTCTTTTCTTTTTTTAATAACTTAAACATCTTTTATGTGGCTTTCTCCAACTTCAATTTCATATTACTGCTGAAGCACAAAAAGTAGCTGAGCACAACTGAATGAGGGTACCAGCCAAAATACCATGTCACATGTACCATCTGTGACTGCTATCCTATTTTGTTTTACTTGGCAGCTGTATGAAATTGGTCCCTAGTGGTAGATATACTCTGAAAAAATGTCTTGTACCGTAATTTTCGGCCTATAAGCCGCGGCTTGCTGGTTGTTTTTCGCCCGCAAAAAGTTCCACGCGGCTTATGGGCCGGGCGGCTTATGAGCCAACGTGTCAGTAATGTAAGCCGAAAATTACTGCACTCGCACAACAAAATTCAAGACGACAATGAAAATGGCAATGTGACAAAAAAAACTAACCAGAAAACATAAAAGCCTTTTTTTTTAGTTCAGCTATGACAAATGTTGATATCCAATTCCAATCAAAACACGTTAAGCCGACCGAGCTAGCGTTGGTGAAAACACATCGGCGTTCAATCAGATAAATTGGTATCCGCACGCCGACCTGTGCATTGCAGATTATGCATTTGTAAACCAGTGCGTCAATACACTACATGCATGTAAACAGGAAGTTGCAAAATGTCGGATGTTATCGACCGTTTTGCATTCATTGACGGACTTTACCGGTCTTCTTTGCCGCAGTCTTTGCCGTAAGCTGCCACTGGAGGGCGCTATAAAAATGTAGCGCGCCCTCTGCCGGTAGCGGAGGAAACTTCTGGAAACGTTACGCTGCTGTAAATTCTTGCTTATGATGGTCACTGCAACGTAAGGTACGCACGCTGGCTGGGCTTGTAAATTGCTTGTAAATGACATATAGATAAGTTCAAAAGTATTTAATGGAAAATACAGATCTGGACTTGGCCACTGTTTCTGTGTTGACTACAGTAAATGCGGTCACGCTATTGTTCACCTGAAATTAAACGTGCTCAATGGCCTTTATTATCGGTCTTTTTCTGAAAAAATACTGCGGCTTATGGGGTATAGCGGCTTATGTGCCGACAACTGAATCTTGCTTTGTAAATTCTTGGGCGCAGCGGCTAATGGGCCGAGCGGCTTTTGGGCCGAAAATTACGGTAAAACTTGAGGCAGAGAGGAAAAGTATAATTAAAGATAAATCTGGCTACATCAAGCAGTGTGTATAATTGAAAGCCTCGCTACAGAGTAGTTCCATGGCTTCTCGCATTACATTTACCAGTATCAGAATTACATTTTTCTTAATTATTTTTGCAACTTCATGCCTTCATTGCTGTAACTGATAACAAAGAATGCCAACTATTAAATTAGGCATGTCATTCAGACCACAAGAGTTCTTCAACTTCAAGTCAACATAGCATCAGGATTCGTGGACATGGCACTGAATCTGTTGACTTAAGACCTTTTCCCATGACAGAGTCAATTCCCAGGAAACAAAACCCCACCACCACCCCATGTTCATTTCCAGCTCAATGCTACCATGCCGGCATGCTAACCCCAGGGTTATCTCGCTTAACCATAAAGCAGGGGTTACTATTTCCCGGGAAATGGCTATTGTCCAGGAGTTTGCCAGGGTTAGCAAATCAAGTGTGAAAAGGTCAACCAAATTTTCCTGGGAATTTCATAGGGAAATTCTTCTAGTGTGAAAGGGGCACCCCTGGTTATCAAAATCCAATTTTTTATATGAAGCTAAACCATGGCACCAGAAGTCAAGTGGTTCCCATCACTAAACTTTGCCCCCTCCTCAAGTGTTGAGTTATGCCATGATGTACCGATAACGTGACAAATTCATTAATAAATGGACAAGTGCATACACACCTGCGCAATATCATTATAGTCAAGTTTCAAGACCCCCTGTGGTTGCTGACAAGCAGATGAGTATCAACGACTGGTAATTGTTAACCGACGTTTACAAATACAGAGGGTTAAAATCAGAAGGCCGGGATCTTTTCTTTCTGATAGAGGGCCACTGAATCCTCATTTTTTCCAGTATTTGGCTGAAATTAAGCTGCACTGTTTAGCATTAAGCTGTGCACCATGATGGCAGTAGCTGGATTACTAACAGTGCATTCAAGTTTCAAGGATGTTACTCCATTCAAACGGTTTACAGATCGCCGACACATTCAAACTTAAACTGCACTTCACTAAACCCTTTTTCAATAATCTGTGGCTGCTATTTGTCGGTTCCCTTTTATGATTTTCTTTTCCACCTACAAAATACTTGGTTTGTTAAATAAAAACTCAACATACTTCATTCCTTACTAGTTGCTTTAGGAAAAAAAGGTCATTTGAATTCTAACAAAAGCATTGTCTTAACACCTAATCTATCACACATGTACCTTTTACAACCTATTTTTTTTAAATCTGGCAAATCTTTTATCAACAGGTAAAAAATGTCTAGCAGTAGAAACTTGCCTGCAGGGTGTAATCATATCACAAAACAGCAACTTCATCAAAACAGCTCATAAAAAAACATGTCTGAAGTTGAACAATTCTGGTAAATTTGACTGGAGAGGAGATGAATTCAAATTCCTCAGATTTTTTCCTGTGGTCAAAGTACTGTGGGCTTCACATTTTGATTTAACACTCAGAACATAAATGGCAGCTGTGTATGAAGAATAAACCACTTGCCGACACGCAACCTGCGGTATTTTAAACTCTTAGGCTGATGAGGCTGGTGCCAGACTAATCACATAGCGTGACATTGACTGATTGGCATGACTATTCGCTAGCAATTTAGCTGTACTTTTGAGGCCAGCACTAGGAAATCCTGTTCGGTGAGGTGTATCCGATAAAGCACGCAATCAAAAGATTCAACAATGGTTCCTTCATCATGGCAAAACACGCCATCTTGGTCTATCCATGGAGGCTTTCCTCCATGGTCTGACTCCCTGAGTACAATCAACAACACAGCACTGATGTAGGGTACCATACCAAACTTCTGTTAAGTCCATCACACTTTGTTTCTATTATATCTATCAGACAGATGCTTAACTGGAATGTCCGGGATGTTTTCATAACCATAACGTTTTTTTATAGAATGAATTTCTTAACTTAATAAATTTGCTAAAGTCATTTTCATTTTCTAAAGTTGAAAGTGTACTTTTTTTTTTACAGGTTTAACATTTAGCCATGTTTTGACACAGCATTGAGTCATGTTTTATCAATGGTCATAATTCTTTTGTTGTCATGATATGTTTGTCAGGAGGCATTCTTTAGTCCACTTCTATGAGGCCTATAGCAGAAGATTTTATTTTGTATAAAACTACAAGAGAACAGCAATAAGCTTGCTATTTCTTGAGAAAAAAACAAACAACAAACACCCCCAACAGTTTTTAATTCGTAAAGATAAGCTCTTTGGACATGAAAGACTCCACACAACATCTTATGAATTTGTATTGTGTGGAAGTTTCTTTCAATTCCAAAAGTAATTGTATTAACACATTTCCTGAAAGAAGAGAAATGAAGTTTCTACATGTATGTCCAGCATGGTCAGCATGTGGTGACATTTTCAATTTGAAAAACAAACTGAACTGACTAGATTCTGGAATCAACACTCCCAGAGAGGTCTCTCAGATTTTGTTTACAGAAAGGGGTGAACAGTTTACAAAGTGCGGCAGATAGTTTGAGGGGATTACTGTATGTTATTGCAAAGAGGGGAAGGATGAGGGACGGCGCAATGATGATAAGATCAGAGATCACCAGGTGGTCATGTCAAAGGTTAATGGTCTTTGGTTTGTTATAGACAAGTTAAGTTTGACATACATGTAGAGCTACATTTTTTTGGGAATTGCCAGCTTTGTATGAAAGCATGCATTTATGTGATGTTGATGAGTTTGACTTTAACCTCTCAAAGGACTCTAGAATCTAAAGTTTTTGGTAAACCCATAAATAATCATTATGATGAGTTCTGGGTTGTGCCATTTTGGAAGTCAATGTTACTGTGTGTTACACAGTGTGGTGCGCAGTTTACGCGGCGCAGCAGTTACATGTATACCTATAGACTTCAAACGGTGAGCATGGCACAGTCCCCACGTGTGACATGCACAGTCCCCCACGTGTGACGATTACTTACACATTGTTATCCTGTTCCCAATACAGGTTGGTAGACTTTTGGGTCAAAAAAGCTAATAAAAGTTTTAACAAGCTCAATTTTATCGTTTTTGCCAAACAGGAAAAATTTTATTTCAGTCCTCAGTATTCATTTTTACATGTACATATGTACAAAATGTAGGTAGAAATACATTTGAGATTTGACATTCCCTTTTCAAAATAAAAGAAAGTTTTTGGGTTTTTTTACCGCAAGAACTCAGTATGTTTGATGCTATTTGTCCTCCCAGAGTGATTTCCAACAGTGTGTTAAAAATAATCTGTGTGATTTAGCCAAAGGTAGCAGGCCCTTAATTGACAAGGCGCCAGGCAACAAATTACCTCAACCATCCTAATTTGACAGAACTGTGCCTGCCAACGATCAACATGCCTACGATCAACATGTGAACCTGAACCCCCAACCTTTCCGCTGTGCTGTGAATTGGAGGAAACCATTAGCAATACACAAGTCCGTGTTCACATTCAACTACTGTTTGTGATAGAATCAGTCCAGTCACTTGTGAAAATGAAATAACAAATCTGCGGTTTGTGGTGTTATTTTTTGCAGAGCCTACAAGGCTGGACTTCCTAACCTGGGTCAATTCACGGTTAAACGACTTAACCACAAAGACATTGTCTACTTAATGTCAAGACAAAATGGAGTAAGATTGACAGCTACTATCATACACAATTTGGACTCCCCTAAACTACGTGTACATCAAGGGGCATCAACTACATGTATTTTAACTTGTCTACAACATTTCTTCCCTGCTAAGCTTATTCCCTGTGCTGATGTGTCCCAACCAAACTAATAAATACACAATACATACAGGAGTTGGAAAACTTGTTGAATAGTTATAAAAATCTGCAAAAGTCAGCAAATCTGCTCACTCACAGTCCAATCTGGGCCCAATTTCATAAAAGCCTGCAGGCACAAAAACTTACTAAGCACAGAAAAATCTTGCTTAGCAGAATCAGGTTACCAGTCAATATTCCATGAGGTTTACATTTTTGTGACCGGAGCCCCATTCATTTTTTGCTCAGCAAAAAAATTTGCTAAGGAGTGTTTTCTGCTTAACAGTTTTATGAAATTGTGCCCTAGTTAAGAAACATCTGTTTTTTGAAAGACAGGATGGTATACTTACAGATGAACAAGTTGTTGAATTTAAACATAATAAACTATACGACTCTCCCCTTGACTCTGCTTTCGAAATCTGCAAAAGGAAACAAAAATTTGTATGTTAAAACTTGTCAAAAAGTTTGTTCAATCTCTAAAGTTACCAGCAAAATTTACACATGAACCAAAGGCGCGAGGCCAGTAATTTTAGCACTGGGCCAATAAACTTATGACCAGTCCAGTCTGTCAATCTTGTCTTTTTTAACATACTTCACTGTGTAACATTTAATTAAAAACATATATGTTAAAATGTTAGCTTGATAAGTCTGATAAGTATCTTTCAATTCTGTTGAGTATCAAAGTGGACTATACAAATGAGATAAACAGTTCCAAAATAATCAAAATAAACTGTTTTTATTTGAACACACACTAAACTCTGAGTGTTTGTTCACATAAAACAGCTTCTTTTGATTCTGGTCTTGTTAAAAAAGTCTAGTCTGGTATTAAAAAGTTTTTACAACTACAAGCCCTGCAATCTTGTGGATTTTCCTCCCAATATGAGCTTTGATATCTAAAAAGTTTTTCTCAGAACATCCCATGTCCTGCTTTTTGTTTCATTTACCCACTGTGCAACCACTACCAAATTTTTCACAGAAAGTTTCTAATACCACGGGTATTAGTTTGGTTGGTAAGCAGTTTGCAACAGCTAATTCTATTTTCTCAAAGATCCTAACAATAACTTGTGTTAATGCTAACCCCGCCAGATGGATGCTATCATTTGGAAAGAATCAGATATCTAAAAAAAAAGTGGCCAACCATTCTTAGGTAATGATTTAGTTTATTTCAGCTTGACTTGAGTATCTAAGCAATTCCAAACAAAATTTTGGAGAAGTGCCAAGATTCAGCTTTCTGGGAATGGATCGAAAAAAACTCAGCTGGACAGCTTGACCAGTATCAGCTGGCATGCTGTGATGGTGGTCAAAATTCCAGGTCCCGGGATGGCTTGTCCAGGGCAGAGATAACCAGAGGGTTGGTTATGGTCCACAGTTTATGGTTCAACCAGGGAGGAATGGTCAAATCATAGATCCAGGGTGGTCCCAAGCCTTGTCCAAGGACTGAACAGTTGGTGGTGGTCCAAGCAATTATGTACAAATGAAGTGAAGTTTTGTGCTTGATATCACACGGGTTGATGATAAATTATCACCAATCTGCAGTTATGTACAAAGGAAGTGAAGTTTTGTGCTTGATATCACATGGGCAGATGATAAATTATCACCCAAAAGGTCATCATGAAACCCTTTCCTTTATGCGAAGCCTTACTTGCAAAACTCATTAAAAAATCCATCCCCTAATTTTGCTTCATTTGGATAAATGAACAGCCAAATCAACCATGCAAAGTGCGCAGAGGAAGGACAATGTCTTGAGTAACCACACTTTACACAACATGGAGTTCAAGTTTGAAAAAAACAATTAGGGTTTGATGAGGTTAATTTGTCAATATTTGAACTTAGAAAAGGATTTGTTTGTGTCCCTCCCTTTTTTGTGGGGGGGGGGGGGGGGAATCCATCCTTTTTGAAAAAACAAATACAAATACAGGTTTTTTATACACTTGGTTATTCTTTAAATAAGATTGCAATTCAAACGCTAGGTTTTAATTTAGACAACATGCGCAATTGACTTCATATAAGGAAGAGCTAAATGCCATCTCCTTTCCTTTGGGTAGCCCATGAGGAGCTTGACACGCTCGGTGTCATTTATAAAACCCTCAATGAACCAAACACCTTTGGAGATTCTGAAAACTTCCAAACACCACAGTTTTCCTTCAATGAAAGAATAAAAAAAAAAAAACTAACATCTAAACAGCGAGGTTATCACACTAACCAATCCTACTGAGAACAAAAGACGGCTTTGGATTTTAGTTTCTGTCCAAGGAGAGAGCATGAGGATTTATGGACAAAAACCTACGCTGGACCCAAGCCCTACCAGTCACAAAACCTACCTATTCATCTTCAAGAAACCCCATGTCCCCTCTGAAAAAGATCCCCAGCTAAGCTGTGTAAAGTATTAATCTTAACAACGGTGGATGGATGGGTATTAGGAATACTGCAAAGCTTCTTAAAAATTTGTCAGCTTGGTGAAAAGGACAGAAAGACAGGGACAGGAACATCATTGAAAGAGCTTGTGGTAAAGTTATTAACAGGAGTAGCACATTCCTAGAGATTTAGTCTGTAAATCCTGTTCTGAGTTCTTCCTTTGCAAGGCTGAGACGTTGTCAGCTGGGTTAGGGCTCAATACCTTGTAACCCTGTTTAAAGTGACTACATTATTACTAACACGCTAATTTAAAAAGTGACCAGGAAGTATTTAAAACCTTATGCAACACCTTACAGTTTTTACAATTACCAATCACCCTGGGAATTATTTCTGTTTGACGTGTTTTCATCTTTCTGAGAATGATCACTGAATAAATATGTCAACTATTAGTTAACTAAACATACACACACAAAAATAATCAAGCTATATATGCTGTTTTTCTCAATAATATTGACATCTTTTCCAATTCCAATATTTGATTAGCTTTACATTTTTTTCATATACACGTTGGCCTACATTTTAAGAAGTCAAAATGAATGTACTTTTCTCAGAACAAAAAAAAATCACAAAAAACAACAAACTGTTTCACCTCAATAACGGTTTCCAAGCCACAAGGTAAATGGTAATTTAAGGGGAAAAAACAACTGCACAAAACACTGCATAACATAAACTCTAACTGTTGTTTAGAAATCCTCACGATATTGTAAGTTAACCGGTCTAGGGATGAAGTAAAGAACAGAAAATTCCCATTACAAACCTTATTTAATGAGCAACACACGATTTTCAAGCGAATTTCTTGGACCAATAATTTCTTCCCACACTTTGGAGGTTGAATGGAGATATTTTTCCCACACTCTAAAACTAATTCACAAATAAATACTGAATTCTACTTTGAGAGTCTTAAAAAAATACTAATAAAGTAAATTGGTCAATACTTTCATGGTCTAATGAGTTTGCTTGTTTTCCACTCATGAGAACTTTCAGGTAACCCGGTCTTCACCGTAACTATTTTTTACCTATGTGGATCTATGTGAACATTACAACTCAAACAGCCCGATTGTTTCCATCACGCAGTGCCGCAATACATACACTGTACATGCACATGTAATTAATGGGTTGTCGATAAATTTACAAAACCGCTATTGAGCTTGATGTATGAGCGCAGACACTTTTCAATTCAAACCCTAAATATTCAGTCGGGAGAAAACCCAGGCAGCAGCAGCCACTGAATAAATTATTCCATTAGATTTATAAAGCCTCTATTCTCCTCAACACAAAAGCAAACCTTCCTGTGTGACTACAAGTGTGAATTTCAAAGCCAACAAAAAGACCAGTCGCGGAAATTCAACCGTCCTTCGGGTCTCTGCATGCAAGCCTGTCACCTTCTCTTCCTGACATACATAAAAAAAAGCTGTGACTGATGAATAGAAAATAAAATATAAAAAAAAAATTCCTTGGATAAACTGCATGAGAAAAGAAAAGAAAAAGCTGGGTAGAGAATCAAAAAGGGAGTGCGAACTCTAGTTTTGCCTGTGGCTTTTTTATTCACAGAAGAAAAAAGGTAGAACCTGTGAGAGCTACCCCGACCCCTGAAAAGGAAAAGTCCCCCTAGTGTGCAGCTTGGCCTTTTTACCAATGGAACAATAATCCTGATGTTGGTGCCTTCAATCAGTGCACTGGGTGTGTGTTAGCTACCCTGGCCTGGGACTCCGCTCTAAGGCATTGGGGCTTAAAAGCTAGTGTTACAGCTTTACTTTTCAATGCCGCCAGCTCTTCTCCCCTCTGAAAATATCTTGAACTTGCGCTAGGGTTAAGCAGGAAAAAAGAAATGAGTTTTTTTCTTCCTTTCTTTCTCACGGCGAAAGTGAGGAATACCGTGCGAAAAATCGGAGGGCAAAGAAAATCCAGGTGGTATTTTTTTATTGCGCCAGATGCTGTGGAATGAAAGGTGTTGAGGGAGAATTTGATCTGATGGAGTTTGTGGAGATTTTGTCACAAGGATCTCAGCAGTTGGGACCTGAAGACATCATGATAAATATCACATTGGGCAAAAATGGCTTAGAACCTCCTCAGCAGCTCCTTGAAAAAAAACCCATGATCTTTGAGAACAGGGTGTTTTAAATTTGATTTCTTATACATGTACCTTTCAGGAAAAGAAAAATTAATGTATTTTCATTGGTGGCGGTTGGCTGGGTAGGATCCTTGGTGAAAAGCTCATTTAAGTTGTACAACGAATCTCAACGAATCTCGTTATTTGTATCTGATACATTCACAAAAGGTTTCAACTTTTTACTGACTGTGAACATCAAACAAATCCCCAAACAAAACATAGCTTTTCTATGACAAAACACTGACACCAGTCATCCATATTAACCATTTATTATTATTTTTTTTAATGGACAGGAAATCTGTTTCGACCATTGAAAATTGTATTTTTGCTAGTGATAAACACATAAGAACAAAGAGGGAGAGATCATGTTTACATTCCCAAAGACATGCTTGATAGGTTAGGCTCAGTGAAAAGAGATCTCGGACAAAAATTGGGGAATTAGGAACACAAGTGAAATACGCTCTGAAGTGGAAAGATTAGGCTTGATGACAACATGTTACAGTTGTGAATTGATTGTGTCCTTTTTGTCTCTTCTATCGTTTATGGTTTTTGATTGCAATACAAAAAAACACATTTGGAAAACAAAACATGACCCGGCCAAGTTTCATCAACAGTAAATGGTACTTTGAAAATATTTCTTCAAAGCAAAACTTAACAGGGAACCAATTGCAAACAATTTAAATTACATTGCAGTTTGGTTGGTAATACATTTCTGCTCAGCAAAACTTTTCTGTGCAAAACAAATTGTTGTGCTTAACAGCTTTATGAAATTTGGCCCAGCATGAATTACGGGTTGTTTACCGGATTACAGTCATCCAGCAAAATATTTGTCTTGTAATTCGTATTTATTACAACATTTAAAATATTATAGGATGGAGTAGAAAATTGTACAATGTATGGTCTTGAAAGGAGTTTTCTTCCCTCCCTCCAAACCATACATGTAAAGAAAAAAAGCTGCGTGTGGCCGCAAAAGTCATGGTTATGTATGAGTTGCCTACAGGCAGTTTAAAATATTACACTGTCACAATGCAGAGTTTCCTGCATCGAAATTGCAAGTCACTGGTCCCGTTTTTGTCGGCAAGCAGCTAGGCATGGTATAATATTGGGCGTAGCACTTGTAACCGATTCTAGCGAGGCACTTTGAAAGCCTGGCCAGTCATGGGTTATGATCCCATTGTCCCTACCCATAACAGTTTTTTGTGGAAATGTTTCCATTCCTGACAATG
Source organism: Marthasterias glacialis (assembly GCA_911728455.2). Classification (NCBI taxonomy): domain Eukaryota; kingdom Metazoa; phylum Echinodermata; class Asteroidea; order Forcipulatida; family Asteriidae; genus Marthasterias; species Marthasterias glacialis. The sequence goes on along the minus strand of OU452233.1, from coordinate 9,691,760 downwards.
ACATCTGTGATGGAGAAGAAACTGTAACCCAATTGAACAAGCCATTCATACAGTAAATCTTTTAAAACCATTTTTATGGGAGTGTTTGAGTGCACTGGGCGAAACTGAACCTTTACCCGAAAATCATTAAGACTTATTTATACCCATACTTATACAGCAAGCTACTTAATTTTATCGAGTAGGGGATACAAAAATTTCCCCTAGCAAAAAGCACTTCCATCAGAACATTTCAACCTTTTATGGGAATATTCTAAGGGCCTCAAAGGCATGCTAATGGAGCCACAACTCCCACCAGCTTAAAGAGTCTTTCAAGGTTTATACATGTACATGTATGTGGTCTCTTTACCATTTTTGCAAAAAAGGGAATTCATGAATTGATGTGTAAAAGCATGTGACAGATCTATGTAAATGTCAGCCGTGAAATACAATATCCACTAGCTGCAATTCAAACCAACTGTTCCATACACAGATGTTGTCCTGGAGGACACTAAAAAGAAATTTGATCAACCACAATGACATCGCAATGCTATACCGAAGCAATTAAACCTCCTAAATGCAGTGAAGAGCTCATCTTATTCAGTACGTCCAAATTAGGAAAGTACTCATTAACAAACACTTTCACTGACTTTTAATCAGATTTTTAACAGGGTGTTAATTCCTCCTCTTTATAAAGTTACCAGGGGGCTATTAATATGAAAATGCTTACCAGCATTTAAACTGGGCCCAGCACTTTCCCCCAGTTTCAGCCACAATATTAATCAGCGTGCAAATCTTCATGTTCACTTCAGTTTATTAAAGTGTCTCCATTCCCCCCACCCCCCCGCCCCCCCCCCCCCCCGCCCTAACCCATCAAAATCAAACTGCACGTTTTTTCATGGAATCAGGCACACCATGATCAGAGTCCAACAGTTTGGGTGTTCAGTTATCATGGTGCTGGATTTTGTTGTGAGGCTGAAGAAGGATCCAAGTACACTCTTGGGGAGTAGGGTTTACTAGCTTACTTAAAAAAAATTAAAGTGGCGAAGGCCAGATGAAACATGGTCTTATACAAATTTGATAATATTGAAAATGAGAGAATTGAAACACCTGGGGACAAGGGGCTTTGTGCCCTCAATTTGACATTTCTCTCTACTTGATAAAGTTCTCTTGTAACTTTCAAATGCTCACTGGCTGTAAAAATTAGTACCTTTTCAGTTATCACTATTCCCTCTTCAAGAAAAGTCCATTGCCAACAAATAAATCAATTACATGTACATGTAGCCGCGTCACTCTACAAAAAGGGACAAGTTTAGACAAGTCCCAAGCCCCGAAGTTGTATTGCATAATCATTTTGAAATATTGATCTTAGTTTCAAGATCCTAAATATCACTTGCTCTGCACACATGTTCATCTAATCCAAATATATGAGTTTCAGATTATCTCAGGGAAAAGTGAAAGTAGCAGCAAGTTACTAGACTTAACCACCCCTCCCATGGCTTCCCTTGTGCCAAGATAAACAGCTTTAGACATTAGGTATCACACATTATTTGTACATTGAATATATAACAGTATGGAAATGTAAAGTACATGTAGGTACCGTATCATTAACATGAACATGTATGTATGTAGTACAGGATAAGTAACTGCAACACCTCATCAGAGGCTTGGAAAAATGACAAATTTTGTATTTTTGATCTGTAGTTGACATTGATGAACATAAACAGAAAAGTGATAAAAATAACACACTGTATCACTAGAATAATACATTGTCATACATTCAAAATGATTGTTTACTAAAGCCAAGTATTACAAATTAATGTGTAATATATGTAATTTATTCATTTCCAATACTGTTTTTGCCACTGTGCTTTTTACTGTATATGAAGTCAGCATTTATCTTTTCTATTAAATTCAAATGCAAACATTTGTCACAAGTTAAAAAGAAAAAGACAAACTGGATAGTGAATTCAGTATGTAGCATGAGATTAGGATTACTTTTAAAACCAATGCACAATTTGCCCCATTTGAAAATAAGGAAAAAACACGACACTTTTTGAACTATTTACTGGTACCAGTCTTGCGGAGCATGAGACATGGGCACGTGGACAAAATACATGTACATGTAGGTTCCAATTTAGACAAAGTGCTACATGTCTGATGTGACCTTACAAAGTAACAAACATGAGCAACTGTAATATCATGATTGGCAGCAGTCTTTACTACCAGTAGATCCCTTATTAAGGTCATTAAATTTAAATGCAGAATTCTCTACCCTGACAACTGGAACAATGTGGTAAAAGTACATACAGCTGTATTAAAACATTGACGATTGATGACTTCCGCAGCATACTTAACATGTTGAGATTAAACCACACAGCTGCTCTTCTTCCCTTTTTTTTTAGACCCACCTCACCTCTTTGAAAAGAGATTCACTAATTACAAGGTGTACCTGTACGATTTTATTTTTAGAAATGTTTTACTGGTTTCAGGACTGATATTGTAATGGGAGACTTTTGAGGCGCCGGCGGCAGCAGACACAACGGTCCTTTTTTACAGTTCTGAGCATGTGCGCACATGCTCAGTCCTGCGTGTGTAGTTCTGAGCGTGCGTACTACTGGTGAGAACCATCTTTTGAAAAACATGCACATTTATCACTTCAAAAGCAAGGTGACAACTCCGAGTGAAAGAGTGAAGCAGGCTGCCTTGCATTTAAAGCCCCTTTCACACTAGACGAACTTCCCAGGAAATTCCCAGGAAAATATGGTTGACCTTTTCACACGTGAATTGCAAACCCTGGCAATTTCCTGGAAAATAATCATTTCCTGGGAAATAGTTACCCCTAGTGGGAGCAGGGTTAAGCGAGATACATGTAACCCCGGGGATAGCATACCGAGTGGGGTGCTGGGGTTAAAACTCCCCAGGATTTTCCTGGAGTTTTATTTTATGGCTCTGTCATGTGAAAAGGGCTTAAGTTGACAGGGAGCCCTTCAGTAAAAGGTTTTACTTTATACAGGACTGTAGAGTAAATGGTTCAAATAAAACAGAATCCTATTTCCTACCTGAACTGTACATTCATTATCACAGTGGATTAAGATTAACAAATTTCTGGAAATATACCAAAAAACTGTAACATTTTATTTAAAAAAAATTGTAACATAAATTTAGTCTTACTTTTTATATCACTGAACTATGTTTAACATCAACCATCACTAGTTTTTCACTTCAGGGTTTATAAAATTGGCCTTTTATAATAAAAAAACAACAACTCAAAGTTGTGATAACTTTATCAAATGAATCCTTCACAACTATGTGCACATACATGTATTTACTTGTTACACAAAGTTTTTATTTTCTTATTTTCTTTCTTGCACCATGCTTGGAATGACCACACCAAATCTCCTCTAGTCCATTGGACCATTGGACTGACCCATGAGAACACTGGGCAAGATTTTGGTGATGATCCAAAATGACCCTGCCCTTTCTGCAGGTTTGCAGCTGGCTCTACTCCCAGGCAATTTAGCTGACCATTAATGACCATGGTAATAATGACCAGTTACTAACACTGATGGTACTCATACTGGTCTGGTGTCACCTAGACATACGGACCTAAGACCCACAATTAGTGATGGACTCCGTTAAAATTGAGTGGGTGATATCAATTGAAGAAGAGTACAACAAAACCTCGACAGTGCTTCCTATACAGGCAAATCGGCACCGTTAGTCATCTTGATACTACATCCTCAGCATGGAGCAATAAACTACAGTATGCTCTATGGTTCTCAGAGAGTAAACCATTCCATTTTTGTACCACTAGTTTGGGGGGTGTATTACGATGCCATTTATATGTAAATAAGAGGAGGCCTCTACCCAGTCTATGTGTGAACTTTGCACGCTTTGTGGGACCATTGAAGCCCCTTTCTGGTCAGTGGTCCTGTTTGCATTTGAAGTAAGGATTTAGGATATTCCTACATGCATGGTGGGTATTGTTGGCATCTTGTAGAATGCATTTGAGTGTGGTATACAGGGGTGCATTGTCAGTGAGTCAGTCCTGGTGAGGAAAGTTACCACAAGGTGGACTTGGATGCGTCATTGGTGTGAATAAATGATTTAAAATGGCTGTTCCCTTCAAGAGGTTAAATCTAATTTCAACTTCCTCCAACATAAAACTCCACTATCCAATATTTTTAACACTTGAACTGCAAATGAACTTTTCTTGTTTTGTTTTTTCATTATTATTCAAAATGCCTTAATTTAAACAATTCTTAAGCAAAGAAACACTTCTTTAACACATCTCAAACACAGCAACAGTATGCCTTGCATCCAATTGGAGACTTTTGAGGGTGCTAGATGGCAACAGATTTACATGATGGTACATTCACTGTTCTCAGAAATGTGCGCGTGCTCAAAACTGCAAAACAGTGACAGTTTACCTAGTACGTTTGCTGCCACCTATCTTTCCAAAGTCTCCCTTTATCATTGAAATGCAATAAGGTATTTTATCATCAAATTACATAACATGTCAGTTATTTACTTAAACCATGCTTAAACCAACAGTCCTTCTATCATCATATCACAACAAAAACACAACTTCACGTTTGGATCCAGCTGTTAAAACTTGACACCTAATCTGAAATACCAGTCACTGTTATCAGTTTAATTGGTAATAAAAACTGCACTGACATCTGTTAAGGCCTTCTGTATTTTACATAGTACGATAAACTAAAAAATGTTGAAGACTAGATTATGATAACATCAGAAACTTCCTCTTAGGTGCATCGAACAATTTGAACAAATGTTAAGACAATTTTATGGGTGGTATTACCATAAACCTTTGATACTACCAGCATTGAATTTTCAGCAATGTAAAGCTTCAACTGGCAAGCATGTTCATTTTTAGCATTCACAACCCCCCTCCCTCAATCCCAACCACCTTTTGTTCCAGCCAATGTTTGGATAAGGTTTTAGTTCCCATCTGATGTTTTTCCCTCCCCTAAAAACTAAGGCCATGTCCGAATTGGCTGCAGCTACGGCTACATCTGGACCGCCGCAGTGAAGTAAAGGCCACCCTTAGCAACAGTCGTAGCCGTAGATGTACATGTAGCTGCCCATTCAGATACGGCCTAATTTATTCTTCTCTTCTCATACTTCTTTGGGCTTGTGAGCCAAGGTATTCTCTATGTAGGTACAATTACAGAGTTTTATAACTATAAAAGATTAGTAGAAAATAAATTATCAGCAATAATAAATTTCTAAATTGCACGACTGCACCCACATTCCATGCACGTCAATGCAATCGCACAAGAAGAGTCGGGGAAAGAGAAAGTTCCAAAGACAGAGACGGAACAAAACGAGAAGAACAAGTGGAATTCAAAAACAGACAAATGAGACAATACTGATCCCTGATGAAGACCACTACGACTTAATCTCATTGATTTTTCCATTCTTGGCTTGACTACTAATGCCACTTCCTGTCTGCATCAAGAACTTCTTTCCTCCCATTCATGAATTCCAATGGGGAAAAAAACTTTAAAAAATCAATGAGGGACTCCCAAGATACATTCCACAGCAACCTCTGATCATAGATATGCAACTTTAAGACGCTGTAACTGTCTCAGACCACAATCAATATGAAAATCTTGTGTACATTATTTATAAGGCATATCCCCCTCGGTGACTGTTGACAAGGCGTTACCCCTAACGACTGGAGTAGCCAATCAAAATTCTTCAGGATTCTTTTCTGCGCCAAGGAATTTTTCTGAATGAAAAGTACTTTGTGCATGCATACCTTTACTAGCACAGGAAAAAAAATGGATGAATTGAAACTCAACTCAATTTCGAGGGTTTTCATGGAAAACCATAAAAAAAACCCAGAAAATCTAGTGACCATGATTTCTCCATCAAATTCTAATAGCAACTCTCAACAACTTTTACTCTCAAAACATAAAGAAAACCATCTATCCAACTTCAGATTTTAAAAGAACCTGAATGTTCTTTTTGAAAAGAGCAGCAACTTGTTATGTTATGACCACAGGTACAATCACTGACAGACCCTGGGAAGAGGCACTGAATGTACAAAGCACCCATACTATATGGCAGTTCAATAAAGCATGAAACAGCTGTAAATAATGAGATTCTTGACCTTGCCAAAATGCCAATCCTCCCATCTGAAAAAGAGGGGACAAGGAGAAAGAGTCTTTCCCTAATCAAAATATTGCTGCCCAGAGAAATAGGAAGTTAACCAGTTACTCCTAGAGCACTGGACCCAACCCATACAGACTCATTCTCTTTTACCCATGTCATGACCTTTCTGGGTAGCAATTTTTATGATTGTAAGTCCTGTTACTAAGAGTTATCTTTAAAAGTACTTCTGAAGGTTTTGAAGTTAACTGTACTTAAGCTGCGACTATTAGAAAAGGAGATTTATCTGTGTATCCAAATTTAAACAAAATTCAAAAGCCATAATAATTTGAAAAAGAAGTATGACAGACAAATAAAAAGATAAATGACTGAAAACATCCACTGCTCATTCTTACAACATCAATCAGCTTAAAAATTTTTAAAGTTTATTTAGAGTGTGTGATAAATCTCAAAGCTAGCATCAATTGGAAAAGGGGACTTATCCTAGAGTTGTAGCCTTGGACCTCCCTAAAAATAAGACACAATTTGAATTATCCTACATCATGTACTTTTTACCTTTTTGAAGACACTTAGTCATAATTTGGCTGTTCTTGCAAAATTTCTGTCAAATTTAAACTGGTTTGCTGCCTGGTTGTTGTGATGTATACTATATAAAATGCAATTTTCAAAATCCAAAACAAGATAACATTTTATTTTTGTGTAACCACATCAAATCCAACACTTCCATAGTACCTAGAAACCAGTAAACCAAGGAAATACTTGTTCAAATTAAGCTGGTCCGATTTTTAAAAATTCCATCCTTATCACACTTTTCCCATCAAGTAATTTTATAGTTTTTAAATTTCCACGATGGCATTATTCTTTTCTTTAACCATTCACGGATTACCACCATCTGATTGAGGTCAGGTCTAAATAAAGCCCTTTTTGCCACCCACATACACACTGGAATTCTTAGCATGCTTCAATCATACAAGGGTTTGGAGGGGGATGTGATCAGCCATAGCTACACAGAGATATGGATTTTTTTAAAGCATTATATTCTGACTGTTCTATTGTGTACACGTTGACTTGTCTATTATGAACTGACCCATGGTGTATGGTTAGGGCAATAACGGGGCACGCAGAGACATGCTACGCAAAGCACGAACCCTATGCCCGTCTGAAAGGCCTTGGTATTTATAAATTATGGATGGCCCATTGATTAGCAAAGGATTGCAACACACTTCCTATGTACCAACAGGAAATATGGAATGTCCCTGAAGTAGTCAATGCACTTCGCATGGCTTCTTTCATCATAAGTTCAAAATACAAAGGCATGAAAGGGGAATTTATATAAGTTTTATGTATGTAAAAAATGAAACGTAAGTAACATGGAATGAATAATCTTTTGTGTTCAAAAGAAATTTTCGAACATATTTTTCCAGAAAAGTTGACTCTGTTATTCTGGACAAATAATACACTTTAGGGGATTTATTGTATTTGTATGCTTATAAATCCTGTATTGTATGTCCACATACTGCCGACCTTCAAAATTTACTCAAATTTTAGTGGAAATAAGTTTGCAGTACAATAATTTTTTCCATTCATTAACCCAATATACATATTATAATCAAAGTATGGCCGTGTCAGAATCGATGGCTGTGGCTACAGCTGTTATATCGAAGCACACACGTACATACCAGTAAAAAGTAGCAATTTGAGAAAACGGCGTCTAAAGATGAACCCTTTTTAAAACGCCACCATCCTTTAGAATTTCAGAGTGTTTTCAACTGGTTTTCTCATTGTGGATTATGGATGCTTTGAACTTGATAAATATACTGCTTTTGTCCGCTTTGCATTCTAAATTAACAAGCAATAAAGGAAAAAAGGTGCGTGCTACTTCGTGAAACCGAAAAAGAAGCAAAATAGATATTTCCGTTTTCACGAAGTAACACTCTCCAATGTATTAGTAATGCAAACTTTCGCGCACAAGGACAGTGCTACTTCGTGAAATCGTTTTGTTCACATTTGAGTATGGTGCGCGCCGTGCATTTCAATGGTAAATGTTACTTGTGTGCTAGTTCCTGAAAACAAAGATTGTCAATTTTGGGCAAATGTTGCCATACATAATTATTATAATTAAAAAAGTATAAAGCAAGTGAAGTTTTGAAACTTCATGAAATTGTAGGGCATGACGAATGTTGTATAAAAAACGTAAACTGAAAACTGAAAAAAATATGGTTTTGTACACAAGGTGCTACTTTGTGGCGTCGGTGACGATAGGAAGGGTGTTGCTATGGGTATTCTATGCTTCAAAGCATGCATGTTCACATGACAATCAAGGTTCAAACAAGACCGAAGACTAGAAGAAAAAGTCTCGCCCCATTTTCACTTAAAATCCTACAGACTAGGCATTTTTGCTGGCATGTGGCCTCAATCCTCCCACATCCTCTTCTCTTATGTCATTCCACACCAAATTGTTTGGACTCAAATAAGATTGGAATGCATGACCCAGTGATAGTTTGTTATTTGTGCCTACTGGCCCCAGTCCTTCTGAATCATTGACTTTGGCAATTGGATATATAGGATTTTTGACTTTTAGGGTGGTATTGCTGCATACCACTACCAGTACTTAGATAAAGATTTTTTAAACACATGAAAGATGACAGAACCATGATGTAACACACATTGTAGTTACGGAAATTGTTAGGCCTAAATGTTTCTGAATAAGTATTACAAACATAAAACTGAACCATTTTGTAATGTATTGCTATTATTTTTGGTTGTAAAAGATTTGCCAGTTTACAGCAAACAATAAAACTAGTTGACGAATTTAAATCTAGCAGTCAACAAAATCCCTGAAAACTACATATGTGACAATTACTCTCGTTTCTGACAATTTTGTGGTATCACCCAAATCCCTCTTATGGAACAAATCCTGACCAAGTGGATACTAATCCATCCAGCATGATAATCTCTGAAAAGGATTTGGTATTAAGAGATTAAAACCACTGGGTCCTGGCAAGAATTTAACCACCAAATCCTTAGCATATTATCCCCCCTCAGTGAGGGATTTTGTCATCTACTTTTTGAAAAGTTGTAATAGATCATGGATCAGGGATATTTTGGGGAGACTTAGGAACACAGGCACCCAAGGATGCTCAAACTTTGAAATGACCTCCCTAAAATTGCCACGCAACTCCTAATAAAAGCTTTAGCTCTAGTTACCATGAAAATTGGCGGGATGATAATGTCCAAACACACAGACACAAGAAACCATCATTATTTTGGTGAAACGAAAAAGTCATGATTAAAATTAAAGTGAACATCAAATTATATTAATCTTTGAGACTGAGGTGTACAAATAATCATCCGCTATAAAATAATCTTTCTTTAAACAACACTCTTGTGAAGGCATCCAATTACCAAAAAGAACCAGTCCATCCCTTACAAATGTAAAACAACTCATGACTCTGATAATAAATATGGTTTTAGAAGTTTTCCAAAATTCTCATCTGGGGTACAAGTACTGTAGTAGAGGCACAAAGATAGAGGAAGACTTCTAGAAGGTAGACGATCCCAGTTTCAATCAAAGTAAGGAAATTTGATACTGATGTGGCCCCTCAGGCACCCGATGCTGGCATACCAAACTCACACCATGGGTTCTTTTGCAAGGGTCAGTCAGCTCCTTCCCTTGGTGTCACCATAGGTATCACTGTTTCCCACCAACCATCGGCCCAACTATAGCTGGGATTGTAGCATTTAACTATTATTCCCAGCCGAACTATAGTTGGGTCGAATTGACAGTTAGGCCGCAACATAGTGTACAATCATCATTAAACATTTTTTGAAAAGGGATCAGGGATATTTAGTGCAGATCTGTTAACTCCTGGTACCCTGAACCCGACTGGCCTCTGACTTTGGGTGTTTGCCCTTTAACTTTTCTGACTATCTTGGACAGAATTTTGTCGAGTCCTCCGCAGTTTAAAAAAGCAGACCAATATTACATAACACTACATGATTGATCGAATGATGGTCTTTTTTCTTTCGCATTTGAAACCCCTGGCCTTAATGGCAATTGGGCTATTCAATTATAAGCACATGTACATACATATCAACTTTGCTTAGCACGACACCAGGATTTATAAAAAAATATAACATTAACAATAAAAAGAGGAAATCAATTGTACTCCAACCTCACTGCAGAATTGTTTTTTGTTTTGGTTTAGGTCATATTGCACGGCCAATTTGGCAAATCATTGGCAAGAATGTAGCATCTGACCACTACTTTTTTCACTTATGATTAAAATCATAACCTTATCCAGGCAAAGAATGTTTTGGGGCAATGAGTAAAATAATTGATTACTTAATTTTTTACTTAAAAACAAAAATAAAACATTTTTGTTATTTTTTTGTATGTTACAGATGATTTTTTCACTGCCAGAAAAAAAACAGATACAAGAACAAACATTCACAAATGTAAATTTTATATCATCAAAACAGAAGACCATTTTGGTTACAGTCCCTTTTTAGTTTGTGATCGTTAACACCCAATAACAGTCAATATTTACAACCTCAAAATGACAAATTTGCTTTGTAAAACTCTGTCACATGATATACATGTATAACATGAATAACAAAACGTGGGTATACTGTAGCCAGATTTGATGTTGGCATGGTTTTTCAAATAAGTTAGGAAATCTGTACAGTTTGAAAGGGCCATTTTGTTTGGAATGCTGATTGCTTGGCAATGAATCTGTCGTCTGCTGAAAATGAATAAACAGTCAGTGTTCAGTAAAAAAACAATATAATTTTAAGACAATGCTCTTCTTCACAGGATAATGTAGAGTTGCACATTTCTTTACTAATGGCTACAAGTAAAAGCAAGTGATATAAACACAAACGACACCTTAATTCTACCAAAATAATGCTGTCGTGGTTGTGCAATGGAAGTGACTCCGTGGTCCAAACATTCAGTGCATAAAATAAGAATGTGATGCTACTCACGTGTAAAGATGTGTAACTGTAACACCTCGCCCTACATTGGGCCTCCAAAATACTACCATGTGTAGTTCGTATTGTCCCAAGAAGAACTACCAGCACCGCTAAACACTTCAATCTTGACATTTTCCGTTTTTCAACACTACAAAATCTACAGAAATTCATTTTATTTACAGGGGTTTATCCCCCAAACCGTCGATGTATCCATTCACATTGCAGTAAGCATTTAACGCAAATCCAATGGGCCGTATACGTTTCGTTTAGTCGTCGTGTGGCTGAAAAGCTACACACTAGAGTGCATGCAATGCACAGACAAGTCGTTTTGTCGATAAACGATGTGCTCATGCTGGGAGAAGATTTCACCATTATTATAAAGGGGAGCTCATATGAGGGACAAATATTTTAGTAAATACACTGTAATTTTGCATCGCCTAAAAAATCAATTTCTGCTCAAGTTTTCTTAAAGACATTAGTTATTAATTTTTGTGACGAAAACATGATCAAATTTGAGCTTAACAATCCGGTAAAATTAATAATTGTTTCTAAGATAGAAGTGTAGCATTTAGTACCCCGTAAAATAATGGTGAATCCCCAATCGCTTTGGCTTTACCCTGATTGGTCAGTTCTTGATTGAATAGCTTGTGCAGTAATCCCGGCCCGCTAGGAGCACTGTACAACAGAGGGCCCGCTAAATACCTCTTTTCACATGCAAAGCTTGTTGCAAATCCATAAGCTGTAAGACCATCAGGATTTCGCAGTCCCCTTTATTTCTCGACCCTCATTTTTGGCGAAATGAGATCCGGGCACTGTTCTGGTTTTTGATCCGATCTTTCTAATAAACCAGCGCGGCAAAGGAAGACGAATGGATGCCCCCCGGAGAATTGTGTGTATGTTAAGGAAAGAAAGAAAGAATTTGGTTAAAAAACGATACAGGACCAAAGTTTGAAAATGTTACTGCCCGTCGCGGGTTTTTGTGTGCATACCGTATCGTCAATACCCAATGAAAAAAAAGATAAACCAAAAAGGTAAACCTTGACGCTAAAGAATTATGGTTTTCTCCAAAACAAAGCTTGGCAAAAATTAGGTTTTTTTTTTAATGCGGGATGATGAAACAACATCCACAATTAAAATCACTATGCCAACAACGACCTCTTGTGTGTGAAATAATGGTTGGAGAAGAGGACAGTGTACTCTAGGTTTATAACCCAATCCGGTTTAACGGGATAGGTTTATTACAGGTTTAACAGTTAATCACTAATTAAAACAGTTGAATGGCAGGATAAACTGTTAGCTACAACCTCTGCAGGAGATCATAATGTATGGATACATGACCCATAAGGAGAGAGAGAATGGTCATATAATCCAATAATCCATTACATTGACTAAGCTTTGACCCTCTGGGATGGCTTTACCATGTTATGAATGACCTCGTTTAGAGATCTTATCGTAGAGGGTGGCGTTGCGAGTCCTTGTACGCCCAAAGAGGAAGAGGATCTCTCCTCCTATTAGTTCCGAGTTTGCGGGATCGATCACAAACACCGATAATTATTGAAGAACAAAAAAAAAAAAAAAAAAAAAAAACTGTGGCCGTATGTATGAGGTTTGACCTCAACTTTTGTTTAAAAAATAATTGCGTTAATTTTTTACCAAAAAAAAATTCCCTAGCTTTTTTTACTCTATTAAAAAAATCCTTTAAAAGCCACAGAAAAACAAATGTTCACAGATTTACATATAGGCCTACCTTACATGGTGAAAAGATAATGTGGGTAGAAAACTTTCCTTGAATTATTTCTGATTGATCGTTTTTTTTTAACAATAAATGAAATAAGATCCAAATTAGTTTTTGTCTCAGTGAGACGGAAACTCTACATTTATAGGAATGCGTACAAAAATGCTGAATGTATTTTTACCGTTTCCTCGCAAATGAAACAACGAAATGAGCTGAAATTTTCACAGGTTGGTTTTATTAAAAATATCTTGATTTGTGCGAAGAATGGAAGCATTTACAGTCAGTTTACCAATTATTAGCTGGGAATTTAATGACATATTCACGCTAACCTCGTGTAACATTTATCATGGAGGTGATCATGAACACGTGGATATAAATAAATAACTAATAATTATTGTTGAACGGACAACAAGATAATATACAAAAATGAGCACATCACTGTACAAGTAACTAGATATTGTGCGAAATTGGGATAAAATTTGCTTTTAATTTTTATCAACTGCAGTGCTCAGTTGTTCTTTTTTCTTTCTGAGATGCTAAGATTGAGTTAAGTTTGCTTTACATGTGAACCAAATTCAATGAAACTTTTGCTGTGTCTGTTTCTAGATACTTCACTCATTCACGAAACCGTCACTTCAGCAGAATAAAAATTTTCAAATAGTCGTCGGTGTCTTAAACTGTGGCGCCCTCACTTGATTAATCCATTTGTTCCACTTGTAATCCTCGGAGATCCTTCCCACCTTAATGTACTATTATAGTTCTCAATAAACTAATACGGATCGTTGGGGCGCTGATGCAGTCCTAAAACGAGCGGAGGATTTCTTTAAGTCACGGATGACATAATAATCAATACAAAAGAAAGGATGAAGTCCTTTTTTTTAAAGTAGCTTAGCCACTTACAAGGCCGATCGTCTGAATATTCCCTGGCCCTCCCTTGTGTGATTATTTCATTTTGTTTTATTAGTGCCGAAAGGGTGACTTGCTTTGGTTCACACACGGTTATCATCTAGATTGCTGTGGTCTTGCCCGATGAAACAAAATACAATATTTTAAAAATATGTTATTTAGACTTTGCAAGCATTATAGTGTTTGTTAATTATACATACACATTGGTACAACGCTATTATTTTTATATTTTATTATATCTGTTTAGAAAGTGAAGTACATTATTATAGGCTATACAGGATTTGACGATTTTATATCATGGGTAAATTGTGTCTCCCATCCTTTTACACTGTGAGACGAATTTCCTAGAATTCCCTGGATGAATTAGTTGGCCTTTCACATGCCTTATAGCTAACCATGGCAAACTCCTGGGAAATGGCAAAATAACTACCCCAAAGTTAATAGCGTATGGTCCTTCCTGATGAGTGTTCATTTCCCCCATGCACTCACACATTAATAAAAGTCAAATTATTCAGTTCAACGTATACTCATACTAAAAATAGTCATAATTTCAAGGATCCATCGATTGATACCGACTCTGCTTTTCACATCAGTGGACACTGGTTCGACTCCTGCCTAAGACGGAACCTCGCATGTGGATTGGGTTTTCAGTCCGTTACGTGGGACTGACAACGAGGGTTTATCACACTGTCTAAATGAATATTTTCTTAGCCGTCTTCTTCAACACAGCACAGGTATCTTCAGGACCTTCTGGAGAGGTTGCATCGCTAGCCACTTAACTTCATTACCATTGTGATTTTCAGCGCCGTAACTATAGGGTAAAATTTTAGGGGGGGGGGGGACACACCATTTTTCCTAGGGGGCACTTTTGGCCAATTAAAACTGTAGTTTCCATTTGTATTTTTCCTAAACAAGCCCCTTTCCAGCGTTCTTCTGACGTGTTGATGCATAGAGAAAGGTTGAGGTAAAACAAAATACATTCTGCGTGTAATGAATAGTTTTAAAAACATTGAAATTACTTATCCGTACAAGCTCATAAAATGTAACACTTTATTCTGATAACTTGTAATCTCAAAAGTCCAGATTTCAAATGGGGGGGGGGGGGGCATGCGGGGGCATGGACATCAGTTGGGGGGGGGGGGCACGTGCCCCTGTGCCCCCTTAGTTACGCCACTGTGTTTAACTTAAAATAAATAACAAGATAAACTATAAAATTATGCGGGTTCTTTTGAAATCAATCAGGGTGGTCTTTCTTTCTTCAAGATGCTAATTACAATAGAGATTTAATAAGTTATAGAAAATAATAGGATTGACTAATACTTTTTGTTCTGTATAGATCAGGAACGGCCGTTCACATTATAAGGCGAAATCAATAATCGTCTCTGGGCATTGTCGTAAGTGGTTAGAAACCCCCCCAATACGACGACTGTTATATGACTATTCGAAAATAATGGTATGTGTCTATCTGAGTGGGCATTTGTATGATATGCGTCTAAAAGGGCGTATTCTTCAACGTTGTCGTCTAATGCCTGGCAAGCGCCAGCAAAAAATATAGTCTGGTTCCCTGAGCAAAGATTCCTTGACGACTCTTGTTAAAAATCTTAGGTCGGGCATCATCCAAAGCTAAACATAGATTATGACACAACAAATAAATATTCATTACTTGTCATGCCATTGGATAAAAAAAGGAGCGCTGATGACGGGCTTTGTTTACTTTAAAAAAGCCTGGGATAATCAGTTTGTAAAAATGTTACAAATTTATTCAAATATAGTGTTGAATTTGTTGGGGGGGGGGGGGAAAGAAAGAAAAAACGATAATGGAATTAACAGAAGAAATGTCCAACCATCAACGACACTGTCCGAATGTTGACAACAACGAGTTCGGAGCATTTCGGATATTTCAGGAAAAGGAAATTGAAAAATGGTCCAACATTGTGGCCCTGGGGTTGTTGACTTTGAACCTGGAGCATTTTGGGTACACTGGCCCTATTTTGCTACACAGTGTAGGGTCATTTTTTCAAGATAAAGTCTGGCCAGTTTACTCGTTCAGGGGTGTTTTTTAGATCAGCCTCCTACCAACAATTCTCAACGGCTAACCTATACTAAAAATTGAAGAAAAAAAAGAAGTTCAACTGTCAAAAAATATATTTGATTTTTTTTCTAGAGGCTGAGAGACTTTTAAGTATTTTTGAATATTTTTAGCATTTTAGCATTGGTTGCTATGGGAGGTCTATTTAGTGTGGGGTGTTCCACACTAAATAGACTCCCATAGTCACCAATGCTAAGTGCTAAATATTCAAAACTACTGAAAAAATACTTAATAGTCTCTCAGCCTCTAGAAAACAAATCAAATATACTTTCTGAAAACTGAACTTCATTTTTCTTTTAAATTTTTAGTAGGTTAGCCGTTGAAAATTGTTACTTGGCTGATCCAAAATAAAAACACCCCTAAACGAGTAAACTGGCCAGACTTCATCTTGGAAAAATGACCCTACACTGTTTAGCAAAATAGGGTCATTTTTAGAGGGCCAGTCTACCCAAAATGCTCCAGGATGAAAGTCAACAACCCCAGGGGCACGATGTATGGCCATTTTTCAACAATCCATAAAAGCAAGGACCTTCGAATCTTTGATTTACAGAAAAAGTTGTGGCTTTACATTTTATTAATGAGGCTTGGTTCATGGATTTCTCCCTATTAAGTGTAGTGTGCACCCTGTGGTGCACACTTATCATAAAATAGCGCCCTCTTGTGGTCATGTGAAACTTCTAACCCTCAAGCTAGGTAGTAAGCGCGACAGCCACAGGCAAATGGCTTCATGCGTGGCCGATTCAGACCGTTTCAGACAAAATGAGAATTAAGTTCAAATTTTCTTCCATCATGGTTCAATGTACCTCTTTTATAACTTTGATTATATGCTCTCACATGCTTTCACACTCATCCACGTTAATCTGGCAGTTAATGTCCGAATATCCAACAGGACACTGGCAACTTCTCCCCAAAAACTTTGAATACACAAGAGACCCGCAGGTCAACGTCTGCTGACAGCAGATTTGGATGACACTACATGCCCACCCCCTCTCGCGGTAGCCCAGCCGGCAGGAATACAATTTGTAAATCATGATAAGAACAACCGAGGGCGTAACACCATAGCAGGCAAAAGAGCTCGAGTGACTGGGCATGTTTAGGGAAGTTATATTTACACAAGTCCTCTGCTCGTTAGTTCCAATCCTTGTTAGACGGAGCAATACACTTTTATTTTTGACATGTACAAACCTTGGTAAACCTTTTTTTATTCATAAGCAATAATTCCATAACAAAAATTAGGTACAGCCTTGGAATGGATATAAAAAAGAAAACATTCCCTCCTTATACTACAAAGCAATACAACATGTTTTACCTACAAAATTAAGGGGAAAAAACAATACGCCTAAAGTGAAATTATGGGGAAACAAAATATAACCATTTCTATTTTGAATGCACTGCAATTTTTTGTCTTACGTGAAACTTTAAATTAAAGCATTTTCTTAACTAATTTTTAAGAAGAAATCATAAAAAAATGAATCCTACAAAAAGTTTTTGGTATTAGGAAACAAACTGAACACAACCTAAAACAATGACCACCATCATTAAGTCTTCCACAAAAAACTTGACTGAACAAACATGATTCACTATGTACTTGTACTTTAAAAAGTTGCATTGAGCTTCTGGAAGCTGAGTATAGGCTCTTGTAATATCGTTTACTGATCGATGAATAACAATGAGTCAAAAGGAATATCCTTTATAAGACAGCAAAAACCGAGTTTGTTTACCTGTTGTTGTATGTGTATACGATGCATCCAGCTGAGTATCTCTTCAAAATTAGGGGCAGGATCTTGGGAGGGGGGAGCAGACAAGAGGCTGGGTGAAAGGGTTATGTTGCGACGTCAAGGGTGAAGGTGGTGACGCACAGTTACAAACAACCTAAAGTTGCGAATAATGCATCTTAATAAAATAACCTGTTAAAAACTGTTTAATTTTGAACATACTGAGGTTTTATGTAGGGGATTGTCAAATATTTGTAGATTGTTCCCTGTATCCCAAAGCAGCACAATATCAGTGATATATCAACACATACAAGGGGCCAGCCTAGTTTCAGACCCGATTGGTTTTGTTCATTTGCATGGAAGTAATTCAAGATGGCCACTGCAAGAAAAAGAAAAGAAAATACCAACTACAACATTATAGAATACACAAAAAAATCAAGGCCTATGCACACACATGAAATACGGTGTAATGTGGAAAAAATTAAAACAAAATAAAAAAATACAAAACAATCAAATAAACATTTATAGCGCATTACAAAGGAATATTTAGGTTACAAAACCATTACAAAAATAAGCAGTGGAACTTGTTTCTTGTATACAAAAACACTTAATTATAACATAATATTTCAAAAATTTCCAGTAATGCCTCTAGAAATTTCTTAACTCATTATATAAAATCATGCAAAATGTGTTGTCTGAACCCAGTACGCACCGAGTGTATAAAAAGCACCGTACAATTTGAATACCCTAATGTTATCTTTATAATCCACTAAACCTAGTTAGAATGTCTTAATCCAGGTTAACTAAACCAAGTTATTGAGTGGGTTGAAAAACCTGTTAAATAATGCCACAATCATTTGTCATCGTAGACTTTTCATCTGTTTTTTTTTACCACTATGATTTTGTATTATCACAGGGAAACAGGTGTGCCCTTTCTTGATATCATAGATGGGCTACATTTTTCATTTCGAACTGCACAAATCTATGAGCGTCAAAAAGAGGCTAAATTCTTTGGTGCCTTGCAAAGTGGGTTTCATTTGCAGTGACATCTGAATGATAAAAAACAGGATCTATGCAAACATTTTTTTTTGTGGAAGATGATTTTGGATAATGATATCTTTCTAGGAATAGGGATTGTAAGGGACTTTTAAGTAATAAATTTTAACAATAAATTACAAGGGCTACATTGCAGTTAATCATAAGATATATTTCATACCAAAAATCATACCAAAAGGAAACAAAAAATATACGTATGTACACATCAAATCTATGCTTTAAAAAAAAAAAAATTACATATACATGATCGTATATTTAAGCGTATTTAATACAATCAATTATTTTGGAAATTCATGATCAACTCAGTAATAATACAGGTTCTGATTGGTCAACCTTTCCCAGGCCAAGCATGGCTTGTTTGGTGATGCAGTATTAATCCATAGAAACGTTGCCAAATCAGGCAATGGATTTTGGAGGATTCAGAGGTACTAAGAGCAAGCTCAATCAAGGACCAATGGTTACCTAGTGGTTGATTCGTGATGTAAATAGCACATGCGCACTTAAATTGAAATGGGAACAACTCTATTCGAACTATTAATTTTTCTGATAACTGGTCCTCTCTGCACTGTAGTGTAATATTAAACTGGCTACTGATAACCAGTGATGCGACCAACCTTGATAGGCTGGTCGCGAATTGTCGACTAGACTAGTCCAACCATTGACGACTACAATGTTGTCGATCAGAGTTAGTCAAACAATGGTTAAAAATGGTCCTTGATCAAACTTAGTCCATGGTATCACGTGAGGGGAGAAGATTTTGAAAATTACCTCACACTTGCCAATATGAAATCCATTACTAAGGCCTCAAGCATTTTCACAGCCCAGTACGTCTATTCTGATAATCGAGTTGGATGTAATGCAGGCCTATATATGATCTCTGTCACTGCATTGTGGCCCTTGAGATGTTCCCCCAGAAAAAAAGGGCGCTCTCCTCTTACGACGTGCCCGTTTACCAATGAAAAATCGCTCACCCTTACAAGAACAAAGTACCAGCCCTGGCAATGCATCACTTTTAGACACATTATATCAATTCTTTCCGTAGAGTTATTTATAAGAACTAGAGGGTGCACAAAACCATGTGATAAGGCCCAACAAGAAGAATTTCTGACCATTGAAAAAATCATATTACACTGGTCACTCATCAGTTTACACAACAAACAGCAAACATTTTCAAAGTGGACAATTGTATGCAATTGAGGAATTGAGCCATAGGGATTCGCACCCATGGTGGGTCAGTGGAGTTCTGTGCATGACATACGGAGTGCTCCCTCTAGTTTTTTATATATAAGTCTATGCTACTTCTCATCTTTCACTTGTTTTTCGAGGTCTGTCCATTATTTTTATGTCATCCTATTGTTGGGGCAGTTCAAAAAGTGGGAGGGAATGTGTATTCCCCAACATCTCACCAGGATTTAAGCTCGCCTACATGTACATTAGGTTCAGATAACATGAATATGCTTACAAAATCCCACTGCCAAAATGGCTGCCTCAGTTTAAAGTATGAATCGTGAAATCAGGCGAAACCAGCGGATGGAATTTTGAGGCACTGTAGGTAGTAAGGGCATGATAACTTGATACCCAAACCACCATGTTCTGATCAGATGGATGTACCTTGTCCAATGGCAGCCAGCTTGGCTGACTTGCTTTTTGAGTACGAACCATTAACATCAGGCAAAACCAGGGTATAGATTTTTAAGGATTTGGGGTTAGTAATTTATCAGCGAATGCAATCAAGCCACTTCAAATTAATTGCTTCCGGCTGTTACTACTTCCAACCGTTCATTTCAATTAAACAATTTAAATTGGTTCCAGCAATGATAATGACTTCCCAATTTCCTGCAGATGTTTTTTTTGTCTTCCTATATACAATGCGGTAATACAATGTACAATTTTGTGCTGGAATAAACATGCATCTTCGTTTTATATTTTAATACCCGCCAGTATGCTGACAAATCTTTTTTTCAATTAAAAAAAAAATGAAAATAAAGTAAATGACTAACGAACCCACCAGCCTTTTTTATCAGCGTTTTTGGTTTCTTCTTCAAGGACACTGCAGTTTTAAATCTCATGCTTTAATAAGGACAAACACCAGGGCCCAATTTCGTAGAGCTGCTTTAAGCAGAAAATATTGCTTAGAAAATGTCTACTAAGCAAAAACAAGCAGGATACCAGTCACATTTTGTACATAAGACATGTTATTTTGGCGGGTAACCTTATTCCGATCAGCAAAATCTTGTTGTGCTTAGCTGTCTTTTGTGCTTAAGCAGCTCTATGAAATTGGGCCCAGGGCGTAACTTCATAGAGCTGCTTAAGCACTCAACAATTTTCTTCTCAGCAAAAATGAGCAGGATACCAGTCAAAGATAGTACATGTGAACTGGTATTTTTGCTGGTAAACTTATTCTGATAAGCATAATTTTGTTGCGCTTAGTTATATTTTGTGCTCAAGCAGCTATATCGCTTTGAAAAATTAACATGCAAAGAAAACTTCAGCAGGGGCCCAGTCACACTCAATGCATACATATGGCATGGTAATATAGCTGGTAACCCATTTCTGTAGTTTTTTAGGCTTTGCATGGGGGAGTATGATATTGAGTATTCTTGCGAGTTCACCATGTGAGAAATCTCTTAAAGTAGAGGTGTAGGCTCTGAGAACAGCCGGTTGGTTATTCTCCACATTTGATGACTAGTGTGCTCTAGTTGTTGACAGGAGACTGACTGATTTCCACTTTAGCCAGATTTCTCAAGGCTGAGCAGAAATACTTGTGCAAAGCAAGAATTCTTGTGCTTAACAGCTCTATGAAAATGGGCCCTGCAAGTCATGATGCCACTTTTGCATGCGTCAAAGACATTTTTTTTAAGAAAAAAAAGTTGTTTCTTGGGTGCGTAGCTAGAAATATTTCAAGAAGGCCCAATTTCATGTCCTTGCTTACCACGCTGCGCTTACAGGCTCAATTCTCGGCTTTACAGGGTAAGCGCCAAATTTCGGCAATAGCTGTGTAAGCGAAAAATGCTCAGTAACGTGTACATGTAGTACGCATGCATTCTAGCAAAGATTTTGTATATAAATATGCTTACGCTTACATTAAACATGGATTTTTGTGCTACCGTAAGTGTTTTTTTTTATTATTCTGGTCAGCAGAACCATGAAATTGGGCTTGGTATGTAAGAGACAACTTCTACACACTTAAAGAGGAAATGAAACGTAAATATTTTTTAAATTATGGTTAAAATCTAATGTTGTTTTGCTACCCACAATTTCACGATTACTCAGGATTGCCGGAAAAAAAAAAAATAAATAATAATAAGACACTAACAGAAGACACTTTAAATAATGGCTAGTGGCTATTACTTTGAGGTTTGCTTGCTGAGTACCCGACAAAAACCCTCTGGCTTATCTACATGGGAACCAGCTTGCTTTATACGTGGCTTTGGCTAGGGCTTCGTCTAGATCACTCCTTGAATCCTCAGGCCGTGTTCAAATTGGCGGCTGCGGCTGTTGCTAAGGGCAACCTATGCTTCAACATATGCTAACTAATGATCCAACCGCAGCCGCAGCCGCTAATTCAGAAATGACTTGAAGCTCAACAAAAAGAACTGCCGTAGCCAAGGAAGCTCAATTTAGGCACTGCCAATTTACACAAAATCCCACTCAGTCAGGATATCAAGATATTCTGGGAACCAGTTATCTAGAAGGCTTTGAATATGATTAGCCGGTGGCCCCCCACTTCAATTATTCACCGGAAACAATACGCGGGAACCAGCTATCAAACTGTGATTAGCTGGAACCCTATTTCATCCAAATCCTACTAACTCACTCAAAACAATATCTGGGAACCACTATATATAATTCATGAATAGCTGGTATCATGTCTTATGATACCAATGCACATTAATTTAGCCTGTTTAGTCTTCCTATTTCTGATCACAGCAACGCTTTTGAATAGCAACATTGCATTCCAATTAAGATGCCATTAGAGTTTTAATTAACTTTTTTTTAGGGGAGGGGTCTACCTTACATACTGGTCCAAATTTCAAAGAGCTGTTAAGCAAAAAATCCCGCTTAAATATTCATCTGCTATTAAAGCGGAAATATCACTTGTCTAATAGGCTGGTAACCTGTTTCTGCTAAGCAACACTTTGCTCAGCAAATTTGAGGCGCTTAACAGCTCCATGACATTGACCCCTGGTCTCTTCACTGGTATTCTGAACGGAGGCATTTCCCATACAGAGATAACAGAGGGACCAGCTTATATCATCACGTCGCTGCAACAAGGTGGTACTTAGGCCCTTTTGGAAATCCATGCCTACGGCTTGGGCTCTGGCTTGGACTCCGTCAGAAATTGAAAACATACACTTCCAGTACGGGACTTCAAACAGGCGAACAGTGCCTTAGCCTGAGGGGAAACCTAAGCCATGGTTTTGAAAAATGACGCAAGTTTTCCAACTGTTTATCAAAATATGCTTGATGCAGATTATTTGCTTAGCAAACAATCAGTGGGATACCAGTCACAACAGTGTAAATGTAATGGAATTTCTGCTGGTTACCTTTTCATGCAAAGCAAGAACTTCCTGTGCCTAGGGAAATTGGCTGAGAGGTTGTTTCTTATAGCATCGCTCAACTGGTTGCGTGGAACATGGTTGCAAATCTCACTCGACAGGTTTTGTTTGTACATGATCATTGTGCAAGCGAGATAAAAACCTTGTCTCAGTTATGCGATTGTCTTATAACAAGACAACGTCTCATGTTATATGACCTTGATGCTTAGACGTGACGATGAAAACATTCTTGAACTTGGACGACTCAAAACGGATTAACTTGATGACACTCGTAGGTCAGGGATACAGGTAACTCACAATATTCTACAACCTTTTCGTTTGGGTTTGGGTGTTGCGTTGGGCATCAGGACTATCTTCACTGCATCTTCGAACAACTGGAGAAGAGATACCAAAAACAAAAATGACGAAATGAAAAGATACATTAATAATAATAACAACAATACACATTTTTTATATAGCACTTTATCTTCCAGTATGTCCTAATCCTCTAATCAGATTGCTCATCGGGATCGTGATAATAAACCATATCATACTCCCAGTAGTCTATGTTGCACTCTGCGTATTGTGAGTATCATGTGTCACGCTCCGTATACGGACAGTGCAAAATGACATTCTAAAATTTGTGCGTTGCATGTTTTGCTCTTCATGAAATAATGCTCAAAGTTGTATTATCTTCCAGTTGGCTGGAAGATAAATTTGTGGAATACGGGAAATATAGTGCGCCTGCATCCCATATCCCACTCAGTCTGCCGCCTCGTGGGATATGGGACGCAGAAACACTATATTTTCCCATATTCCACTCGTGCTTGTGTGATAACTTATGTTATAACACACCTCTCCCTGGTTCTTTATCCTGATTGGCTGAAACACGGTCGCATGGGGTGAACTAATATAGCCTAGTGCATGAAATCTGCACCACATGCACTTCATTTGGGGGAAATAGTTCGCAAAGCGGGAAACAGTTTCAAAAACCCAAAAACTATTGACTTGTAAACAGCGCCCTCAAGAGAACGAAAATGGCGGCGTGTCTGCGGATCGAGAAGAATCTCCCGCCAAAATACCACGATTTACTCTTCTAACCGACATTTTGGACTGAGGTGTGTTATAAAACACATATGGACTGGCATTATTCGGGCAATAGTGCACGTCTATGCACCCCTCGGGCCTGTGAGTGACCAGGAGAGGGTCCTTAATGGGACCCTCTCCTGGTCACTCACAGGCCCTCGGGTTGCATGGACATGCACTATTTCCCTCATTGCCAGTCCATATGTGTATATTATCACACCTGTTAAGGGACATCCCCAAGCCCTCATGTTTTTATGACAGTTGTGCAGAGCTATGTTTCAATTATGAGACCCATTTATATAGCACCTTGTAAGTAGGGCTAACAGGGTGCTGTGGCGCAATCTGCAACCAGCCAAGCCAGAAACTCCAGGCAAACCTCTTCTCTTAATGATAAGTGTACTGGGTTCTTTTACGTGCATTACACAACACACAGGACCTACGGGCTGATGTCCCATCCAAAGGATAAAACTGTTATGGTGACATATCTTACCCATGACTGGGGCCTAAACCCATCCTCTGACAACACCAGAACTTGAGTCCAGTGCACTAGACTGCATGGCTGTGAAACTCCCTGAGATTATTCAACATTTGATGTAACAAATATCTCTCCTCAAAATACAAAGCCTAGATTCCCACAATTTAGACCATTCCATTGAGATCCGCCTCACAATGTACTGAGTCATCTGAACTGTATCCGTGCTCCCAAAGGTGTCACACATTAAAATCACATTACCTGCTGCTGTGAGGCTGTTTGGTGCACAAGGTTGACATGCAGGTCCTTCTGGGTCCTTAAACAATGAAACAAGGCTACCCCCATGAGGTGTTTGTTTTTCAAATCAGACCCCGCAGGATAAGTCTTTAGAAAAAGGAACAATATTATAGCAACAGTGGAAGGACCCACACAAATGACATCCATAAAGTTGTGTGCACAAATCTGGTGACAAATGTGCCCGTCCACCTACTGCTAGAAAGTTTCTATGGTGCGCAGAGCTTAGCGGATAAGTCTTCGATGTGAAACAGATCTTTCGGGGAATACTGAAGACATGCCGTGTGTGATACTTACGGGTCTGAGGCCTTTCTGTGTTAGTGCAGAGCATTCCATGTACTTAACGGCACCGATCTTAGTTGCTAGTTTCTCCCCAGTCTCCTTCTTGAAAGGGCTCTTGCCTTGCTGCGTCAGCTGGGTCAGTGTCTCCTTGTCATCTCGAAGATCAGTTTTTGTTCCTGATGACAAAAAAATGAACAAGAAGTTTCAAAGACTGCACTGGTTTCAAACCTTTGTTCTAACAGACTTGGTGCCAGTAAGAACCTCAGCTTGGTACCAAATATTGTACTAGAAGCCTCTAAGAAGCACACCCTCATGTGTCAATTCAGCACCATTTCACAGTGTTGCTGATTGCGAAGCACAACTTAGTGGATCCGCTACAGGTTTGTGCAAGGCCAATGGAGTTCATTGACCATTTTGAGTGGCAGCCAATGAGATCGCAGTGTTTCAGTGAGATCGCAGTGATCATTCAAAATTTTTCATAGCTTTTCTGCTTTTCAACTTTTCTAGAACAGGTACGTGTGTACCAATATTTTCATGTGACAAAGAGAGAACAATATGATCAGGCGACACCTAAATCTTTTGATTTGAGAGTGAGAGTCAGGGAATCTCCTAGCAACAACGAGGAGCTGTTTTCAGTTTCATAAATACACACCAATTGAGCCAGAGTGAGGCAGGTATGAAAATAACTGTGTCCTCTTTTACACACAGTGAAAAAGTATCATGAATGTTGATGGGCAGTCAGAGCATCCGACAAAAATGCTACTTGTCATTTCATCTAAAAGAGTAACCAAAGAGAAGGTGGCAAGAAAATAGATCGCCTTTTATGACTTGAGATTAAGTGTTACGAATAGTCAGGGTATCTGACCAGGGATGTTTACTCACCTACTAAGATAAAAGGCACTCCAGCAGCATGGTGCTGTAACTCTGGGACCCATTTAGTTTGAACGTTGGAATATGAGGATGGCCCCACAACACTGTAGGCAACTAGGAATATGTCAGTCTGCAAGTCAAGAGGGAAAAACTCATTACAACTAAAACACTTTTATTTGAAAAAAAAAAAAAAAAAGGAAGACAATGCTAGTTAAACCTTCCAACCTTAGTTACATTTGTCAGTGAGATGACCAACCGTTCAAAACAATTCAACTGCACGACTGTTTAGATGCATTCAGCACTTGATATATCATTGTAGGCTGGCACAGTGGATCTATCATTCTTGGATCCAGGATATGAAATGACCGCCATGCTCAGAAGGGAATCCCAAATTTCTAAAGCACTTTCCAAACTGTAGCCTACAGAAAGGGCTCCCTCTATGTTCATGCTCAGTAGGGATAACCCCAGTTTCAAGGATGCATTCCTAACTGCTGTTTATATGAAGAGATCCCTCTATGGATCATGCACTGAGTGGATAACGAATTCTATGGATGCATATTGCATATTTAAAAACAAAGTACATACAGAATTGTTAGGTCATGTCCAAATAGACCGATCCATTAAGCCCCGCCTACCAACATATTGACCAATCACAGCCTTGAAAACACCACTGAAAGTCCGACAAATATTAAACACGTTAAAAATCTCATTTGAAAAGTAAACAAACCGCCGCCATTGTTCTGACACACAGCAGCACACACAACTGTACTTACTTTTGTTTTGTTTAAATTTTTTGTATTTCTTTTGGTGCAAATCCAACAGCAGTGGTCCCTGTACAGTTGTGGAAAAGTGGTTTAACAGTGTTCCTGTCTGCATTGTTCTTTGGACTCAAGGCACTGCTCAAAAGGCCACGAAACTAAATGATTAATCCATACCGTTCATGAAAAACCATGTACATGTGTGTATCAGATAGGTATGTGTGGCCGCAACCAAACCACCGCTGAGATCGTTGCAAGAAAGTCGTGCCATGTGATGTTGCTACTCAGTGGTAAGGTAGGCGGGGCTTAATGGATCGGTCTATTGGTGACCACGGCTATGGCTATGGCTGGATCGCTGCGTCATCATGCACTGAAGTATGGGACACCCTTAACAATAGTTGTCCCCATAGCCGCAGCCATCATTTGGGATACGGCCATAATCACTGAAAAACTTATTAAGTTATAATCTGAACGCTCACTCGATATAAAATTCATACCACTACCAATCCAACAGTGATATATTTTCATCTACAATAATGTCAACATAGCTTTACCATTTGAAGACCTCATAAATCACTATTGCTTTCTTTTGATTGCAGCAATCACAATGTAAAATTTTCTGTTAAAAAAGCCAAACAATAATGCACTTTCCATTTCACTGTTGCTTGCATGAAGGGCCCCCTCTATGTGTCAGGCACAGAGCAGATATC
Source organism: Marthasterias glacialis (assembly GCA_911728455.2). Taxonomy (NCBI): domain Eukaryota; kingdom Metazoa; phylum Echinodermata; class Asteroidea; order Forcipulatida; family Asteriidae; genus Marthasterias; species Marthasterias glacialis. Next base: position 9,664,158 of record OU452233.1, on the reverse strand, counting down.
AACAGGATCAAGAGGCGGTGTCTGGGACTGTACCATTTCTCACCTGTGGGTAGGATAGAGGTCTTAATCTATCGTAGTCTTCTTGTCCGGCAGTGTCCCACAGGCCAAGGTTCACCGTGATGCCTTCTACTTTGATCAACTGGGAAAAATTATCAAACCTGCAAAGGGATACAACGAGAATTATGAAATTAACTTTTGAACAGCAATTAGTCATGTTTATATTGTATTTTTTTCGTCAAAAAAACGCACTGTTTTTGTTGTTTTTGAAACAACACAACAAACATATTCATCCCTCGAACTGACTGGATCTCCAGAATGTATCTGTGGACACGAAGACCAGACACTTGCACATGTGGTGCAGGACTGAAGACTGAGGTAATTCCAAAGAACCTCAGAAGAACTGCATGAAGTCACTGACGAAGGGTGTAAGGGAACTAAACATGTTTATATGAGTTTCAAAAATGACCTTAAGGAATCTGAGAACTTTTCTGTGTCCCGACGAGAAAATTTCACTTACACTGTGGGGACATATTCTTTCGGGAAGGCATTATGTGTGTATGACCACAGCATACATGTCTTCCCGACAGCACCATCACCGACAACAACAAGTTTGACGTTCCTCGCTGTTGCAGCCATGCTGTCGTCTCCGTTATCAACTGCAGAGTGGGAGAGAGAACAAGAGAGAAAAACCATTGTAAGGTTCCCGGAATGCACATTAACAATGGTACTCATAATTCACATTCCATAAAGAGAGACCATACTTTTCGGCTCATTTTTGATAACTCAGTAATGAGTTCAATGAAAGAAATGAAAGTTTAATGGATTCCTACAGTACATAATAACAATTGCGACAGATCATTCTTAAAGCCCCAGCTCAACATTAGTAAGAAGAAAAACATAAATGTTCACAGATTTACATATACCTTATATGGTACAAAGATAATGAAGGTAGAAAACTTTCCTTGAAGTATTTCTGCCTAAAGTGTTACCGTTCTTAACAATAATGAAATAAGATCCAAAATTAGTTTTCGTCTCAGTGAGATGTAAACTCTGCCATTAGGTACAGTATGTGTACAAAAATGCTGAATGCATTTTCTTTGTTTTCTCGCAAATGAAACGAAATGAGCTGACATTTTCACAGGTTGGTTTTATTACAAATACTTTGATTTGTGCAAAGAATGGAAATTCTCAGAGCTACCAAAGCATTTTTTTTAAAGAATAGTTTTGTCATAAATGTTCTCATAAAAAGCACAGGGATTTATTGTTATCTTTCGAGAAAATATGAGATGGGAAATGCACGCATGAACTATACATAACATGTACCAACAACATACATGTACAAGGACAACGGAAACTTAACCTGGTATGTCTGCTGCCACCTACATGTACTGTTCCAAAGCCTCCAACTGGTAGTAATCTTTTGAGACTATGGCATTTACTAAATGATTTAGTGAAAACTTTTGCTTTAGGGTTATGCCAATTATTCAAGAAAGCGAAAACGAAGAAAAACACCCCCAAAACCCCATGTAGATGTCAATCATCCGAAGTAAAGGACGAGAAATATCAGTGATTCCAACTGCTTACATACCTCCAACAGGTGGGTCTGGGTCCATAAAATCTGGATAAGCAGGAATCTAAACAAAAGAAACAAAACAAACGAATTATCAATAATGTCTTTCTTGTTTGTGATAGTGTGGCATTTTGGGCTTTTTTTTTTTTGGGGGGGGGGTGTCAAATGGAACTTGGAAAACATTTAGATTGGCAAAGGTTGTGGGTTTTAATCACACCCAAGGAAAATGCCTGTAAATTTTTGTTTTCACAGGACTCTGGAAAAGTACTACTACTAAAAGTACTCTGGAAGAGTATACAGTGCTTAACACTTATCAGTGTATGGGTTAAAACTGTGATCGGGCAACACACAGACCTCGAATTAACCCACGGCACCCACAGCAATTGCCGTGGTGCCCTGTGCTTTTGCTGTGGTGCCCTTTGCAAAGTTCCAATACAAATTTACATTTTCCTCATAGAAGTGCCCCTCACCAAATGTTATTGCTGTGCCCCTTCAAGAGTGAAGTTCCAGGCCTGAACACGTAAGGGGGCGGGGCTTAATGGATCGGTCTGATAAGTTTAATTTTTTGAAATCCTTCAAGATTTAGTGATTTGAATATATTTTTAGCTTTTAAAAACTGAGAGTGCAAAAAAGGAATAAAAAGAAGGAATTACTATAGCTATGGTATGATTTGTTACAACATGTAAATGTAGAACAAATTTTTTTCAAAATTTCACTCGGTTTCACCACTGCAACACAATGTTGCACACGTTAATCTACATGTACGTCATACGGGCACATATGCAATACAAATTATTAATGATATTACACCTTCACGAGCCACATCACATCAGGCAATTTACAGTTCAAGGTAATCTCCAAGAAGAAAAAAGGGCTTTCATTTACACTTTTGTATAATTCTTTGGGGGACATCTAGGACATTGTCTTGCATGCAGTGCAGTTGGTTGCCTCCAAGTTGCCTGTAAAAGTTAAAACAATGCCCGGATGTGATAAGGCCCAAGGTCTACGTTCAAGGGTCTTGAACACAAGTTGCATCTCAATAACATCAGGGTTCTCCCCAGGTTCTCCCCAGGCAAAATCATTAGGGGGATGTGGGTGCGGGTGTGGGTTCGAATCTTGATCAATTGCGTCTCTCCACCCAGGAGTAAATGGGTACTTGTGAGGACAGAGATGGTTCTTCTGAGTGTTTTAGCTTTGCAGCAAAAACTGCATTTAATACATTACATTATGTCATGTATGTAGGCCTAGCCCCGGGGAAACTGAGATGGTTTATGGAATGAAATAAAAGGCCCAGTGAACTGGGTAATAATGTTTATGCGCCATGAGCGTCAAATTGGCCGACACCAGCACCACATGTAAATTGTAATATAAATGTCCATTATTATTTTTATTATCAATTGCACAATGTATTACATTATTTATGTTATAGTACCTAGTAACACCAGCCACTGGTCCTTGCTTTGTGGTACACTGTAAACATAAAGTACTGTACCTGTACATTGTACAGTATACTGTAGGCCCTACATGTATGTAAATAAGGTACAGTATTATGTGTTTGATAATCATATTGAAATGGACAATTATTTACTAATGGTGTGGCACAGAGAATTGCACAATTGAACAGCCAGGACTACATGAGTCACTATATAACCACTATGCTACCATCATTATACACACAGCAGTCTTGATAATGGAACCACCACTGTACCTACATATACATGTACAATGTACATGTACATGTGTATTGACTTATAAAATGTTGTTTGTCATTGCATTGACTAACAGGTGTGTTTGACCTTGTATCTGAGGTCAACCATTGCTTAGCAGAGGCAGTGGCTCAGGTACACTTGTGGGTTGCCGTTTTTTTACACAGACGTGACAGAGGAGCAACCCCTCTATATGGCCTAATTGGAAATGAGTAATGCTAAAAACCTCAGAGGGGATGAGGTATAGAGGTTGACAGTGTTGCATTATCAAGAGTGTACGGATGAATCATACAAAATGACATGTACATGTACAGTGTATCAGAATGTACGTTTGTGTAGTGTACCTGTATGACATGACATTTACAATAATATATAGGAACAGACTCGTATGGCATGTACATGTATGGTGCCGCCATCTTGTTTTTCCTACCACTCCAATCAATGTAAACCAAACCGAGGCTAGAAGGGCAAAATAGTCTGGCGCCTTTCCAGTAGAATGAGAATCAGTACTCAGTCATGCTACATGTATTTCATATGGGGAGCAAGACTAAACATGGCGGCAGCATGATACAGGTCTAGACTGAGAATGGTACAGGTACATGTATGAAACAGTGTACATAAGCACAACAGTCAACAGACTATGTCAGCATATTGTGCACAGTCATAATTAGGCATTGTGTACAGTACATGTACATAGTACACTTTTTGTTACAAAGACACCCCTTAGAACAACAGAGAAATAATATACTAAAAGCAAAGTCTGGTACACACTTCATGCAAAATAAAAGCAAAGAACATTCTTGCGAACTAAACAAATCACTACATGCCCCCCCCCCCTGTGAATCTAATCAAGCAAATTTGCTTTGCTTTCACCATTCGTGTGAAGTTTTCGACAAACTATACAAAAAAGTTTATTTCTCCACAGACAAAGATGTAGATGTACTTGATTTATAAATGATTTTGAATTAAATGTAGAGGTACATGTGCATCAATTAGCCTTTTTGAGATATGGTGGACACATTACAAGTGCACTATTTGGATTAGGTAAATCTGTATACACCCAAACCAAAAAGTGCACTCATTATAGTGTCCGCCATATATTCTCAAAAAGGCTTGAAATGGTTTTCCATTTTTCGAGCTAATTGTTCATAACTGGGGAACCCCAAAGCGTGCACATTTGTACAGATCTTCTTATAAGGAACTCTAGATCAATGCATTGTAAACTCCAAGCTACAATTGTCATACAAGTACTGCTTTAAATAAAGCATACGATAGGAACAGCATGACATGAATGAGCTGTGGTTCTAAATACACTGTCTCATTCTAGCCCTGGCGCCTCGTTCTTTGGAGGGCAAGGCAGTTCTCCATTGTAAAGGTCACCTCTATGAGGGAATTTAAAGTAATTTTTACTTGTGCATTCTAAGTGGCACCACGGCAACGACCGTTGCCTCCACTGCCTTCGTCTTGAAGCATCAGGCCTGTCATTCATTTGACATTGTTGTCCAATCCTGTTGGTCGGTGTGAAGCCATGTCTACTTCACTCAAACTGACTCAAACTGGCTGCAGCAGCCCGTAGGAATTGCATTGAGCTAGTTGTTTATGAGGATTTTCTAAATGAGTAAAGTTTAATAATTGGACTTGGCTTCAATATGTGCTTCAAAGACTCTCGAGAGGTCCTCTCAGAATTGTAAATTTCTGTCATAAGAAATGCCTTTGAATGATGAAATAGTGTGCTTTTTGGTAAATTACACACAAACGTACATGTTCATGTATGCCAGCTTTGCAACTGGAAGTAGCGATCACTTTGGGGGTGCAGCAGATGCACGCGCATTTGACATGTTTGATGCAATGACTTACCAATAGGTCAGACTCCAAACACAAGGTTGCAGGTTCAAATAACACGCTGACTGCACAATGTGGCAGGCCTAAATACTGCACGGAGGCATTGAAAGCCTGCCTTAGTGAATGCAATTGCCTCCATGCCCCTGGTCATTGCCTTGGTGCCCACTGAAATGTTCCGCAGACTATCATTCTTAATCAAAAATAGGCAATCTGCCAATCCAGTCCTGCAGTCCAGTATGTGCACATGAATTGTCAGCATAGGTATTTCAAGAACTAAACATCACGAACAGTCAGATTTTCTAAAATCAGTTTTTTAATTTCACTCAAAGAGCTCTCCTTAATAATTTGAGGAGGTCAGTTTATAGAGCTCTCCTCATATTTCTCAAAATGAAGGTCTGGTTCCAGTTGACATTCACAGACACACCTCATATTATTAGATATGCCCTTTGTAAAGGAAGAACCTGTCTTGCCCTTTATGAAATTGGGACTACATATGTTCATGTGCATGCCTGATGACTTGTTCTTAAAAGGGCAAGGCAGTTCTTTCTTGGTAAAGGGAAATTCTATGACTTCAGTAGGAAAGAAACATTTATATTGGAACATTGCACCCAGGTGATGACCAGAGCTTGGAGGCAATTGCCTCTGACCCCTCCGAGAAGCATCGGCAGTCCATTTCAGAAAACTATACGCAGCTGCGTAAGACAGCTAGCGCAACATTAATCGCATAAGTCGTGCATAAATGACGCATTCAATCTTGCTCAAGGTCTATACATAATAAAATGTCCAGTCTTTAAGATGTACAAACTCTGCCTCATGCCAAAACCAGGCACTTCCTGCCAGAGTTCAAAACTGGGTTTATTTGCTCATCAACTAGATAAGAATATGAGCTTTCAAATTCATGTATCATACATTATAGGCTTTTAAGGTACATAGTATTTCTCAACATAATAGAATGTTAGAGACACCACATCAAGGCTGATGTTTCGGTTGTCTTCACTTTTTAATGCCATATTACTATTTCCAAGTCGAGTCTGATTTTGCGATGGGGCGTCACAAATGTAAATGTACCAGATACTGTCCATGAGATGCTATTTGCCATGTTAATGAAATTACTGTGGGGTTATTGAAACTTTCACTGTCTGTATTTGAATTATGTGCTAATTAGCCAGTATTCCACACATAACCAGGTGTACGGTTACATGTGGCTTTGATTACAGTCAATTTTAATCATGCTTTCACTATCTTTATTGTGTTCCATGTACAGCATGTAAGAAAACAATCATCCAAACTAATTCTCGATAAAACAAAACAAAAGTTGACAGCAACTACAGTACACATGAGACCAGGTGAACAGCTTTCAGTTATAACCAACAATACCCAACCCCACTTTAAAGGTATGTAGCATGTGGGCCTGATCCTTCATGGAGGCAAGTGCCTCAATGTCCCTGGCGACTGCCTTGGCGTCCCTTGATATGTTCCAGTAGAAACTAAAATTCCCCCTCATAAACAGATTATCCTATCCATTTGAACTTTTACACAGATGAAAAAAAAGTTCATCCAATGGAATTAACTGTCCCCTTAAAGAAGAAGGTTGATGTTCAAGCTGACTCTCTCAAGCTCTATTTCGGTCTTCACACAGCAGGCCAGATGGAGGCAACTGCCTCCATGCCCCTAGTCATTGCCTTGGTGCCCCTTGAAATATTCCAGCAGAAATTGACATTTCTCTCATAGAGATTACCCTTTTATAAGGAAAAAACGCCTTGCCCTTGTGAGTATCAGGACAGCACAGGCTCATTCATGGACATGTACATGTACCTTGTACAGTATACATCTAAAGTACAGACCAATTACACACAGTGTAAAACTATGTACACTGCATGTTGATCGCTTGCCCCTGTTACACAAAATCGCCTGCACTGGTAGAAAATGTTTGTTGTGATCTTTGCCATTTTTTCAGAATGGCAGAAGAGCTTATTTTGACTGAATTCAACCTGTATTCACAACAATCATGAAGTAACTGATAATCTGTGGATTACTATTTTGGGGTTTCTTGGCCTCTGTCACCCTTTTGGGGCACATTCTTCAGGTTAAACACTAGAGAGTGTTTAATGTGTTTCAACTATACAACGAGGCCTCGAATTAACCCACTTCACAGCAGGTGCCCTTTGCAAAGTTCCAATGCAAATTTACATTTTCCTCATAGAAGTGCCCCTTATATTAGTAATTATGTAGTTCATGGTAATTGCACTGTGTAAAATACATGTAAATCATTGACATCAACTGTTTGTACTTGGGAGTTCTGGAAGACTTTGTTATTTTATAATAAAAATTAAATTCGCATTGGGGATAAAGAATATTATTTGTGTTTTTACCCATACACCGATACATGTTAAGCACTATACAGGGCCTACTCAGTACTTTCCCAAATCCTGTGAAAAAGGAAAAATCCACAGGCATTACTCGGGTGGGGTTCGGACCCACTACCTTTGCTATTCTCGTGCAAATGTTTCACCACTAGACCACCAAGCTTGCCCGGTAGCTAGAAGCAGTTTGAATTACACATGTATGAATATATATTTTAGCAGCGAATACCCCAACGATTTAATAGATGCTTAATTTGCATTGGGAATTTTGAGCTTCCTGACCACTTGTTCCCCTTTCAGGATGTTCGGCCATGTGTACATGTACATGGTCTACATGTATGCAGAGGCACACAAAAGGTACAGATAATTATAGAGTGTATTTAATTAATTTTGAAACCCGAAAAGTGTGCAACACCAGCTGTACATTTCATAGACTAATCCGAGCAGCTCGTTCATGGGCATTTACACCACTGCAGCTATGGCCATTGCACGCGCAAGCACACGCACTGTGAATCCTCTATTTATCGTTTATCGCTGTGAGTGCCGTGGGTTATCACGAGGCCTGTAACAGAAAGTCACCACTGCAGGTCTCACGCAAGCACGAGCACTTCTCAGAATCTAACTTCACAAAAACATGTTGGTGGATAATGAGAAGAATTGAGGGCTGTTCATTAAACAACTTCTAACAGACACTGAGCAATGCAAGAGGCTACAGTTCGACATCATGGGACTTGCATGAAAAGGTCTCTGTTCAGCAATTCATTGTTGAAACAGCTAAACCACATAGAGCGGGTGCCATAGGTCATGCTTTGTGTAAATTTTTGCTTTTATTGAGGTGCTTATGGTGTACATTTTAAGGCCTACGTGACGTCACGTACATTGTGTACACTTTGGGAGTTTTGGGGACTGGTTTGGACCTGGAATTGCCAGGTGGTATTTTTTGTCCATCAAAGCTATGATACATGTATTGTAGATCCCTAACCCTATCATGCCTATGGCTGGAGACCATCCCATGCCTGATTCTTCACGGTGGCATTGGAGGCAATGCCCCTGGTCATTGCCCTGGTGCCCTTTCCTCATATACATGTAGGTGCCCTTTACTAGGAAGAAAATGCCTTGGTGCCCTTGCCCTTTCAAGTAAGAAGAAATAAGGCCTGTCATCCTGAACCCTCCCAAACCATTCACTCAATGGTACATACATGTAACTGTACATACATTGTAGCTCAACACCAAAATGTTCAGAATTTTGGTCTGCTTGGCCCCCACTAAGCAGTTGGCCCTGCAGAACCAAATTATCTTACAACTTCCTGAGTAGGATTTTGGAAGAAATGGGGGTGGGGTGGGGTAGGGTTAGGGTGTAATGGTTAATAGGTTTATGAAAGGTACTTGTATCCCAAGTCAATAGTTGGACAACTTTTTCAGTTTGGGTTCTAGCTTGCGAAGTTGCAGTAGCTAAAAGGAAAACCTACGGACAACCTACAATTTTTGGAAACCTACGTTTTAGCCAACACCAACAAAATGGAACAATTAAACAATGTGATTTGAAACATTTTTAATTGAATGTGCCTTATCTTCGCCAGTTACTCCACTGCCAATATAATCACACAATATTACATCAAATTAGGAAAACTTTCAATTAGCAAAGATAACCTTTGACCTGGATGTCAATCCAGGTCAACATAATAAACGCCTGGTGGCGCTATTGACATATTGTGGTGTTGGCAAACTACAACCTCAATCGGGAGACTTTTTGAATGCTACATACACTGTAGATGGCAGCATACATGTACTTAACCAGGTGAATTTCCATTGATTAGGTATTTCTAAGCACGCGTACATTTTTTAGAATCAGACAATGGATTACCTGGTAAGTCTGCTGCCACCTAGTGTCCCCAAAAGTCTTCCAATTCAGAATCAGGGTGTATTCAGTTTCACCCTGTTTTTCCAAGGTGTCATTTGAAATCAGCCCAAACATCCTTGAGTGAGTTTCCACGGTTCTTCCTTTTCCCAACAAAATCCAACACCTTATGTTAAAGGATCACATTGCCTTCAAATCTTGCTGTTTGGAATGTAATCAAACACCTACAGTGTTTTGTTATTAGTGAGAGGTGATTCCAAAGGCATACATTTGCCTCTGGTAAACACAACCAGTGGTGTTAAAAATTTGGTTCTACAAAATCGCGAACCAATTTCTGACACGAAATTGAACACAAACCACACAATTTCATATATTTTTCCAACCATATCAATTTCATAACAAACGCCTTTTTAAAAATATTTTATATAAAAGCACCTGTAAACAATAGCCACATCAGTATTTGACAGGCCAATCAAATGGTTCACTGCAGTTCAGAGTCAAAAAGGGGGAAAAACGACAGAACAAAATATGTACATGCATAAAATAAAGAAAGAGAAAAAAATTTGTAGCAAGAAGGAGACGGACACAAGGGTTGCTAGCCCCTGTGCACCAGTAACGCACCTGAACAATGTGGTGAAGGTGTGCTATACATGACCTGATCTGAAAGCATCATAGTACATGTATGACTCGTAACAGATCGGGTTCAAAGGAGAACCACTTGGTCAAGGATTGGGTGATCAGCACTGATGGAAAATTGTATACCTCCACTACCCGAAAAGCCTGCAATCAGAAGGCAACGTCCCCCTTATACTCAACACGCAAACTGTCGGTCTCCTCTGATTATGGTCATGTCAAAACATGATCAGTTTACTAGTGCAATCCACCATCGAACAAAAATCAAACAAAACGTGCAGTTTGATTTCGAAAGGTTGGGTCGGGGGTGTTTAGGGTTTAAAAGTATTTTAAGTAAGAATGTTTGACACCTTAAATGTCAGGAGTTCTGGCTAAAACCTTAGAAAGTTTGGCAGCTTGTTAAAAAGGCAGACAGGTCCCGAGAGAAGGAAATAGCACCAATGTCGTAATTCTGTCTGCACAGTGGAACTATCTATTTATGCTAATGTTTGTACAAGGTCCAGGACTGATCCACATGTATGTAAATGCCCATTAATGAACCTTGTCAGGGAGAAGTTAACATGCACCTCCATCAGACATACACAAATTTGCATTCAGTACATGTATGTGCGAACATTGACAAAGCAACAAACAAAGAGAAAAAAAAAATGAACAAAACAAAAAATAAAAACACCGAGGTTAGGGCAGACCAATTGGGTTGTTAAGTCAATAGCAAGTAGTGCTGCCTTGACAGTGCCATCCAAGAACTATTTTTGAACTTCCTTGTTGGGGTTGGACACTTTTCAAGTTACTATCATAGGGAAATAGGAAGTCCTTGGGTAACCATAATCAACAGGTTTGATTACCATTTCAACATGTACATGTACTGTACATGTATGTAGGATTGAGTTTAACCAAGAATTTATTTGTATCATTAATAATAACCACAAGCAGTTCTTTATGTATAGTGCTCCATATTTGTTCTACAAGGTAGCAGAGGCATGTTCGAAATATAAGACCCATTCATCAACATAGCACCATGTAACGGTTTACAAGGTGCTGTGGTGCAATCTGCAGCTAACCATACCAGAAAATACCGGGGCGAACCCCTTCTCTTATCGACGAGTGTACTGGGTTCTTTTACGCCCCATCCGAAGGACAAAGCAATAACGGTTTCTTGCTTAAGGACACAAGTGTCAAGACCAGGACTTGCACCCACACTCTACTGGTAAGAAACATCAGTGCTAGAGTCCAGTGCATTTGACCGCTCGGCCACAACACGTCAAAGAATAATGGCAAGAGCTGGTATCTGTAGACGCTCATGGTGCATTACATTATTACCCCGATCACTCGGCCATTTACATGTATTTCATTCCTTTAACCACCTCAAAATCCTGGGGAGTATACAGTCTGTCCTGCCAACCATGTACATGATGTACAGTAGCACACTATGATAAATAACTCACTAGAACCACCTGCATTGTACATGTTCAGTGTATAATGCCCTCACAGGTACCCATTTACATGTACCCCCGGGTGAAGAGAAGCGTCTTGCTCAAGGACATAAATGGTCATAACCGGGATTCGAACCCACACCCTGATGACTTACACAATGTATGTATGTCATCATAGAGTACATTTTTTTGTATTTAATCATTCTTGCTTCAGGACACAAGTGTCAAGACCAGGACACAAGTGTCAAGACCAGGACACAAGTGTCAAGACTAGGACTTGCACCCACACTCTACTGGTAAGAAACATCAGTGCTAGAGTCCAGTACAGATGAAACTCTACATGAGTGAAGTCACTCATACCGGTGGAATTCCATCAAATAAGTTTGAAATCTGGCTTCCACCAGTCTGAAAAATGACAAACATCACAATGGTATTTTTCTACAAATGTGGGCACAAAGTTTAAACAGATGCTTTCCATTTGGTGAATAAATATCAAAAAAATGAAAAATTCAAAATTCATCTGTTCTTTTCAAATTCATTCTCTTTTTTATGAATTTTTGTATTTGTAGACCAAATACTTTTTTCCTCTGGGTGAAGCTTTTTGGGGTAATCGTGAACACCCTACATGAAATCATGTTGGATGGAAAATATCTTCCTACGTGTAGGCCTACATGCTTTATTTTTTTTGGGAAAACAGTTGAACCTCAAATATTTGATTAAAATTATTGCTTGTGCTACATGTACTATTCATTGATAGTTGACAATGTTTTCTCTTTTGTTTTGCCAAAATTAAATTTGCAAAAATATTTTGTAAGAAATGAAACGGACATTTTAGACTTAAAAATCTCTACTATCCCTGATGTTAAGTAAGCACTGTGTGTAATGGTCTATATTTCGACACATGATGAAGGACAAACCAATACAGGAAGAGAAAAGATATGGCCTCATAAAACATAAAGCACATGCCTCGGTGTTGTAATTACTACACTCAGTTCCTCATTGAAACTGAGCTGGGAGTTCGCAATACACGTACATGTGGTCATGTTCAAACCAAACTTTCTATTCTAATAGTAAGTCAACCCTCGTATGTGTGTGTTCCACAAACTTCCACAAAATTGCCTACTCCTTACATCAGTGCAACATTTGCATGCTTTCCACAAACTTATTTCTTTACAAAAGTAGTGCAAAAGTACATGTACATTGTACTACAAAGTTCCACTGTGAAATAAACAACAGTACTGTAAGTCCCTTACACTGAAGAGTTCCACAGAATACTGCAGGTAAATGTGGAACTAGCCTGCTAGGCTCACACAGTGTCTTGTTTTCCAGGGGCCGTGGAACTACGTATAAATGACGTACATGTACAATGTACATGCACACTGTACATGTATGTTCTTCAAAATTCCACAGTGCGATCTGTTGTGGTACTTTGTGGAAGTGGATTTTTTTTAAATATACATGTAACTTGCACACGTTCTTCAAAATTCCACAATCTGCTGTGGAATTGGGTGGAATTGCAATTTGTATTCTACAGCAGTGCACATGTTCTTCAACATTCCACAAAATGTGGAATTCCAGGGAATGAACAAAGCGAACTGATTGTAGGAGGTCTGAACAACAATCATCACACTTACAGAGTGATAATGTTTGAATTTGTTTTGATACACCTTAGCTGCTGGGTCATTTCACACCTAGGTGCGACATTTTTTTGTTTCACATTCACAGTAATTGATACCCATATTCAGATTATGTGTGTTGGAGCAGCACTAATAATTCACAACATGAATTTTACAAATCAAATGTATTTCCTTCATACACATTAAAGCCCCAGCTCAACATAAGTGTCTGTAAATGCTTCCATTCTTTTCACAAATCAAGATATTTGTAACAAAACCAACCTGTGAAAATGTCAGCTCATTTCGTTGTTTCATTTGCGAAAAAACGGTAAAAATGCATTCAGCATTTTTGTGCGCATTCCTATAGGCAGAGTTTTCGTCTCACTGAGATGAAAACTAATTTTGGATCTTGTTTCACTTATTATTTAAAAACGATAACACTTCAGGCAGCAATATTTCAAGGAAAGTTTTCTACCACCATTATCTTCATACCAAGTAAGGTACAGTATAATATGTAAATCTGTGAACATTTATGTTTTTCTTCTTACCAATGTTGAGCTGGGGCTTTAAGGATAAACTGTCGCACAGTAACAAATTGTCAGGACACCAAGTCTTTTGGTGTCCCTGTTACATAGTGCAGGCATGTGATTGCTTGTCTTATAAAAAGCCTGAAAATTAAAACCTCTGTAAATAAGAGTCCCTTCCTTGCGAGCGCAAAGCGCTGGCCCTTACGGCGTGGGGTTCGGGTCCCGCTCAAGGGCCCCGAAAAAAATTTGAAGTCTAGATGCTCTCTAGTGCATTCTAAGCTTCCCTAGACCACCTTTTTATGATCAAATTTCCTTCTCTGTTTCAAAGTTTTTAAGGTCAACTTCATCAATCAGAGAATGACATTTTGTGTTTATCAGTACAGTTGTGCACATCCACTGGTTTTTAGATGCAAACAAATGAAAATGAAATCTCAAACATTGCATCACTTCAGCTGGAAATCCCTTGGATGTTGTTCAGAACAAGTACATGTATCAGGTTGAAAAAATAACCAAACCATTGCCATATTTACTCATGTTCGTCCACAGTAACCGACTCCTCCAACCAACTCCAGCGGAACTTATTTTGCACACCTTTTTCCAGATCTTTAACCGATAAGTCTCCCCTCGGCAAAATTTTATTCGACGCCATGACTGATTGCGACCGACCGACGACACGACGTTGGATGGCAAACTGTGACTGAGTAGGTGTGAGCAAGGAATGGTGCGCGCAAATCAAAGATTGTAGAGCGCCGCATTGATAGCCAATGTACATGTATATCTTTAGCGCAAACGCAATTTGAAAATTGTTCGCGCATTTCAAGTTTTTCATTTTGCTCAGGTTCAACACACATTGCGCAGTCACAACACGAGGTGCATAGAGATGCATTGATGCATGTCATTGAAAATATTGAGTGTGTTCCCCCGTTTCATTAATAGGCGTACACAGCAGATGCGTTAATAGGAACTAGACTTGATAAGAAAACACGCTCCTACCCAGTATAAACAACAGACTGTAAGCGATCACAGTGAGAACGATCACAACCTACGCACCGTTCGCCGCGCGATTTAACAAAACATTCCGTCTGGACCGGCACTCTGTTTCCACCTCGTTCTCAAATATGGCAGTATAATTACATGTAGAATACACAGTTGACGTTCGTCATAAAACAAATTAAATACAGAATGCCGAACTTGACATGAATAATTAATTAGCACATTCTACCCCCCCCCATTTTCTCAACGGATTCACATGATTCACGTTGGTTGACTTTTTGAGTCGAAAAAGCCGGAATTCCGGCAAAAGCCGGAGAAATCACATCCCTGATAGTGAAATTAGTACCTTACTTTTGCCATATCTTTAAGAACTTTCTTTAATACTTTCATTACTTAACCACCTTCTGTTTACAATTACAGACAGCATTATTGAACTAATGATATTCTGACCTTTTGCAATTGAAACTTATTACAGTGATACATGGCACAAATAAGCTACGGATTTCACATATAACTTGGACATCGGTGTCCGTGTTACATGTGAAATCCACAAACATATAATATTGTATGCCTAATTCATCGTATTTGCTGAAGAGGTCTGATTTTCATACAATTTCATTATCCTTAACTGGTTCATAAAATGCAAATGTCTTTTTGGTTTCACATGTAACCCGCACACCATTTTGGTGTCCTGTTACATTTAAGAAATAAAAAATGTATATTTCTGTTACATATCTACACTTACATGTACATGTACATGTACCAGCTCCCTTAGAAAAGTTGACAGTTTCATACCCTAATAAGCCCTATACAAGTACTACATGTACTAGGTTTTTGAAGTTAGTTACAATTAGACAAATTAATACAAGCAGAAAAAATATAATAAACATTTAAATTTAATAAATTTAAGTTACTGGTTTCACTTTTATTTGAAGCAGGACACCACATTTTTTTTCTTGATTGATTGATTGATTGTTGTTGTTTTTTTTTTTGGGAGGGGGGGGGGGGTCACATACACTTTTTGACAATGTATCTTCTTTGAGAGTGACTGAAAAAGCCGCAAACCAATCCTCTGTAGGACTTGTGAAACTAGAAACTGCAAGTGTGCATTCATGAACACATTGTTTCAGATCAGGTAAAACAAAGAAAGTTAGAAAATATATTTCTTAGGGTTTAAATATTGCCCTTTTTGGCAAAATGTCACACTTATCTCCCCCAACTTCACAGAATGACGCAATTATGCATGTCACTTTATGTCATGTATGTGAAACAATTCACATCTGACACTTTGCTCTTGTAAGGGCAAGGGAGACAACGTTTTTTTTAGTATGCTTCTCATCATACTGTACATTTATGAGGGCAATTAGTGTACATTTCTACTGGAACATTTCAAGGGCAATGACCAGGGGCTTGGAGCAGTTACCTACATGTACATGTATGTTGCCTCCATCAAATATCCAGCCTGCCAGATATGGCTCTCAAACTGAAAGTTTACTGTTTATCACTCTCTGAAAAAAATAGTCTGAAATACTGCTATGTGCGATTTGTCCTACGGAGTGGCCGAGTCTAAAAATAACAAGCATACGTATGCATACAGTGTACATGTACATGTACATGTTTCATGTACATAAACAAGAACAAAAATCCTGACAAAACATGACCACATTGGTCATTGTTTGGTAGGACGCTTTCCATACAATCTTTCGACCATTTCTTATTATAACACTGCCAGAGTGTTGAGATAACTGTTGTATGTTTACATGTACAAGAAAAAACAACTTTTAATACCCTTGGAAAATAATCAAATATAAACAAGTCATATTTATAGACTACTAGTCTTCATGTGAGTTTCCTCATGCTCATACAGACGCTCATCAGCTTTTCCTGAAAGCAATAATGTGCGCCGATTTCTGGGGTGCAGTGGCCCTTCAGAGGCTTTTACTGAAATATTTTATGAACAGGTGGATCATGAAATTATGTTTAAAGATTGTTTAGAAAGTGTGATTTTTAAGAAATTGTGCATAAATACAGTTTTTCGCATCGGCCCCCAAGCTCTAATCGTTGAGTCATTGGAGTGTGGGTTTAATTAATCTCATACCCAGTAGTAAACTGATGCAAAGTAGGGATCGTTGATGTGAGTTATTAGTAACCTGTCCTGATGAACAGGTAGTGGTAGTGTACAGCACTTCGATACTTGCTTTTAAGGAACCTAGTAAGTGACTTTTGTTATTATTAGTCTGGAAGACGGAATATGATCTTACCTGCTCTATTCAGCTATAGTAACTTCAGTTATGAGCACCAGTTGATGCTCAGTACAGACCACAGGGGGTGGCGTTGGCTACTACCTAGCGATGGTCAACCTCTAGGATTGGTCACCCGTCCAGCTGGCTTACCCTTTAGGACAGGGTACCGGCTAACCTTGAGTGACTTCACTACTGTGGGTTGACCATGAGGTTACCAGCTAATACAGACTGTTTCTTCCTGTATGTGTTAGAAAAGTTGTAAGGGTACCGGTTATGTCATGGTAATTTTTGACTGAGGTGAGGTTCAAGTGGACAGGATATCATCCGATGACTAACATTTACTGTAGGTGTACATTAATTATGCCAATTTGTGCTTTTATGGTTTTGGTGCAACAGTCTGTCAGCAATGATCACCATCATTACAAAGGCCACCAGAATGTTCTGTGAAAATATTGAGAAAGAGTTGTAAGTATAGACCATCACCTTGTTCACAAAAAAGTGACCTTTACACATTCTAATCTACATGTATAGTATTTCCTGGCATTTTGTAATTTATATTTTCAATGTCAGGAAAGCGATTTGACGAATGTGAAAATTCCTGAAAAATGGCTTGGTGGCCTGACTTCCCCCTTATTGTAGACCCAGAACCTCCCAGATAAGAACAATTCTGGAGATTTAAATACTCTGTGCATCAGCAGAAAGACAAAACTACAGGTTTGGACACAATGTGGACTATTTCTTTCTCCCTTTGGTGACTGCTTTACTTCTTTAAAAAAAAAATTGAGGCTCAAGGAGATTTTGAGAAAATCCTGAAATCAGGAAAAGTCCTGAGAAAATCACACACAGTATGCCTGCAATGTTAATTAAAGAATTGTAGAAACAATAGCTTATCTTTGTTTAAAATAAAACTAATTAATACAATATCGCATGTTGAAATCTCTATAAAAAAATGTAAGATTTTATTCCATTGCGAATTGTGACAGCAGGAAGTATTTTTTGTAATCGTGTGATGTCATTAGTAGAATGCTCTATTTATCATGTGACATTGACGCTCAGAAAAAAATTGATTTTAATCCAATAATCTTATTTTTAAAGGAAGTTATTTACATGTGGCTTGTGCCGGCTTCCCTCTCTAGATGACCTTTGTCACAGCTCTTCTCTAATTGGATAAAATAACTATGTACATCACACCTGCCACAATGTACCTCTTTCTGTTGTTGTAAATAACATTGAGCACAGAGAAAGCCTTCAGAGAAAGCCTTGTAAAATATTATTCTAATTAAAAAAATGGGACACTGGAAAAGCCATAGAACTACATGTAGAATATCATGAGGATTCTTTTTAGTTTTACTATCAAATTTGGTGAGTATGACTTAGTCCAAGTTACCTACTAACTCGGTCTACATGTAAGTATGACTATGAATCTAAAAGAAAGGCCCATATTATGTTATTATATTAAAACAAAAAAACATACCTTTTGAAATTTTTTTTCAACAAAATTAACTTTAAAAAACATTTAGGGCCCCTATGTACCTTTAAGAATATAACTCATCGGTTTTGCCTACATGCTCATGATAAACTTATCAAGCAAAATTTAATTTTGCCCAAAAAACAAATACACCACAATCACAGTAAAAAAGTGCTGTGAAGTGGGCATGCTTAAAATTTAATTTTGCCCAAAAAACAAATACACCGCAATCACAGTAAAAAAAGTGCTGTGAAGTGGGCATGCTTTGAATACCAATCTGTTTCAAAAGTTTTTATCTGAAACAATTTCATTAAAAATATAGGCCTGTGATCAAATTCAAAGCAGGTCGTTCTGTACCCAAGTTGTTTTGTAACCAAGTCGTTTCATACCAAGTCATTATTGTGTTGCTCCATGGAGCTCAAAGGAGATTAAGCCAGTCATGCAAACCCGCTACCAGGAGGCTGTCAGCTGAATCTCAGCTGAGTCTCTCCGGCAATCCCAACAATAGATTTTGTTAACAGATTTAGAAACAAAAATTATCAGAGTGTAATAATCCAAAAAGTTCTCCAGTGGAAATCCAGCATTTTTTGTGTGTGTAAAATGCCGTCAAAGTAGGCTAAAGTTTATGACTCGCCGTCACAAAACTACCTCTCGTCGTGTAGCATGTTAACCTTTCTCCAAGGTGGTCATTGTGTTTATTATTATAGTCTATTGTCATTGTATGTCATATGCCTGTTGTGTTTGCCACTGTGCTTTGAACCCTTCTTGGTAGGAAACGAAATGACCGACATTCAACAAATTCTATAATTAAGTAGACTCAGTAACTGGGGCGCTGTACTCCTTTTTTGAGATTTTGACATTATCGGTCGTACTAGCAGTAGCTACATGTAGGCCTAGTACGATTGATAATGTCAAAATCTCAAAAAAGGAGTACAGAGCCCCAGTTACTGGGTCCAACACTACAGTATAGGACCACGTATTTGTTTAAACTTTAATTTAAAACAGCAACGTTAATTTGTCCAATCATGTAGGCAAACTGGAATGAATGAACGTAAGTTGGTACAGAATTTACTTATCTTTACGTAAGTTATTCTAGTCATTAGTACTACTACTAGTGTAGTAGCCGAAGTTAAGAGTAATTTCTCGTGTAATAAAAATATGAACATGATGAATGATAACTGCTGGGCCCACCAGACAACAGTGGTGAAACATGCTGAACGAGCTTAATCCACATTTTGGAAATGTTGTAACGGGAAAAAAACAATACAAAAATACACAGAAAGAGCACAAAACTACACAAAAAGACTCACCCGAAAACATGTACAAGATGTCACACATATATTTACAAAATAATGCGGTGAAAAATGTGAATTCTTGTCAATTTCTAACCACGGGACGGTTGTCACAGAACGGCCTAGAAACTCCACCCAAGTTGCCTTCTAGATTGGACATCATCTACCAACAGAGGGCGGCATGATGAGGTCATCAAACCAGTGATTCACCATAGTCTGGTACCACAGGGTCGGTGATAAAAATATACTCCAATAATGCATGAGAGATTCAGGTGACAGAGGTATGATAAACAGCATTGGATTTTCATTATTTTGATTTACAGCGCGAGATCGGAACAAAAAGCCCGCAAAATGAGTTCTGTATCAAAGGTGGGTTCTTTATTTAACTCAAGTGTTGCACAACAAGATATATTTCGATTTTACCAGCTCATCTGGGCTAACAAGTTTGTCAAAATGTAGCTTTTTAAACACAAATTTTCCCATAATAAATAATAAAAACGGTTACCGGTACTTTTAGTACTTGAGTGTAGGCCTACACTGATCTAGCCCCATAAATTGTGCCAATACGCTGGACTCCCTCCGCTTCTTGCAGAGGGAGTCCAGCGTATTGGCACAATGTATGGGGCTAACACTGATCATGCTGATTTTACATACTTAAGTAATACTGCACAGACCAAGCTGAGTCTGAGCAGAGCTAGCTGAGTGGAGTGTGGTGGATATGAATGATTATGAATGATGATTGAATTGAATAAGCATCTCCATCACCTTCATTCATGGTAAAAATATGTGCTGCAGTAGCCCCATAAATTCCTCCCTCCGCTTCTTGGCCCAAAGAACCCTGTCCTCTAAAACCAGACATCAACTTTCGAATCAAGACTTACTTTTTTTGGCAAATTTATCCCTCAATGATCGGTCGGTCATTGCTGTCAGACATGTCAGACTCACAGGCAGAGTCTGGAGAAGATTTCCGCACGATCCCCCGTGCGATAAATCCTAGGCTTTTGCTGGAATGTTATGACAAATCTCGGTGATATAAGCCCATGTCAACGACGGCGGAGGAGCCATGATGGTTGCTGTTCAGTGTGGGTCGTATTCCTGCACTAGTCTTTATTCCAGCAGTCTTCTTGCAGCGTTTACATTGTCTGTTAGCGTTCGGCTACGGACGACGGCACGACGAATGAATACACACACATAGCGACACGAAAAAGACTAGTGCAGGAATACAACCCGCGCGCTGAACAGCAACCATCATGGCTCCTCCACCGTTGTTGACATGGGCTTATATCACTGAGATTTGACATAAAATTCCAGCAAAAACCTAGGATTTAGCGCACGGAAGATCGTGCGGAAATCTTCTCCAGACTCTGCCTGTGAGTCTGACATGTCTGACAGCAACGACCGACCGATCATTGAGGGATAAATTTGCCAAAAACAGTAAGTCTCGATTCGAAAGTTGATGTCTGGTTTTAGAGGACAGGGTTTGTTGGGCCAAGTAGCGGAGGGAGTCCAGCGTATTGGCACAATGTATGGGGCTAGGCCTATCGGTCATACTAGCTAGTACGACCGATAATGTCAAAATCTCAAAAAAGGAGTACAGCGCCCCAGTTACTGGGTTTAGGCTTGACCCTATGATTCGAACTGTATTGCCCAAATTCAGACATCAACTGTTGTGACCGTCGGGAAGATCGATGGTTTCAATTAACAACAATAATAGGCAATAGCGTTCGTAGGGCCAAGAAGCGAGGTAGTCCAGCGTATGGGCACTCTTTATGGGGCTAAGGTCAAAACAGCTACAACGCGCGTTCGGTGCTGCATTTGATCTCAAAGATGAACACATAAGGGCCAAGTATACTGCTGTGAAGCTAGGACCTAGGTGCTTATTGAATGATTGATTAATGGTAGTTAGTACTAGTGATAGCACTATACTGAGACCTGAGTGATGGAATGTAGGTCAACTCGCCCCAAGGTCATTTGACGTAGCCACTAATATTATAATCATGAAACTATATACGAACATGGCTTATATATGATGACTGCAGACTTTAACTAAGTCCCTAGACCTAAGACTAATAAAATACTAACTAAGACTTGAGTAAGACTTAGCTTAGCTGCAATAATAGACCGATTGCGCGACCAATGTTAACATGTCATCACGTGATCTATTGTGGGTGCTACCTCATCTGAGCTGATGGCACGTGACGCGGGTCGCTCAGTCGGTCTATTGAAGAACTTGTCTTGGTCACAGTTATGACCGTCGGGAAGATCGATGATTTCAATCAATGCAAACTAGCCCCGGCCTACCTTAGACTATAACGATGAGAATGACTAACATTACAACTAATGTTAGAGAATGACATGGGGGATTGCGGAAAGCAAAAGGTGGCACAGTGAAGTAAAATGATAAACTGTCAAGACAAAAGAAAACTGTAGGCTGTAAAAAAGTGTTCTTTAAAACATTTGCCGTAATAAAAATTTTGGGAGCATCTTTGTAAGTATTGCAAAATATGTAAATATGAACAAAATGATGATACCAGAACATTTTGATACTATCTAAAAGGTTATCCACAAGTGCCACCAACTAACTAGCATGACTAAGATTGTAAGAAAATTTAACCCCAAATAAAATCAAAATCTTATTTTATCTTGCCTTTTAGGTCGGTGAAATCTTTTCCTCAGCAGGGGTGGCTTTCAGTCGCCTGGGAGACCTGACTATGCAGCTGCATCCTATGGCAGAATCATCCCCAACAAGGTAGAGTACCAGACCAAAAGTTATGAAAGTCGGACTGATTTAATCATCGGATTAAAGAACACTGCCCTCTATTGACAAGTTTGAGCAAATTAGCTGATCTCTGAATCTCAAAAAATGGTTGTTAACCAGTAGGCGCAGGATGACGTGTATGCAAATGTTACCCTGCCTGGAAACAGAAGCCGTGTGTAGACGCCATTGTGTCATTTCGGACCACCGGAACAAAGGTCGCCCAGACATTCTACTGCAGAACAAGCACCACACACACGCTGTCTGACGCTTCATTTCACTCACACAAAGACAAAAAAGGTCTTGAATATATTGGCATTTTCTTGCTGTTTAGAGGTGGTTTTTGTGTAATCCCTGATTCCAGACCTTTGTCCTTTTGTTCCAAGAAGAGGATTACGAGACATTGAGAGACTTCCACCATTGTTTATTCATTGTATTTTGGCTCAATGGAGGTAAGTCTGAGTGAGTCGGGAATTGAGTCATGGTTACGTGTTTAGTACTATCCTATGCCGTAGGTAACGGCCGATGTTTTGCCATTAACGGTGCATGAATTTGACATTTTCTTGGTTGAGAAACAAAACGGACAATCCAGTAAAGAGAATCTTTGTTCTTTTGGCTTTCTCAAGTCAGGGTTTCGTTATGCTGGCAGTACCCTCAAAGAAAAAAATTCCAGGAATTTCACCAAAAGAATTCCGCCAGGGGGACAGGACAAACAAAAAAAGAGTCCTGGTGGCAACTGGTTGTAAACCAACTTTAAGCAGAACTGATCATGATAACAATGTTATAAAAAAATGTGTTGATACATTGTTCTTTTCCTTGCTCTGGTTTGTAAATGGCCTACATCCTCAATTTGTTATGGGAGACTCAAACTGTGATCATATTGACAAATTCCATTTGAACTTCTTTACAGCGGCAAATGGACAGATGAAGAGATTGAGATGTTAAGATCCTCTATTAAGACATTCGGTGATGACCTTCAGAAGATCAGCGAAACAATCAAGACAAGAACAGTGTAAGACAGAGCCATCAAATCTCATCCCTTTCTCTTGCAACTTCAGTATATAACATGGACCTTTGGGTAGAAGTCATTGCAAGCAATTCAGTTACTTTACGAACCACAAACTCTGTGACGGTTGCCCCAAAGAAATGGTTTAATTTCCATTTGGCCAACAGTGCTAACAAAATCTGTGTGTCTGTTTTAACTTTATGTTTCCCTAAATTAAACACTCCTTGACTGATAGATCTCAAATTAGGGCAGCTATGAAGAAGAAGGCCCATGAACAAGTATCGTCTCAGAAACAAAGCCAGAAGAGACCTCAAGAAAGTGGGACACAAGAGAACAGTAGGAGTGCCCAAGCAGAAGAACCCCCAATGAAGAAGCCAAAACAGTCAGGTAGAGTTAAACAACTCTGAGTTCCTTTTAAATTGATTTTAATATTTGAAATTTATTCTGGGTAGTATTTTACAGCAAGCTGACCAACCATTTGAAATCATTCAACTGCATTTGTTGTGTATGGTGGCACAACTGTGTACAAAACTAATGTGTTCTTGTGTGTACTGTGTACTATGCATTCAACACATGATGTTATATTGCGGGCTGGCATAGTGCATCTATCATTCAAAACCACAGCCGATGATAGCGAATGGTCAGACAGTAGGAGGGTTGACTGTGTACATGTACCGTGTAGATGCATTCAGCGCATGATGTTATAATATTGCAGGCTGACATAGTGCATCTATCATTCAAAACCACAGCGGATGATAATGAATGGTCAGACAGTAGGAGGGTTAAAAGAGCATTCCTATACAAGAAGTATTTTTCTCAATACTCAACACCCCGAAGCTGACTCTGATGATGTCAGGCTCCATGCTAAGCATGGTTGGTTTGGCTGTGCAGTACTAAATCCATCAAATTCAGGCAAAACCTTTAGACTCTGATAAGATTGGTATGTCTGGCTCCATGCAAAGCATGGCTGGTTTGGCTGTGCAGTACTGAATCCATCAAATTCAAGCAAAACCTTTAGACTCTGATAAGATTGGTATGTCTGGTTCCATGCTAAGCATGACGGGTTTGGCTGTGCAGTACTGAATCCATCAGACTCAGGCAAAACCTTTAGACTCTGATAAGATTGGTATGTCTGGCTCCATGCTAAGCATGGCTGGTTTGGCTGTGCAGTACTGAATCAATCAAACTCAGGCAAAACCTATAGACTCTGATAAGATTGGTATGCCTGGCTCCATGCTGAGCATGGTTGTTTTGGCTGTGCAGTACTGAATCCATCAAACTCAGGCAAAACCTTTAGACTCTGATAAGATTGGTATGTTTGGCTCCATGCTAAGCATGGCTGGTTTGGCTGTGCAGTACTGAATCAATCAAACTCAGGCAAAACCTTTAGATTCTGATAAGGTTGGTATGCGTGGCTCCATGCTAAGTATGGCTGGTTTGGCTGTGCAGTTCTGAATCCATCAGACTCAGGCAAAATCTTTAGACTCTGATAAGATTGGTATGCCTGGCTCCATGCTGAGCATTGTTGGTTTGGCTGCGCAGTTCTGAATCCATCAAACTCAGGCAAAATCTTTATACTCTGATGAGATTGGTATGTCGTCTCCATGCTAAGCATGGCTGGTGAATCCATCAGACTCAGGCAAAATCTTTAGACTCTGATAAGATTGGTATGCGTGGCTCCATGCTAAGCATGGCTGGTTTGGCCGTGCAGTACTGAATCAATCAAACTCAGGCAAAACCTTTAGACTGATAAAATTGGTATGCCTGGCTCCATGCTAAGCATGGCTGGTTTGGCTGTGCAGTTCTGAATCCATCAATCTCAGGCAAAACCTTATCTTGATTGATGCTGTTTTGCAGAGGTGACACTGAATATGCTGAATTCCACTGAGACACCTGGTGACTCGCTGGTGGATATTGAAGGATTGGAAGAAAGCCCAATGAAGAAGCTTGAATTTGGACTAGCATCCGCATCTGAACATGGTAAGATTTTAGACTTGCATCTTTCTATACCTTAATTGTATCTCAGTCTGGGAAGAAAATAACACAAATATGTAGGGCCCAATAGACTGATCTATTAAGCCCCACCCCCTTAACATATTGACCAATCGCAGCATTGGCTACATCACCATTGTACATGTGGGCAGTACATCGTGTGTCTCTTCAATGCCACACTGCACGACATGAACATGTGCGCCATAAGTTAACACATGCATGATTACATTTTCCAACTGGACTTTATCGTGTCAGACTTTTGTCTGACTTTCGATGGCGTAGCCAAGGCTGTGATTGGTCAACATGTAAGGGGGAGGGGCTTAATGGATTGGTCTATTTCATGAAGCTGCTTAAGCACAAAAAGTAGCTAAGCACAACAAAATTAATTGTACCTACCACAATAAGGTTACCAGTCAAAACACCATGTCACATGTAACATCTGTGACCGGTACCCTACTCATTTTTGCTTTATAGCAAGTTGTTAAGCAATATTTTCTTCTTGAGCAGCTCTATGAAAGGTGAAGATTCTAAGAAAGTATAAAGTTGCCCCTTTAAATCTTTTGAGTCAAAGAAAACATCATAAAGGCTTAGAATAATCTGCAAAAATCTGCAAAAAAGTTGAATGGAAAACAAAGTATAAAAATGACGCCACCTACACAGTTTGACCGATTTTGTAATGCCCCATGACAAAATCAGGCACCTGCGTGGAAATAGTGAAATGGCGTTAAAAGTGAAAACTAAAACAATGTGGTGGGATGTCTTAAACATTCTAAAGTTAGAGAAATATTAACTTTCTTGACCCCTTGCACTAATGTCACCGGCAACTACTGTCTGTCAAATTGTAAGTAAAATATGGTGAGCGTGTAAACACATGCATGTCGCCTAAAATGCACATTATGCAGTATTTCAGTTTGTGAAACTGACTCCGAAAATGGCGCTACTAAGATCCATTGTGGTTGCGACGTCAGGTAAGTTGGGTCAATTGGCTCTAATTAGGTGTAATTTGAAAGCTCAAATTCACATCTCTTTGATGAGCAAACAAACACAGTTTTGAGTTTTGGCAGTAAGTGCCTGGTTTTGGTTTTTTCAAAAACAATCTTGTGTGATAGGACAATCTGTATATTTCTCGTTACAGATGACCTCAACCTGGAGTCAAATCTCATCGCATCCAGTTCCGATATAGAATCCCTACAAAGATGAAAGGATCGGCAAATCTTGAGTCATGAATTGGAGGTGCAAACCCCACTTTGCCAGCTCCCCCCCCACCCCGTAAACACACGAGGTTTTGAATCTGAACCAGTTGCCGCCGTGATTCTTCAATTTTTCCTCATCCAGCCTGAAGGGATTATTTTTCTCAGAATTGCTGGAATTATTTTTCTCTTGTACCACGGGCACAAAGAAACATTGACTTGACAATGCCAAGAGAACAAAGATTCTCTTAATTGCACCATAGTTTTGTTTTCTATACCGAGAAAATGTCAAATTCATACACCGTGATTTGCAGAGCCTCGGCCGTAGACTACGACATAAGATTGGTACTAAACCTGAAACCATGGCTGGATCCCCGGATCACTGTGACTTACCCCCATTGAGCTGAAATACAGTGAATAAACAATTGTGGAAGCCTCTCAATGTCTTTTAATCCTCTTCTTGGAACAAAAGGACAAAGGTCTGGAATCGGGGATTACACAAAAACCACCCCAAAATAGCAAGTCTGTGAAATATTCAAGACCATGTTTCTCTTTGTGTGGGTGAAACAAAGTGTTATCAGGTAAGGCTGTGCATCTAAGGGTAATTTTCGAACCGGGTAACCGAAATAAACACTGGTCGGGTACCCGGGTACCCGTGCGGAAGCCAGCAATAAATCAGTCCCACTGTACCACCGTAGAAAAAGCCCTCCCACCAGACCTGACCACCTGTGAACTGTGAACCATTTCTTGCTGACCTGGATTTTCCTTACAATGCTAATTATAGTTTTACACATGCTTGGATGCTTTTCATTGGCTACCAGCCAACTTCGAGCTGTCAATGTTTGACATGATGAGCCAATGGGCAGGTGTCTTGTCTGACTCAGAACTACCATCCATTTGCAGCGAAACTAAATTTACCGCAACAAAAAAATACAATAGCAGGCAGCTCTTTAGAATTGGATTATTCCTCAAGATAAAAGACGACCGACATCAGCTGTGTGAAGTGTAAGTGAAACCTTACACCACGCTTATCTCTGACTGAGACCAGTGAACTTTTATTTTCTTAATCGGCGATGCAACATTTGCAGACACATTTTTTTTTTCTTTGAAAAAAACGTGCGACCAAATTTTTTTTTGGGTAATCGAATCAGGAAAAAGGAACCGGGTACCCGAAATAACGGTCGGGTACCCAGGTACCTGGGTGTCCGTCACAGGCTTATTATAAGGCGTGAGCGTGCTCTGTGCATGCTCAGCAGTGGAATGTCCGGGAAACCTTTGTTCCAGTATTTGGTTTTTAATAAAATGGCGTGTTTCAACATCGCCTGTTTGCTGGCTCAAAGAATATTTTCATGGATACACTTCAGCTGGGTGCCAACTGGTTAATGATGCTATAAAATCGCACTTCATGGATCAAATTCTTACCTTTGACCTGTGCTTGGCTTTAAATTATCCAAGCCAAAACTGGAAAAAGGAATGTAAGCTTTACAGTTGGACCCACACAATTACAAGCCTGATCGTTTGGTGTGTTTTCCTTAGTAACGGGCATCTCAATGAGGGATGTGTACATTTTTCTGGAACATTTCAAAGGGCACCAAGGCAATGACCAAGGGCATTGAGGCATTTTGACTCCACTAAGTAGCCGGCCTGTTATTGCTTGCAGAGCTAATGTCGCTAATGCCAGATGGGGGTTAGTCTTGTCCCAACACGTCAGTAATCGTAAGTGGATTGTGTATGTAAGCCTGTGGTAATTCTTAATAGTGCGCCCTCTTACGGCATC
Organism: Marthasterias glacialis; assembly: GCA_911728455.2. NCBI lineage: Eukaryota > Metazoa > Echinodermata > Asteroidea > Forcipulatida > Asteriidae > Marthasterias > Marthasterias glacialis. The sequence goes on along the minus strand of OU452233.1, from coordinate 9,635,894 downwards.
ATTTAACCAATGTGACCAGCTCTCACTAACATCTTGGGTATCCTGCTACATTGGGTTAACTTTTTCTCTGCTTTCTCCCCAGCCTTTCCTAGGGAACCAATCAGCACACAATTGCAAAAATAAATTTACATAATTTTTTTATATGACCCCGCTTGTTGATACAAATAATTGATGTAAATTTATTTCTGCGATTGCGCACTGATTGGTTCCCTAGGAGGTGGTCAAGATGGTAAATTCATGCGGTAAGAGGGCGTGCACACTGTTACGAATTACTACTACATACACAATCCACTTCGATTATCGATGTCTTGGGCCAAGACTAGATGGGGGTCTATTGGTACACTGAAATCCAGAAGACTGTGTTAGTGCAAAGTATTTTTACACATCAACATCTGTCTCATTACGGTGAACTCAGCGGCCAAATTTGCAGGCCCTGGTGTGGATTTCATAAAGGGCTAAGACTAGTTTTATCTCAAGTTAGGATGATTAAATAGTCCTAATAATAGGACTAGTCATAAGTTAGGACCAGCTTTGTGAAATCCACCCCTGATCTGAATTTTATGCCTAGCCCTGTGCAACACATAGTTTGTGTGTTAAGGCATTATCGATTCCTTCTGCTTCTTTAAACCAGGGGGAACTTTGTGAAGATTTGGGGGAACTTTGTGAAGATTTGGGGGGTCAGTAAACTTTTTAAGTCTACTTTTGAATACAATCACAGCGCCAACCTTAACCCTAGCACTGCATGTAATGCCATGCATTTTAAGTTGTAAATTACTACTTTTTAAAAAATAGAAATTGCAAATCAAAAATCTAGAAACAATGACTGCAGCCAAGGAATGTACTAATTCGAAGCTGACTTCCAAAACGTAATTTTTTGCTCATAATTTGAACTCACAAAGGTGTTGTGTTGTCACAAAGGTGTGTGGTAACAAATACAAACGCGTTATAAACAGCAGCCTAGCCAGGATTTTTTCTCGGGGGGGGGGGGGGGGGGGGGGGGGGGAGGGAGGTACAGGGGGGCATTGCTTTTCAGTGGGGGGGGGGGGGGAAGGGCAGGTACCATGTTTTTTAATGAATGACATGTATCTACATTTTGTTATGGGGTGGGGCACCTGGGGGGCACTGGAAATTTATTTTATTTATTTATTTTTTTTGGGGGGGGGGCACGTGTCCCTCCTAGGCTTTGCCGCTGGTTCTAAACGGGGCTGATTGGATTGTCTTCGCTAATTCACATTCCGATAACTGGGCTAGGACACTGCTTGGGTAAAAGGATTTTGTTCAACTGCAGATGAAAGCGATCAGCAAAATGTATATAAATGAGGCTAAGAACTGACCTACAGTAAAAACTTGTAGCTCATGTTTTTGCGGTTTGTTTTTTAAATTATAAAGTTACTTCCTAAGGAACTGATTCATTGTTTTAACTGAATAACTTCTCCTAGTCCCTGTATATATTAGGTTTTACTTGAAATAAATGAATGAAATAAAAATGGGCAAGTTGCTGAAACTGTTTTACTTTATTATTTTGGTTTTACACTTACAACGATGTTTGATTTAGCACTGTATACTCGGTGCTATCAGAGTCCACAGGCTACAAGGGTGTGATTTGAACCCACAACCCCGCATTCTAGATCTAACTTCTAGATACTGTATGTGCTCAGTGAGCCAACTCAAATCCTTCAATTAGCAGCAGCTACTTCAAAAATTTAAGATGAAATAATCGCATCAGGATAAAGAACATTATTTTTACATCGATGTGTGGTAAGCACAGTATACTGAGTGCTTTCCAAGTCTTGCGGATAAAATATATCCACAGGCATACTACTCTGGTGGGATTCAAACCCAGGACCCTGCATTCTATAGCAGCTTCTTGAACACCGAACATTCCAGGTGACAAGAGGCCATTTTGAATCCTTTAATTAGATCTATTTTTTAAAATTATTCAACTCAAGATGAATACATTTTGTATAACATCCCCAAAAGTTTAGAATATTAAGTTGGGTTTTCAAAATCTGATATTAATAACTATATCTTGCTTTGAGTACAAATATGAAAATATAATATCTAAAAGTTATATAGCAAAAGGGCTAGACAATTAGAAGTTCATGCAGCACAAAAATTGTGTTTGGAACAAGGTCTACTTATCCCAACAAGGTTGTAACTCATCCCAACAAGGTTGTAACCCATCACACGACCTTGTTCTACTAATATGATGATGTATACAAAGTATATACAAAATATTTACATATATATTTAAATATTGGATGCATTTGAGTGCAATGTTGCAAAATATAATCACGAGGTGACATCTGGACCATTCCATTTCACCAGGCATAGCCGAGTGAAATGGAAAAGCCAGATTTCACCTCGTAAATATATTCTGCGACAATGCAAAAAAAAAAATCATTAAATATTAGTTTTATATACCTCACACATAGATCCTTGTCATCTGAAACTTGTTCACAGTAAATACAAAACAGACATGGAAACTCGTCCAGTGCAGACTCTGAAAATTCTAAAAGACCCTTCTAAACAACGTAGCCGACTCCGTGTAGACACCAACCTTGTCCCCCATCCCCAACCTTGTTTGGACAAATGGGCGGGGAAAGACTATGTTAGAAACAATGCTAACGCTGCCAAGTGCCCATAAGTTATTCATACTGGACTCCAATATTAAATTTTGGATTGTAGTGGCAGCATACATCGCAAAAATGAAGGATGACAAGTGACATGTGTTCCACCAATCAAATTAAACGGATCCGTGTGTGTGGTATTATAATCATAATTATATACATGTACCAATGTACAATAACCTGTCACAAAAGTAAGGAAGAAACTTTTCAACCAACTTTACAGAGAAAAGAGTTTGGTTGCTGTCCATCCATTCAACTCAAAAAAAGTATAGATATTTTTGTCACAAACAGATGACGAATCCTCCAAATTGAAGTCTGCTCCCACTTGATGTGGTATGATCCCCCACTTACAGAAGTTTTCTAAAGGTTTTCGTCCATTGGAATATTTTCTTTGTCATCGGTGGATTTCGCATCACTAGATATCGTTATTGACTCCAACGCCTCAACTATTAGGCTTGCTGATGGCCTCTGTTCTGGGTTCTCCTCTGTACACGCCCAAAATAGGCTTATGAGTGGGTTGTACTGGGTACTGAGGGGGAAGTCGGGTAGGGGTGGACGGGTACCGAGGGCTGCCTGGTACTGGGCTTCTTGGAAGGACTCATCGATACTGCTGTCTTCTGTGTAGGAGCAGTCACCTGCAGTTCAATTTAAACATTTGGAAAACTATTTCTTATTTGTATGGTAGGAAGATAACAGAATTTATAAGTACCTTCCAATGCATACAATGCAGCATTCTCCCTTAAAGCCCCAGCTCAACATTGGTAAGAAAAACAAGAAAGTTCAAATCCAAAGGAAGACCCATATGCGTATGGGGACTCTTTGGTTAAGTGGGGAGCAGAGGGGTTGATTTGCCCGCAATTTTACTCAGATAAAAACACAAGTACCAATTTCGAATAAAAATTCCCCTTTACCCCTTTCCTCTTCTTACTTTGCCCAAATTTCCCCACTGACAAATTACAAGCCTGAAATATTAAAAAGGAGGTTAGACCCCTTGCATGGGCCACCTTTACTGAGGTAAAACAATGGAAACGTGCATGTATGTGCACACCACACACAACTCTTAGCCAGTGTCTTCATTTTGACCTCAGTGAGGGCGCTGTTTGAGCATGTGACATCATATGCAAAGGGGCGTATTGGAGAGAGTCAAGGAAGAGAGGAATGACTACTAACCTAAGTGCTCCATGTGAGGCAATGTAAGAGCCATCATCTCCCACAGGACTAAGCCATAAGAGAAGACGTCGGCCTTGTCGGTGATGGGTCCCTTGTCATTTATGACCTCCGGGGCACTCCATGGTTCTGTGCCGATGTAGTGCTCGTTCGAGTCCTGGACATAGAGGGAGGGTAACAAAAATCATATAGAAATATACATGTAAAGACCAAGGAAAAATTCTTCCCATATCCATAGGTTCTGTTAACATACTATAGAATTAGAAGGGTTGCATCAATCACTATTTGTTGTAATGTAAGCTAATAAAAATAATAATAATACACAGTTCTTATAGAGCATTTTATCAAAGCACTTGGTATATTTTCCTGCAAAGTATGCGGAGTTACGTTTTGAAGTATGAAACCTGTTCCCTTACATAGCACCACTCTGTGGCGCAATGTGCAGCGGATCAAACCAGGAACACCAGGGCGAACCCCTTCTCTTTGCGATAAGTGCACTGGGTTCTTTTACGTGCATTACACAGCACACGGGACCTACGGCTTTACGTCCCATCTGAAGGACACAGCATAAATCTAAGTGTCTTGCTTAAGGACACAAGAGTCAAGACCAGGACTCAAACCCACACTCTGCTAATCAAAAATACCAGAGCTTGAGTCCGGTGTTCTTACTCGCTTGGCCAAGACACGCCATGAAAATTAAAATTAAAACGGTGATTACTACTTATAAATGTACTTATTTGAAGCTCTGCATTTGTGGCGTAGCAGGATAATGGTCACAGATGGTACATGTGACATGGGTATTTCGGCTGGTAATATTATTCTGCTAAGCATAATTTTGTTGGTGCTTAGTTACTTTTGTGCTTAAAGGGTGTGCCCAACATTGGTAATACTGAAAATATAAATGTTCACACACCTACACATACATGTAACATGGTATAAAGATGGTCATGGTGGGAAAACTTCCCTTGCAATATTTTGCCTGAAATGCTATAGTTTTTGAGAAATGAGTTTAAAGGAATTAGTTTTATCTCCACCCCATGGTGTTTGAAAACAGTGAAAACATATAAGTGATCTTTTCACTACTTATTTGTGACGCCGATGCCAATTGAGCTTAAACTGTCACAGGGGGTGTTATTTTATGCATATGTTGGGTCACACAAGGTGCCCTGTGGTGGGTTTCACAAAGCGCTAGGACTGAGTTAGGACGAGTAACTAGTCCTAACTTATGATTAGTCATCTAGTCCTAACTTACATGACTAATCGTAAGTTAGGACTAGTCCTAAGTAAGGACTAGTTTTGTGAAATCCACCCCTGGGCCTTGATTTGATGAGCCTGCTCATCTTAACTCAAGACCTACCTCCGGGCCAGACAAGTCTTTCTTCAACTTCAGGGAAACGCCAAAGTCACAAAGCTTGACGGAATCAAAGTCTCCACCTATGAGGACATTTCCGCTTTTTAGGTCTCCATGCAGAAAATGTTTCTCATCGTGGAGGTAGCGCAGGGCCTTGGCGAGACCAAGAGCAACTTGGTATATCTGAGATGCGGAGAATGGACCTGGGTGAGGATGTAGAGAGAATGAAAAGATTTGACCCCATAAGATCTAAGAGTACAAGATCCATCTCTGCCATCAAAAGTAACCTTGTCTTCCCATGTGAAGAGAAGCAATTTATGATTAAGTTATTTCTGGTAACTCCTGAAGTGACATATTTCAAGGAGCATCAGGAAAAAGTATTCTCAGAGTGCTAGGGAAGTAGATCAAAGAACAGGATGTCTTCACATCTGAAGAAAATAACAGCTATTTTTGTCCACCACACAGACCAGTAACTCTGGATCCTCACGAAGGTCGTAGGTGTAAGGGAAGTGACAAAGAGCTATGATTACCGCATCTACATGTACATGCAGACATAAAGGTGTGAGACAAAAAATCTGAAATTTATCATCCCTACTTTTCAATTTCTTACCAAAACCTTCCTCGTCTCTGAGCTCGATGATGTCGAGCAGTGACTTCTCTCCGTTCTCCATGGAGAGGCATAATTTTCCATCCTCGGACCGACTGAAGGCACGAAACCCCACAATGTTCTCATGCTTCAGGTCCTATCATACAAACCAATAACAATTTAAGTTATGAAAGGGATTTGCCTATGGTGCATTTTTTATGAATAATGGAATACAATTTTTTGTTCAAAGGGTGGTTTAAACATAACTGTGATAATCATAGCTCTTTGTCATGTCCCTTAGACCTAAGGGAGCAGTGGTGTAACCAGACATTTTTATTTATTTATTTTTTTTTTTGGGGGGGAACTCCCGCCCCCTGCCCCCCTTCTGGTAACGCCACTGTAAGGGAGGATTAAAGGCTCTGATTATCGCAACTAGTTCAAACCATGTTACATGGAACAACAAATCAGATTGGGTTATGATGACTATGACAAAAATATTATAGGCCTAATCCTCTACAAAGTCTTTTTGTGAAACTCAAAAACACAATTGGTTATCATTAATGATCTATATTTTACAGCTTTCCACAAATTTAACTTGTAAACTTGGAAACATGGATTTCAGAACTCAGGTTTTCACTGAGTAAAATATTGAGTCTCGTCATATTGCATTATAGGACAAAGCTTGGGTACAGACCCCTTGGACTGACGTCACACTCAGCTGCTGTTTGCACCTAGTCTGCCATGTTGGGAGTCAAATTGCAAGTAAAGATATGCAGTCCTGATACTTCACGGAGGCAAGGCAGGCAATTGCCTCCATTGCCCCTGGTCATTGCCTTGGTGTCCTTGAAATGTCCCAATAGAAATTTACAATTTTCTCATAGAAGTGCCCTTTATCAAGAAGAAAATGTCCTGGTGCCCTTGCCCGTTCAAGAACGAAGCAAGCCTAAAATGTGCACTGCACAGTAACACACAGGGAATCTGACTGTCAGAATCGAGCAACCAAGATTTATTAAGGGTGATGACATTAGGTGAGTTGGGTCAATAATCCCAATATGAACCATGTCGAACCATCAGCTATGATTAACCAAACTGCAACAAGAACCCCAAATGAAATTAATTTTTTAATGAAAATATCAACGATTCTTACAATCTTAAATACAATTTACCTTCAGAATTCTAGCTTCTTTAGCCAGCATTTTCTCAATGTTGTTGTTTTGGATGTTAGCAGCACAGTTGGATTGCTGCGTCCTTGCCCTTGTCTTTTTGACAGCCCAGGGTGATAATCCAGTTCCATCTGACCCTCTGCGTCAAAACCCAAAACAAAACTTATTAAATATATTTTCTTTTGGGAATATTTTCCAAATCTGATTGATACAATTACTTGCGATTCAAACCAGATTCTGTTGATATTATGAACAGGCCAGACAGAAGTGTTATAAATGTGTTTTTAATGGATGTTGGGCTTTATTTCCCTTTTTTAACATTCCTCTCCAGGAATTGGTAGCTAAAACGCAAATTATTGACCTATAAAAAAGAAAAATAAAGCAGACATTTCATGGCGCGGCCGGAACTTTAGCGCATTCAATGCCCAAAGGAACTTAAATGGCGTTTAACGAGTAGCATTGTCAAGCCTAACGTAGACGTGACAATTGCTTATTTTTCATGATTTCAACACATTTGTAATAATTCAAAATGCCTGTTCCTCTCTGTATATATTCAGTCAACCTTTTTGGACAGGCATGACAGGTAAGGACATATCTTGACCTAAATTAAGGGAGATAAAGTGGCAGCCCAATACGACATTTTTGCCTTATAAATTATTTATCATATTGTGCCTCTAAGTCTAAACATGCTTAACAAATAATTATGCATTTCCAATTTCCATTGATTGTCAGATTGATATTGATAAAAAAGAAGTAAAAACTACTAAAAACATGTAGATATTTTTTGACATAAATTCTTAATTCATCGTAATTATAAAATCATGATCTTTACTACCACTGAATTTTAAGTAAAATTCCACAATACCTTTGAAAAAGATATACCGAGACGCCTGTACCACAACCGAGTTTTTGCATAAATGGCGACGGGGGGATGGACGCGGTCATACGGCCTGCTGTTGTTGTTGGCGAGTCGAAACTGCAGGATGAAAGTGAAACGGATGACCGCGGGACACTGCAACTACTGCTCACTGAGTTTCGATTCATTCGGTGATTGTTTCTAGGTTCTGGGCTTAAAAATAAGTCTTTGTCCACAGAAGTTGCCATATTCGTCATTCTACAATTCTTTAATGTTTACAGAACAGAAGTCCAACAGCCAAAATTTTTATATCACCCCAGCAAGTTTGTTGTTTTGAATTTCCCTGAATGGCGGTCTGTCTCTAGACTGGTTCCCGGCTGGCCGCGTACTTATTCCCAGGATAGATTAGGCACTTCGCATTTATTAAGTGGGCGTGCTTTCTGCCCAACTCTGTCTTTGCGCATGCGCACTTTTCAGCCTTTCCCCGCGGAGCGGACAAAGTTTCTCACAAACCTTTTAGAGAATCAGAGCTGATATTGATCAAAAAAGAAAAGAAAAAAAAAGCAAGGAAATAATGTGAGAGTTGTTTTAGGCTAATGTGTGATTTAATACAGAGAGTGTACAATTAAAATATTTAAGAAAAAAAGTACATTTCCACGGAAGGTTTTGGATCCTGGTCATTTGAACCTGGTATAGACCCAATTGTGCATACCGTGGTGGTGCAACTCAAAGCAAAGTGAGCTCATCATGACATGTTAAAGGTGTTCTGGGTTGTTACACAAAACACTGTCCACTGTTCTAATCCAGCCCAAGTTGACAACAGTTTTTCCCACAAGGATCGTCCTCTACGCTGGCACGATGTTTTTCATGTGTTTATGGAATGTCTCTCCTGCCCACAAGTAACTCACTGACTTGGGTTCTTCAAAGTTCACTGACAATGTAGCCTCATTTTTCCTCAACTTTTTGCTTATTACGGTACTTGTTGTTTCTGATGACTGGTTAGCTGTGTTGTAAAGGGTGTGATCAAACTCGGAGATTGTCTCTTTTGCATAGCCAGAAATAAACGATTCAACTTCCAAGGGAAAGATAATTCCAAATACGGAGCTCACTTGTTTGATCTGTTTATAAAGGCTAAAACTGTGCGTGAAAACATGCGATTTTGCAAGGAATGTTCAAAGACTGTAGCACTATCTAAATATTTTCAAGAAAATAAAATTGTTTAGGGCCTATGTGTGCTCTGCCGTTGAGTTTGTGTAATATATTATGAATATGCTAAATTGTGTCATAAGTATACAGGATTAAAGACTTTTGAAATGAAACAAGTGAGTTCCCAGTATTTCTGTCATCTGTCTTTTTACTTACTGATTGTTCGTTACATCAAAAATTCAGTCTTCCCCCGTGTACATCAGGTGGCTGATATTTTCTGATTTGTTTTATTCTGCTTTTGTAGGGTGGCTCAATTCCTACTCATGTGTTTTTGGTGTTTTTCTTCATTGCATATCACAAGCTCATAATAGCCCATCTGAAACCAATTGTTTTAGTTTTGTTTAATAATCTTAAACTAAACAATCCTCTTACAGAATACAACACTTTTATAAATCTTAACCAACACTTTGTCACCTTTAGCTATTAACCGTGTGATGCTCAATTAAGTCTTCAGGGATACCGACTACATGTATTTTGGAAATTAACCACCCTGTGACATGGTAAACATTGAGGATCGACATTTATATATATATATATATATATATATATATATATATATATATATATATATATATATATATATATATATATATATATATATATATATATATATATATATATATATATATATATATATATATATATATATATATATATATATATATATATATATATATATATATATATATATAAAAAAATGTCGATCCTCAATGTTTACCATGTCACAGGGTGGTTAATTTCCAAAATACATGTAGTCGGTATCCCTGAAGACTTAATTGAGCATCACATGTTTTTTTTTTTTTTTTTTTTTTTTTTTTTTTTTGCCTCTGACGAAGGTCCGGTTTGGATCGAAAGCTAAGGCCATCAACCCTACTAGTTTTATATATATATATATATATATATATATATATATATACATATATATATATATGCACTTCATATGGGGATGATAACTTTCAGTCAACTTTTGTCAGAGAAAATAAAGTGCCTGGTAAGCCTTTTTGAAGACATCAAAACGGAGAAAACTTTCCCAGAACAAGAACCGGCAAAAGATTTATAATTACTTAACAAAATACATCACACAGGATTGGTTGAAAATGAAGACAACCCTCATGATATCTCTGTTATTATTGCAGGGCCAAGAGTTTCTAAGATGAGAAGACAAAGGAGAGAATGTTGAACTTGATGATAAAAGAACAATTTTCAGAAACACATTTTGGAGGCTTTGAAGGAGAGATAATTAAATGTGTACAATTTATGAATCATTTTTTTGTGAAGGAAATAAAACCAAAAAAATGGTTCCACTGTTAAATGAATAGAACGTAGTTCTAAGCCTGCGCCCATTTAAGAGAACAATTAATTTACCTTGTAAGTCTGATGCCACCTAGCGTCCCCCAAAGTTTTCCATTGTTTTCCAAATAAGTTTTGAGCAATCACTTTGATCACCAAAATGTAGATGTTTTGAACTGTAACATGTGATTTTTGATTTCAGATAAATAGTACCATTTGGGGCAAACAAATTGTGTTGTGCACACAATTGTTCCTTGTTATGAACAGAGGTTTAAAAACCACTAATGTAACAGCTAATTCATCGATTAAAAAGTGCAATTTTCAGCTTTAAAATGATACAGTAGACACTACGAAAGCCTTTTAATTTAAGGGTCCTAGAAGCAGTAGTTTTTTTTCAGCCAGTTCCTCGTGTTCTAAATCCGCCCAGGGGTCATCCTGAACCGCAAATCAACAATTAAATTGGCACAGTTCAGACTTTCGTACATATTGTGCATAGTTATGGATGCATCTCTAAACCAGGGGCCGTATGGAAGATGAATGGAAATGGAACTCGTGACAGGCACAAAAATGTCTTCACAGGGAGAAATGCCAACGGTCCTGGTTTGGTGTGCTCTCAAATGTTAATGGACAGCAATTTTCCCGAGTAAGCTGACATCATTATTTCGAGTCACCGGAATCCGCATAGTGAAACCAGTCACCCATACTTGTGGTCAATGGGATCGGTCCAACGTGTTTCACTGGAAATGTCTTTCTCAGAGCAACACTTGTAAATACTTGCAGCCTATTGAGGGCGCTTTGTGACACCAGAGCTGTGTATTGAACACAACACACCGAAGTTGTTACACCTAAACTCGAGAACAGTTCAGACTGCGAGGTATTTTATAGCCCATTTTGTATCATACCATTTTGCAGTATTTTTGCAATACCTGATCACTAAGTCCATTGTCTAATGTCAGGCTGCGTGAAGGGCCAACCGAACACTTCGTTCTTATATGTTTATGGGTGGTCACGCTTGGATTGATTTTCATGGGTATTGTGTGTGTGTGAAGAGCGCTTTGTAGTGTCATGGCGGGAAAGAGAAAACTAAACGAATTAGTGTTGAAAGATGATACAACCACGGTGATAGATACTCGATAAGACAGGAATGCAGGGCAAATGATGATGTGGCTCGAATCATAAAAAGAGTGGCTTGGCAAACTACAAGAACACCTGACGAGATGGCCAGCAACATCTTTTAGGTCAACGTACATTTACACGTGTACATGGCAAGACCTGTGAAAATAGCAGAAAGTATACAGTGTGGCCAGTGGTGGCACAGCAGCCCATCAAGCACCAAGTGACTGAAGAGGAAAGAATGAAAGTACGGTATTGGTGAACTCTGGCCTCGAAGCGCGATAGTATGTCGAAACGGCATACAGACCAATACTGCAACAATCAGGATTGGTGTGTGCTGATAGTAACTCTACGAGCAAGACGATCTTTGGGCGTGTCGCGGGGCTGCACCCCCGGGTTACACACTTCAGGTTACAACTGGCGATTTTGACGTTAACTCTTGTCTTCACAAAAATCCCGTTGAACATGCGTTTGAAGGGCATTCGGAGCATCCCCGCTGACTCGTCGTTTCGGGGCTGAAGATAACGCTGGATGGCCAGGAAAGTTCAATTTTAAGATGCAGGACTATTGAAGCTAACTGCAGGTAAAACAAATTCTTTCTAGCACCTTTATTTGTGGAGTTCATGACCGGGAAGATGCCGCCTTTTTGGGGGTGGTGTTTTTTCTCGTTTCGGTTCAGCACACCGGCTGGGCAGTTGTTCACGTATACATACTCCCTTATCTATTGGAAGTCGTCGGGGTGGCCTCAATCTCTGGTCGCTGGCATCCTTCCTATTTATCCCACAGCCCTAAACTTGACATTGTCGGAGAGCCTCTGAGTAGGGCTTTCCAACAGTGTCACATGTCCAAATCCTGCCTGAGTAAGCCCTACTTTCTTGCCGCTCGCGTCGCGTACAATTAAGTCACAAAATTAGCACGAGTCGGGAGCCCTTGAGTGGGGCTTTCCAACAGAATGAAACTTGTTTAAAATCCAGGGTGGTATGGTCGTTGCTATTTTTGTTTGTTTCCCCAATATCTTTTTGTACAAACATCCCGTTGAGCACTCGTGTAATATTCTTTGTGCATGGTTGATAGGAGGCAGCCCTTTTGGCTAATTTGCTGGGGGTAGTAGCCCTACTTACGGTGGCCCACAACTGTCACGGCAAAAGCAAAAGGGTTACGGCAAAGGCAAAAGGGCAACGGCAAGAGCAAAGGGGCCACGGCAAGAGCAAAGGGGCCACGGCAAAAGCAATAAGGGCCACGGCAAAAACAAAAGCACGATGTAGATATGGGTGAAAGGTTGAATTTGGTTACGGTGAACCATGTTTATAACTATGTATAAATATTCAACACTTACGGTGTGCAGTTGATCCTTGTCCTGCATAATGTTAACATAGTACGCAGCCTGCTGACATTCAATTTTGAAACTCTTTGCAAACTTTTGTAGCAACTGTTTATAGAGAGAAGAGTGAAATCAAATACATAGCCGTGGAAGAGCAAATATGAGAAAAGACCATGTAGTAACCCTAAACTAAAGTTCATCTGCGAATTTTTTTTAAAGAAGCTGATTTCAACTGCTTTTGGTATGTATGGGTGTCATAGGGGATGGGGAAGTTGTATTTTGGGGTCAAAGGTCATCGCACATAGTTGATCTTGGTGTCAAAATACTCAGAATTATAACAGAAGCAAAAAAAAAAATGAAATAAAACCCTAAGAATTAAATCTTGACCCCCAAAATGAGGTCAAAGGTCAAAAGAGGTGGTTTTTCCCCGAAAATGCTTATTAATAACCCTAAATTTAACTTTATCTGCGAAATATTTTTAAAGATGCGGATTTCAATTGATTTTGGTCGGCATGGGCATCACGATAATGCAAAAAAAAGTATGGTAGAATAGGGGATGGGGAAGTTGCATTTCTTGGGGTCAAAGTTCATCGACCTTTTCAAAAGTAAAAATGTATCTCGGCAACTATAATTGTTGAACGTGGTTGATCTGTCAAAATGATCTGAATGTTGCTAGGAGGCAGAAATTAAGTCAAGATCCCTTATGACAAAATCTTTACCTCCAAACATGAGGTCAAAGGTCAAAACAGGAGAAAGCGCTTATGTAATTGATGACTTACGAGGGCATTGTAATTAACCATTCCTTGGCCACTTCTAGTTGTTTTTATAGGAGATACGAAGACCTCTGTGTGGGAAGTGGAATGTCCATAGGCTATGGTCTTACCTATAATTTTTTTAAACAAAGTACAAAACTCGTAAAGGATAAGGAAAAGAGAGGGTTGTCCAATTTCAAAATTTACCGGTGATAATATGCTGAACCCATCTGTGTATAGTCTTTCAGGGAGGGGTGTCAGAGCATATTTTCTGTGCTTTTATAGATGCACTTCGTCAGTCACCTTTTTGTTCTTTTTTCTTTCTGATTTTCTTTTGGATCTTGGTGCAAACCAGTGTGATCCCGTTATAGTTCATGTGAGTGTAAAAGGCTCAAAGGTCGTAGTAAATGTCGAGCAAAGTGTTCTTTAAAATAAAAACAGTTTTGGTGGGCCATTGCCTATATTAACTCATCTACTTCACTTGAGCCTTGTTTCTCACTGTTTTTTATTCGGCCCATTACTGTTGTTCTTCCAATAATTCGACCAAGATTTGCAAGTTTTCTTCATCTACCTTTTGGAGCGAGTCATTTTCGGTGGGGTCTTGCAATCTAGCTCGTATTATTGAGTCCTGTATGTTTTTTTGCCGTTTCTAGGCCAGCAGTAGTGGGGCTGTGGTAAGAGATTATTGAGATGGTCGTTTTCTTCTAAAAGGTGCCAGTGTTTAGAGAGAGCACGTTTTAGAGTGGAATGATGGACCTGTGGAAAATATGGCAAAGTGAATACAATTGGAAGTTTTGTCTCGTGTTTGCTATTAGGTGATGCAGCCAACATTGAATTCCTCTGGTCTTCGTTTGCTTTTGTGAAGGGGGTCAATTCTTCCGTGTTATATCCACGTTCCAACAGTTTAGTCTTGAAGAAATTGACCTTTTCCTCACAATATTTTGAGTGTGTGCATATACGTTTGTATCTTGTCGTTTCACCCTTATTGACGCTGCCAAAGTATACAGATTTTGGGTGTGCTGAATCTCGAGCAAGATATTGGAAAGTATCCGTTTTTTTCTGTTGCCACTCGAGTGTCCAGTTTCCCTTCTTTTTGAAAACGTTCTCCTTTGTAAATCACGAGGTCTAAGAAGGTGATTTGTTGTTCAGAGATCTCCGAGGTGAATTTCAATGCTGGATGTAAGTTGTTTAGCGTCCTAATAAAATCCTCCGCCCTGTTTCGGTTATTGTAGACGATATACATATATCTCATGTAGCACACTATTTCAGGGTTGGTTGGGAGAATTATTTCTTTTTCGTATTTTAACAGAGTGATGTCACAAATTTCAGGACTGCATTCGCTACCCATCGCCACGCCTATTGTTTGTCTGTAGAACTTGTTATTAAATTCAAAGACGTTTGCGCCCATAATAAGTTCTAAGAGTCAACGTGTGTGTTTTCTTGTTGGTTTGGCTATATATCGATAGCCCTGAGTGTGCCCGTTCCAAAGCATCACAAACTGAATTGGTTGCTTCCTTTTGTGGGCAGTTTGTGTACATCGAAACAATATCCAAGGTGATAAGGAGATAATCTTTGTCCAATGTCAAGTTGTCGAGTTTTTTGACAACCTGTGAGGAGTCTCGTGTGTATGTGCTCTGTAACTTGACAATTGGAAGCAAGAACAAATCCATGTATTTTGAGATTTGTTGAGGTAGGGCCCCACAACCACTGATGATCGGCCTTCCGACAAACCGTGCCCCAGTGTCCCACCCGGAGGGTTTTTATGGTAATAGGTAGAGGCTGGGTGTTTTGATCTGGTGGTTGTGGGGTTTGAGAAACTCAAACATCTCCTTGGATATGATCTGTTCTATAAACAGACTACGTACGACAGCGACACCGCAGCTCAAAGTTAGCTCAGGACCCAGTGTTGTAAGCGTGAAAACTGACTCGAATGATGTCTTGGATTAGGACATTTTGTTTCATCGTGACATGCAGTAGTTTTCCTGATGGCTTGTCATGAGCGCTGCGTGACGCACTAAAAACAATGATTTTAACCCCTGACCTCAATAATAAAGGTCAATATTTGGTCACTAGGGTCCTATTTTTATTTATTATCTCCTTTTACTACAATTTGATCATTTTGACACCAAGATCAACCAAGCGCGACATTTAGTTGCTGCAATACATTTTTCAATTTTTGGAAAGGTCAATGACCTTTAACCCCGCAAAGTGCAACTTCCCCATTCTGTATTCTACATTACTATTTTATTTTGAATATCTTGACATGATTACCTACCAATTCAGTTGAAACCAGCGTCTTTAAAATTAGTTTCCATATAAACTTCAAATTTTGGTAAATAATATGCAATTTCGGGGATAAATCGCTACCTTTGACCTTTGACCTAATTTTTGGAGGTCAAGATTTAATTCTTAGGATTTAATTTTTTTAAATTTCTCCTCCTAGTATAATTCTGAGCATTTTGACACCAAGATCAACCATGTGTGACATTTAGTTGCCAAAATGCAATTTTTTCAACTTTTTGAAAAGGTCAATGACCTTTGACCCCCCAAAATGCAACTTCCCCATCCCCAATTTCACCTTACTTTTTTGGCATATGTTGACACCCAATCCTACCCAAATCAGTTGAAATCAGCTTCTTTAAAATTATTTCGCAGATTGGACCTAAAATTGGTTTGTTTTGGGTTACTAATGACCACTAAAAACAGTTTGATGGATGTTCGCATCACAGAGAGGCTTTTGAAAGAAAAAAATCATTGGCGGAAAAATCTAGGTGCCTTTTGGACGCTGTTTTGCCTAATTAATCTTTGGCAATTGGCGTTTTGTGAGGGATGTGCGGGAAATTTGATTCTATTTCCGATGCAACAGAAAATATTAGAGGGCAGAAGCGAATACTGTAAGATATAGGCCTTTTGTCTTCGGTATTACCTTTGGTAGTTAATCATCCCACGACTGGTTTGATATTTTTCATTTGATTATTTTGCATGTTATTATTATTATCATTATTAGTATTTTTTTGTATTATTATCATTAATTTTTGTAATAGACTGGAGATGGAAGGGTCCCAGTCTTGCCTGAAAGTCTAAGAGGCGATTGATGGTTGTACCAGACCTTTTTTCCATTTTAAGGATGGAAAATAGAATGTAGTGTACCTGTCTAAAAGGAACATTTTTCCGATAAGTATGCTGACCCACGTGTGTTTCTCATTTTAAAAGAGTTCACATCATTTTTTTCTGTTTTTACCATGGTTTATGACAACATTAGATGTTATAACCATATAAACAAGTGTTGCCCAATTTTTTTTATGGTTTACTATACTAGTAAAGTCTAAATGTTTTGTGTTTTTAATAATTGTTTGTAAATCATGAGTTACTATAAGCGCTTGCCTATACAATTGTGTACAGATTCTGGATCATTGTCCAATGTTTATAAATCAATTGTCATTGTTTGTAAACCGTTTTGATGAACATCTAAGAACCGTCGCGATTTTTAAACAATGATTATGGCGCTTTGGTCTCTAATTATGGTTTACAAACAATGAAAACATGCAATCAACGATTAAAAAAAAAATGAAAATTGGAATCACCATAATACATGGTTTAAATAAAGTTTGATTAAAACATGTCATGAAACCAATATTTTGCTTTTCTGGTGCAGTGGCCCTTCTGCTTTTGCCGTGGCCGTTTTGCTTTTGCCGTTGCGCTTTTGCTCTTGCCGTGGCGCTTTTGCACTTGCCGTGGCGCTTTTGCTTTTGCCATGGCGCTTTTGCTCTTGCCATGGCGCTTTTGCCGTGGTGCTTTTGCTTTCGCCGTGGCGCTTTTGCTTTTACCGTGGCCCTTTTGCTTTTGCCGTGGCGCTTTTGCTCTTGCCGTGGTGTTTTTGCTACTGCCGTGACAGTTGTGGGCCACCGTACCTACCCTCTTGTCGCTCCCGTCGCGTAAAATTAAGCCACAGTCACAAAATTAGCATCAGTCGGGAGTCCTTGAACAGTGACTTTCCTATAGTATAAATCGTGTTTAAATCAATAAATATTTTTGAGGGTGATATGGCCGTTGCTATTTTTTTTTGTTTCTCAAACATCTTTTTGTACAAACAGCACGTTGAACACTCGTTTGAAAACAGTTCAGGGCATGCTTGCTTGCTGGTCATTTTTGGCATGAAGGACCTTTTGCACGGCCCCAAAAGTAATTGTGGATGCACGACTATCTAAGGCAGATGCAGGTACATGTTGTGTTTGTGTGGCATACTTAGTTCCGGAGTTATGGTCAAACATAGAACGTGCTTTTTTTCTAGCCATTTTCGGCATAATATTGCTTGTGCATGGTTGACAAGAGGCAGCCCCTTTTGGCTAATTATCTGGGGGTAGCCCGACTCTCTTGCCTCTTGCATGAGCTGGGAACCTTTGGGTAGGGCTTTGTAACAGAATGAATCTTTTTTAAATTCTTCAATTTTGTTAGGGTGATATCACCGTTGCTAATTTGTTTTTGTTTCTCAAACATCTTTTTGAACGTATCACATTGAACACTCGTTTGAAAACAGTTCAGGACATGCTTGGTTGCTGGTCAATTTTGGCATGAAGGATCTTTTGTAATTTGTGGATGCACGACTATCTAAGGCAGATGCAGGTACAAGTTGTGTTTCTATGGCATACTTAAGTTCCGGAGTTATGGTCAAACATAGAGCGTGATTTTTTAAAAACATTTTTCGGCATTGTATTCAGTTCCGGAGTTATGGTCAAACATAGAGCGTGATTTTTTAAAAACATTTTTCGGCATTATATTCATTGTGTGATTGATAAGAGGCATCCCCCTTACGGCTAATTTGCTGGGGGTATTTGCCCAACTCTCTTGCCGCGCGCATCGCGTACAATTGAGCCATAGTCACAAAGTTAGCATGAGCCGGGAACCCTTGGTTAGGGCTTTCTAACAGTATGAAACTTGTTTAAATCTTGCTGGTTATTTTTGGCATGCAGGACGTTTGGCACGGCCCCAAAAATGTAATTTGTGGGTGTGCAGCACTATGGCAGATGGAGGTACAAGTTGTGTTTCTTTGGCATACTTGGTTCTGGAGTTATGGTCAAACGTAGACCGTGAACCTTTTCAAACCATTTTTTGGTTTTAATATTACTTGTGCATGGTTGATAAGAAGCAGCCCCCGTTGGCTAAATTGTTGGGGGTAGTAAGTCCTACCCTCTCGCCGCTCGCGTCGCGTTCAATTAAACCAAAGTCACAAAATTAGCATGAGTTGTTAACTCTGGGACAGGGCTTTATTGCGGTATGAAACTTGTTTAAATCCATCAATTTGGTTGATAAGAAGCAGCCCCTGTTGGCTAAATTGTTGTGGGTAGTAAAAGTCCTACTCTCTTGCCGCTCGCGTCGCGTTCAATCAAACCACTGTCACAAAATTAGCATGAGTTGGGAGCCCTGGGGTAGGGTTTCATAACAGTTTGAAACTTGTTTAAATCCATCAATTTTGATAGGGTGATATGGCTCCCCTACAGCTCATGTACAAAAGTGCCAGTAGACATGCGTTTGAAGGGCATTCGGAGCATCCCCGCTCCGTGGTCGTGTCAAGGTGGAAGATGGCCCTGGCTGGCTTGGCAAACTAAATTTTGGATGCAGGACTATCATAGCTAACTGCAGGGAAAAAAAAAATTCTCTCTAGCCCCATTGTTTCTGGAGTTATTGACCGTGGCGCTGCCGACTTCTTTTTTCGGCGTTTTTTTGCTGGCTTCGGTCCAGCACACACGTAGCGGCCTTGGCTATTGTTGACGTACACGCAGCATGGCCGTATGCACTGGACATCCTCGGGTTGTCCTCACTCCGCGGTCCCTACTTTCCTCCCTGGTTATTCCGTAGCCCCAAGACCAGTATTTTCGGAACGCCAATGAGCAGGGCTTTCCAACAGTGTCAGACTTGTCAGGATCCCGCCAATACTTTGGGAGATAGAGCCGTTGCTATTTGTCTTGTTTTCACTCTGTTACAGCTTCGTGTACAAAAGTGCTATAGACAGCCGTTTGAAGGGCATTCGGAACAGCCCGCACCCTGGTGGTATGAAGGCGGAAGATGGCCCTGGCTGGCCGGGAAAACCAGATTTTCGGATGCAGGACTATGGAAGCTAACTGCAGGTACAAGAAAATTCTCTCTTGCCCCATTATTTGTGGAGTTATTTGCCGTGGCGCTGCCGACTTCTTTTTTCGGCGTTTTTTTTTGCTGGCTTCAGTCCAGCACACACCTAGCGGCCTTGGCTATTGTTGACGTACATACAGCATGGCCGTATGCACTGCACATCCTCGGGGTGTCCTCACCCCGCGGGTCCTAGCATCCTCCCTGTTGATTGTGCATCCCCAAGACCGGCATTTTTGGAAAGCCCATGAACAGGGCTTTCCAACCGTGTCAGCCTTGTCAATTTCCCGCAAATACTTTGGCAGATAGAGCCGTTGGTAAGTCTTGTTTTCTCTATGTTGCAGCTTCGTGTACAAAAGTGCCATTAGACAGGCGTTTGAAGCGCATTCGGAGCAGCCCCGCTCCCTGGTGATTTCAAGGAGGAAGATGGCCCTGGCTGGCCGGGAAAACCAGATTTCCGGATGCAGGACTATGGCAGCTAACTGCAGGTACAAGAAATGTCTCTCTAGCCCCATTATTTCTGGAGTTATTGGTATTGGCACTGCCGACTTCTTTTTTCGGCGTTTTTTTAGCTGGCTTCGGTCCAGCACACTAATAGCGGCCTTTGCTATTGTTGACGTACACACAGCATGGCCGTATGAACTGGACATCCTCGGGGTGTCCTCACTCCACGGTCCCTGGCATCCTCCCTATTTATCCGGCAGCACCAAGACCGGCATTTTCGGAAAGCCCATGAACAGGGCTTTCCAACCGTGTCAGATTTGTCAGTTTCCCGCCAATACTTTGGTAGATAAAGCCGTTGCTATGTTTTGTTTTCTCTATGTTGCAGCTTCGTGTACAAAAGTGCCTTGTTTTCTCTATGTTGCAGCTTCGTGTACAAAAGTGCCATAAGACAGGCGTTTGAAGCGCATTCGGAGCAGCCCCGCTCCCTGGTGATTTCAAGGCGGAAGATGGCCCTGGCTGGCCGGGAAAACCAGATTTTCGGATGCAGTACTATGGCAGCTAACTGCAGGTACAAGAAATTTCTCTCTAGCCCCATTATTTCTGGAGTTATTGGTATTGGCGCTGCCGACTTCTTTTTTCGGCGTTTTTTTAGCTGGCTTCGGTCCAGCACACTCATAGCGGCCTTTGCTATTGTTGACGTACACACAGCATGGCCGTATGAACTGGACATCCTCGGGGTGTCCTCACTCCACGGTCCCTGGCATCCTCCCTGTTTATCCGGCAGCCCCAAGACCGGCATTTTCGGAAAGCCCATGAGCAGGGCTTTCCAACAGTGTCAGACTTGTCAGTTTCCCGACAATACTGTGGGAGATAGAGCCATTGCTAAGTCTTGTTTTTACTCTGTTACAGCTTCATGTACAAAAATTGCCATTAGAAAGGCGTTTGAAGCGCATTCGGAGCAGCTGCGCTCCGTGGTGGTTTCAAGGCGGAAGATGGCCCTGGCTGGCCGGGAAAACCAGATTTTCGGATGCAGGACAATGGCAGCTAACTGCAGGTAGATGAAATTTCATTCCAGCCCCATTATTTCTTGAGTTATTGGCCGTGGCGCTGCCGACTTCTTTTTTCGGCGTTTTGTTTTTGCTGTCTTCAGTCCAGCACGCACGAAGCGGCCTTGGCTATTGTTGACATACACACAGCATGGCAGTATGCACTGGATATCCTCGGGTGTCCTCACCTCGCGGTCCCTGGCATCCTCCCTGTTGATCGTGCATCCCCAAGACCGGCAATTTCGGAAAGCCCATGAGCAGGGCTTTCCAACAGTGTCAGACTTGTCAGTTTCCCGCCACTAATTTCGGAGATAGAGCTGTTGCTATGGCTTGTTTTCACTCTATTACAGCTTCGTGTACAAAAGTGCCATTAGACAGGAGTTTGAAGCGCATTCGGAGCAGCCCCGCTTCCTGGAGTTTTCAAGGCTGAAGATGGCCCTGGCTGGCCGGGAAAACCAGATTTCCGGATGCAGGACTATGGCAGCTACTTGCAGGTAGAAGAAATTTCTCTCTAGCCCCATTATTTCTTGAGTAATTGGCCGTGGCGCTGCCGACTTCTTTTATCGGCGTTTTTTTTTGCTGGCTTCGGTCCAGCACACACCTAGCGGCCTTGCCTATAGTTGACATACACACATAATGACCGTATGTACTTGACATCCTCGGGGTGTCCTCACTCCCCGGTCGCTGGCATCCCCCCTGTTCATCCCGCAACCTTAAGACCGGCATTTTCGAAAAGCCCATGAGCAGGGCTTTCCAACAGTGTCAGACTTTTCAGGATCCCGCCAATACTTTGGGAGATAGAGCCGTTGCTAAGTCTTGTTTTCACTCTGTTACAGCTTCGTGTACAAAAGTGCCTCTAGACAGGCGTTTGAAGCACATTCGGAGCAGCCCCGCTCCCTGGTCGTTTCAAGGCGGAAGATGGCCCTGGCTGGCCGGGAAAACCAGATTTTCAGATGCTGGACAATGGCAGCTAACTGCAGGTACAAGAAAATTTTCTGTAGCTCCATTATTTGTGGAGTTATTGGCCTTGGCGCTGCCGACTTCTTTTTTCGGAGTTTTTTTTTTTTTTTTTTTTTTTTGCTGGCTGCGGTCCAGCACACACATAGCGGCCTTGGCTTTTGTTGACGTACACGGAGCATGGCCGTATGCACTGGACATCCTCGGGGTGTCCTCACTCCGCGGTCCCTGGCATCCTCCCTATTAATCCTGCAGCCCTAAGACTGCGTTTTCGAAAAGCCCATGATCAAGGCTTTCCAACAGTGTAAGATTTGTCAGTTTCCCGCCAATACTGTGGGAGATAGAGCCGTTGCTAAGTCTTGTTTTTACTCTGTTACAGCTTCGTGTACAAAAGTGCCATTAGACAGGCGTTTGAAGCGCATTCGGAGCAGTCCCGCTCCCTGGTCGTTTCAAGGCGGAAGATGGTCCTGGCTGGCCGGGAAAACCAGATTTTCGGATGCAGGACTATGGCAGCTAACTGCAGGTACAAGAAAATTTTCTCTAGCCCCATTATTTGTGGAGTTATTGGTCTTGGCGCTGCCGACTTCTTTTTTCGGAGTTTTTTTTTTTGTTCTTTTTTGCTGGCTGCGGTCCAGCACACACGTAGCGGCCTTGGCTATTGTTGACGTACACACAGCATGGCCGTATGCACTGGACATCCTCGGGGTGTCCTCACTCTGCGGTCCCTGGCATCCCCCCTATTTATCCTGCAGCCCTAAGACCGGCATTTTCGGAAAGCCCATGAGCAGGGCTTTCCAACAGTGTCAGATTTGTCAGTTTCCCGCCAATACTTTGGGAGAGAGAGTCGTTGCTATGTCTTGTTTTCACTCTGTTGTTACAGCTTCGTGTACAAAAGTGCCTTTAGACAGGCGTTTGAAGCGCATTCGGAGCAGCCCCGATCCCTGGTGATTTCTAGGCGGAAGATGGCCCTGGTTGGCCGGGAAAACCAGATTTCCGGATGCAGGACAATGGCAGCTAACTACAGGTACAAGAAAATTTTCTCTAGCCCCATTATTTGTGGAGTTATTGGCCTTGGCGCTGCCGACTTCTGTTTTCGGCGTTTTGTTTTTTGCTGGCTGCGGTCCAGCACACACGTAGCGGCCTTGGCTATTGTTGACGTACACACAGCATGGCCGTATGCACTGGACATCCTCGGGGCTCCCCACTGGCATCCTCCCTATTTATCTTGCAGCCCTAAGACTGGCATTTTCGGAAAGCCCATGAGCAGGGCTTTCCAACAGTGTCAGATTTGTCAGTTTCCCGCCAATACTTTGGGAGATAGAGTCGTTGCTATGTCTTGTTTTCAATCTTTTACAGCTTCGTGTACAAAAGTGCTATTTATCCTGCAGCCCTAAGACCGGCATTTTCGGAAAACCCATGAGCAGGGCTTTCCAACAGTGTTAGATATGCACTGGACATCCTCGGGGTGTCCTCACTCTGCGGTCCCTGGCATCCTCCCTGTTTATCCTGCAGCCCTAAGACCGGCATTTTCGGAAAGCCCATCAGCAGGGCTCTCCAACAGTGTCAGATTTGTCAATTTCCCGCCAATACTATGGGACATAGAGCCGTTGCTAAGTCTTGTTTTCACTATGTTACAGCTTCGTGTACAAAAGTGCCATTAGACAGGCGTTTGAATCGCATTCGGAGCTGCCCCGCTCCCTGGTGATTTCAAGGCGGAAGATGGCCCTGGCTGGCCGGGAAAACCAGATATTCGAATGCAGTACTATGGCAGCTAACTGCAGGTGCGAGAAATTTCTCTCTAGCCCCATTAATTCTGGAGTTATTGGCTTTGGCGCTGCCGACTTCTTTTTTCGGCCTTTTTTTTTGCTGGCTGCGGTCCAGTACACACCTAGCGGCCTTGGTTATTGTTGACGTACACACAGCATGGCCGTATTCACTGGACATCCTTGGGGTGTCGTCACTCTGCGGTCCCTGGCATCCTCCCTGTTTATCCGGCAGCCCCAAGACCGGCATTTTTGGAAAGCCCATGAGCAGGGCTTTCCAACCGTGTCAGCCTTGTCAATTTCCCGCCAATACTTTGGGAGATAGAGCCGTTGCTAAGTCTTGTTTTCACTCTGTTACAGCTTCGTGTACAAAAGTGCTATTAGACAGGCGTTTGAAGTGCATTCGGAGCAGCCCCGCTCCCTAGTAATTTCAAGGCGGATGATAGCCCTGGCTGGCCGTGAAAACCAGATTTTCGGATGCAGGACTATGGCAGCTAACTGCAGGTACGAGAAATTTCTCTCTTGCCCCATTATTTCTGGAGTTATTGGCCTAGGCGCTGCCGACTTGTTTTTTCGGCGTTATTTCAGCTTGCTTCGGTCCAGCACACACATAGGGGCCTTGGCTATTGTTGACGTACACATAGCATGGCCGTATTCACTGGACATCCTCGGGGTGTCGTCACTCTGCGGTCCCTGGCATCCTCCCTGTTTATCCGGCAGCCCCAAGACCGGCATTTTTGGAAAGCCCATGAGCAGGGCTTTCCAACAGTGTCAGATTGTCAATTTCCCGCCAATACTTTGGGAGATAGAGCCGTTGCTAAGTCTTGTTTTCACTATGTTACAGCTTCGTGTACAAAAGTGCTATAAGACAGGCGTTTGAAGTGCATTCGGAGCAGCCCCACTCCCTGGTGATTTCAAGGCGGAAGATGGCCCTGGCTGGCCGGGAAAACCAGATATTCGGATGCAGTACTATGGCAGCTAACTGCAGGTGCGAGAAATTTCTCTCTTGCCCCATTATTTCTGGAGTTATTGGCCTAGGCGCTGCCGACTTGTTTTTTCGGCGTTATTTCAGCTTGCTTCGGTCCAGCACACACATAGGGGCCTTGGCTATTGTTGACGTACACATAGCATGGCCGTATTCACTGGACATCCTCGGGGTGTCGTCACTCTGCGGTCCCTGGCATCCTCCCTGTTTATCCGGCAGCCCCAAGACCGGCATTTTTGGAAAGCCCATGAGCAGGGCTTTCCAACAGTGTCAGATTTGTCAATTTCCCGCCAATACTTTGGGAGATAGAGCCGTTGCTAAGTCTTGTTTTCACTATGTTACAGCTTCGTGTACAAAAGTGCTATTAGACAGGCGTTTGAAGTGCATTCGGAGCAGCCCCACTCCCTGGTGATTTCAAGGCGGAAGATGGCCCTGGCTGGCCGGGAAAACCAGATTTTCGGATGCAGTACTATGGCAGCTAACTGCAGGTACGAGAAATTTCTCTCTAGCCCCATTATTTCTGGAGTTATTGGCTTTGGCGCTGCCGACTTCTTTTTTCGGCGTTTTTTTTTGCTGGCTGCAGTCCAGTACACACCTAGCGGCCTTGGTTATTGTTGACGTACACACAGCATGGCCGTATTCACTGGACATCCTTGGGGTGTCGTCACTCTGCGGTCCCTGGCATCCTCCCTGTTTATCCGGCAGCCCCAAGACCGGCATTTTCGGAAAGCCCATGAGCAGGGCTTTCCAACCGTGTCAGCCTTGTCAGTTTCCCGCCAATACTTTGGGAGATTGAGCCGTTGCTAAGTCTTGTTTTCACTCTGTTACAGCTTCGTGTACAAAAGTGCTATTAGACAGGCGTTTGAAGCGCATTCGGAGCAGCCCCGCTCCCTAGTAATTTCAAGGCGGATGATAGCCCTGGCTGGCCGTGAAAACCAGATTTTCGGATGCAGGACTATGGCAGCTAACTGCAGGTACGAGAAATTTCTCTCTTGCCCCATTATTTCTGGAGTTATTGGCCTAGGCGCTGCCGACTTGTTTTTTCGGCGTTATTTCAGCTTGCTTCGGTCCAGCACACACATAGGGGCCTTGGCTATTGTTGACGTAAACACAGCATGGCCGTATGAACTGGACATCCTCGAGGTGTCATCACTCCGCGGTCCCTGGCATCCTCCCTTTTTATCCGGAAGCCCCAAGACCGGCATTTTTGGAAAGCCCATGAGCAGGGCTTTCCAACAGTGTCAGATTTGTCAATTTCCCGCCAATACTTTGGGAGATAGAGCCGTTGCTAAGTCTTGTTTTCACTATGTTACAGCTTCGTGTACAAAAGTGCTATTAGACAGGCGTTTGAAGCGCATTCGGAGCAGCCCCGCTCCCTGTTGATTTCAAGGCGGAAGATGGCCCTGGCTGGCCGGGAAAACCAGATATTCGGATGCAGTACTATGGCAGCTAACTGCAGGTGCAAGAAATTTCTCTCTAGCCCCATTATTTCTGGAGTTATTGGCAATGGTGCTGCCGACTTGTTTTTTCGGCGTTTTATTTTCCTTGCTTGGGTCCAGCACACACATGGCGGCCTTGGCTATTGTTGACGTACACACAGCATGGCCGTATGAACTGGACATCCTCGGGGTGTCGTCACTCTGCGGTCCCTGGCATCCTCCCTGTTTATCTGGGAGATAGAGCCGTTGCTAAGTCTTGTTTTCACTCTGTTACAGCTTCGTGTACAAAAGTGCCATAAGACTGGTGTTTGAAGCGCATTCGGAGCAGCCCCGCTCCCTGCTGATTTCAAGGCGGAAGATGGTCCTGGCTGGCCGGGAAAACCAGATTTTCGGATGCGGGACTATGGCAGCTAACTGCAGGTACAAGAAATTTTTCTCTAGCCCCGTTATTTCTGGAGTTATTGGCCGTGGCGCTGCCGACTTGTTTTTTCGGCGTTTTTTTTTAGCTGGCTTCGGTCCAGCACACACGGAGCGGCCTTTGCTATTGTTGACGTACACACAGCATGGCCGTATGAACTGGACATCCTCGGGGTGTCCTCACTCCACGGTCTTTGGCATCCTCCCTGTTTATCCGGCAGCCCCAAGACCGGCATTTTCGGAAAGCCCATGAACAGGGCTTTCCAACCGTGTTAGACCTGTCAGTTTTCCGCCAATACTGTGGGAGATAGAGTCGTTGGTCAGTCTTGTTTTCACTCTGTTACAGCTTCGTGTACAAAAGTGCCATTAGACAGGCGTTTGAAGCGCATTCGGAGCAGCCCCGCTCCCTGGTGATTTCAAGGCGGAAGATGGCCCTGTCTGGCCGGGAAAACCAGATTTCCGGATGGAGGACAATGGCAGCTAACTGCAGGTACAAGACATTACTCTCTATAGCCCCATTATTTCTGGAGTTATTGAAGTGCATTCGGAGCAGCCCCACTCCCTGGTGATTTCAAGGCGGAAGATGGCCCTGGCTGGCCGGGAAAACCAGATTTTTGGATGGAGGACAATGGCAGCTAACTGCAGGTACAAGACATTACTCTCTAGCCCCATTATTTCTGGAGTTATTGGCCGTGGCGCTGCCGACTTCTTTTTTCGGCTTTTTTTTAGCTGGCTTCGGTCCAGCACACACATAGCGGCCTTTGCTTTTGTTGACGTACACAAAGCATGGCCGTATGGACCTGACATCCTCGGAGTGTCCTCACTGCGCGGTCCCTGGCATCCTCCCTGTTTATCTGGCAGCCCCAAGACTGGCATTTTCGGAAAACCCATGAACAGGGCTTTCCAACCGTGTTAGACCTGTCAGTTTTCCGCCAATACTTTGGGAGATAGAGTCGTTGGTCAGTCTTGTTTTCTCTATGTTACAGCTTCGTGTACAAAAGTGCCATAAAACCGGCGTTTGAAGTGCATTCGGAGCAGCCCCACTCCCTGGTGATTTCAAGGCGGAAGATGGCCCTGGCTGGCCGGGAAAACCAGATTTTTGGATGGAGGACAATGGCAGCTAACTGCAGGTACAAGACATTACTCTCTAGCCCCATTATTTCTGGAGTTATTGGCCGTGGCGCTGCCGACTTCTTTTTTCGGCTTTTTTTTTAGCTGGCTTCGGTCCAGCACACACATAGCGGCCTTTGCTTTTGTTGACGTACACACAGCAAGCCGTATGGACCTGACATCCTTGGAGTGTCCTCACTCCGCGGTCCCTGGCATCCTCCCTGTTTATCTGGCAGCCCGAAGACAGGCATTTTCGGAAAGCCCATGAAAAGGGCTTTCGAACCGTGTTAAATTTGTCAGTTTCCCGCCAATACTTTGGGAGATAAAGCCGTTGCTAAGTCTTGTTTTCACTTTGTTGCAGCTTCGTGTACAAAAGTGCCATAAGACAGGCGTTTGAAGCGCATTCGGAGCAGCCCCGCTCCCTGGTGATTTCAAGGCAGAGGATGGCCCTGGCTGGCCGGGAAAACCAGATTTCCGGATGCAGGACTATGGCAGCTAACTGCAGGTACAAGAAATTTCTCTCTAGCCCCATTGTTTCTGGAGTTATTGGCCTAGACGCCGCTCACTTCTTTTTTCGGCGTTTTTTTTCAGCTGGCTTTGGTCCAGCACACTCATAGCGGCCTTTGCTATTGTTGACCTACACACAGCATGGCCGTATGAAATGGACATCCTCGGGGTGTCCTCACTCCGCGGTCCCTGGCATCCTCCCTGTTTATCCGGCAGCCCCAAGACCGGCATTTTCGGAAAGCCCATGAACAGGGCTTTCCAACCGTGGCAGACTTGTCACTTTCCCGCAAATACTTTGGCAGATAGAGCCGTTGCTAAGTCTTGTTTTCTCTATGTTGCAGCTTCGTGTACAAAAGTGCCATAAGACAGGCGTTTGAAGCGCATTCGGAGCAGCCCCGCTCCCTGGTGATTTCAAGGAGGAAGATGGCCCTGGCTGGCCGGGAAAACCAGATTTCCGGATGCAGGACTATGGCAGCTAACTGCAGGTACAAGAAATGTCTCTCTAGCCCCATTATTTCTGGAGTTATTGGTATTGGCACTGCCGACTTCTTTTTTCGGCGTTTTTTTAGCTGGCTTCGGTCCAGCACACTAATAGAGGCCTTTGCTATTGTTGACGTACACACAGCATGGCCGTATGAACTGGACATCCTCGGGGTGTCCTCACTCCACGGTCCCTGGCATCCTCCCTATTTATCCGGCAGCACCAAGACCGGCATTTTCGGAAAGCCCATGAACAGGGCTTTCCAACCGTGTCAGATTTGTCAGTTTCCCGCCAATACTTTGGTAGATAAAGCCGTTGCTATGTCTTGTTTTCTCTCTGTTGCAGCTTCGTGTACAAAAGTGCCTTGTTTTCTCTATGTTGCAGCTTCGTGTACAAAAGTGCCATAAGACAGGCGTTTGAAGCACATTCGGAGCAGCCCCGCTCCCTGGTGATTTCAAGGCGGAAGATGGCCCTGGCTGGCCGGGAAAACCAGATTTTCGGATGCAGGACTATGGCAGCTAACTGCAGGTACGAGAAATTTCTCTCTATCCCATTATTTCTGGAGTTATTGGTCTTGGCGCTACCGACTTCTTTTTTCGGCGTTTTTTTAGCTGGCTTCGGTCCAGCACACTCATAGCGGCCTTTGCTATTGTTGACGTACACACAGCATGGCCGTATGAACTGGACATCCTCAGGGTGTCCTCACTCCGCGACTCATGGCATCTTCCTTGTTTAATCGGCAGCCCCAAGACCGGCATTTTCGTAAAGCCCATGAACAGGGCTTTCCAACCGTGTCAGACTTGTCAGTTTCCCGCCAATACTTTGGGAGATAAAGCCGTTGGTAAGTCTTGTTTTCTCTATGTTGCAGCTTCGTGTACAAAAGTGCCATAAGACAGGCGTTTGAAGCGCATTCGGAGCAGCCCCGCTCCCTGGTGATTTCAAGTCGGAAGATGGCCCTGGCTGGCCGGGAAAACCAGATTTTCGGATGCAGGACTATGGCAGCTAACTGCAGGTACAAGAATATTCTCTCTAGCCCCATTATTTCTGGAGTTATTGGTCTTGGCGCTGCCGACTTCTTTTTTCGGCGTTTTTTTTAGCTGGCTTCGGTCCAGCACACACATAGCGGCCTTGGCTATTGTTGACGTACACACAGCATGGCCGTATGAA
Source organism: Marthasterias glacialis (assembly GCA_911728455.2). Classification (NCBI taxonomy): domain Eukaryota; kingdom Metazoa; phylum Echinodermata; class Asteroidea; order Forcipulatida; family Asteriidae; genus Marthasterias; species Marthasterias glacialis. The sequence goes on along the minus strand of OU452233.1, from coordinate 9,606,020 downwards.
CTGGACATCCTCAGGGTGTCCTCACTCCGCGGTACCTGGCATCCTCCCTGTTTATCCGGCAGCCCCAAGAAAGGCATTTTCGGAAAGCCCATGAACAGGGCTTTCCAACCGTGTCAGACTTGTCAGTTTCCCGCAAATACTTTGGGAGATAGAGCCGTTGGTAAGTTTTGTTTTCTGTATGTTGCAGCTTCGTGTACAAAAGTGCCATAAGACAGGCGTTTGAAGCGCATTCGGAGCAGCCCCGCTCCCTGGTGATTTCAAGGCGGAAGATGGCCCTGGCTGGCCGGGAAAACCAGATTTTCGGATGCAGGACTATGGCAGCTAACTGCAGGTACAAAAAATTTCTCTCTAGCCCCAGTATTTCTGGAGTTATTGGTCTTGGCGCTGACGACTTCTTTTTTCGGCAGTTTTTTTAGCTGGCTTCGGTCCAGCACACACATAGCGGCCTTGGCTATTGTTGACGTACACACAACATGGCCGTATGAACTGGACATCCTCGGGGTGTCCTCACTCCGCGGTCCCTGGCATCCTCCCTGTTTATCCGGCAGCCCCAAAACCGGCATTTTCGGAAAGCCCATGAACAGTGCTTTCCAACCGTGTCAGACTTGTCAGTTTCCCGCCAATACTTTGGGAGATAAAGCCGTTGCTAAGTCTTGTTTTCTCTATGTTGCAGCTTCGTGTACAAAAGTGCCATTAGACAGGCGTTTGAAGCGCATTCGGAGCAACCCCGCTCCCTGGTGATTTCAAGGCGGAAGATGGCCCTGGCTGGCCGGGAAAACCAGATTTTCGGATGCAGGACTATGGCAGCTAACTGCAGGTACGAGAAATTTCTCTCTAGCCCCATTATTTTTGGAGTTATTGGTCTTGGCGCTGCCGACTTCTTTTTTCGGCGTTTTTTTAGCTGGCTTCGGTCCAGCACACTCATAGCGGCCTTTGCTATTGTTGACGTACACACAGCATGGCCGTATGAACTGGACATCCTCGGGGTGTCCTCACTCCACGGTCCCTGGCATCCTCCCTATTTATCCGGCAGCCCCAACACCGGCATTTTCGGACAGCCCATGAACAGGGCTTTCCAACCGTGTCAGACTTGTCAGTTTCCCGCCAATACTTTGGGAGATAGAGCCGTTGGTAAGTCTTGTTTTCTCTATGTTGCAGCTTCGTGTACAAAAGTGCCATAAGACAGGCGTTTGAAGCGCATTCGGAGCAGCCCCGCTCCCTGGTGATTTCAAGGCGGAAGATGGCCCTGGCTGGCCGGGAAAACCAGATTTTCGGATGCAGGACTATGGCAGCTAACTGCAGGTACAAGAAATTTCCCTAGCCCCATTATTTCTGGAGTTATTGGTCTTGGCGCTGACGACTTCTTTTTTCGGCGTTTTTTTTAGCTGGCTTCGGTCCAGCACACACATAGCGGCCTTGGCTATTGTTGACGTACACACAGCATGGCCGTATGAACTGGACATCCTCGGGGTGTCCTCACTCCACGGTCCCTGGCATCCTCCCTATTTATCCGGCAGCCCCAACACCGGCATTTTCGGACAGCCCATGAACAGGGCTTTCCAACCGTGTCAGACTTGTCAGTTTCCCGCCAATACTTTGGGAGATAGAGCCGTTGGTAAGTCTTGTTTTCTCTATGTTGCAGCTTCGTGTACAAAAGTGCCATAAGACAGGCGTTTGAAGCGCATTCGGAGCAGCCCCGCTCCCTGGTGATTTCAAGGCGGAAGATGGCCCTGGCTGGCCGGGAAAACCAGATTTTCGGATGCAGGACTATGGCAGCTAACTGCAGGTACAAGAAATTTCCCTAGCCCCATTATTTCTGGAGTTATTGGTCTTGGCGCTGACGACTTCTTTTTTCGGCGTTTTTTTTAGCTGGCTTCGGTCCAGCACACACATAGCGGCCTTGGCTATTGTTGACGTACACACAGCATGGCCGTATGAACTGGACATCCTCAGGGTGTCCTCAATCCACGGTCCCTGGCATCCTCCCTGTTTATCCGGCAGCCCCACGACCGGCATTTTCGGAAAGCTCATGATTAGGGCTTTCCAACCGTGTCAGACTTGTCAGTTTCCCGCCAATACTTTGGGATATAGAGCAGTTGCTAAGTCTTGTTTTCACTATGTTACAGCTTCGTGTACAAAAGTGCTATTAGACAGGCGTTTGAAGCGTCTTCGGAGCAGCCCCGCTCCCTGCTGATTTCAAGGCGGAAGATGGTCCTGGCTGGCCGGGAAAACCAAATTTTCGGATGCGGGACTATGGCAGCTAACTGCAGGTACAAGAAATTTCTCTCTAGCCCCATTATTTCTGGAGTTATTGGCCGTGGCGCTGCCGACTTCTTTTTTCGGCTTTTTTTTAGCTGGCTTCGTCCAGCACACACGGAGCGGCCTTTGCTATTGTTGACGTACACACAGCATGGCCGTATGAACTGGACTTCCTCAGGGTGTCCTTACTCCGCGGTCCCTGGCATCCTTTCTGTTTATCCGGCAGCCCCAAGACCGGCATTTTCGGAAAGCCCATGAACAGGGCTTTCCAACCGTGTTAAATTTGTCAGTTTCCCGCCAATACTATGGGAGATAGAGTCGTTGGTCAGTCTTGTTTTCACTCTGTTACAGCTTCGTGTACAAAAGTGCCATTAGACAGGCGTTTGAAGCGCATTCGGAGCAGCCCCGCTCCCTGGTGATTTCAAGGCGGAAGATGGCCCTGGCTGGCCGGGAAAACCAGATTTCCGGATGCAGGACTATGGCAGCTAATTGCAGGTACGAGAAATTTCTCTCTAGCCCCATTATTTCTGGAGTTATTGGCGCAGGCGCTGCCGACTTCTTTTTTCGGCGTTTTATTTTCCTTGCTTGGGTCCAGCACACATGTTGCGCCTTTGCAATTGTTGACGTACACACAGCATGGCCGTATGAACTGGACATTCTCGGGGTGTCCTCACTCCGCGGTCCCTGGCATCCTCCCTGTTTATCCGGCAGCCCCAAGACCGGCATTTTCAGAAAGCCCATGAACAGGGCTTTCCAACCGTGTTAGACTTGTCAGTTTCCCGCGAATACTTTGGGATATAGAGCAGTTGCTAAGTCTTGTTTTCACTCTGTTACAGCTTCGTTTACAAAAGTGCCATAAGAATGGCCGTATGCACTGGACATCCTCGGGGTGTCCTCACTCTGCGGTCCCTGGCATCCTCCCTGTTTATCTGGCAGCCCCAAAACCGGCATTTTTGGAAAGACCATGAATAGGGCTTTCCAACCGTGTCAGACTTGTCAGTTTCCTGCCAATACTTTGGGAGATAGAGCCGTTGGTAAGTCTTGTTTTCACTCTGTTACAGCTTCGTGTACAAAAGTGCCTCAAGACAGGCGTTTGAAGCGCATTCGGAGCAGCCCCGATCCCTGGTGATTTCTAGGCGGAAGATGGCCCTGGTTGGCCGGGAAAACCAGATTTCAGGATGCAGGACTATGGCAGCTAACTGCAGGTACAAGAAATTTCTCTCTAGCCCCATTATTTCTGGAGTTATTGGCGCAGGCGCTGCCGACTTCTTTTTTCGTCGTTTTATTTACCTTGCTTGGGTCCAGCACACACGTTGCGCCTTTGCTATTGTTCACGTACAAACAGCATGGCCGTATGAACTGGACATCCTCGGGGTGTCCTCACTCCACGGTCCCTGGCATCCACCCTGTTTATCCGGCAGCCCGAAGACAGGCATTTTCGGAAAGCCCATGAAAAGGGCTTTCCAACCGTGTCAGATTTGTCAGTTTCCCGCCATTACTTTGGGAGATAAAGCCGTTGCTAAGTCTTGTTTTCTCTATGTTGCAGCTTCGTGTACAAAAGTGCCATAAGACAGGCGTTTGAAGCGCATTCGGAGCAGCCCCGCTCCCTGGTGATTTCAAGGCAGAAGATGGCCCTGGCTGGCCGGGAAAACCAGATTTCCGGATGCAGGACTATGGCAGCTAACTGCAGGTACAAAAAATTTCTCTCTAGCCCCATTATTTCTGGAGTTATTGGTCTTGGCGCTGCCGACTTCTTTTTTCGGCGTTTTTTTAGCTGGCTTCGGTCCAGCACACTCATAGCGGCCTTTGCTATTGTTGACATACACACAGCATGGCCGTATGAACAGGACATTCTCGGGGTGTCCTCACTCCACGGTCCCTGGCATCCTCCCTGTTTATCCGGCAGCCCGAAGCCAGGTATTTTCGGAAAGCCCATGAACAGGGCTTTCGAACCGTGTTAAATTTGTCAGTTTCCCGCCAATACTTTGGGAGATAAAGCCGTTGCTAAGTCTTGTTTTCACTTTGTTGCAGCTTCGTGTACAAAAGTGCCATAAGACAGGCGTTTGAAGCGCATTCGGAGCAGCCCCGCTCCCTGGTGATTTCAAGGCAGAGGATGGCCCTGGCTGGCCGGGAAAACCAGATTTCCGGATGCAGGACTATGGCAGCTAACTGCAGGTACAAGAAATTTCTCTCTAGCCCCATTGTTTCTGGAGTTATTGGCCTAGACGCCGCTCACTTCTTTTTTCGGCGTTTTTTTTCAGCTGGCTTTGGTCCAGCACACTCATAGCGGCCTTTGCTATTGTTGACGTACACACAGCATGGCCGTATTAACTGGACATCATCGGGGTGTCCTCACTCCGCGGTCCCTGGCATCCTCCCTGTTTATCCGGCAGCCCCAAGACCGGCATTTTCGGAAAGCCCATGAACAGGGCTTTCCAACCGTGTCAGACTTGTCAGTTTCCCGCAAATACTTTGGCAGATAGAGCCGTTGCTAAGTCTTGTTTTCTCTATGTTGCAGCTTCGTGTACAAAAGTGCCATTAGACAGGCGTTTGAAGCGCATTCGGAGCAGCCCCGCTCCCTGGTGATTTCAAGGAGGAAGATGGCCCTGGCTGGCCGGGAAAACCAGATTTCCGGATGGAGGACTATGGCAGCTAACTGCAGGTACGAGAAATTTCTCTCTAGCCCCATTATTTCTGGAGTTATTGGTCTTGGCGCTGCCGACTTCTTTTTTCGGCGTTTTTTTAGCTGGCTTCGGTGCAGCACACTAATAGCGGCCTTTGCTATTGTTGACGTACACACAGCATGGCCGTATGAACTGGACATCCTCGGGGTGTCCTCACTCCACGGTCCCTGGCATCCTCCCTATTTATCCGGCAGCACCAAGACCGGCATTTTCGGAAAGCCCATGAACAGGGCTTTCCAACCGTGTCAGATTTGTCAGTTTCCCGCCAATACTTTGGTAGATAAAGCCGTTGCTATGTCTTGTTTTCTCTATGTTGCAGCTTCGTGTACAAAAGTGCCTTGTTTTCTCTATGTTGCAGCTTCGTGTACAAAAGTGCCATAAGACAGGCGTTTGAAGCGCATTCGGAGCAGCCCCGCTCCCTGGTGATTTCGAGGCGGAAGATGGCCCTGGCTGGCCGGGAAAACCAGATTTTCGGATGCAGTACTATGGCAGCTAACTGCAGGTACGAGAAATTTCTCTCTAGCCCCATTATTTCTGGAGTTATTGGCGCAGGCGCTGCCGACTTCTTTTTTCGGCGTTTTATTTTCCTTGCTTGGGTCCAGCACACATGTTGCGCCTTTGCAATTGTTGACGTACACACAGCATGGCCGTATGAACTGGACATTCTCGGGGTGTCCTCACTCCGCGGTCCCTGGCATCCTCCCTGTTTATCCGGCAGCCCCAAGACCGGCATTTTCAGAAAGCCCATGAACAGGGCTTTCCAACCGTGTTAGACTTGTCAGTTTCCCGCGAATACTTTGGGATATAGAGCAGTTGCTAAGTCTTGTTTTCACTCTGTTACAGCTTCGTTTACAAAAGTGCCATAAGAATGGCCGTATGCACTGGACATCCTCGGGGTGTCCTCACTCTGCGGTCCCTGGCATCCTCCCTGTTTATCTGGCAGCCCCAAAACCGGCAATTTTGGAAAGACCATGAATAGGGCTTTCCAACCGTGTCAGACTTGTCAGTTTCCTGCCAATACTTTGGGAGATAGAGCCGTTGGTAAGTCTTGTTTTCACTCTGTTACAGCTTCGTGTACAAAAGTGCCTCAAGACAGGCGTTTGAAGCGCATTCGGAGCAGCCCCGATCCCTGGTGATTTCTAGGCGGAAGATGGCCCTGGTTGGCCGGGAAAACCAGATTTCCGGATGCAGGACTATGGCAGCTAACTGCAGGTACAAGAAATTTCTCTCTAGCCCCATTATTTCTGGAGTTATTGGCGCAGGCGCTGCCGACTTCTTTTTTCGTCGTTTTATTTACCTTGCTTGGGTCCAGCACACACGTTGCGCCTTTGCTATTGTTCACGTACAAACAGCATGGCCGTATGAACTGGACATCCTCGGGGTGTCCTCACTCCACGGTCCCTGGCATCCACCCTGTTTATCCGGCAGCCCGAAGACAGGCATTTTCGGAAAGCCCATGAAAAGGGCTTTCCAACCGTGTCAGATTTGTCAGTTTCCCGCCATTACTTTGGGAGATAAAGCCGTTGCTAAGTCTTGTTTTCTCTATGTTGCAGCTTCGTGTACAAAAGTGCCATAAGACAGGCGTTTGAAGCGCATTCGGAGCAGCCCCGCTCCCTGGTGATTTCAAGGCAGAAGATGGCCCTGGCTGGCCGGGAAAACCAGATTTCCGGATGCAGGACTATGGCAGCTAACTGCAGGTACAAAAAATTTCTCTCTAGCCCCATTATTTCTGGAGTTATTGGTCTTGGCGCTGCCGACTTCTTTTTTCGGCGTTTTTTTAGCTGGCTTCGGTCCAGCACACTCATAGCGGCCTTTGCTATTGTTGACATACACACAGCATGGCCGTATGAACAGGACATCCTCGGGGTGTCCTCACTCCACGGTCCCTGGCATCCTCCCTGTTTATCCGGCAGCCCGAAGCCAGGTATTTTCGGAAAGCCCATGAACAGGGCTTTCCAACCGTGTTAAATTTGTCAGTTTCCCGCCAATACTTTGGGAGATAAAGCCGTTGCTAAGTCTTGTTTTCACTTTGTTGCAGCTTCGTGTACAAAAGTGCCATAAGACAGGCGTGTGAAGCGCATTCGGAGCAGCCCCGCTCCCTGGTGATTTCAAGGCAGAGGATGGCCCTGGCTGGCCGGGAAAACCAGATTTTCGGATGCAGGACTATGGCAGCTAACTGCAGGTACAACAAATTTCTCTCTAGCCCCATTGTTTCTGGAGTTATTGGCCTAGACGCCGCTCACTTCTTTTTTCGGCGTTTTTTTTCAGCTGGCTTTGGTCCAGCACACTCATAGCGGCCTTTGCTATTGTTGACGTACACACAGCATGGCCGTATTAACTGGACATCCTCGGGGTGTCCTCACTCCGCGGTCCCTGGCATCCTCCCTGTTTATCCGGCAGCCCCAAGACCGGCATTTTCGGAAAGCCCATGAACAGGGCTTTCCAACCGTGTCAGACTTGTCAGTTTCCCGCAAATACTTTGGCAGATAGAGCCGTTGCTAAGTCTTGTTTTCTCTATGTTGCAGCTTCGTGTACAAAAGTGCCATTAGACAGGCGTTTGAAGCGCATTCGGAGCAGCCCCGCTCCCTGGTGATTTCAAGGAGGAAGATGGCCCTGGCTGGCCGGGAAAACCAGATTTCCGGATGGAGGACTATGGCAGCTAACTGCAGGTACAAGAAATTTCTCTCTAGCCCCATTATTTCTGGAGTTATTGGTCTTGGCGCTGCCGACTTCTTTTTTCGGCGTTTTTTTAGCTGGCTTCGGTGCAGCACACTAATAGCGGCCTTTGCTATTGTTGACGTACACACAGCATGGCCGTATGAACTGGACATCCTCGGGGTGTCCTCACTCCACGGTCCCTGGCATCCTCCCTATTTATCCGGCAGCACCAAGACCGGCATTTTCGGAAAGCCCATGAACAGGGCTTTCCAACCGTGTCAGATTTGTCAGTTTCCCGCCAATACTTTGGTAGATAAAGCCGTTGCTATGTCTTGTTTTCTCTATGTTGCAGCTTCGTGTACAAAAGTGCCTTGTTTTCTCTATGTTGCAGCTTCGTGTACAAAAGTGCCATAAGACAGGCGTTTGAAGCGCATTCGGAGCAGCCCCGCTCCCTGGTGATTTCAAGGCGGAAGATGGCCCTGGCTGGCCGGGAAAACCAGATTTTCGGATGCAGTACTATGGCAGCTAACTGCAGGTACGAGAAATTTCTCTCTAGCCCCATTATTTCTGGAGTTATTGGCGCAGGCGCTGCCGACTTCTTTTTTCGGCGTTTTATTTTCCTTGCTTGGGTCCAGCACACATGTTGCGCCTTTGCAATTGTTGACGTACACACAGCATGGCCGTATGAACTGGACATTCTCGGGGTGTCCTCACTCCGCGGTCCCTGGCATCCTCCCTGTTTATCCGGCAGCCCCAAGACCGGCATTTTCAGAAAGCCCATGAACAGGGCTTTCCAACCGTGTTAGACTTGTCAGTTTCCCGCGAATACTTTGGGATATAGAGCAGTTGCTAAGTCTTGTTTTCACTCTGTTACAGCTTCGTTTACAAAAGTGCCATAAGAATGGCCGTATGCACTGGACATCCTCGGGGTGTCCTCACTCTGCGGTCCCTGGCATCCTCCCTGTTTATCTGGCAGCCCCAAAACCGGCAATTTTGGAAAGACCATGAATAGGGCTTTCCAACCGTGTCAGACTTGTCAGTTTCCTGCCAATACTTTGGGAGATAGAGCCGTTGGTAAGTCTTGTTTTCACTCTGTTACAGCTTCGTGTACAAAAGTGCCTCAAGACAGGCGTTTGAAGCGCATTCGGAGCAGCCCCGATCCCTGGTGATTTCTAGGCGGAAGATGGCCCTGGTTGGCCGGGAAAACCAGATTTCCGGATGCAGGACTATGGCAGCTAACTGCAGGTACAAGAAATTTCTCTCTAGCCCCATTATTTCTGGAGTTATTGGCGCAGGCGCTGCCGACTTCTTTTTTCGTCGTTTTATTTACCTTGCTTGGGTCCAGCACACACGTTGCGCCTTTGCTATTGTTCACGTACAAACAGCATGGCCGTATGAACTGGACATCCTCGGGGTGTCCTCACTCCACGGTCCCTGGCATCCACCCTGTTTATCCGGCAGCCCGAAGACAGGCATTTTCGGAAAGCCCATGAAAAGGGCTTTCCAACCGTGTCAGATTTGTCAGTTTCCCGCCATTACTTTGGGAGATAAAGCCGTTGCTAAGTCTTGTTTTCTCTATGTTGCAGCTTCGTGTACAAAAGTGCCATAAGACAGGCGTTTGAAGCGCATTCGGAGCAGCCCCGCTCCCTGGTGATTTCAAGGCAGAAGATGGCCCTGGCTGGCCGGGAAAACCAGATTTCCGGATGCAGGACTATGGCAGCTAACTGCAGGTACAAAAAATTTCTCTCTAGCCCCATTATTTCTGGAGTTATTGGTCTTGGCGCTGCCGACTTCTTTTTTCGGCGTTTTTTTAGCTGGCTTCGGTCCAGCACACTCATAGCGGCCTTTGCTATTGTTGACATACACACAGCATGGCCGTATGAACAGGACATCCTCGGGGTGTCCTCACTCCACGGTCCCTGGCATCCTCCCTGTTTATCCGGCAGCCCGAAGCCAGGTATTTTCGGAAAGCCCATGAACAGGGCTTTCGAACCGTGTTAAATTTGTCAGTTTCCCGCCAATACTTTGGGAGATAAAGCCGTTGCTAAGTCTTGTTTTCACTTTGTTGCAGCTTCGTGTACAAAAGTGCCATAAGACAGGCGTTTGAAGCGCATTCGGAGCAGCCCCGCTCCCTGGTGATTTCAAGGCAGAGGATGGCCCTGGCTGGCCGGGAAAACCAGATTTCCGGATGCAGGACTATGGCAGCTAACTGCAGGTACAAGAAATTTCTCTCTAGCCCCATTGTTTCTGGAGTTATTGGCCTAGACGCCGCTCACTTCTTTTTTCGGCGTTTTTTTTCAGCTGGCTTTGGTCCAGCACACTCATAGCGGCCTTTGCTATTGTTGACGTACACACAGCATGGCCGTATTAACTGGACATCCTCGGGGTGTCCTCACTCCGCGGTCCCTGGCATCCTCCCTGTTTATCCGGCAGCCCCAAGACCGGCATTTTCGGAAAGCCCATGAACAGGGCTTTCCAACCGTGTCAGACTTGTCAGTTTCCCGCAAATACTTTGGCAGATACAGCCGTTGCTAAGTCTTGTTTTCTCTATGTTGCAGCTTCGTGTACAAAAGTGCCATTAGACAGGCGTTTGAAGCGCATTCGGAGCAGCCCCGCTCCCTGGTGATTTCAAGGAGGAAGATGGCCCTGGCTGGCCGGGAAAACCAGATTTCCGGATGGAGGACTATGGCAGCTAACTGCAGGTACGAGAAATTTCTCTCTAGCCCCATTATTTCTGGAGTTATTGGTCTTGGCGCTGCCGACTTCTTTTTTCGGCGTTTTTTTAGCTGGCTTCGGTGCAGCACACTAATAGCGGCCTTTGCTATTGTTGACGTACACACAGCATGGCCGTATGAACTGGACATCCTCGGGGTGTCCTCACTCCACGGTCCCTGGCATCCTCCCTATTTATCCGGCAGCACCAAGACCGGCATTTTCGGAAAGCCCATGAACAGGGCTTTCCAACCGTGTCAGATTTGTCAGTTTCCCGCCAATACTTTGGTAGATAAAGCCGTTGCTATGTCTTGTTTTCTCTATGTTGCAGCTTCGTGTACAAAAGTGCCTTGTTTTCTCTATGTTGCAGCTTCGTGTACAAAAGTGCCATAAGACAGGCGTTTGAAGCGCATTCGGAGCAGCCCCGCTCCCTGGTGATTTCAAGGCGGAAGATGGCCCTGGCTGGCCGGGAAAACCAGATTTTCGGATGCAGTACTATGGCAGCTAACTGCAGGTACGAGAAATTTCTCTCTAGCCCCATTATTTCTGGAGTTATTGGTCTTGGCGCTGCCGACTTCTTTTTTCGGCGTTTTTTTAGCTGGCTTCGGTCCAGCACACTCATAGCGTCCATTGCTATTGTTGACGTACACACAGCATGGCCGTATGAACTGGACATCCTCGGGGTGTCCTCACTCCACGGTCCCTGGCATCCTCCCTATTTATCCGGCAGCACCAAGACCGGCATTTTCGGAAAGCCCATGAACAGGGCTTTCCAACCGTGTCAGATTTGTCAGTTTCCCGCCAATACTTTGGTAGATAAAGCCGTTGCTATGTCTTGTTTTCTCTATGTTGCAGCTTCGTGTACAAAAGTGCCTTGTTTTCTCTATGTTGCAGCTTCGTGTACAAAAGTGCCATAAGACAGGCGTTTGAAGCGCATTCGGAGCAGCCCCGCTCCTTGCTGATTTCAAGGCGGAAGATGGCCCTGGCTGGCCGGGAAAATCAAATAAACGGATGCAGGACTATGGCAGCTAACTGCAGGTACGAGAAATTTCTCTCTAGCCCCATTATTTCTGGAGTTATTGGCCATGGCGCTGCTGACTTCTTTTTTTGGCGTTTTTTTAGCTGGCTTCGGTCCTGCACACACATAGCGGCCTTGGCTATTGATGATGTACACACAGCATGACCGTATGAACTGAACATCCTCGGGGTGTCCTCACTCCACGGTCCCTGGCATCCTCCCTGTTTATCCGGCAGCCCGAAGCCAGGTATTTTCGGAAAGCCCATGAACAGGGCTTTCGAACCGTGTTAAATTTGTCAGTTTCCCGCCAATACTTTGGGAGATAAAGCCGTTGCTAAGTCTTGTTTTCACTTTGTTGCAGCTTCGTGTACAAAAGTGCCATAAGACAGGCGTTTGAAGCGCATTCGGAGCAGCCCCGCTCCCTGGTGATTTCAAGGCAGAGGATGGCCCTGGCTGGCCGGGAAAACCAGATTTCCGGATGCAGGACTATGGCAGCTAACTGCAGGTACAAGAAATTTCTCTCTAGCCCCATTGTTTCTGGAGTTATTGGCCTAGACGCCGCTCACTTCTTTTTTCGGCGTTTTTTTTCAGCTGGCTTTGGTCCAGCACACTCATAGCGGCCTTTGCTATTGTTGACGTACACACAGCATGGCCGTATTAACTGGACATCCTCGGGGTGTCCTCACTCCGCGGTCCCTGGCATCCTCCCTGTTTATCCGGCAGCCCCAAGACCGGCATTTTCGGAAAGCCCATGAACAGGGCTTTCCAACCGTGTCAGACTTGTCAGTTTCCCGCAAATACTTTGGCAGATAGAGCCGTTGCTAAGTCTTGTTTTCTCTATGTTGCAGCTTCGTGTACAAAAGTGCCATTAGACAGGCGTTTGAAGCGCATTCGGAGCAGCCCCGCTCCCTGGTGATTTCAAGGAGGAAGATGGCCCTGGCTGGCCGGGAAAACCAGATTTCCGGATGGAGGACTATGGCAGCTAACTGCAGGTACGAGAAATTTCTCTCTAGCCCCATTATTTCTGGAGTTATTGGTCTTGGCGCTGCCGACTTCTTTTTTCGGCGTTTTTTTAGCTGGCTTCGGTGCAGCACACTAATAGCGGCCTTTGCTATTGTTGACGTACACACAGCATGGCCGTATGAACTGGACATCCTCGGGGTGTCCTCACTCCACGGTCCCTGGCATCCTCCCTATTTATCCGGCAGCACCAAGACCGGCATTTTCGGAAAGCCCATGAACAGGGCTTTCCAACCGTGTCAGATTTGTCAGTTTCCCGCCAATACTTTGGTAGATAAAGCCGTTGCTATGTCTTGTTCTCTCTATGTTGCAGCTTCGTGTACAAAAGTGCCTTGTTTTCTCTATGTTGCAGCTTCGTGTACAAAAGTGCCATAAGACAGGCGTTTGAAGCGCATTCGGAGCAGCCCCGCTCCCTGGTGATTTCAAGGCGGAAGATGGCCCTGGCTGGCCGGGAAAACCAGATTTTCGGATGCAGTACTATGGCAGCTAACTGCAGGTACGAGAAATTTCTCTCTAGCCCCATTATTTCTGGAGTTATTGGTCTTGGCGCTGCCGACTTCTTTTTTCGGCGTTTTTTTAGCTGGCTTCGGTCCAGCAAGCTCATAGCGGCCTTTGCTATTGTTGACGTACACGCAGCATGGCCGTATGAACTGGACATCCTCGGGGTGTCCTCACTCCACGGTCCCTGGCATCCTCCCTATTTATCCGGCAGCACCAAGACCGGCATTTTCGGAAAGCCCATGAACAGGGCTTTCCAACCGTGTCAGATTTGTCAGTTTCCCGCCAATACTTTGGTAGATAAAGCCGTTGCTATGTCTTGTTTTCTCTATGTTGCAGCTTCGTGTACAAAAGTGCCTTGTTTTCTCTATGTTGCAGCTTCGTGTACAAAAGTGCCATAAGACAGGCGTTTGAAGCGCATTCGGAGCAGCCCCGCTCCTTGCTGATTTCAAGGCGGAAGATGGCCCTGGCTGGCCGGGAAAATCAAATAAACGGATGCAGGACTATGGCAGCTAACTGCAGGTACGAGAAATTTCTCTCTAGCCCCATTATTTCTGGAGTTATTGGCCATGGCGCTGCTGACTTCTTTTTTTGGCGTTTTTTTAGCTGGCTTCGGTCCTGCACACACATAGCGGCCTTGGCTATTGATGATGTACACACAGCATGGCCGTATGAACTGAACATCCTCGGGGTGTCCTCACTCCGTGGTCCCTGGCATCCTCCCTGTTTATCTGGCAGCCCCAAGACCGGCATTTTCGAAAAGCCCATGAACGGTGCTTTCCAACCGTGTCAGACATGTCAGTTTCCCGCCAATACTTTGGGAGATAGAGCCGTTGGTAAGTCTTGTTTTCTCTATGTTGCAGCTTCGTGTACAAAAGTGCCATAAGACAGGCGTTTGAAGCGCATTCGGAGCAGCCCCGCTTCTTGCTGATTTCAAGGCGGAAGATGGCCCTGGCTGGCCGGGAAAATCAAATAAACGGATGCAGGACTATGGCAGCTAACTGCAGGTACGAGAAATTTCTCTCTAGCCCCATTATTTCTGGAGTTATTGGTCTTGGCGCTGCCGACTTCTTTTTTCGGCGTTTTTTTAGCTGGCTTCGGTCCAGCACACTCATAGCGGCCTTTGCTATTGTTGACGTACACACAGCATGGCCGTGTGAACTGGACATTCTCGGGGTGTCCTCACTCCGCGGTCCCTAGCATCCTCCCTATTTGTCCGGCAGCCCCAAGACCGGCATTTTCGGAAAGCCCATGAACAGGGCTTTTCAACCGTGTCAGATTTGTCAGTTTCCCGCCAATACTTTGGGAGATAAAGCCGTTGCTAAGTCTTGTTTTCTCTATGTTGCAGCTTCGTGTACAAAAGTGCCATTAGACAGGCGTTTGAAGCGCATTCGGAGCAGCCCCGCTCCCTGGTAATTTCAAGGCGGAAGATGGCCCTGGCTGGCCGGGAAAACCAGATTTCCGGATGCAGGACTATGGCAGCTAACTGCAGGTACAACAAATTTCTCTCTAGCCCCATTATTTCTGGAGTTATTGGCCATGGCGCTGCCGACTTCTTTTTTCGGCGTTTTTTTAGCTGGCTTCGGTCCAGCACACGCATAGCGGCCTTGGCTATTGTTGACGTACACACAGCATGGCCGTATGAACTGGACATCCTCGGGGTGTCCTCACTCCGCGGTCTCTGGCATCCTCCCTGCTTATCCGGCAGCCCCAAGACCGGCATTTTCGGAAAGCCCATGAACAGGGCTTTTCAACCGTGTCAGATTTGTCAGTTTCCCGCCAATACTTTGGGAGATAAAGCTGTTGCTAAGTCTTGTTTTCTCTATGTTGCAGCTTCGTGTACAAAAGTGCCATAAGACAGGCGTTTGAAGCGCATTCGGAGCAGCCCCGCTCCCTGGTAATTTCAAGGCGGAAGATGGCCCTGGGTGGCCGGGAAAACCAGATTTCCGGATGCAGGACTATGGCAGCTAACTGCAGGTACAACAAATTTCTCTCTAGCCCCATTATTTCTGGAGTTATTGGCCATGGCGCTGCCGACTTCTTTTTTCGGCGTTTTTTTAGTTGGCTTCAGTCCAGCACACTCATAGCGGCCTTTGCTATTGTTGACGTACACACAGCATGGCCGTGTGAACTGGACATTCTCGGGGTGTCCTCACTCCGCAGTCTCTAGCATCCTCCCTATTTGTCCGGCAGCCCCAAGACCGGCATTTTGGGAAAGCCCATGAACAGGGCTTTTCAACCGTGTCAGATTTGTCATTTTCCCGCCAATACTTTGGGAGATAAAGCCGTTGCTAAGTCTTGTTTTCTCTATGTTGCAGCTTCGTGTAGAAAAGTGCCATTAGACAGGCGTTTGAAGCGCATTCGGAGCAGCCCCGCTCCCTGGTGATTTCAAGGCGGAAGATGGCCCTGGCTGGCCGGGAAAATCAAATAAACGGATGCAGGACTATGGCAGCTAACTGCAGGTACAACAAATTTCTCTCTAGCCCCATTATTTCTGGAGTTATTGGCCATGGCGCTGCCGACTTCTTTTTTCGGCGTTTTTTTAGCTGGCTTCGGTCCAGCACACACATAGCGGCCTTGGCTATTGTTGACGTACACACAGCATGGCCGTATGAACTGGACATCCTCGGGGTGTCCTCACTCCGCGGTCTCTGGCATCCTCCCTGTTTATCCGGCAGCCCCAAGACCGGCATTTTCGGAAAGCCCATGAACAGGGCTTTCCAACCGTGTCAGACTTGTCAGTTTCCCGCCAATACTTTGGGAGATAGAGCCGTTGGTAAGTCTTGTTTTCTCTATGTTGCAGCTTCGTGTACAAAAGTGCCATAAGACAGGCGTTTGAAGCGCATTCGGAGCAGCCCCGCTCCCTGGTGATTTCAAGGCGGAAGATGGCTCTGGCTGGCCGGGAAAACCAGATTTCCGGATGCAGGACTATGGCAGCTAACTGCAGGTACGAGAAATTTCTCTCTAGCCCCATTATTTCTGGAGTTATTGGTCTTGGCGCTGCCGACTTCTTTTTTTGGCGTTTTTTTAGCTGGCTTCAGTCCAGCACACTCATAGCGGCCTTTGCTATTGTTGACGTACACACAGCATGGCCGTGTGAACTGGACATTCTCGGGGTGTCCTCACTCCGCAGTCCCTAGCATCCTCCCTATTTGTCCGGCAGCCCCAAGACCGGCATTTTGGGAAAGCCCATGAACAGGGCTTTTCAACCGTGTCAGATTTGTCAGTTTCCCGCCAATACTTTGGGAGATAAAGCCGTTGCTAAGTCTTGTTTTCTCTATGTTGCAGCTTCGTGTACAAAAGTGCCATTAGACAGGCGTTTGAAGCGCATTCGGAGCAGCCCCGCTCCCTGGTGATTTCAAGGCGGAAGATGGCCCTGGCTGGCCGGGAAAATCAAATAAACGAATGCAGGACTATGGCAGCTAACTGCAGGTACGAGAAAATTCTCTCTAGCCCCATTATTTCTGGAGTTATTGGCCATGGCGCTGCCGACTTCTTTTTTCGGCGTTTTTTTAGCTGGCTTCGGTCCAGCACACACATAGCGGCCTTGGCTATTGTTGACGTACACACAGCATGGCCGTATGAACTGGACATCCTTGGGGTGTCCTCACTCCGCGGTCTCTGGCATCCTCCCTGTATATCCGGCAGCCCCAAGACCGGCATTTTCGGAAAGCCCATGAACAGGGCTTTCCAACCGTGTCAGATTTGTCATTTCCCGCTGATACTTTGGGAGATAAAGCCGTTGCTAAGTCTTGTTTTCTCTATGTTGCAGCTTCGTGTTCAAAAGTGCCATAAGACAGGCGTTTGAAGCGCATTCGGAGCAGCCCCGCTCCCTGGTGATTTCAAGGCGGAAGATGGCTCTGGCTGGCCGGGAAAACCAGATTTCCGGATGCAGGACTATGGCAGCTAACTGCAGGTACGAGAAATTTCTCTCTAGCCCCATTATTTCTGGAGTTATTGGTCTTGGCGCTGCCGACTTCTTTTTTCGGCGTTTTTTTAGCTGGCTTCGGTCCAGCACACTGATAGCGGCCTTTGCTATTGTTGACGTACACACAGCATGGCCGTGTGAACTGGACATCCTTGGGGTGTCCTCACTCCGCGGTCCCTAGCAACCTCCCTATTTGTCCGGCAGCCCCAAGACCGTCATTTCCGGAAAGCCCATGCACAGGGCTTTTCAACCGTGTCAGATTTGTCAGTTTCCCGCCAATACTTTGGGAGATAAAGCCGTTGCTAAGTCTTGTTTTCTCTATGTTGCAGCTTCGTGTACAAAAGTGCCATTAGACAGGCGTTTGAAGCGCATTCGGAGCAGCCCCGCTCCCTGGTGATTTCAAGGCGGAAGATGGCCCTGGCTGGCCGGGAAAACCAGATTTCCGGATGCAGGACTATGGCAGCTAACTGCAGGTACAACAAATTTCTCTCTAGCCCCATTATTTCTGGAGTTATTGGTCTTGGCGCTGCCGACTTCTTTTTTCGGCGTTTTTTTAGCTGGCTTCGGTCCAGCACACACATAGCGGCCTTGGCTATTGATGACGTACACACAGCATGGCCGTATGAACTGAACATCCTCGGGGTGTCCTCACTCCGTGGTCCCTGGCATCCTCCCTGTTTATCCGGCAGCCCCAAGACCGGCATTTTCGGAGCGCATTCGGAGCAGCCCCGCTCCCTGCTGATTTCAAGGCGGAAGATATCCCTGGCTGGCCGGGAAAATCAAATAAACGGATGCAGGACTATGGCAGCTAACTGCAGGTACGAGAAATTTCTCTCTAGCCCCATTATTTCTGGAGTTATGGTTCTTTGCGCTGCCGACTTCTTTTTTCGGCGTTTTTTTAGCTGGCTTCGGTCCAGCACACTCATAGCGGCCTTGGCTATTGTTGACGTACACACAGCTTGGCCGTATGAACTGGACATCCTCGGGGTGTCCTCACTCCATCGTCCCTGGCATCCTCCCTATTTATCCGGCAGCCCCAAGACCGGCATTTTCGGAAAGCTTATGAACAGGGCTTTCCAACCGTGTCAGATTTGTCAGTTTCCCGCCAATACTTTGGGAGATAGAGCCGTTGGTAAGTCTTGTTTTCTCTATGTTGCAGCTTCGTGTACAAAAGTGCCATAAAACAGGCGTTTGAAGCGCATTCGGAGCAGCCCCACTCCTTGGTGATTTCAAGGCGGAAGATGGCCCTGGCTGGCCGGGAAAACCAGATTTTAGGATGCAGGACTATGGCAGCTAACTGCAGGTACAAACAATTTCTCTCTAGCCCCAGTATTTCTGGAGTTATTGGTCTTGGCGCTGACGACTTCTTTTTTCGGCGGTTTTTTTTAGCTGGCTTCGGTCCAGCACACACATAGCGGCCTTTGCTATTGTTGACGTACACAGAGCATGGTCGTGTGAACTGGACATTCTTGGGGTGTCCTCACTCCGCGGTCCCTAGCATCCTCCCTATTTGTCCGGCAGCCCCAAGACCGGCATTTTCGGAAAGCCCATGAACAGGGCTTTTCAACCGTGTCAGATTTGTCATTTTCCCGCCAATACTTTGGGAGATAAAGCCGTTGCTAAGTCTTGTTTTCTCTATGTTGCAGCTTCGTGTACAAAAGTGCCATAAGACAGGCGTTTGAAGCGCATTCGGAGCAGCCCCGCTCCCTGGTGATTTCAAGGCGGAAGATGGCCCTGGCTGGCCGGGAAAACCAGATTTCCGGATGCAGGACTATGGCAGCTAACTGCAGGTACGAGAAATTTCTCTCTAGCCCCATTATTTCTGGAGTTATTGGTCTTGGCGCTGCCGACTTCTTTTTTCGGCGTTTTTTTTAGCTGGCTTCGGTCCAGCACACTCATAGCGGCCTTTGCTATTGTTGACGTACACACAGCATGGCCGTGTGAACTGGACATTCTCGGGGTGTCCTCACTCCGCGGTCCCTAGCATCCTCCCTATTTGTCCGGCAGCCCCAAGACCGGCATTTTCGGAAAGCCCATGAACAGGGCTTTTCAACCGTGTCAGATTTGTCAGTTTCCCGCCAATACTTTGGGAGATAAAGCCGTTGCTAAGTCTTGTTTTCTCTATGTTGCAGCTTCGTGTACAAAAGTGCCATTAGACAGGCGTTTGAAGCGCATTCGGAGCAGCCCCGCTCCCTGGTGATTTCAAGGCGGAAGATGGCCCTGGCTGGCCGGGAAAACCAGATTTCCGGATGCAGGACTATGGCAGCTAACTGCAGGTACAAGAAATTTCTCTCTAGCCCCATTATTTCTGGAGTTATTGGCCATGGCGCTGCCGACTTCTTTTTTCGGCGTTTTTTTAGCTGGCTTCGGTCCAGCACACACATAGCGGCCTTGGCTATTGTTGACGTACACACAGCATGGCCGTATGAACTGGACATCCTCGGGGTGTCCTCACTCCGCGGTCTCTGGCATCCTCCCTGTTTATCCGGCAGCCCCAAGATCGGCATTTTCGGAAAGCCCATGAACAGGGCTTTCCAACCGTGTCAGACTTGTCAGTTTCCCGCCAATACTTTGGGAGATAGAGCCGTTGGTAAGTCTTGTTTTCTCTATGTTGCAGCTTCGTGTACAAAAGTGCCATAAGACAGGCGTTTGAAGCGCATTCGGAGCAGCCCCGCTCCCTGGTGATTTCAAGGCGGAAGATGGCCCTGGCTGGCCGGGAAAACCAGATTTCCGGATGCAGGACTATGGCAGCTAACTGCAGGTACGAGAAATTTCTCTCTAGCCCCATTATTTCTGGAGTTATTGGTCTTGGCGCTGCCGACTTCTTTTTTCGGCGTTTTTTTAGCTGGCTTCGGTCCAGCACACTCATAGCGGCCTTTGCTATTGTTGACGTACACACAGCATGGCCGTGTGAACTGGACATTCTCGGGGTGTCCTCACTCCGCGGTCCCTAGCATCCTCCCTATTTGTCCGGCAGCCCCAAGACCGGCATTTTGGGAAAGCCCATGAACAGGGCTTTTCAACCGTGTCAGATTTGTCAGTTTCCCGCCAATACTTTGGGAGATAAAGCCGTTGCTAAGTCTTGTTTTCTCTATGTTGCAGCTTCGTGTACAAAAGTGCCATTAGACAGGCGTTTGAAGCGCATTCGGAGCAGCCCCGCTCCCTGGTGATTTCAAGGCGGAAGATGGCTCTGGCTGGCCGGGAAAACCAGATTTCCGGATGCAGGACTATGGCAGCTAACTGCAGGTACGAGAAATTTCTCTCTAGCCCCATTATTTCTGGAGTTATTGGTCTTGGCGCTGCCGACTTCTTTTTTCGGCGTTTTTTTAGCTGGCTTCGGTCCAGCACACTGATAGCGGCCTTTGCTATTGTTGACGTACACACAGCATGGCCGTGTGAACTGGACATCCTTGGGGTGTCCTCACTCCGCGGTCCCTAGCAACCTCCCTATTTGTCCGGCAGCCCCAAGACCGTCATTTCCGGAAAGCCCATGCACAGGGCTTTTCAACCGTGTCAGATTTGTCAGTTTCCCGCCAATACTTTGGGAGATAAAGCCGTTGCTAAGTCTTGTTTTCTCTATGTTGCAGCTTCGTGTACAAAAGTGCCATTAGACAGGCGTTTGAAGCGCATTCGGAGCAGCCCCGCTCCCTGGTGATTTCAAGGCGGAAGATGGCCCTGGCTGGCCGGGAAAACCAGATTTCCGGATGCAGGACTATGGCAGCTAACTGCAGGTACAACAAATTTCTCTCTAGCCCCATTATTTCTGGAGTTATTGGTCTTGGCGCTGCCGACTTCTTTTTTCGGCGTTTTTTTAGCTGGCTTCGGTCCAGCACACACATAGCGGCCTTGGCTATTGATGACGTACACACAGCATGGCCGTATGAACTGAACATCCTCGGGGTGTCCTCACTCCGTGGTCCCTGGCATCCTCCCTGTTTATCCGGCAGCCCCAAGACCGGCATTTTCGGAGCGCATTCGGAGCAGCCCCGCTCCCTGCAGATTTCAAGGCGGAAGATATCCCTGGCTGGCCGGGAAAATCAAATAAACGGATGCAGGACTATGGCAGCTAACTGCAGGTACGAGAAATTTCTCTCTAGCCCCATTATTTCTGGAGTTATTGGTCTTGGCGCTGCCGACTTCTTTTTTCGGCGTTTTTTTAGCTGGCTTCGGTCCAGCACACTCATAGCGGCCTTGGCTATTGTTGACGTACACACAGCATGGCCGTATGAACTGGACATCCTCGGGGTGTCCTCACTCCATCGTCCCTGGCATCCTCCCTATTTATCCGGCAGCCCCAAGACCGGCATTTTCGGAAAGCCCATGAACAGGGCTTTCCAACCGTGTCAGACTTGTCAGTTTCCCGCCAATACTTTGGGAGATAGAGCCGTTGGTAAGTCTTGTTTTCTCTATGTTGCAGCTTCGTGTACAAAAGTGCCATAAGACAGGCGTTTGAAGCGCATTCGGAGCAGCCCCGCTCCCTGGTGATTTCAAGGCGGAAGATGGCCCTGGCTGGCCGGGAAAACCAGATTTTCGGATGCAGGACTATGGCAGCTAACTGCAGGTACAAAAAATTTCTCTCTAGTCCCAGTATGTCTGGAGTTATTGGTCTTGGCGCTGACGACTTCTTTTTTCGGCGGTTTTTTTAGCTGGCTTCGGTCCAGCACACACATAGCGGCCTTGGCTATTGTTGACGTACACACAGCATGGCCGTATGAACTGGACATCCTCGGGGTGTCCTCACTCCGCTCCCTGGCATCCTCCCTATTTATCCGGCAGCCCCAAGATTGGCATTTTCGGAAAGCCCATGAACAGGGCTTTCCAACCGTGTCAGACTTGTCAGTTTCCCGCCAATACTTTGGGAGATAGAGCCGTTGCTAAGTCTTGTTTTCTCTATGTTGCAGCTTCGTGTACAAAAGTGCCATAAGACAGGCGTTTGAAGCGCATTCGGAGCAGCCCCGCTCCCTGGTGATTTCAAGGCGGAAGATGGCCCTGGCTGGCCGGGAAAACCAGATTTTCGGATGCAGGACTATGGCAGCTAACTGCAGGTACAAGAAAATTCTCTCTAGCCCCAGTATTTCTGGAGTTATTGGTTTTGGCGCTGACGACTTCTTTTTTCGGCGGTTTTTTTAGCTGGCTTCGGTCCAGCACACACATAGCGGCCTTGGCTATTGTTGACGTACACACAGCATGGCCGTATGAACTGGACATCCTCGGGGTGTCCTCACTCCACGGTCCCTGGCATCCTCCCTATTTATCCGGCAGCCCCAAGACCGGCATTTTTGGAAAGCCCATGAACAGGGCTTTCCAACCGTGTCAGATTTGTCAGTTTCCCGCCAACACTTTGGGAGATAAAGCCGTTGCTAAGTCTTGTTTTCTCTATGTTGCAGCTTCGTGTACAAAAGTGCCATCAGACAGGCGTTTGAAGCGCATTCGGAGCAGCCCCGCTCCCTGGTGATTTCAAGGCGGAAGATGGCCCTGGCTGGCCGGGAAAACCAGATTTTCGGATGCAGGACTATGGCAGCTAACTGCAGGTACAAAAAATTTCTCTCTAGTCCCAGTATGTCTGGAGTTATTGGTCTTGGCGCTGCCGACTTCGTTTTCGGCGGTTTTTTTTAGCTCGCTTCGGTCCAGCACACACATAGCGGCCTTGGCTATTGTTGACGTACACACAGCATGGCCGTATGAACTGGACATCCTCGGGGTGTCCTCACTCCACGGTCCCTGGCATCCTTCCTATTTATCCGGCAGCCCCAAGACCGTCATTTTCGGAAAGCCCATGAACAGGGCTTTCCAACCGTGTCAGACTTGTCAGTTTCCCGCCAATACTTTGGGAGATAGAGCCGTTGCTAAGTCTTGTTTTCTCTATGTTGCAGCTTCGTGTACAAAAGTGCCATAAGACAGGCGTTTGAAGCGCATTCGGAGCAGCCCCGCTCCCTGGTGATTTCAAGGCGGAAGATGGCCCTGGCTGGCCGGGAAAACCAGATTTTCGGATGCAGGACTATGGCAGCTAACTGCAGGTACAAGAATATTCTCTCTAGCCCCATTATTTCTGGAGTTATTGGTCTTGGCGTTGCCGACTTCTTTTTTCGGCGTTTTTTTTAGCTGGCTTCGGTCCAGCACACTCATAGCGGCCTTTGCTATTGTTGACATACACACAGCATGGCCGTATGAACTGGACATCCTTGGGGTGTCCTCACTCCACGGTCCCTGGCATCCTCCCTATTTATCCGGCAGCCCCAAGACCGGCATTTTCGGAAAGCCCTTGAACAGGGCTTTCCAACCGTGTCAGACTTGTCAGTTTCCCGCCAATACTTTGGGAGATAAAGCCGTTGCTAAGTCTTGTTTTCTCTATGTTGCAGCTTCGTGTACAAAAGTGCCATAAGACAGGCGTTTGAAGCGCATTCGGAGCAGCCCCGCTCCCTGGTGATTTCAAGGCGGAAGATGGCCCTGGCTGGCCGGGAAAACCAGATTTTCGGATGCAAGACTATGGCAGCTAACTGCAGGTACAAGAATATTTTCTCCAGCCCCAGTATTTCTGGAGTTATTGGTCTTGGCGCTGACGACTTCTTTTTTCGGCGGTTTTTTTAGCTGGCTTCGGTCCAGCACACACATAGCGGCCTTGGCTGTTGTTGACGTACACACAGCATGGCCGTATGAACTGGACATCCTCGGGGTGTCCTCACTCCACGGTCCCTGGCATCCTCCCTATTTACCTGGTAGCCCCAAGACCGGCATTTTCGGAAAGCCTATGAACAGGGCTTTCCAACCGTGTCAGATTTGTCAGTTTCCCGCCAATACTTTGGGAGATAAAGCCGTTGCTAAGTCTTGTTTTCTCTATGTTGCAGCTACGTGTACAAAAGTGCCATAAGACAGGCGTTTGAAGCGCATTCGGAGCAGCCCCGCTCCCTGGTGATTTCAAGGCGGAAGATGGCCCTGGCTGGCCGGGAAAACCAGATTTTCGGATGCAAGACTATGGCAGCTAACTGCAGGTACAAGAATATTTTCTCCAGCCCCAGTATTTCTGGAGTTATTGGTCTTGGCGCTGACGACTTCTTTTTTCGGCGGTTTTTTTAGCTGGCTTCGGTCCAGCACACACATAGCGGCCTTGGCTGTTGTTGACGTACACACAGCATGGCCGTATGAACTGGACATCCTCGGGGTGTCCTCACTCCACGGTCCCTGGCATCCTCCCTATTTACCTGGTAGCCCCAAGACCGGCATTTTCGGAAAGCCTATGAACAGGGCTTTCCAACCGTGTCAGATTTGTCAGTTTCCCGCCAATACTTTGGGAGATAAAGCCGTTGCTAAGTCTTGTTTTCTCTATGTTGCAGCTACGTGTACAAAAGTGCCATAAGACAGGCGTTTGAAGCGCATTCGGAGCAGCCCCGCTCCCTGGTGATTTCAAGGCGGAAGATGGCCCTGGCTGGCCGGGAAAACCAGATTTTCGGATGCAAGACTATGGCAGCTAACTGCAGGTACAAGAATATTTTCTCCAGCCCCAGTATTTCTGGAGTTATTGGTCTTGGCGCTGACGACTTCTTTTTTCGGCGGTTTTTTTAGCTGGCTTCGGTCCAGCACACACATAGCGGCCTTGGCTGTTGTTGACGTACACACAGCATGGCCGTATGAACTGGACATCCTCGGGGTGTCCTCACTCCACGGTCCCTGGCATCCTCCCTATTTACCTGGTAGCCCCAAGACCGGCATTTTCGGAAAGCCTATGAACAGGGCTTTCCAACCGTGTCAGATTTGTCAGTTTCCCGCCAATACTTTGGGAGATAAAGCCGTTGCTAAGTCTTGTTTTCTCTATGTTGCAGCTACGTGTACAAAAGTGCCATAAGACAGGCGTTTGAAGCGCATTCGGAGCAGCCCCGCTCCCTGGTGATTTCAAGGCGGAAGATGGCCCTGGCTGGCCGGGAAAACCAGATTTCCGGATGCAGGACTATGGCAGCTAACTGCAGGTACAAAAAATTTCTCTCTAGTCCCAGTATGTCTGGAGTTATTGGTCTTGGCGCTGCCGACTTCGTTTTCGGCGGTTTTTTTAGCTCGCTTCGGTCCAGCACACACATAGCGGCCTTGGCTATTGTTGACGTACACACAGCATGGCCGTATGAACTGGACATCCTCGGGGTGTCCTCACTCCACGGTCCCTGGCATCCTTCCTATTTATCCGGCAGCCCCAAGACCGTCATTTTCGGAAAGCCCATGAACAGGGCTTTCCAACCGTGTCAGACTTGTCAGTTTCCCGCCAATACTTTGGGAGATAGAGCCGTTGCTAAGTCTTGTTTTCTCTATGTTGCAGCTTCGTGTACAAAAGTGCCATAAGACAGGCGTTTGAAGCGCATTCGGAGCAGCCCCGCTCCCTGGTGATTTCAAGGCGGAAGATGGCCCTGGCTGGCCGGGAAAACCAGATTTTCGGATGCAGGACTATGGCAGCTAACTGCAGGTACAAGAATATTCTCTCTAGCCCCATTATTTCTGGAGTTATTGGTCTTGGCGTTGCCGACTTCTTTTTTCGGCGTTTTTTTTAGCTGGCTTCGGTCCAGCACACTCATAGCGGCCTTTGCTATTGTTGACATACACACAGCATGGCCGTATGAACTGGACATCCTTGGGGTGTCCTCACTCCACGGTCCCTGGCATCCTCCCTATTTATCCGGCAGCCCCAAGACCGGCATTTTCGGAAAGCCCATGAACAGGGCTTTCCAACCGTGTCAGACTTGTCAGTTTCCCGCCAATACTTTGGGAGATAAAGCCGTTGCTAAGTCTTGTTTTCTCTATGTTGCAGCTTCGTGTACAAAAGTGCCATAAGACAGGCGTTTGAAGCGCATTCGGAGCAGCCCCGCTCCCTGGTGATTTCAAGGCGGAAGATGGCCCTGGCTGGCCGGGAAAACCAGATTTTCGGATGCAAGACTATGGCAGCTAACTGCAGGTACAAGAATATTTTCTCCAGCCCCAGTATTTCTGGAGTTATTGGTCTTGGCGCTGACGACTTCTTTTTTCGGCGGTTTTTTTAGCTGGCTTCGGTCCAGCACACACATAGCGGCCTTGGCTGTTGTTGACGTACACACAGCATGGCCGTATGAACTGGACATCCTCGGGGTGTCCTCACTCCACGGTCCCTGGCATCCTCCCTATTTACCTGGTAGCCCCAAGACCGGCATTTTCGGAAAGCCTATGAACAGGGCTTTCCAACCGTGTCAGATTTGTCAGTTTCCCGCCAATACTTTGGGAGATAAAGCCGTTGCTAAGTCTTGTTTTCTCTATGTTGCAGCTACGTGTACAAAAGTGCCATAAGACAGGCGTTTGAAGCGCATTCGGAGCAGCCCCGCTCCCTGGTGATTTCAAGGCGGAAGATGGCCCTGGCTGGCCGGGAAAACCAGATTTTCGGATGCAAGACTATGGCAGCTAACTGCAGGTACAAGAATATTTTCTCCAGCCCCAGTATTTCTGGAGTTATTGGTCTTGGCGCTGACGACTTCTTTTTTCGGCGGTTTTTTTAGCTGGCTTCGGTCCAGCACACACATAGCGGCCTTGGCTGTTGTTGACGTACACACAGCATGGCCGTATGAACTGGACATCCTCGGGGTGTCCTCACTCCACGGTCCCTGGCATCCTCCCTATTTACCTGGTAGCCCCAAGACCGGCATTTTCGGAAAGCCTATGAACAGGGCTTTCCAACCGTGTCAGATTTGTCAGTTTCCCGCCAATACTTTGGGAGATAAAGCCGTTGCTAAGTCTTGTTTTCTCTATGTTGCAGCTACGTGTACAAAAGTGCCATAAGACAGGCGTTTGAAGCGCATTCGGAGCAGCCCCGCTCCCTGGTGATTTCAAGGCGGAAGATGGCCCTGGCTGGCCGGGAAAACCAGATTTTCGGATGCAAGACTATGGCAGCTAACTGCAGGTACAAGAATATTTTCTCCAGCCCCAGTATTTCTGGAGTTATTGGTCTTGGCGCTGACGACTTCTTTTTTCGGCGGTTTTTTTAGCTGGCTTCGGTCCAGCACACACATAGCGGCCTTGGCTGTTGTTGACGTACACACAGCATGGCCGTATGAACTGGACATCCTCGGGGTGTCCTCACTCCACGGTCCCTGGCATCCTCCCTATTTACCTGGTAGCCCCAAGACCGGCATTTTCGGAAAGCCTATGAACAGGGCTTTCCAACCGTGTCAGATTTGTCAGTTTCCCGCCAATACTTTGGGAGATAAAGCCGTTGCTAAGTCTTGTTTTCTCTATGTTGCAGCTACGTGTACAAAAGTGCCATAAGACAGGCGTTTGAAGCGCATTCGGAGCAGCCCCGCTCCCTGGTGATTTCAAGGCGGAAGATGGCCCTGGCTGGCCGGGAAAACCAGATTTCCGGATGCAGGACTATGGCAGCTAACTGCAGGTACAAAAAATTTCTCTCTAGCCCCAGTATTTCTGGAGTTATTGGTCTTGGCGCTGCCGACTTCTTTTTTCGGCGTTTTTTTAGCTGGCTTCGGTCCAGCACACTCATAGCGGCCTTTGCTATTGTTGACGTACACACAGCATGGCCGTATGAACTGGACATCCTCGGGGTGTCCTCATTCCACGGTCCCTGGCATCCTTCCTATTTATCTGGCAGCCCCAAGACCGGCATTTTCGGAATGCCTATGAACAGGGCTTTCCAACCGTGTCAGATTTGTCAGTTTCCCGCCAATACTTTGGGAGATAAAGCCGTTGCTAAGTCTTGTTTTCTCTATGTTGCAGCTACGTGTACAAAAGTGCCATAAGACAGGCGTTTGAAGCGCATTCGGAGCAGCCCCGCTCCCTGGTGATTTCAAGGCGGAAGATGGCCCTGGCTGGCCGGGAAAACCAGATTTCCGGATGCAGGACTATGGCAGCTAACTGCAGGTACAAAAAATTTCTCTCTAGTCCCAGTATGTCTGGAGTTATTGGTCTTGGCGCTGCCGACTTCGTTTTCGGCGGTTTTTTTAGCTCGCTTCGGTCCAGCACACACATAGCGGCCTTGGCTATTGTTGACGTACACACAGCATGGCCGTATGAACTGGACATCCTCGGGGTGTCCTCACTCCACGGTCCCTGGCATCCTTCCTATTTATCCGGCAGCCCCAAGACCGTCATTTTCGGAAAGCCCATGAACAGGGCTTTCCAACCGTGTCAGACTTGTCAGTTTCCCGCCAATACTTTGGGAGATAGAGCCGTTGCTAAGTCTTGTTTTCTCTATGTTGCAGCTTCGTGTACAAAAGTGCCATAAGACAGGCGTTTGAAGCGCATTCGGAGCAGCCCCGCTCCCTGGTGATTTCAAGGCGGAAGATGGCCCTGGCTGGCCGGGAAAACCAGATTTTCGGATGCAGGACTATGGCAGCTAACTGCAGGTACAAGAATATTCTCTCTAGCCCCATTATTTCTGGAGTTATTGGTCTTGGCGTTGCCGACTTCTTTTTTCGGCGTTTTTTTTAGCTGGCTTCGGTCCAGCACACTCATAGCGGCCTTTGCTATTGTTGACATACACACAGCATGGCCGTATGAACTGGACATCCTTGGGGTGTCCTCACTCCACGGTCCCTGGCATCCTCCCTATTTATCCGGCAGCCCCAAGACCGGCATTTTCGGAAAGCCCATGAACAGGGCTTTCCAACCGTGTCAGACTTGTCAGTTTCCCGCCAATACTTTGGGAGATAAAGCCGTTGCTAAGTCTTGTTTTCTCTATGTTGCAGCTTCGTGTACAAAAGTGCCATAAGACAGGCGTTTGAAGCGCATTCGGAGCAGCCCCGCTCCCTGGTGATTTCAAGGCGGAAGATGGCCCTGGCTGGCCGGGAAAACCAGATTTTCGGATGCAAGACTATGGCAGCTAACTGCAGGTACAAGAATATTTTCTCCAGCCCCAGTATTTCTGGAGTTATTGGTCTTGGCGCTGACGACTTCTTTTTTCGGCGGTTTTTTTAGCTGGCTTCGGTCCAGCACACACATAGCGGCCTTGGCTGTTGTTGACGTACACACAGCATGGCCGTATGAACTGGACATCCTCGGGGTGTCCTCACTCCACGGTCCCTGGCATCCTCCCTATTTACCTGGTAGCCCCAAGACCGGCATTTTCGGAAAGCCTATGAACAGGGCTTTCCAACCGTGTCAGATTTGTCAGTTTCCCGCCAATACTTTGGGAGATAAAGCC
This sequence comes from Marthasterias glacialis, assembly GCA_911728455.2. Classification (NCBI taxonomy): domain Eukaryota; kingdom Metazoa; phylum Echinodermata; class Asteroidea; order Forcipulatida; family Asteriidae; genus Marthasterias; species Marthasterias glacialis. Next base: position 9,577,086 of record OU452233.1, on the reverse strand, counting down.
GTTGCTAAGTCTTGTTTTCTCTATGTTGCAGCTACGTGTACAAAAGTGCCATAAGACAGGCGTTTGAAGCGCATTCGGAGCAGCCCCGCTCCCTGGTGATTTCAAGGCGGAAGATGGCCCTGGCTGGCCGGGAAAACCAGATTTTCGGATGCAAGACTATGGCAGCTAACTGCAGGTACAAGAATATTTTCTCCAGCCCCAGTATTTCTGGAGTTATTGGTCTTGGCGCTGACGACTTCTTTTTTCGGCGGTTTTTTTAGCTGGCTTCGGTCCAGCACACACATAGCGGCCTTGGCTGTTGTTGACGTACACACAGCATGGCCGTATGAACTGGACATCCTCGGGGTGTCCTCACTCCACGGTCCCTGGCATCCTCCCTATTTACCTGGTAGCCCCAAGACCGGCATTTTCGGAAAGCCTATGAACAGGGCTTTCCAACCGTGTCAGATTTGTCAGTTTCCCGCCAATACTTTGGGAGATAAAGCCGTTGCTAAGTCTTGTTTTCTCTATGTTGCAGCTACGTGTACAAAAGTGCCATAAGACAGGCGTTTGAAGCGCATTCGGAGCAGCCCCGCTCCCTGGTGATTTCAAGGCGGAAGATGGCCCTGGCTGGCCGGGAAAACCAGATTTTCGGATGCAAGACTATGGCAGCTAACTGCAGGTACAAGAATATTTTCTCCAGCCCCAGTATTTCTGGAGTTATTGGTCTTGGCGCTGACGACTTCTTTTTTCGGCGGTTTTTTTAGCTGGCTTCGGTCCAGCACACACATAGCGGCCTTGGCTGTTGTTGACGTACACACAGCATGGCCGTATGAACTGGACATCCTCGGGGTGTCCTCACTCCACGGTCCCTGGCATCCTCCCTATTTACCTGGTAGCCCCAAGACCGGCATTTTCGGAAAGCCTATGAACAGGGCTTTCCAACCGTGTCAGATTTGTCAGTTTCCCGCCAATACTTTGGGAGATAAAGCCGTTGCTAAGTCTTGTTTTCTCTATGTTGCAGCTACGTGTACAAAAGTGCCATAAGACAGGCGTTTGAAGCGCATTCGGAGCAGCCCCGCTCCCTGGTGATTTCAAGGCGGAAGATGGCCCTGGCTGGCCGGGAAAACCAGATTTCCGGATGCAGGACTATGGCAGCTAACTGCAGGTACAAAAAATTTCTCTCTAGCCCCAGTATTTCTGGAGTTATTGGTCTTGGCGCTGCCGACTTCTTTTTTCGGCGTTTTTTTAGCTGGCTTCGGTCCAGCACACTCATAGCGGCCTTTGCTATTGTTGACGTACACACAGCATGGCCGTATGAACTGGACATCCTCGGGGTGTCCTCATTCCACGGTCCCTGGCATCCTTCCTATTTATCTGGCAGCCCCAAGACCGGCATTTTCGGAATGCCTATGAACAGGGCTTTCCAACCGTGTCAGATTTGTCAGTTTCCCGCCAATACTTTGGGAGATAAAGCCGTTGCTAAGTCTTGTTTTCTCTATGTTGCAGCTTCGTGTACAAAAGTGCCATAAGACAGGCGGTTGAAGCGCATTCGGAGCAGCCCCGCTCCCTGGTGATTTCAAGGCGGAAGATGGCCCTGGCTGGCCGGGAAAACCAGATTTTCGGATGCAGGACTATGGCAGCTAACTGCAGGTACAAGAAATTTCTCTCTAGCCCCAGTATTTCTGGAGTTATTGGTCTTGGCGCTGACGACTTCTTTTTTCGGCGGTTTTTTTAGCTGGCTTCGGTCCAGCATACACATAGCGGCCTTGGCTATTGTTGACGTACACACAGCATGGCCGTATGAACTGGACATCCTCGGGGTGTCCTCACTCCACGGTCCCTGGCATCCTTCCTATTTATCCGGCAGCCCCAAGACCGGCATTTTCGGAAAGCCCATGAACAGGGCTTTCCAACCGTGTCAGATTTGTCAGTATCCCGCCAATACTTTGGGAGATCAAGCCGTTGCTAAGTCTTGTTTTCTCTATGTTGCAGCTTCGTGTACAAAAGTGCCATAAGACAGGCGTTTGAAGCGCATTCGGAGCAGCCCCGCTCCCTGGTGATTTCAAGGCGGAAGATGGCCCTGGCTGGCCAGGAAAACCAAATTTTCGAATGCAGGACTATGGCAGCTAACTGTACGTACAAGAAATTTCTCTCTAGCCCCAGTATTTCTGGAGTTATTGGTCTTGGCGCTGACGACTTCTTTTTTCGGCGTTTTTTTAGCTGGCTTCGGTCCAGCACACTCATAGCGGCCTTTGCTATTATTGACGTACACACAGCATGGCCGTATGAACTGGACATCCTCGGGGTGTCCTCACTCCACGGTCCCTGGCATCCTTCCTATTTATCCGGCAGCCCCAAGACCGGCATTTTCGGAAAGCCCATGAACAGGGCTTTCCAACCGTGTCAGATTTGTCAGTTTCCCGCCAATACTTTGGGAGTTAAAGCCGTTGCTAAGTCTTGTTTTCTCTATGTTGCAGCTTCGTGTACAAAAGTGCCCTTAGACAGGCGTTTGAAGCGCATTCGGAGCAGCCCCGCTCCCTGGTGATTTCAAGGCGGAAGATGGCCCTGGCTGGCCGGGAAAACCAGATTTTCGGATGCAGGACCATGGCAGCTAACTGTAGGTACGAGAAATTTCTCTCTAGCCCCATTATTTCTGGAGTTATTGGTCTTGGCGTTGCCGACTTCTTTTTTCGGCGTTTTTTTAGCTGGCTTCGGTCCAGCACACTCATAGCGGCCTTTGCTATTGTTGACGTACACACAGCATGGCCGTATGAACTGGACATCCTCGGGGTGTCCTCATTCCACGGTCCCTGGCATCCTTCCTATTAATCTGGCAGCCCCAAGACCGGCATTTTCGGAATGCCCATGAACAGGGCTTTCCAACCGTGTCAGATTTGTCAGTTTCCCGCCAATACTTTGGGAGATAAAGCCGTTGCTAAGTCTTGTTTTCTCTATGTTGCAGCTTCGTGTACAAAAGTGCCATAAGACAGGCGTTTGAAGCGCATTCGGAGCAGCCCCGCTCCCTGGTGATTTCAAGGCGGAAGATGGCCCTGGCTGGCCGGGAAAACCAGATTGTCGGATGCAGGACTATGACAGCTAACTGCAGGTACAAGAAATTTCTCTCTAGCCCCATTATTTCTGGAGTTATTGGTCTTGGCGCTGCCGACTTCTTTTTTCGGCGTTTTTTTAGCTGGCTTCGGTCCAGCACACTCATAGCGGCCTTTGCTATTGTTGACGTACACACAGCATGGCCGTATGAACTGGACATCCTCGGGGTGTCCTCACTCCACGGTCCCTGGCATCCTTCCTATTTATCCGGCAGCCCCAAGACCGGCATTTTCGGAAAGCCCATGAACAGGGCTTTCCAACCGTGTCAGATTTGTCAGTATCCCGCCAATACTTTGGGAGATAAAGCCGTTGCTAAGTCTTGTTTTCTCTATGTTGCAGCTTCGTGTACAAAAGTGCCATAAGACAGGCGTTTGAAGCGCATTCGGAGCAGCCCCGCTCCCTGGTGATTTCAAGGCGGAAGATGGCCCTGGCTGGCCAGGAAAACCAGATTTTCGAATGCAGGACTATGGCAGCTAACTGTACGTACAAGAAATTTCTCTCTAGCCCCAGTATTTCTGGAGTTATTGGTCTTGGCGCTGACGACTTCTTTTTTCGGCGTTTTTTTAGCTGGCTTCGGTCCAGCACACTCATAGCGGCCTTTGCTATTATTGACGTACACACAGCATGGCCGTATGAACTGGACATCCTCGGGGTGTCCTCACTCCACGGTCCCTGGCATCCTTCCTATTTATCCGGCAGCCCCAAGACCGGCATTTTCGGAAAGCCCATGAACAGGGCTTTCCAACCGTGTCAGATTTGTCAGTTTCCCGCCAATACTTTGGGAGATAAAGCCGTTGCTAAGTCTTGTTTTCTCTATGTTTCAGCTTCGTGTACAAAAGTGCAATAAGACAGGCGTTTGAAGCGCATTCGGAGCAGCCCCGCTCCCTGGTGATTTCAAGGCGGAAGATGGCCCTGGCTGGCCGGGAAAACCAGATTTTCGGATGCAGGACTATGTCAGCTAACTGCAGGTACAAGAAATTTCTCTCTAGCCCCAGTATTTCTGGAGTTATTGGTCTTGGCGCTGACGACTTCTTTTTTCGGCGGTTTTTTTAGCTGGCTTCGGTTCAGCATACACATAGCGGCCTTGGCTATTGTTGACGTACACACAGCATGGCCGTATGAACTGGACATCCTCGGGGTGTCCTCACTCCACGGTCCCTGGCATCCTCCCTATTTATCTGGCAGCCCCAAGACCGGCATTTTCGGAATGCCCATGAACAGGGCTTTCCAACCGTGTCAGATTTGTCAGTTTCCCGCCAATACTTTGGGAGATAAAGCCGTTGCTAAGTCTTGTTTTCTCTATGTTGCAGCTTCGTGTACAAAAGTGCCATTGGACAGGCGTTTGAAGCGCATTCGGAGCAGCCCCGCTCCCTGGTGATTTCAAGGCGGAAGATGGCCCTGGCTGGCCGGGAAAACCAGATTGTCGGATGCAGGACTATGGCAGCTAACTGCAGGTACAAGAAATTTCTCTCTAGCCCCATTATTTCTGGAGTTATTGGTCTTGGCGCTGCCGACTTCTTTTTTCGGCGTTTTTTTAGCTGGATTCGGTCCAGCACACTCATAGCGGCCTTTGCTATTGTTGACGTACACACAGCATGGCCGTATGAACTGGACATCCTCGGGGTGTCCTCACTCCACGGTCCCTGGCATCCTTCCTATTTATCCGGCAGCCCCAAGACCGGCATTTTCGGAAAGCCCATGAACAGGGCTTTCCAACCGTGTCAGATTTGTCAGTATCCCGCCAATACTTTGGGAGATAAAGCCGTTGCTAAGTCTTGTTTTCTCTATGTTTCAGCTTCGTGTACAAAAGTGCAATAAGACAGGCGTTTGAAGCGCATTCGGAGCAGCCCCGCTCCCTGGTGATTTCAAGGCGGAAGATGGCCCTGGCTGGCCGGGAAAACCAGATTTTCGGATGCAGGACTATGTCAGCTAACTGCAGGTACAAGAAATTTCTCTCTAGCCCCAGTATTTCTGGAGTTATTGGTCTTGGCGCTGACGACTTCTTTTTTCGGCGGTTTTTTTAGCTGGCTTCGGTCCAGCATACACATAGCGGCCTTGGCTATTGTTGACGTACACACAGCATGGCCGTATGAACTGGACATCCTCGGGGTGTCCTCACTCCACGGTCCCTGGCATCCTTCCTATTTATCCGGCAGCCCCAAGACCGGCATTTTCGGAATGCCCATGAACAGGGCTTTCCAACCGTGTCAGATTTGTCAGTTTCCCGCCAATACTTTGGGAGATAAAGCCGTTGCTAAGTCTTGTTTTCTCTATGTTTCAGCTTCGTGTACAAAAGTGCCATTGGACAGGCGTTTGAAGCGCATTCGGAGCAGCCCCGCTCCCTGGTGATTTCAAGGCGGAAGATGGCCCTGGCTGGCCGGGAAAACCAGATTGTCGGATGCAGGACTATGGCAGCTAACTGCAGGTACAAGAAATTTCTCTCTAGCCCCATTATTTCTGGAGTTATTGGTCTTGGCGCTGCCGACTTCTTTTTTCGGCGTTTTTTTAGCTGGCTTCGGTCCAGCACACTCATAGCGGCCTTTGCTATTGTTGACGTACACACAGCATGGCCGTATGAACTGGACATCCTCGGGGTGTCCTCACTCCACGGTCCCTGGCATCCTTCCTATTTATCCGGCAGCCCCAAGACCGGCATTTTCGGAAAGCCCATGAACAGGGCTTTCCAACCGTGTCAGATTTGTCAGTATCCCGCCAATACTTTGGGAGATAAAGCCGTTGCTAAGTCTTGTTTTCTCTATGTTGCAGCTTCGTGTACAAAAGTGCCATAAGACAGGCGTTTGAAGCGCATTCGGAGCAGCCCCGCTCCCTGGTGATTTCAAGGCGGAAGATGGCCCTGGCTGGCCAGGAAAACCAGATTTTCGAATGCAGGACTATGGCAGCTAACTGTACGTACAAGAAATTTCTCTCTAGCCCCAGTATTTCTGGAGTTATTGGTCTTGGCGCTGACGACTTCTTTTTTCGGCGTTTTTTTAGCTGGCTTCGGTCCAGCACACACATAGCGGCCTTTGCTATTATTGACGTACACACAGCATGGCCGTATGAACTGGACATCCTCGGGGTGTCCTCACTCCACGGTCCCTGGCATCTTTCCTATTTATCCGGCAGCCCCAAGACCGGCATTGTCGGAAAGCCCATGAACAGGGCTTTCCAACCGTGTCAGATTTGTCAGTTTCCCGCCAATACTTTGGGAGATAAAGCCGTTGCTAAGTCTTGTTTTCTCTATGTTTCAGCTTCGTGTACAAAAGTGCAATAAGACAGGCGTTTGAAGCGCATTCGGAGCAGCTCCGCTCCCTGGTGATTTCAAGGCGGAAGATGGCCCTGGCTGGCCGGGAAAACCAGATTTTCGGATGCAGGACTATGTCAGCTAACTGCAGGTACAAAAAATTTCTCTCTAGCCCCAGTATTTCTGGAGTTATTGATCTTGGCGCTGACGACTTCTTTTTTCGGCGGTTTTTTTAGCTGGCTTCGGTCCAGCACACACATAGCGGCCTTGGCTATTGTTGACGTACACACAGCATGGCCGTATGAACTGGACATCCTCGGGGTGTCCTCACTCCACGGTCCCTGGCAACATTCCTATTTATCCGGCAGCCCCAAGACCGGCATTTTCGGAAAGCCCATGAACAGGGCTTTCCAACCGTGTCAGACTTGTCAGTTTCCCGCCATTACTTTGGGAGATAAAGCCGTTGCTAAGTCCTGTTTTCTTCATGTTGCAGCTTCGTGTACAAAAGTGCCATTAGACAGGCGTTTGAAGCGCATTCGGAGCAGCCCCGCTCCCTGGTGATTTCAAGGCGGAAGATGGCCCTGGCTGGCCGGGAAAACCAGATTGTCGGATGCAGGACTATGGCAGCTAACTGTAGGTACGAGAAATTTCTCTCTAGCCCCATTATTTCTGGAGTTATTGGTCTTGGCGTTGCCGACTTCTTTTTTCGGCGTTTTTTTAGCTGGCTTCGGTCCTGCACACTCATAGCGGCCTTTGCTATTGTTGACGTACACACAGCATGGCCGTATGAACTGGACATCCTCGGGGTGTCCTCATTCCACGGTCCCTGGCATCCTTCCTGTTTATCCGGCAGCCCCAAGACCGGCATTTTCGGAAAGCCCATGAACAGGGCTTTCCAACCGTGTCAGATTTGTCAGTATCCCGCCAATACTTTGGGAGATAAAGCCGTTGCTAAGTCTTGTTTTCTCTATGTTTCAGCTTCGTGTACAAAAGTGCAATAAGACAGGCGTTTGAAGCGCATTCGGAGCAGCCCCGCTCCCTGGTGATTTCAAGGCGGAAGATGGCCCTGGCTGGCCGGGAAAACCAGATTTTCGGATGCAGGACTATGTCAGCTAACTGCAGGTACAAGAAATTTCTCTCTAGCCCCAGTATTTCTGGAGTTATTGGTCTTGGCGCTGACGACTTCTTTTTTCGGCGTTTTTTTTAGCTGGCTTCGGTCCAGCATACACATAGCGGCCTTGGCTATTGTTGACGTACACACAGCATGGCCGTATGAACTGGACATCCTCGGGGTGTCCTCACTCCACGGTCCCTGGCATCCTTCCTATTTATCCGGCAGCCCCAAGACCGGCATTTTCGGAATGCCCATGAACAGGGCTTTCCAACCGTGTCAGATTTGTCAGTTTCCCGCCAATACTTTGGGAGATAAAGCCGTTGCTAAGTCTTGTTTTCTCTATGTTGCAGCTTCGTGTACAAAAGTGCCATTGGACAGGCGTTTGAAGCGCATTCGGAGCAGCCCCGCTCCCTGGTGATTTCAAGGCGGAAGATGGCCCTGGCTGGCCGGGAAAACCAGATTGTCGGATGCAGGACTATGGCAGCTAACTGCAGGTACAAGAAATTTCTCTCTAGCCCCATTATTTCTGGAGTTATTGGTCTTGGCGCTGCCGACTTCTTTTTTCGGCGTTTTTTTAGCTGGATTCGGTCCAGCACACTCATAGCGGCCTTTGCTATTGTTGACGTACACACAGCATGGCCGTATGAACTGGACATCCTCGGGGTGTCCTCACTCCACGGTCCCTGGCATCCTTCCTATTTATCCGGCAGCCCCAAGACCGGCATTTTCGGAAAGCCCATGAACAGGGCTTTCCAACCGTGTCAGATTTGTCAGTATCCCGCCAATACTTTGGGAGATAAAGCCGTTGCTAAGTCTTGTTTTCTCTATGTTGCAGCTTCGTGTACAAAAGTGCCATAAGACAGGCGTTTGAAGCGCATTCGGAGCAGCCCCGCTCCCTGGTGATTTCAAGGCGGAAGATGGCCCTGGCTGGCCAGGAAAACCAGATTTTCGAATGCAGGACTATGGCAGCTAACTGTACGTACAAGAAATTTCTCTCTAGCCCCAGTATTTCTGGAGTTATTGGTCTTGGCGCTGACGACTTCTTTTTTCGGCGTTTTTTTAGCTGGCTTCGGTCCAGCACACTCATAGCGGCCTTTGCTATTATTGACGTACACACAGCATGGCCGTATGAACTGGACATCCTCGGGGTGTCCTCACTCCACGGTCCCTGGCATCCTTCCTATTTATCCGGCAGCCCCAAGACCGGCATTGTCGGAAAGCCCATGAACAGGGCTTTCCAACCGTGTCAGATTTGTCAGTTTCCCGCCAATACTTTGGGAGATAAAGCCGTTGCTAAGTCTTGTTTTCTCTATGTTTCAGCTTCGTGTACAAAAGTGCAATAAGACAGGCGTTTAAAGCGCATTCGGAGCAGCCCCGCTCCCTGGTGATTTCAAGGCGGAAGATGGCCCTGGCTGGCCGGGAAAACCAGATTTTCGGATGCAGGACTATGTCAGCTAACTGCAGGTACAAGAAATTTCTCTCTAGCCCCAGTATTTCTGGAGTTATTGATCTTGGCGCTGACGACTTCTTTTTTCGGCGGTTTTTTTAGCTGGCTTCGGTCCAGCACACACATAGCGGCCTTGGCTATTGTTGACGTACACACAGCATGGCCGTATGAACTGGACATCCTCGGGGTGTCCTCACTCCACGGTCCCTGGCAACATTCCTATTTATCCGGCAGCCCCAAGACCGGCATTTTCGGAAAGCCCATGAACAGGGCTTTCCAACCGTGTCAGACTTGTCAGTTTCCCGCCATTACTTTGGGAGATAAAGCCGTTGCTAAGTCCTGTTTTCTTCATGTTGCAGCTTCGTGTACAAAAGTGCCATTAGACAGGCGTTTGAAGCGCATTCGGAGCAGCCCCGCTCCCTGGTGATTTCAAGGCGGAAGATGGCCCTGGCTGGCCGGGAAAACCAGATTTTCGGATGCAGGACTATGGCAGCTAACTGTAGGTACGAGAAATTTCTCTCTAGCCCCATTATTTTTGGTCTTGGCGTTGCCGACTTCTTTTTTCGGCGTTTTTTTAGCTGGCTTCGGTCCAGCACACTCATAGCGGCCTTTGCTATTGTTGACGTACACACAGCATGGCCGTATGAACTGGACATCCTCGGGGTGTCCTCATTCCACGGTCCCTGGCATCCTTCCTATTTATCTGGCAGCCCCAAGACCGGCATTTTCGGAATGCCCATGAACAGGGCTTTCCAACCGTGTCAGATTTGTCAGTTTCCCGCCAATACTTTGGGAGATAAAGCCGTTGCTAAGTCTTGTTTTCTCTATGTTGCAGCTTCGTGTACAAAAGTGCCATAAGACAGGCGGTTGAAGCGCATTCGGAGCAGCCCCGCTCCCTGGTGATTTCAAGGCGGAAGATGGCCCTGGCTGGCCGGGAAAACCAGATTTTCGGATGCAGGACTATGGCAGCTAACTGCAGGTACAAGAAATTTCTCTCTAGCCCCAGTATTTCTGGAGTTATTGGTCTTGGCGCTGACGACTTCTTTTTTCGGCGGTTTTTTTAGCTGGCTTCGGTCCAGCATACACATAGCGGCCTTGGCTATTGTTGACGTACACACAGCATGGCCGTATGAACTGGACATCCTCGGGGTGTCCTCACTCCACCGTCCCTGGCATCCTTCCTATTTATCCGGCAGCCCCAAGACCGGCATTTTCGGAATGCCCATGAACAGGGCTTTCCAACCGTGTCAGATTTGTCAGTTTCCCGCCAATACTTTGGGAGATAAAGCCGTTGCTAAGTCTTGTTTTCTCTATGTTGCAGCTTCGTGTACAAAAGTGCCATTGGACAGGCGTTTGAAGCGCATTCGGAGCAGCCCCGCTCCCTGGTGATTTCAAGGCGGAAGATGGCCCTTGCTGGCCGGGAAAACCAGATTGTCGGATGCAGGACTATGGCAGCTAACTGCAGGTACAAGAAATTTCTCTCTAGCCCCATTATTTCTGGAGTTATTGGTCTTGGCGCTGCCAACTTCTTTTTTCGGCGTTTTTTTAGCTGGCTTCGGTCCAGCACACTCATAGCGGCCTTTGCTATTGTTGACGTACACACAGCATGGCCGTATGAACTGGACATCCTCGGGGTGTCCTCACTCCACGGTCCCTGGCATCCTTCCTATTTATCCGGCAGCCCCAAGACCGGCATTTTCGGAAAGCCCATGAACAGGGCTTTCCAACCGTGTCAGATTTGTCAGTATCCCGCCAATACTTTGGGAGATAAAGCCGTTGCTAAGTCTTGTTTTCTCTATGTTTCAGCTTCGTGTACAAAAGTGCCATAAGACAGGCGTTTGAAGCGCATTCGGAGCAGCCCCGCTCCCTGGTGATTTCAAGGCGGAAGATGGCCCTGGCTGGCCAGGAAAACCAGATTTTCGAATGCAGGACTATGGCAGCTAACTGTACGTACAAGAAATTTCTCTCTAGCCCCAGTATTTCTGGAGTTATTGGTCTTGGCGCTGCCGACTTCTTTTTTCGGCGTTTTTTTAGCTGGCTTCGGTCCAGCACACTCATAGCGGCCTTTGCTATTGTTGACGTACACACAGCATGGCCGTATGAACTGGACATCCTCGGGGTGTCCTCACTCCACGGTCCCTGGCATCCTTCCTATTTATCCGGCAGCCCCAAGACCGGCATTTTCAGAAAGCCCATGAACAGGGCTTTCCAACCGTGTCAGATTTGTCAGTTTCCCGCCAATACTTTGGGAGATAAAGCCGTTGCTAAGTCTTGTTTTCTCTATGTTTCAGCTTCGTGTACAAAAGTGCAATAAGACAGGCGTTTGAAGCGCATTCGGAGCAGCCCCGCTCCCTGGTGATTTCAAGGCGGAAGATGGCCCTGGCTGGCCGGGAAAACCAGATTTTCGGATGCAGGACTATGTCAGCTAACTGCAGGTACAAGAAATTTCTCTCTAGCCCCAGTATTTCTGGAGTTATTGGTCTTGGCGCTGACGACTTCTTTTTTCGGCGGTTTTTTTAGCTGGCTTCGGTCCAGCATACACATAGCGGCCTTGGCTATTATTGACGTACACACAGCATGGCCGTATGAACTGGACATCCTCGGGGTGTCCTCACTCCACGGTCCCTGGCATCCTTCCTATTTATCCGGCAGCCCCAAGACCGGCATTTTCGGAATGCCCATGAACAGGGCTTTCCAACCGTGTCAGATTTGTCAGTTTCCCGCCAATACTTTGGGAGATAAAGCCGTTGCTAAGTCTTGTTTTCTCTATGTTGCAGCTTCGTGTACAAAAGTGCCATTGGACAGGCGTTTGAAGCGCATTCGGAGCAGCCCCGCTCCCTGGTGATTTCAAGGCGGAAGATGGCCCTGGCTGGCCGGGAAAACCAGATTTTCGGATGCAGGACTATGGCAGCTATCTGCAGGTACGAGAAATTTCTCTCTAGCCCCAGTATTTCTGGAGTTATTGGTCTTGGCGCTGCCGACTTCTTTTTTCGGCGTTTTTTTAGCTGGCTTCGGTCCAGCACACTCATAGCGGCCTTTGCTATTGTTGAGAGAAATTTCTCTCTAGTCCCATTATTTCTGGAGTTATTGGTCTTGGCGCTGACGACTTCTTTTTTCTAAGTTTTTTAAGCTGGCTTCGGTCCAGCACACTCATAGCGGCCTTTGCTATTGTTGACGTACACACAGCATGGCCGTATGAACTGGACATCCTCGGGGTGTCCTCACTCCACGGTCCCTGGCATCCTTCCTATTTATCCGGCAGCCCCAAGACCGGCATTTTCGGAAAGCCCCTGAACAGGGCTTTCCAACCGTGTCAGACTTGTCAGTTTCCCGCCAATACTTTGGGAAATAAAGCCGTTGCTAAGTCTTGTTTTGTCTATGTTGCAGCTTCGTGTACAAAAGTGCCCTTAGACAGGCGTTTGAAGCGCATTCGGAGCAGCCCCGCTCCCTGGTGATTTCAAGGCGGAAGATGGCCCTGGCTGGCCGGGAAAACCAGATTTTCGGATGCAGGACTATGGCAGCTAACTGCAGGTACAAGAAATTTCTCTCTAGCCCCAGTATTTCTGGAGTTATTGGTCTTGGCGCTGACGACTTCTTTTTTCGGCGGTTTTTTTAGCTGGCTTCGGTCCAGCATACACATAGCGGCCTTGGCTATTGTTGACGTACACACAGCATGGCCGTATGAACTGGACATCCTCGGGGTGTCCTCACTCCACGGTCCCTGGCATCCTTCCTATTTATCCGGCAGCCCCAAGACCGGCATTTTCGGAATGCCCATGAACAGGGCTTTCCAACCGTGTCCGATTTGTCAGTTTCCCGCCAATACTTTGGGAGATAAAGCCGTTGCTAAGTCTTGTTTTCTCTATGTTGCAGCTTCGTGTACAAAAGTGCCATTGGACAGGCGTTTGAAGCGCATTCGGAGCAGCCCCGCTCCCTGGTGATTTCAAGGCGGAAGATGGCCCTGGCTGGCCGGGAAAACCAGATTGTCGGATGCAGGACTATGGCAGCTAACTGCAGGTACAAGAAATTTCTCTCTAGCCCCATTATTTCTGGAGTTATTGGTCTTGGCGCTGCCGACTTCTTTTTTCGGCGTTTTTTTAGCTGGCTTCGGTCCAGCACACTCATAGCGGCCTTTGCTATTGTTGACGTACACACAGCATGGCCGTATGAACTGGACATCCTCGGGGTGTCCTCACTCCACGGTCCCTGGCATCCTTCCTATTTATCCGGCAGCCCCAAGACCGGCATTTTCGGAAAGCCCATGAACAGGGCTTTCCAACCGTGTCAGATTTGTCAGTTTCCCGCCAACACTTTGGGAGATAAAGCCGTTGCTAAGTCTTGTTTTCTCTATGTTGCAGCTTCGTGTACAAAAGTGCCATAAGACAGGCGTTTGAAGCGCATTCGGAGCAGCCCCGCTCCCTGGTGATTTCAAGGCGGAAGATGGCCCTGGCTGGCCAGGAAAACCAGATTTTCGAATGCAGGACTATGGCAGCTAACTGTACGTACAAGAAATTTCTCTCTAGCCCCAGTATTTCTGGAGTTATTGGTCTTGGCGCTGACGACTTCTTTTTTCGGCGTTTTTTTAGCTGGCTTCGGTCCAGCACACTCATAGCGGCCTTTGCTATTATTGACGTACACACAGCATGGCCGTATGAACTGGACATCCTCGGGGTGTCCTCACTCCACGGTCCCTGGCATCCTTCCTATTTATCCGGCAGCCCCAAGACCGGCATTTTCGGAAAGCCCATGAATAGGGCTTTCCAACCGTGTCAGATTTGTCAGTTTCCCGCCAATACTTTGGGAGATAAAGCCGTTGCTAAGTCTTGTTTTCTCTATGTTTCAGCTTCGTGTACAAAAATGCAATAAGACAGGCGTTTGAAGCGCATTCGGAGCAGCCCCGCTCCCTGGTGATTTCAAGGCGGAAGATGGCCCTGGCTGGCCGGGAAAACCAGATTTTCGGATGCAGGACTATGGCAGCTAACTGCAGGTACGAGAAATTTCTCTCTAGCCCCATTATTTCTGGAGTTATTGGTCTTGGCGCTGACGACTTCTTTTTTCGGCGTTTTTTTTAGCTGGCTTCGGTCCAGCACACACATAGCGGCCTTGGCTATTGTTGACGTACACACAGCATGGCCGTATGAACTGGACATCCTCGGGGTGTCCTCACTCCACGGTCCCTGGCATCCTCCCTATTTATCCGGCAGCCCCAAGACCGGCATTTTCGGAAAGCCCGTGAACAGGGCTTTCCAACCGTGTCAGATTTGTCAGTTTCCCGCCAATACTTTGGGAGATAAAGCCGTTGCTAAGTCTTGTTTTCTCTATGTTGCAGCTTCGTGTACAAAAGTGCCATAAGACAGGCGTTTGAAGCGCATTCGGAGCAGCCCCGCTCCCTGGTGATTTCAAGGCGGAAGATGGCCCTGGCTGGCCGGGAAAACCAGAAATATCGGATGCAGGACTATGGCAGCTAACTGCAGGTACAAGAAATTTCTCTCTAGCCCCATTATTTCTGGAGTTATTGGTCTTGGCGCTGCCGACATCTTTTTTCGGCGTTTTTTTAGCTGGCTTCGGTCCAGCACACTCATAGCGGCCTTTGCTATTGTTGACGTACACACAGCATGGCCGTATGAACTGGACATCCTCGGGGTGTCCTCACTCCACGGTCCCTGGCATCCTTCCTATTTATCCGGCAGCCCCAAGACCGGCATTTTCAGAAAGCCCATGAACAGGGCTTTCCAACCGTGTCAGATTTGTCAGTATCCCGCCAATACTGTGGGAGATAAAGCCGTTGCTAAGTCTTGTTTTCTCGATGTTGCAGCTTCGTGTACAAAAGTGCCATAAGACAGGCGTTTGAAGCGCATTCGGAGCAGCCCCGCTCCCTGGTGATTTCAAGGCGGAAGATGGCCCTGGCTGGCCAGGAAAACCAGATTTTCGAATGCAGGACTATGGCAGCTAACTGTACGTACAAGAAATTTCTCTCTAGCCCCAGTATTTCTGGAGTTATTGGTCTTGGCGCTGACGACTTCTTTTTTCGGCGTTTTTTAAGCTGGCTTCGGTCCAGCACACTCATAGCGGCCTTTGCTATTGTTGACGTACACACAGCATGGCCGTATGAACTGGACATCCTCGGGGTGTCCTCACTCCACGGTCCCTGGCATCCTTCCTATTTATCCGGCAGCCCCAAGACCGGCATTTTCGGAAAGCCCCTGAACAGGGCTTTCCAACCGTGTCAGACTTGTCAGTTTCCCGCCAATACTTTGGGAGATAAAGCCGTTGCTAAGTCTTGTTTTGTCTATGTTGCAGCTTCGTGTACAAAAGTGCCCTTAGACAGGCGTTTGAAGCGCATTCGGAGCAGCCCCGCTCCCTGGTGATTTCAAGGCGGAAGATGGCCCTGGCTGGCCGGGAAAACCAGATTTTCGGATGCAGGACTATGGCAGCTAACTGCAGGTACAAGAAATTTCTCTCTAGCCCCAGTATTTCTGGAGTTATTGGTCTTGGCGCTGACGACTTCTTTTTTCGGCGGTTTTTTTAGCTGGCTTCGGTCCAGCATACACATAGCGGCCTTGGCTATTGTTGACGTACACACAGCATGGCCGTATGAACTGGACATCCTCGGGGTGTCCTCACTCCACGGTCCCTGGCATCCTTCCTATTTATCCGGCAGCCCCAAGACCGGCATTTTCGGAATGCCCATGAACAGGGCTTTCCAACCGTGTCCGATTTGTCAGTTTCCCGCCAATACTTTGGGAGATAAAGCCGTTGCTAAGTCTTGTTTTTTCTATGTTGCAGCTTCGTGTACAAAAGTGCCATTGGACAGGCGTTTGAAGCGCATTCGGAGCAGCCCCGCTCCCTGGTGATTTCAAGGCGGAAGATGGCCCTGGCTGGCCAGGAAAACCAGATTTTCGAATGCAGGACTATGGCAGCTAACTGTACGTACAAGAAATTTCTCTCTAGCCCCAGTATTTCTGGAGTTATTGGTCTTGGCGCTGACGACTTCTTTTTTCGGCGTTTTTTTAGCTGGCTTCGGTCCAGCACACTCATAGCGGCCTTTGCTATTATTGACGTACACACAGCATGGCCGTATGAACTGGACATCCTCGGGGTGTCCTCACTCCACGGTCCCTGGCATCCTTCCTATTTATCCGGCAGCCCCAAGACCGGCATTTTCGGAAAGCCCATGAATAGGGCTTTCCAACCGTGTTAGATTTGTCAGTTTCCCGCCAATACTTTGGGAGATAAAGCCGTTGCTAAGTCTTGTTTTCTCTATGTTTCAGCTTCGTGTACAAAAATGCAATAAGACAGGCGTTTGAAGCGCATTCGGAGCAGCCCCGCTCCCTGGTGATTTCAAGGCGGAAGATGGCCCTGGCTGGCCGGGAAAACCAGATTTTCGGATGCAGGACTATGGCAGCTAACTGCAGGTACGAGAAATTTCTCTCTAGCCCCATTATTTCTGGAGTTATTGGTCTTGGCGCTGACGACTTCTTTTTTCGGCGTTTTTTTTAGCTGGCTTCGGTCCAGCACACACATAGCGGCCTTGGCTATTGTTGACGTACACACAGCATGGCCGAATGAACTGGACATCCTCGGGGTGTCCTCACTCCACGGTCCCTGGCATCCTCCCTATTTATCCGGCAGCCCCAAGACCGGCATTTTCGGAAAGCCCGTGAACAGGGCTTTCCAACCGTGTCAGATTTGTCAGTTTCCCGCCAATACTTTGGGAGATAAAGCCGTTGCTAAGTCTTGTTTTCTCTATGTTGCAGCTTCGTGTACAAAAGTGCCATAAGACAGGCGTTTGAAGCGCATTCGGAGCAGCCCCGCTCCCTGGTGATTTCAAGGCGGAAGATGGCCCTGGCTGGCCGGGAAAACCAGAAATATCGGATGCAGGACTATGGCAGCTAACTGCAGGTACAAGAAATTTCTCTCTAGCCCCATTATTTCTGGAGTTATTGGTCTTGGCGCTGCCGACATCTTTTTTTGGCGTTTTTTTAGCTGGCTTCGGTCCAGCACACTCATAGCGGCCTTTGCTATTGTTGACGTACACACAGCATGGCCGTATGAACTGGACATCCTCGGGGTGTCCTCACTCCACGGTCCCTGGCATCCTTCCTATTTATCCGGCAGCCCCAAGACCGGCATTTTCAGAAAGCCCATGAACAGGGCTTTCCAACCGTGTCAGATTTGTCAGTATCCCGCCAATACTGTGGGAGATAAAGCCGTTGCTAAGTCTTGTTTTCTCGATGTTGCAGCTTCGTGTACAAAAGTGCCATAAGACAGGCGTTTGAAGCGCATTCGGAGCAGCCCCGCTCCCTGGTGATTTCAAGGCGGAAGATGGCCCTGGCTGGCCAGGAAAACCAGATTTTCGAATGCAGGACTATGGCAGCTAACTGTACGTACAAGAAATTTCTCTCTAGCCCCAGTATTTCTGGAGTTATTGGTCTTGGCGCTGACGACTTCTTTTTTCGGCGTTTTTTTAGCTGGCTTCGGTCCAGCACACTCATAGCGGCCTTTGCTATTATTGACGTACACACAGCATGGCCGTATGAACTGGACATCCTCGGGGTGTCCTCACTCCACGGTCCCTGGCATCCTTCCTATTTATCCGGCAGCCCCAAGACCGGCATTTTCGGAAAGCCCATGAACAGGGCTTTCCAACCGTGTCAGATTTGTCAGTTTCCCGCCAATACTTTGGGAGATAAAGCCGTTGCTAAGTCTTGTTTTCTCTATTTTGCAGCTTCGTGTACAAAAGTGCAATAAGACAGGCGTTTGAAGCGCATTCGGAGCAGCCCCGCTCCCTGGTGATTTCAAGGCGGAAGATGGCCCTGGCTGGCCGGGAAAACCAGATTTTCGGATGCAGGACTATGTCAGCTAACTGCAGGTACAAGAAATTTCTCTCTAGCCCCAGTATTTCTGGAGTTATTGGTCTTGGCGCTGACGACTTCTTTTTTCGGCGGTTTTTTTAGCTGGCTTCGGTCCAGCACACTCATAGCGGCCTTGGCTATTGTTGACGTACACACAGCATGGCCGTATGAACTGGACATCCTCGGGGTGTCCTCACTCCACGGTCCCTGGCAACATTCCTATTTATCCGGCAGCCCCAAGACCGGCATTTTCGGAAAGCCCATGAACAGGGCTTTCCAACCGTGTCAGACTTGTCAGTTTCCCGCCATTACTTTGGGAGATAAAGCCGTTGCTAAGTCTTGTTTTCTTCATGTTGCAGCTTCGTGTACAAAAGTGCCATTAGACAGGCGTTTGAAGCGCATTCGGAGCAGCCCCGCTCCCTGGTGATTTCAAGGCGGAAGATGGCCCTGGCTGGCCGGGAAAACCAGATTTTCGGATGCAGGACTATGGCAGCTAACTGCAGGTACAAGAAATTTCTCTCTAGCCCAAGTATTTCTGGAGTTATTGGTCTTGGCGCTGACGACTTCTTTTTTCGCCGGTTTTTTTAGCTGGCTTCGGTCCAGCATACACATAGCGGCCTTGGCTATTGTTGACGTACACACAGCATGGCCGTATGAACTGGACATCCTCGGGGTGTCCTCACTCCACGGTCCCTGGCATCCTTCCTATTTATCCGGCAGCCCCAAGACCGGCATTTTCGGAATGCCCATGAACAGGGCTTTCCAACCGTGTCAGATTTGTCAGTTTCCCGCCAATACTTTGGGAGATAAAGCCGTTGATAAAACTTGTTTTCTCTTTGTTGCAGCTTCGTGTACAAAAGTGCCATTGGACAGGCGTTTGAAGCGCATTCGGAGCAGCCCCGCTCCCTGGTGATTTCAAGGCGGAAGATGGCCCTGGCTGGCCGGGAAAACCAGATTGTCGGATGCAGGACTATGGCAGCTAACTGCAGGTACGAGAAATTTCTCTCTAGCCCCAGTATTTCTGGAGTTATTGGTCTTGGCGCTGCCGACTTCTTTTTTCGGCGTTTTTTTAGCTGGCTTCGGTCCAGCACACTCATAGCGGCCTTTGCTATTGTTGACGTACACACAGCATGGCCGTATGAACTGGACATCCTCGGGGTGTCCTCACTCCACGGTCCCTGGCATCCTCCCTATTTATCCGGCAGCCCCAAGACCGGCATTTTCGGAAAGCCTATGAACAGGGCTTTCCAACCCTGTCAGACTTGTCAGTATCCCGCCAATACTTTGGGAGATAAAGCCGTTGCTAAGTCTTGTTTTCTCTATGTTGCAGCTTCGTGTACAAAAGTGCCATAAGACAGGCGTTTGAAGCGCATTCGGAGCAGCCCCGCTCCCTGGTGATTTCAAGGCGGAAGATGGCCCTGGCTGGCCGGGAAAACCAGATTTTCGGATGCAGGACTATGGCAGCTAACTGCAGGTACAAGAAATTTCTCTCTAGCCCCAGTATTTCTGGAGTTATTGGTCTTGGCGCTGACGACTTCTTTTTTTCAGCGGTTTTTTTAGCTGGCTTCGGTCCAGCACACTCATATGGGCCTTGGCTATTGTTGACGTACACACAGCATGGCCGTATGAACTGGACATCCTCGGGGTGTCCTCACTCCACGGTCCCTGGCATCCTTCCTATTTATCCGGCAGCCCCAAGACCGGCATTTTCGGAAAGCCCATGAACAGGGCTTTCCAACCGTGTCCGATTTGTCAGTTTCCCGCCAATACTTTGGGAGATAAAGCCGTTGCTAAGTCTTGTTTTCTCTATGTTGCAGCTTCGTGTACAAAAGTGCCATAAGACAGGCGTTTGAAGCGCATTCGGAGCAGCCCCGCTCCCTTGTGATTTCAAGGCGGAAGATGGCCCTGGCTGGCCGGGAAAACCAGAATTTCGGATGCAGGACTATGGCAGCTAACTGCAGGTACAAGAAATTTCTCTCTAGCCCCAGTATTTCTGGAGTTATTGGTCTTGGCGCTGACGACTTCTTTTTTCGGCGGTTTTTTTAGCTGGCTTCGGTCCAGCATACACATAGCGGCCTTGGCTATTGTTGACGTACACACAGCATGGCCGTATGAACTGGACATCCTCGGGGTGTCCTCACTCCACGGTCCCTGGCATCCTTCCTATTTATCCGGCAGCCCCAAGACCGGCATTTTCGGAAAGCCCATGAACAGGGCTTTCCAACCGTGTCAGATTTGTCAGTTTCCCGCCAATACTTTGGGAGATAAAGCCGTTGCTAAGTCTTGTTTTCTCTATGTTGCAGCTTCGTGTACAAAAGTGCCATTGGACAGGCGTTTGAAGCGCATTCGGAGCAGCCCCGCTCCCTGGTGATTTCAAGGCGGAAGATGGCCCTGGCTGGCCGGGAAAACCAGATTGTCGGATGCAGGACTATGGCAGCTAACTGCAGGTACGAGAAATTTCTCTCTAGCCCCAGTATTTCTGGAGTTATTGGTCTTGGCGCTGCCGACTTCTTTTTTCGGCGTTTTTTTTAGCTGGCTTCGGTCCAGCACACTCATAGCGGCCTTTGCTATCGTTAAGAGAAATTTCTCTCTAGTCCCATTATTTCTGGGGTTATTGGTCTTGGCGCTGACGACTTCTTTTTTCTAAGTTTTTTAAACTGGCTTCGGTCCAGCACACTCATAGCGGCCTTTGCTATTGTGGACGTACACACAGCATGGCCGTATGAACTGGACATCCTCGGGGTGTCCTCACTCCACGGTCCCTGGCATCCTTCCTATTTATCCGGCAGCCCCAAGACCGGCATTTTCGGAAAGCCCATGAACAGGGCTTTCCAACCGTGTCAGATTTGTCAGTTTCCCGCCAATACTTTGGGAGATAAAGCCGTTGCTAAGTCTTGTTTTGTCTATGTTGCAGCTTCGTGTACAAAAGTGCCCTTAGACAGGCGTTTGAAGCGCATTCGGAGCAGCCCCGCTCCCTGGTGTTTTCAAGGCGGAAGATGGCCCTGGCTGGCCGGGAAAACCAGATTTTCGGATGCAGGACTATGGCAGCTAACTGCAGGTACAAGAAATTTCTCTCTAGCCCCAGTATTTCTGGAGTTATTGGTCTTGGCGCTGACGACTTCTTTTTTCGGCGTTTTTTTTAGCTGGCTTCGGTCCAGCATACACATAGCGGCCTTGGCTATTGTTGACGTACACACAGCATGGCCGTATGAACTGGACATCCTCGGGGTGTCCTCACTCCACGGTCCCTGGCATCCTTCCTATTTATCCGGCAGCCCCAAGACCGGCATTTTCGGAATGCCCATGAACAGGGCTTTCCAACCGTGTCAGATTTGTCAGTTTCCCGCCAATACTTTGGGAGATAAAGCCGTTGCTAAGTCTTGTTTTCTCTATGTTGCAGCTTCGTGTACAAAAGTGCCATAAGACAGGCGTTTGAAGCGCATTCGGAGCAGCCCCGCTCCCTGGTGATTTCAAGGCGAAAGATGGCCCTGGCTGGCCAGGAAAACCAGATTTTCGAATGCAGGACTATGGCAGCTAACTGTACGTACAAGAAATTTCTCTCTAGCCCCAGTATTTCTGGAGTTATTGGTCTTGGCGCTGACGACTTCTTTTTTCGGCGTTTTTTTAGCTGGCTTCGGTCCAGCACACTCATAGCGGCCTTTGCTATTGTTGACGTACACACAGCATGGCCGTATGAACTGGACATCCTCGGGGTGTCCTCACTCCACGGTCCCTGGCATCCTTCCTATTTATCCGGCAGCCCCAAGACCGGCATTTTCGGAAAGCCCATGAACAGGGCTTTCCAACCGTGTCCGATTTGTCAGTTTCCCGCCAATACTTTGGGAGATAAAGCCGTTGCTAAGTCTTGTTTTGTCTATGTTTCAGCTTCGTGTACAAAAGTGCCATAAGACAGGCGTTTGAAGCGCATTCGGAGCAGCCCCGCTCCCTGGTGATTTCAAGGCGGAAGATGGCCCTGGCTGGCCGGGAAAACCAGATTGTCGGATGCAGGACTATGTCAGCTAACTGCAGGTACAAAAAATTTCTCTCTAGCCCCAGTATTTCTGGAGTTATTGGTCTTGGCGCTGACGACTTCTTTTTTCGGCGGTTTTTTTTAGCTGGCTTCGGTCCAGCACACACATATTGGCTATTGTTGACGTACACACAGCATGGCCGTATGAACTGGACATCCTCGGGGTGTCCTCACTCCACGTTCCTGGCAACATTCCTATTTATCCGGCAGCCCCAAGACCGGCATTTTCGGAAAGCCCATGAACAGGGCTTTCCAACCGTGTCAGACTTGTCAGTTTCCCGCCATTACTTTGGGAGATAAAGCCGTTGCTAAGTCTTATTTTCTTCATGTTGCAGCTTCGTGTACAAAAGTGCCATTAGACAGGCGTTTGAAGCGCATTCGGAGCAGCCCCGCTCCCTGGTGATTTCAAGGCGGAAGATGGCCCTGGCTGGCCGGGAAAACCAGATTTTCGGATGCAGGACTATGGCAGCTAACTGCAGGTACGAGAAATTTCTCTCTAGCCCCATTATTTCTGGAGTTATTGGTCTTGGCGCTGCCGACTTCTTTTTTCGGCGTTTTTTTAGCTGGCTTCGGTCCAGCACACTCATAGCGGCCTTTGCTATTGTTGATGTACACACAGCATGGCCGTATGAACTGGACATCCTCGGGGTGTCCTCACTCCACGTTCCTGGCAACATTCCTATTTATCCGGCAGCCCCAAGACCGGCATTTTCGGAAAGCCCATGAACAGGGCTTTCCAACCGTGTCAGACTTGTCAGTTTCCCGCCATTACTTTGGGAGATAAAGCCGTTGCTAAGTCTTATTTTCTTCATGTTGCAGCTTCGTGTACAAAAGTGCCATTAGACAGGCGTTTGAAGCGCATTCGGAGCAGCCCCGCTCCCTGGTGATTTCAAGGCGGAAGATGGCCCTGGCTGGCCGGGAAAACCAGATTTTCGGATGCAGGACTATGGCAGCTAACTGCAGGTACGAGAAATTTCTCTCTAGCCCCATTATTTCTGGAGTTATTGGTCTTGGCGCTGCCGACTTCTTTTTTCGGCGTTTTTTTAGCTGGCTTCGGTCCAGCACACTCATAGCGGCCTTTGCTATTGTTGATGTACACACAGCATGGCCGTATGAACTGGACATCCTCGGGGTGTCCTCACTCCACGGTCCCTGGCATCCTTCCTATTTATCCGGCAGCCCCAAGACCGGCATTTTCGGAAAGCCCATGAACAGGGCTTTCCAACCGTGTCAGATTTGTCAGTATCCCGCCAATACTTTGGGAGATAAAGCCGTTGCTAAGTCTTGTTTTCTCTATGTTGCAGCTTCGTGTACAAAAGTGCCATAAGACAGGCGTTTGAAGCGCATTCGGAGCAGCCCCGCTCCCTGGTGATTTCAAGGCGGAAGATGGCCCTGGCTGGCCGGAAAAAACCAGATTGTCGGATGCAGGACTATGGCAGCTAACTGCAGGTACAAGAAATTTCTCTCTAGCCCCATTATTTCTGGAGTTATTGGTCTTGGCGCTGCCGACTTCTTTTTTCGGCGTTTTTTTAGCTGGCTTCGGTCCAGCACACTCATAGCGGCCTTTGCTATTGTTGACGTACACACAGCATGGCCGTATGAACTGGACATCCTCCGGGTGTCCTCACTCCACGGTCCCTGGCAGCCTTCCTATTTATCCGGCAGCCCCAAGACCGGCATTTTCGGAAAGCCCATGAACAGGGCTTTCCAACCGTGTCAGATTTGTCAGTATCCCGCCAATACTTTGGGAGATAAAGCCGTTGCTCAGTCTTGTTTTCTCTATGTTGCAGCTTCGTGTACAAAAGTGCCATAAGACAGGCGTTTGAAGCGTATTCGGAGCAGCCCCGTTCCCTGGTGATTTCAAGGCGGAAGATGGCCCTGGCTGGCCGGGAAAACCAGATTTTCGGATGCAGGACTATGGCAGCTAACTGCAGGTACAAGAAATTTCTCTCTAGCCCCAGTATTTCTGGAGTTATTGGTCTTGGCGCTGCCGACTTCTTTTTTCGGCGGTTTTTTTAGCTGGCTTCGGTCCAGCACACTCATAGCGGCCTTTGCTATTGTTGACGTACACACAGCATGGCCGTATGAACTGGACATCCTCGGGGTGTCCTCACTCCACGGTCCCTGGCATCCTTCCTATTTATCCGGCAGCCCCAAGACCGGCATTTTCGGAAAGCCCATGAACAGGGCTTTCCAACCGTGTCAGATTTGTCAGTTTCCCGCCAATACTTTGGGAGATAAAGCCGTTGCTAAGTCTTGTTTTCTCTATGTTGCAGCTTCGTGTACAAAAGTGCCATAAGACAGGCGTTTGAAGCGCATTCGGAGCAGCCCCGCTCCCTGGTGATTTCAAGGCGGAAGATGGCCCTGGCTGGCCGGGAAAACCAGATTGTCGGATGCAGGACTATGACAGCTAACTGCAGGTACAAGAAATTTCTCTCTAGCCCCATTATTTCTGGAGTTATTGGTCTTGGCGCTGCCGACTTCTTTTTTCGGCGTTTTTTTAGCTGGCTTCGGTCCAGCACACTCATAGCGGCCTTTGCTATTGTTGACGTACACACAGCATGGCCGTATGAACTGGACATCCTCCGGGTGTCCTCACTCCACGGTCCCTGGCAGCCTTCCTATTTATCCGGCAGCCCCAAGACCGGCATTTTCGGAAAGCCCATGAACAGGGCTTTCCAACCGTGTCAGACTTGTCAGTTTCCCGCCATTACTTTGGGAGATAAAGCCGTTGCTAAGTCTTGTTTTCTCTATGTTGCAGCTTCGTGTACAAAAGTGCCATAAGACAGGCGTTTGAAGCGCATTCGGAGCAGCCCCGCTCCCTGGTGATTTCAAGGCGGAAGATGGCCCTGGCTGGCCGGGAAAACCAGATTTTCGGATGCAGGACTATGGCAGCTAACTGCAGGTACAAGAAATTTCTCTCTAGCCCCAGTATTTCTGGAGTTATTGGTCTTGGCGCTGCCGACTTCTTTTTTCGGCGGTTTTTTTAGCTGGCTTCGGTCCAGCACACTCATAGCGGCCTTTGCTATTGTTGACGTACACACAGCATGGCCGTATGAACTGGACATCCTCGGGGTGTCCTCACTCCACGGTCCCTGGCATCCTTCCTATTTATCCGGCAGCCCCAAGACCGGCATTTTCGGAAAGCCCATGAACAGGGCTTTCCAACCGTGTCAGATTTGTCAGTATCCCGCCAATACTTTGGGAGATAAAGCCGTTGCTAAGTCTTGTTTTCTCTATGTTGCAGCTTCGTGTACAAAAGTGCCATAAGACAGGCGTTTGAAGCGCTTTCGGAGCAGCCCCGCTCCCTGGTGATTTCAAGGCGGAAGATGGCCCTGGCTGGCCAGGAAAACCAGATTTTCGAATGCAGGACTATGGCAGCTAACTGTACGTACAAGAAATTTCTCTCTAGCCCCAGTATTTCTGGAGTTATTGGTCTTGGCGCTGACGACTTCTTTTTTCGGCGTTTTTTTAGCTGGCTTCGGTCCAGCACACTCATAGCGGCCTTTGCTATTATTGACGTACACACAGCATGGCCGTATGAACTGGACATCCTCGGGGTGTCCTCACTCCACGGTCCCTGGCATCCTTCCTATTTATCCGGCAGCCCCAAGACCGGCATTTTCGGAAAGCCCATGAACAAGGCTTTCCAACCGTGTCAGATTTGTCAGTTTCCCGCCAATACTTTGGGAGATAAAGCCGTTGCTAAGTCTTGTTTTCTCTATGTTTCAGCTTCGTGTACAAAAGTGCAATAAGACAGGCGTTTGAAGCGCATTCGGAGCAGCCCCGCTCCCTGGTGATTTCAAGGCGGAAGATGGCCCTGGCTGGCCGGGAAAACCAGATTTTCGGATGCAGGACTATGTCTGCTAACTGCAGGTACAAAAAATTTCTCTCTAGCCCCAGTATTTCTGGAGTTATTGGTCTTGGCGCTGACGACTTCTTTTTTCGGCGGTTTTTTTAGCTGGCTTCGGTCCAGCACACACATAGCGGCCTTGGCTATTGTTGACGTACACACAGCATGGCCGTATGAACTGGACATCCTCGGGGTGTCCTCACTCCACGGTCCCTGGCAACATTCCTATTTATCCGGCAGCCCCAAGACCGGCATTTTCGGAAAGCCCATGAACAGGGCTTTCCAACCGTGTCAGACTTGTCAGTTTCCCGCCATTACTTTGGGAGATAAAGCCGTTGCTAAGTCCTGTTTTCTTCATGTTGCAGCTTCGTGTACAAAAGTGCCATTAGACAGGCGTTTGAAGCGCATTCGGAGCAGCCCCGCTCCCTGGTGATTTCAAGGCGGAAGATGGCCCTGGCTGGCCGGGAAAACCAGATTTTCGGATGCAGGACTATGGCAGCTAACTGCAGGTACGAGAAATTTCTCTCTAGCCCCATTATTTCTGGAGTTATTGGTCTTGGCGCTGCCGACTTCTTTTTTCGGCGTTTTTTTTAGCTGGCTTCGGTCCAGCACACACATAGCGGCCTTGGCTATTGTTGACGTACACACAGCATGGCCGTATGAACTGGACATCCTCGGGGTGTCCTCACTCCACGGTCCCTGGCATCCTCCCTATTTATCCGGCAGCCCCAAGACCGGCATTTTCGGAAAGCCCATGAACAGGGCTTTCCAACCGTGTCAGATTTGTCAGTTTCCCGCCAATACTTTGGGAGATAAAGCCGTTGCTAAATCTTGTTTTCTCTATGTTGCAGCTTCGTGTACAAAAGTGCCATAAGACAGGCGTTTGAAGCGCATTCGGAGCAGCCCCGCTCCCTGGTGATTTCAAGGCGGAAGATGGCCCTGGCTGGCCGGGAAAACCAGATTGTCGGATGCAGGACTATGGCAGCTAACTGCAGGTACAAGAAATTTCTCTCTAGCCCCATTATTTCTGGAGTTATTGGTCTTGGCGCTGCCGACTTCTTTTTTCGGCGTTTTTTTAGCTGGCTTCGGTCCAGCACACTCATAGCGGCCTTTGCTATTGTTGACGTACACACAGCATGGCCGTATGAACTGGACATCCTCGGGGTGTCCTCACTCCACGGTCCCTGGCATCCTTCCTATTTATCCGGCAGCCCCAAGACCGGCATTTTCGGAAAGCCCATGAACAGGGCTTTCCAACCGTGTCAGATTTGTCAGTATCCCGCCAATACTTTGGGAGATAAAGCCGTTGCTAAGTCTTGTTTTCTCTATGTTGCAGCTTCGTGTACAAAAGTGCCATAAGACAGGCGTTTGAAGCGCATTCGGAGCAGCCCCGCTCCCTGGTGATTTCAAGGCGGAAGATGGCCCTGGCTGGCCAGGAAAACCAGATTTTCGAATGCAGGACTATGGCAGCTAACTGTACGTACAAGAAATTTCTCTCTAGCCCCAGTATTTCTGGAGTTATTGGTCTTGGCGCTGCCGACTTCTTTTTTCGGCGTTTTTTTAGCTGGCTTCGGTCCAGCACACTCATAGCGGCCTTTGCTATTGTTGACGTACACACAGCATGGCCGTATGAACTGGACATCCTCGGGGTGTCCTCACTCCACGGTCCCTGGCATCCTTCCTATTTATCCGGCAGCCCCAAGACCGGCATTTTCGGAAAGCCCATGAACAGGGCTTTCCAACCGTGTCAGATTTGTCAGTATCCCGCCAATACTTTGGGAGATAAAGCCGTTGCTAAGTCTTGTTTTCTCTATGTTGCAGCTTCGTGTACAAAAGTGCCATAAGACAGGCGTTTGAAGCGCATTCGGAGCAGCCCCGCTCCCTGGTGATTTCAAGGCGGAAGATGGCCCTGGCTGGCCAGGAAAACCAGATTTTCGAATGCAGGACTATGGCAGCTAACTGTACGTACAAGAAATTTCTCTCTAGCCCCAGTATTTCTGGAGTTATTGGTCTTGGCGCTGACGACTTCTTTTTTCGGCGTTTTTTTAGCTGGCTTCGGTCCAGCACACTCATAGCGGCCTTTGCTATTATTGACGTACACACAGCATGGCCGTATGAACTGGACATCCTCGGGGTGTCCTCACTCCACGGTCCCTGGCATCCTTCCTATTTATCCGGCAGCCCCAAGACCGGCATTTTCGGAAAGCCCATGAACAGGGCTTTCCAACCGTGTCAGATTTGTCAGTATCCCGCCAATACTTTGGGAGATAAAGCCGTTGCTAATTCTTGTTTTCTCTATGTTTCAGCTTCGTGTACAAAAGTGCAATAAGACAGGCGTTTGAAGCGCATTCGGAGCAGCCCCGCTCCCTGGTGATTTCAAGGCGGAAGATGGCCCTGGCTGGCCGGGAAAACCAGATTTTCGGATGCAGGACATGTCAGCTAACTGCAGGTACAAAAAATTTCTCTCTAGCCCCAGTATTTCTGGAGTTATTGGTCTTGGCGCTGACGACTTCTTTTTTCGGCGGTTTTTTTAGCTGGCTTCGGTCCAGCACACACATAGCAGCCTTGGCTATTGTTGACGTACACACAGCATGGCCGTATGAACTGGACATCCTCGGGGTGTCCTCACTCCACGGTCCCTGGCAACATTCCTATTTATCCGGCAGCCCCAAGACCGGCATTTTCGGAAAGCCCATGAACAGGGCTTTCCAACCGTGTCAGATTTGTCAGTTTCCCGCCATTACTTTGGGAGATTTTGCCGTTGCTAAGTCCTGTTTTCTTCATGTTGCAGCTTCGTGTACAAAAGTGCCATTAGACAGGCGTTTGAAGCGCATTCGGAGCAGCCCCGCTCCCTGGTGATTTCAAGGCGGAAGATGGCCCTGGCTGGCCGGGAAAACCAAATTTTCGGATGCAGGACTATGGCAGCTAACTGCAGGTACGAGAAATTTCTCTCTAGCCCCATTATTTCTGGAGTTATTGGTCTTGGCGCTGCCGACTTCTTTTTTCGGCGTTTTTTTAGCTGGCTTCGGTCCAGCACACTCATAGCGGCCTTTGCTATTATTGACGTACACACAGCATGGCCGTATGAACTGGACATCCTCGGGGTGTCCTCACTCCACGGTCCCTGGCATCCTTCCTATTTATCCGGCAGCCCCAAGACCGGCATTTTCGGAAAGCCCATGAACAGGGCTTTCCAACCGTGTCAGATTTGTCAGTATCCCGCCAATACTTTGGGAGATAAAGCCGTTGCTAAGTCTTGTTTTCTCTATGTTGCAGCTTCGTGTACAAAAGTGCCATAAGACAGGCGTTTGAAGCGCATTCGGAGCAGCCCCGCTCCCTGGTGATTTCAAGGCGGAAGATGGCCCTGGCTGGCCAGGAAAACCAGATTTTCGAATGCAGGACTATGGCAGCTAACTGTACGTACTAGAAATTTCTCTCTAGCCCCAGTATTTCTGGAGTTATTGGTCTTGGCGCTGCCGACTTCTTTTTTCGGCGTTTTTTTAGCTGGCTTCGGTCCAGCACACTCATAGCGGCCTTTGCTATTGTTGACGTACACACAGCATGGCCGTATGAACTGGACATCCTCGGGGTGTCCTCACTCCACGGTCCCTGGCATCCTTCCTATTTATCCGGCAGCCCCAAGACCGGCATTTTCGGAAAGCCCATGAACAGGGCTTTCCAACCGTGTCAGATTTGTCAGTATCCCGCCAATACTTTGGGAGATAAAGCCGTTGCTAAGTCTTGTTTTCTCTATGTTGCAGCTTCGTGTACAAAAGTGCCATAAGACAGGCGTTTGAAGCGCATTCGAAGCAGCCCCGCTCCCTGGTGATTTCAAGGCGGAAGATGGCCCTGGCTGGCCAGGAAAACCAGATTTTCGAATGCAGGACTATGGCAGCTAACTGTACGTACAAGAAATTTCTCTCTAGCCCCAGTATTTCTGGAGTTATTGGTCTTGGCGCTGACGACTTCTTTTTTCGGCGTTTTTTTAGCTGGCTTCGGTCCAGCACACTCATAGCGGCCTTTGCTATTATTGACGTACACACAGCATGGCCGTATGAACTGGACATCCTCGGGGTGTCCTCACTCCACGGTCCCTGGCATCCTTCCTATTTATCCGGCAGCCCCAAGACCGGCATTTTCGGAAAGCCCATGAACAGGGCTTTCCAACCGTGTCAGATTTGTCAGTATCCCGCCAATACTTTGGGAGATAAAGCCGTTGCTAAGTCTTGTTTTCTCTATGTTTCAGCTTCGTGTACAAAAGTGCAATAAGACAGGCGTTTGAAGCGCATTCGGAGCAGCCCCGCTCCCTGGTGATTTCAAGGCGGAAGATGGCCCTGGCTGGCCGGGAAAACCAGATTTTCGGATGCAGGACTATGTCAGCTAACTGCAGGTACAAAAAATTTCTCTCTAGCCCCAGTATTTCTGGAGTTATTGGTCTTGGCGCTGACGACTTCTTTTTTCGGCGGTTTTTTTAGCTGGCTTCGGTCCAGCACACACATAGCGGCCTTGGCTATTGTTGACGTACACACAGCATGGCCGTATGAACTGGACATCCTCGGGGTGTCCTCACTCCACGGTCCCTGGCAACATTCCTATTTATCCGGCAGCCCCAAGACCGGCATTTTCGGAAAGCCCATGAACAGGGCTTTCCAACCGTGTCAGACTTGTCAGTTTCCCGCCATTACTTTGGGAGATAAAGCCGTTGCTAAGTCCTGTTTTCTCTATGTTGCAGCTTCGTGTACAAAAGTGCCATTAGACAGGCGTTTGAAGCGCATTCGGAGCAGCCCCGCTCCCTGGTGATTTCAAGGCGGAAGATGGCCCTGGCTGGCCGGGAAAACCAGATTTTCGGATGCAGGACTATGGCAGCTAACTGCAGGTACGAGAAATTTCTCTCTAGCCCCATTATTTCTGGAGTTATTGGTCTTGGCGCTGCCGACTTCTTTTTTCGGCGTTTTTTTTAGCTGGCTTCGGTCCAGCACACACATAGCGGCCTTGGCTATTGTTGACGTACACACAGCATGGCCGTATGAACTGGACATCCTCGGGGTGTCCTCACTCCACGGTCCCTGGCATCCTCCCTATTTATCCGGCAGCCCGAAGACCGGCATTTTCGGAAAGCCCATGAACAGGGCTTTCCAACCGTGTCAGATTTGTCAGTTTCCCGCCAATACTTTGGGAGATAAAGCCGTTGCTAAGTCTTGTTTTCTCTATGTTTCAGCTTCGTGTACAAAAGTGCAATAAGACAGGCGTTTGAAGCGCATTCGGAGCAGCCCCGCTCCCTGGTGATTTCAAGGCGGAAGATGGCCCTGGCTGGCCGGGAAAACCAGATTTTCGGATGCAGGACTATGTCAGCTAACTGCAGGTACAAAAAATTTCTCTCTAGCCCCAGTATTTCTGGAGTTATTGGTCTTGGCGCTGCCGACTTCTTTTTTCGGCGGTTTTTTTAGCTGGCTTCGGTCCAGCACACACATAGCGGCCTTGGCTATTGTTGACGTACACACAGCATGGCCGTATGAACTGGACATCCTCGGGGTGTCCTCACTCCACGGTCCCTGGCAACATTCCTATTTATCCGGCAGCCCCAAGACCGGCATTTTCGGAAAGCCCATGAACAGGGCTTTCCAACCGTGTCAGACTTGTCAGTTTCCCGCCATTACTTTGGGAGATAAAGCCGTTGCTAAGTCCTGTTTTCTTCATGTTGCAGCTTCGTGTACAAAAGTGCCATTAGACAGGCGTTTGAAGCGCATTCGGAGCAGCCCCGCTCCCTGGTGATTTCAAGGCGGAAGATGGCCCTGGCTGGCCGGGAAAACCAGATTTTCGGATGCAGGACTATGGCAGCTAACTGCAGGTACGAGAAATTTCTCTCTAGCCCCATTATTTCTGGAGTTATTGGTCTTGGCGCTGACGACTTCTTTTTTCGGCGTTTTTTTTAGCTGGCTTCGGTCCAGCACACACATAGCGGCCTTGGCTATTGTTGACGTACACACAGCTTGGCCGTATGAACTGGACATCCTCGGGGTGTCCTCACTCCACGGTCCCTGGCATCCTCCCTATTTATCCGGCAGCCCCAAGACCGGCATTTTCGGAAAGCCCATGAACAGGGCTTTCCAACCGTGTCAGATTTGTCAGTTTCCCGCCAATACTTTGGGAGATAAAGCCGTTGCTAAGTCTTGTTTTCTCTATGTTGCAGCTTCGTGTACAAAAGTGCCATAAGACAGGCGTTTGAAGCGCATTCGGAGCAGCCCCGCTCCCTAGTGATTTCAAGGCGGAAGATGGCCCTGGCTGGCCGGGAAAACCAGATTGTCGGATGCAGGACTATGGCAGCTAACTGCAGGTACGAGAAATTTCTCTCTAGCCCCATTATTTCTGGAGTTATTGGTCTTGGCGCTGCCGACTTCTTTTTTCGGCGTTTTTTAAGCTGGCTTCGGTCCAGCACACTCATAGCGGCCTTTGCTATTGTTGACGTACACACAGCATGGCCGTATGAACTGGACATCCTCGGGGTGTCCTCACTCCACGGTCCCTGGCATCCTTCCTATTTATCCGGCAGCCCCAAGACCGGCATTTTCGGAAAGCCCATGAACAGGGCTTTCCAACCGTGTCAGATTTGTCAGTATCCCGCCAATACTTTGGGAGATAAAGCCGTTGCTAAGTCTTGTTTTCTCTATGTTGCAGCTTCGTGTACAAAAGTGCCATAAGACAGGCGTTTGAAGCGCATTCGGAGCAGCCCCGCTCCCTGGTGATTTCAAGGCGGAAGATGGCCCTGGCTGGCCAGGAAAACCAGATTTTCGAATGCAGGACTATGTCAGCTAACTGTACGTACAAGAAATTTCTCTCTAGCCCCAGTATTTCTGGAGTTATTGGTCTTGGCGCTGACGACTTCTTTTTTCGGCGTTTTTTTAGCTGGCTTCGGTCCAGCACACTCATAGCGGCCTTTGCTATTATTGACGTACACACAGCATGGCCGTATGAACTGGACATCCTCGGGGTGTCCTCACTCCACGGTCCCTGGCATCCTTCCTATTTATCCGGCAGCCCCAAGACCGGCATTTTCGGAAAGCCCATGAACAGGGCTTTCCAACCGTGTCAGATTTGTCAGTATCCCGCCAATACTTTGGGAGATAAAGCCGTTGCTAAGTCCTGTTTTCTTCATGTTGCAGCTTCGTGTACAAAAGTGCCATTAGACAGGCGTTTGAAGCGCATTCGGAGCAGCCCCGCTCCCTGGTGATTTCAAGGCGGAAGATGGCCCTGGCTGGCCGGGAAAACCAGATTTTCGGATGCAGGACTATGGCAGCTAACTGCAGGTACGAGAAATTTCTCTCTAGCCCCATTATTTCTGGAGTTATTGGTCTTGGCGCTGCCGACTTCTTTTTTCGGCGTTTTTTTTAGCTGGCTTCGGTCCAGCACACACATAGCGGCCTTGGCTATTGTTGACGTACACACAGCATGGCCGTATGAACTGGACATCCTCGGGGTGTCCTCACTCCACGGTCCCTGGCAACATTCCTATTTATCCGGCAGCCCCAAGACCGGCATTTTCGGAAAGCCCATGAACAGGGCTTTCCAACCGTGTCAGACTTGTCAGTTTCCCGCCATTACTTTGGGAGATAAAGCCGTTGCTAAGTCCTGTTTTCTTCATGTTGCAGCTTCGTGTACAAAAGTGCCATTAGACAGGCGTTTGAAGCGCATTCGGAGCAGCCCCGCTCCCTGGTGATTTCAAGGCGGAAGATGGCCCTGGCTGGCCGGGAAAACCAGATTTTCGGATGCAGGACTATGGCAGCTAACTGCAGGTACGAGAAATTTCTCTCTAGCCCCATTATTTCTGGAGTTATTGGTCTTGGCGCTGACGACTTCTTTTTTCGGCGTTTTTTTTAGCTGGCTTCGGTCCAGCACACACATAGCGGCCTTGGCTATTGTTGACGTACACACAGCATGGCCGTATGAACTGGACATCCTCGGGGTGTCCTCACTCCACGGTCCCTGACATCCTCCCTATTTATCCGGCAGCCCCAAGACCGGCATTTTCGGAAAGCCCATGAACAGGGCTTTCCAACCGTGTCAGATTTGTCAGTTTCCCGCCAATACTTTGGGAGATAAAGCCGTTGCTAAGTCTTGTTTTCTCTATGTTGCAGCTTCGTGTACAAAAGTGCCATAAGACAGGCGTTTGAAGCGCATTCGGAGCAGCCCCGCTCCCTAGTGATTTCAAGGCGGAAGATGGCCCTGGCTGGCCGGGAAAACCAGATTGTCGGATGCAGGACTATGGCAGCTAACTGCAGGTACAAGAAATTTCTCTCTAGCCCCATTATTTCTGGAGTTATTGGTCTTGGCGCTGCCGACTTCTTTTTTCGGCGTTTTTTAAGCTGGCTTCGGTCCAGCACACTCATAGCGGCCTTTGCTATTGTTGACGTACACACAGCATGGCCGTATGAACTGGACATCCTCGGGGTGTCCTCACTCCACGGTCCCTGGCATCCTTCCTATTTATCCGGCAGCCCCAAGACCGGCATTTTCGGAAAGCCCATGAACAGGGCTTTCCAACCGTGTCAGATTTGTCATTTTCCTGCCAATACTTTGGGAGATAAAGCCGTTGCTAAGTCTTGTTTTCTCTATGTTTCAGCTTCGTGTACAAAAGTGCAATAAGACAGGCGTTTGAAGCGCATTCGGAGCAGCCCCGCTCCCTGGTGATTTCAAGGCGGAAGATGGCCCTGGCTGGCCGGGAAAACCAGATTTTCGGATGCAGGACTATGTCAGCTAACTGCAGGTACAAAAATTTTCTCTCTAGCCCCATTATTTCTGGAGTTATTGGTCTTGGCGCTGACGACTTCTTTTTTCGGCGTTTTTTTAGCTGGCTTCGGTCCAGCACACACATAGCGGCCTTGGCTATTGTTGACGTACACACAGCATGGCCGTATGAACTGGACATCCTCGGGGTGTCCTCACTCCACGGTCCCTGGCATCCTTCCTATTTATCCGGCAGCCCCAAGACCGGCATTTTCGGAAAGCCCATGAACAGGGCTTTCCAACCGTGTCAGACTTGTCAGTTTCCCGCCAATACTTTGGGAGATAAAGCCGTTGCTAAGTCCTGTTTTCTTCATGTTGCAGCTTCGTGTACAAAAGTGCCATAAGACAGGCGTTTGAAGCGCATTCGGAGCAGCCCCGCTCCCTGGTGATTTCAAGGCGGAAGATGGCCCTGGCTGGCCGGGAAAACCAGATTTTCGGATGCAGGACTATGGCAGCTAACTGCAGGTACGAGAAATTTCTCTCTAGCCCCATTATTTCTGGAGTTATTGGTCTTGGCGCTGCCGACTTCTTTTTTTGGCGTTTTTTTTAGCTGGCTTCGGTCCAGCACACTCATAGCGGCCTTTGCTATTGTTGACGTACACACAGCATGGCCGTATGAACTGGACATCCTCGGGGTGTCCTCACTCCACGGTCCCTGGCATCCTTCCTATTTATCCGGCAGCCCCAAGACCAGCATTTTCGGAAAGCCCATGAACAGGGCTTTCCAACCGTGTCAGACTTGTCAGTTTCCCGCAAATACTTTGGGAGATAAAGCCGTTGCTAAGTCTTGTTTTCTCTATGTTGCAGCTTCGTGTACAAAAGTGCCATAAGACAGGCGTTTGAAGGGCATTCGGAGCAGCCCCGCTCCCTGGTGATTTCAAGGCGGAAGATGGCCCTGGCTTGCCGGGAAAACAAGATTTTCGAATGCAGGACTATGGCAGCTAACTGTAGGTACAAGAAATTTCTCTCTAGCCCCAGTATTTCTGGAGTTATTGGTCTTGGCGCTGACGACTTCTTTTTTCGGCGGTTTTTTTAGCTGGCTTCGGTCCAGCACACACATAGCGGCCTTGGCTATTGTTGACGTACACACAGCATGGCCGTATGAACTGGACATCCTCGGGGTGTCCTCACTCCACGGTCCCTGGCATCCTTCCTATTTATCCGGCAGCCCCAAGACCGGCATTTTCGGAAAGCCCATGAACAGGGCTTTCCAACCGTGTCAGACTTGTCAGTTTCCCGCCAATACTTTGGGAGATAAAGCCGTTGCTAAGTCCTGTTTTCTTCATGTTGCAGCTTCGTGTACAAAAGTGCCATTAGACAGGCGTTTGAAGCGCATTCGGAGCAGCCCCGCTCCCTGGTGATTTCAAGGCGGAAGATGGCCGTGGCTGGCCAGGAAAACCAGATTTTCGGATGCAGGACTATGGCAGCTAACTGCAGGTACGAGAAATTTCTCTCTAGCCCCATTATTTCTGGAGTTATTGGTCTTGGCGCTGCCGACTTCTTTTTTCGGCGTTTTTTTTAGCTGGCTTCGGTCCAGCACACTCATAGCGGCCTTTGCTATTGTTGACGTACACACAGCATGGCCGTATGAACTGGACATCCTCGGGGTGTCCTCACTCCACGGTCCCTGGCATCCTTCCTATTTATCCGGCAGCCCCAAGACCGGCATTTTCGGAAAGCCCATGAACAGGGCTTTCCAACCGTGTCAGACTTGTCAGTTTCCCGCAAATACTTTGGGAGATAAATCCGTTGCTAAGTCTTGTTTTCTCTATGTTGCAGCTTCGTGTACAAAAGTGCCATAAGACAGGCGTTTGAAGCGCATTCGGAGAAGCCCCGCTCCCTGGTGATTTCAAGGCGGAAGATGGCCCTGGCTGGCCGGGAATACCAGATTTTCGAATGCAGGACTATGGCAGCTAACTGTAGGTACAAGAAATTTCTCTCTAGCCCCAGTATTTCTGGAGTTATTGGTCTTGGCGCTGACGACTTCTTTTTTCGGCGGTTTTTTTAGCTGGCTTCGGTCCAGCACACACATAGCAGCCTTGGCTATTGTTGACGTACACACAGCATGGCCTATGAACTGGACATCCTCGGGGTGTCCTCACTCCACGGTCCCTGGCATCCTTCCTGTTTATCCGGCCCATGAACAGGGCTTTCCAACCGTGTCAGACTTGTCAGTTTCCCGCCAATACTTTGGGAGATAAAGCCGTTGCTACGTCTTGTTTTCTCTATGTTGCAGCTTCGTGTACAAAAGTGCCATAAGACAGGCGTTTGAAGCACATTCGGAGCAGCCCCGCTCCCTGGTAATTGCAAGGCGGAAGATGGCCCTGGCTGGCCAGGAAAACCAGATTTTCGAATGCAGGACTATGGCAGCTAACTGCAGGTACAAGAAATTTCTCTCTAGCCCCAGTATTTCTGGAGTTATTGGTCTTGGCGCTGACGACTTCTTTTTTCGGCGGTTTTTTTAGCTGGCTTCGGTCCAGCACACACATAGCAGCCTTGGCTAATGTTGACGTACACACAGCATGGCCTATGAACTGGACATCCTCGGGGTGTCCTCACTCCACGGTCCCTGGCATCCTTCCTGTTTATCCGGCAGCCCCAAGACCGGCATTTTCGGAAAGCCCATGAACAGGGCTTTCCAACCGTGTCAGACTTGTCAGTTTCCCGCCAATACTTTGGGAGATAAAGCCGTTGCTAAGTCTAATTTTCTCTATGTTGCAGCTTCGTGTACAAAAGTGCCATAAGACAGGCGTTTGAAGCACATTCGGAGCAGCCCCGCTCCCTGGTAATTGCAAGGCGGAAGATGGCCCTGGCTGGCCGGGAAAACCAGATTTTAGGATGCAGGACTATGGCAGCTAACTGCAGGTACAAGAAATTTCTCTCTAGCCCCAGTATTTCTGGGGTTATTGGTCTTGGCGCTGAAGACTTCTTTTTTCGGCGGTTTTTTTAGCTGGCTTCGGTCCAGCACACACATAGCGGCCTTGGCTCTTATTGACGTACACACAGCATGGCCGTATGAACTGGACATCCTCGGGGTGTCCTCACTCCACGGTCCCTGGCATCCTTCCTATTTATCCGGCAGCCCCAAGACCGGCATTTTCGGAAAGCCCATGAACAGGGCTTTCCAACCGTGTCAGATTTGTCAGTTTCCCGCCAATACTTTGGGAGATAAAGCCGTTGCTAAGTCTTGTTTTCTCTATGTTTCAGCTTCGTGTACAAAAGTGCCATAAGACAGGCGTTTGAAGCGCATTCGGAGCAGCCCCGCTCCCTGGTGATTTCAAGGCGGAAGATGGCCCTGGCTGGCCGAGAAAACCAGATTTTCGGATGCAAGACTATGGCAGCTAACTGTCAATACTTTGGGAGTTAGAGCCGTTGCTAAGTCTTGTTTTCTCTATGTTGCAGCTTCGTGTACAAAAGTGCCATAAGACAGGCGTTTGAAGCGCATTCGGAGCAGCCCCGCTCCCTGGTGATTTCAAGGCGGAAGATGGCCCTGGCTGGCCGGGAAAACAAGATTGTCGGATGCAGGACTATGGCAGCTAACTGCAGGTACGAGAAATTTCTCTCTAGCCCCAGTATTTCTGGAGTTATTGGTCTTGGCGCTGCCGACTTCTTTTTTCGGCGTTTTTTTTAGCTGGCTTCGGTCCAGCACACTCATAGCGGCCTTTGCTATTGTTGAGAGAAATTTCTCTCTAGTCCCATTATTTCTGGGGTTATTGGTCTTGGCGCTGACGACTTCTTTTTTCTAAGTTTTTTAAGCTGGCTTCGGTCCAGCACACTCATAGCGGCCTTTGCTATTGTTGACGTACACACAGCATGGCCGTATGAACTGGACATCCTCGGGGTGTCCTCACTCCACGGTCCCTGGCATCCTTCCTATTTATCCGGCAGCCCCAAGACCGGCATTTTCGGAAAGCCCATGAACAGGGCTTTCCAACCGTGTCTGATTTGTCAGTTTCCCACCAATACTTTGGGAGATAAAGCCGTTGCTAAGTCTTGTTTTGTCTATGTTGCAGCTTCGTGTACAAAAGTGCCCTTAGACAGGCGTTTGAAGCGCATTCGGAGCAGCCCCGCTCCCTGGTGATTTCAAGGCGGAAGATGGCCCTGGCTGGCCGGGAAAACCAGATTTTCGGATGCAGGACTATGGCAGCTAACTGCAGGTACAAGAAATTTCTCTCTAGCCCCAGTATTTCTGGAGTTATTGGTCTTGGCGCTGACGACTTCTTTTTTCGGCGTTTTTTTTAGCTGGCTTCGGTCCAGCATACACATAGCGGCCTTGGCTATTGTTGACGTACACACAGCATGGCCGTATGAACTGGACATCCTCGGGGTGTCCTCACTCCACGGTCCCTGGCATCCTTCCTATTTATCCGGCAGCCCAAAGACCGGCAATTTCGGAATGCCCATGAACAGGGCTTTCCAACCGTGTCAGATTTGTCAGTTTCCCGCCAATACTTTGGGAGATAAAGCCGTTGCTAAGTCTTGTTTTCTCTATGTTGCAGCTTCGTGTACAAAAGTGCCATTGGACAGGCGTTTGAAGCGCATTCGGAGCAGCCCCGCTCCCTGGTGATTTCAAGGCGGAAGATGGCCCTGGCTGGCCGGGAAAACCAGATTGTCGGATGCAGGACTATGGCAGCTAACTGCAGGTACAAGAAATTTCTCTCTAGCCCCATTATTTCTGGAGTTATTGGTCTTGGCGCTGCCGACTTCTTTTTTCGGCGTTTTTTAGCTGGCTTCGGTCCAGCACACTCATAGCGGCCTTTGCTATTGTTGACGTACACACAGCATGGCCGTATGAACTGGACATCCTCGGGGTGTCCTCACTCCACCGTCCCTGGCATCCTTCCTATTTATCCGGCAGCCCCAAGACCGGCATTTTCGGAAAGCCCATGAACAGGGCTTTCAAACCGTGTCAGATTTGTCAGTATCCCGCCAATACTTTGGGAGATAAAGCCGTTGCTAAGTCTTGTTTTCTCTATGTTGCAGCTTCGTGTACAAAAGTGCCATAAGACAGGCGTTTGAAGCGCATTCGGAGCAGCCCCGCTCCCTGGTGATTTCAAGGCGAAAGATGGCCCTGGCTGGCCAGGAAAACCAGATTTTCGAATGCAGGACTATGCCAGCTAACTGTACGTACAAGAAATTTCTCTCTAGCCTCAGTATTTCTGGAGTTATTGGTCTTGGCGCTGACGACTTCTTTTTTCGGCGTTTTTTTAGCTGGCTTCGGTCCAGCACACTCATAGCGGCCTTGGCTATTGTTGACGTACACACAGCATGGCTGTATGAACTGGACATCCTCGGGGTGTCCTCACTCCACGGTCCCTGGCATCCTCCCTAATTATCCGGCAGCCCCAAGACTGGCATTTTCGGAAAGCCCATGAACAAGGCTTTCCAACCGTGTCAGACTTGTCAGTTTCCCGCAAATACTTTGGGAGTTAGAGCCGTTGCTAAGTCTTGTTTTCTCTATGTTGCAGCTTCGTGTACAAAAGTGCCATAAGACAGGCGTTTGAAGCGCATTCGGAGCAGCCCCGCTCCCTGGTAATTTCAAGGCGAAAGATGGCCCTGGCTGGCCAGGAAAACCAGATTTTCGAATGCAGGACTATGCCAGCTAACTGTACGTACAAGAAATTTCTCTCTAGCCTCAGTATTTCTGGAGTTATTGGTCTTGGCGCTGACGACTTCTTTTTTCGGCGTTTTTTTAGCTGGCTTCGGTCCAGCACACTCATAGCGGCCTTGGCTATTGTTGACGTACACACAGCATGGCTGTATGAACTGGACATCCTCGGGGTGTCCTCACTCCACGGTCCCTGGCATCCTCCCTAATTATCCGGCAGCCCCAAGACTGGCATTTTCGGAAAGCCCATGAACAAGGCTTTCCAACCGTGTCAGACTTGTCAGTTTCC
This sequence comes from Marthasterias glacialis, assembly GCA_911728455.2. Taxonomy (NCBI): domain Eukaryota; kingdom Metazoa; phylum Echinodermata; class Asteroidea; order Forcipulatida; family Asteriidae; genus Marthasterias; species Marthasterias glacialis. The sequence goes on along the minus strand of OU452233.1, from coordinate 9,536,775 downwards.
CGCAAATACTTTGGGAGTTAGAGCCGTTGCTAAGTCTTGTTTTCTCTATGTTGCAGCTTCGTGTACAAAAGTGCCATAAGACAGGCGTTTGAAGCGCATTCGGAGCAGCCCCGCTCCCTGGTAATTTCAAGGCGGAAGATGGCCGTGGCTGGCCAGGAAAACCAGATTTTCGAATGCAGGACTATGGCAGCTAACTGTACGTACAAGAAATTTCTCTCTAGCCCCAGTATTTCTGGAGTTATTGGTCTTGGCGCTGACGACTTCTTTTTTCGGCGTTTTTTTAGCTGGCTTCGGTCCAGCACACTCATAGCGGCCTTGGCTATTGTTGACGTACACACAGCATGGCTGTATGAACTGGACATCCTCGGGGTGTCCTCACTCCACGGTCCCTGGCATCCTCCCTAATTATCCGGCAGCCCCAAGACTGGCATTTTCGGAAAGCCCATGAACAGGGCTTTCCAACCGTGTCAGACTTGTCAGTTTCCCGCAAATACTTTGGGAGTTAGAGCCGTTGCTAAGTCTTGTTTTCTCTATGTTGCAGCTTCGTGTACAAAAGTGCCATAAGACAGGCGTTTGAAGCGCATTCGGAGCAGCCCCGCTCCCTGGTGATTTCAAGGCGGAAGATGGCCCTGGCTGGCCGGGAAAACCAGATTGTCGGATGCAGGACTATGGCAGCTAACTGCAGGTACGAGAAATTTCTCTCTAGCCCCAGTATTTCTGGAGTTATTGGTCTTGGCGCTGCCGACTTCTTTTTTCGGCGTTTTTTTTAGCTGGCTTCGGTCCAGCACACTCATAGCGGCCTTTGCTATTGTTGAGAGAAATTTCTCTCTAGTCCCATTATTTCTGGGGTTATTGGTCTTGGCGCTGACGACTTCTTTTTTCTAAGTTTTTTAAGCTGGCTTCGGTCCAGCACACTCATAGCGGCCTTTGCTATTGTTGACGTACACACAGCATGGCCGTATGAACTGGACATCCTCGGGGTGTCCTCACTCCACGGTCCCTGGCATCCTTCCTATTTATCCGGCAGCCCCAAGACCGGCATTTTCGGAAAGCCCATGAACAGGGCTTTCCAACCGTGTCCGATTTGTCAGTTTCCCGCCAATACTTTGGGAGATAAAGCCGTTGCTAAGTCTTGTTTTGTCTATGTTGCAGCTTCGTGTACAAAAGTGCCATAAGACAGGCGTTTGAAGCGCATTCGGAGCAGCCCCGCTCCCTGGTGATTTCAAGGCGGAAGATGGCCCTGGCTGGCCGGGAAAACCAGATTTTCGGATGCAGGACTATGGCAGCTAACTGCAGGTACAAGAAATTTCTCTCTAGCCCCAGTATTTCTGGAGTTATTGGTCTTGGCGCTGACGACTTCTTTTTTCGGCGTTTTTTTTAGCTGGCTTCGGTCCAGCATACACATAGCGGCCTTGGCTATTGTTGACGTACACACAGCATGGCCGTATGAACTGGACATCCTCGGGGTGTCCTCACTCCACGGTCCCTGGCATCCTTCCTATTTATCCGGCAGCCCAAAGACCGGCAATTTCGGAATGCCCATGAACAGGGCTTTCCAACCGTGTCAGATTTGTCAGTTTCCCGCCAATACTTTGGGAGATAAAGCCGTTGCTAAGTCTTGTTTTCTCTATGTTGCAGCTTCGTGTACAAAAGTGCCATTGGACAGGCGTTTGAAGCGCATTCGGAGCAGCCCCGCTCCCTGGTGATTTCAAGGCGGAAGATGGCCCTGGCTGGCCGGGAAAACCAGATTGTCGGATGCAGGACTATGGCAGCTAACTGCAGGTACAAGAAATTTCTCTCTAGCCCCATTATTTCTGGAGTTATTGGTCTTGGCGCTGCCGACTTCTTTTTTCGGCGTTTTTTAGCTGGCTTCGGTCCAGCACACTCATAGCGGCCTTTGCTATTGTTGACGTACACACAGCATGGCCGTATGAACTGGACATCCTCGGGGTGTCCTCACTCCACCGTCCCTGGCATCCTTCCTATTTATCCGGCAGCCCCAAGACCGGCATTTTCGGAAAGCCCATGAACAGGGCTTTCAAACCGTGTCAGATTTGTCAGTATCCCGCCAATACTTTGGGAGATAAAGCCGTTGCTAAGTCTTGTTTTCTCTATTTTGCAGCTTCGTGTACAAAAGTGCCATAAGACAGGCGTTTGAAGCGCATTCGGAGCAGCCCCGCTCCCTGGTGATTTCAAGGCGAAAGATGGCCCTGGCTGGCCAGGAAAACCAGATTTTCGAATGCAGGACTATGCCAGCTAACTGTACGTACAAGAAATTTCTCTCTAGCCTCAGTATTTCTGGAGTTATTGGTCTTGGCGCTGACGACTTCTTTTTTCGGCGTTTTTTTAGCTGGCTTCGGTCCAGCACACTCATAGCGGCCTTGGCTATTGTTGACGTACACACAGCATGGCTGTATGAACTGGACATCCTCGGGGTGTCCTCACTCCACGGTCCCTGGCATCCTCCCTAATTATCCGGCAGCCCCAAGACTGGCATTTTCGGAAAGCCCATGAACAAGGCTTTCCAACCGTGTCAGACTTGTCAGTTTCCCGCAAATACTTTGGGAGTTAGAGCCGTTGCTAAGTCTTGTTTTCTCTATGTTGCAGCTTCGTGTACAAAAGTGCCATAAGACAGGCGTTTGAAGCGCATTCGGAGCAGCCCCGCTCCCTGGTAATTTCAAGGCGGAAGATGGCCGTGGCTGGCCAGGAAAACCAGATTTTCGAATGCAGGACTATGGCAGCTAACTGTAGGTACAAGAAATTTCTCTCTAGCCCCAGTATTTCTGGAGTTATTGGTCTTGGCGCTGACGACTTCTTTTTTCGGCGGTTTTTTTAGCTGGCTTCGGTCCAGCACACACATAGCAGCCGTGGCTATTGTTGACGTACACACAGCATGGCCGTATGAACTGGACATCCTCGGGGTGTCCTCACTCCACGGTCCCTGGCATCCTTCCTGTTTATCCGGCAGCCCCAAGACCGGCATTTTCGGAAAGCCCATGAACAGGGCTTTCCAACCGTGTCAGACTTGTCAGTTTCCCGCCAATACTTTGGGAGATAAAGCCGTTGCTAAGTCTTGTTTTCTCTATGTTGCAGCTTCGTGTACAAAAGTGCCATAAGACAGGCGTTTGAAGCACATTCGGAGCAGCCCCGCTCCCTGGTAATTGCAAGGCGGAAGATGGCCCTGGCTGGCCGGGAAAACCAGATTTTAGGATGCAGGACTATGGCAGCTAACTGCAGGTACAAGAAATTTCTCTCTAGCCCCAGTATTTCTGGGGTTATTGGTCTTGGCGCTGAAGACTTCTTTTTTCGGCGGTTTTTTTAGCTGGCTTCGGTCCAGCACACACATAGCGGCCTTGGCTATTATTGACGTACACACAGCATGGCCGTATGAACTGGACATCCTCGGGGTGTCCTCACTCCACGGTCCCTGGCATCCTCCCTGTTTATCCGGCAGCCCCAGGACCGGCATTTTCGGAAAGCCCATGAACAGGGCTTTCCAACCGTGTCAGACTTGTCAGTTTCCCGCCAATACTTTGGGAGTTAGAGCCGTTGCTAAGTCTTGTTTTCTCTATGTTGCAGCTTCGTGTACAAAAGTGCCATAAGACAGGCGTTTGAAGTGCATTCGGAGCAGCCCCGCTCCCGGGTGATTTCAAGGCAGAAGATGGCCCTGGCTGGCCGGGAAAACCAGATTTTCGGATGCAGGACTATGGCAGCTAACTGCAGGTACAAGAAATTTCTCTCTAGCCCCAGTATTTCTGGAGTTATTGGTCTTGGCGCTGACGACTTCTTTTTTCGGCGGTTTTTTTAGCTGGCTTCGGTCCAGCACACACATAGCAGCCTTGGCTATTGTTGACGTACACACAGCATGGCCTATGAACTGGACATCCTCGGGGTGTCCTCACTCCACGGTCCCTGGCATCCTTCCTGTTTATCCGGCAGCCCCAAGACCGGCATTTTCGGAAAGCCCATGAACAGGGCTTTCCAACCGTGTCAGACTTGTCAGTTTCCCGCCAATACTTTGGGAGATAAAGCCGTTGCTAAGTCTTGTTTTCTCTATGTTGCAGCTTCGTGTACAAAAGTGCCATAAGACAGGCGTTTGAAGCACATTCGGAGCAGCCCCGCTCCCTGGTAATTGCAAGGCGGAAGATGGCCCTGGCTGGCCGGGAAAACCAGATTTTAGGATGCAGGACTATGGCAGCTAACTGCAGGTACAAGAAATTTCTCTCTAGCCCCAGTATTTCTGGGGTTATTGGTCTTGGCGCTGAAGACTTCTTTTTTCGGCGGTTTTTTTAGCTGGCTTCGGTCCAGCACACACATAGCGGCCTTGGCTATTATTGACGTACACACAGCATGGCTGTATGAACTGGACATCCTCGGGGTGTCCTCACTCCACGGTCCCTGGCATCCTTCCTATTTATCCGGCAGCCCCAAGACCGGCATTTTCGGAAAGCCCATGAACAGGGCTTTCCAACCGTGTCAGATTTGTCAGTTTCCCGCCAATACTTTGGGAGATAAAGCCGTTGCTAAGTCTTGTTTTCTCTATGTTTCAGCTTCGTGTACAAAAGTGCCATAAGACAGGCGTTTGAAGCGCATTCGGAGCAGCCCCGCTCCCTGGTGATTTCAAGGCGGAAGATGGCCCTGGCTGGCCGGGAAAACCAGATTTTCGGATGCAGGACTATGGCAGCTAACTGCAGGTACGAGAAATTTCTCTCTAGCCCCATTATTTCTGGAGTTATTGGTCTTGGCGCTGCCGACTTCTTTTTTCGGCGTTTTTTTTAGCTGGCTTCGGTCCAGCACACACATAGCGGCCTTGGCTACTGTTGACGTACACACAGCATGGCCGTATGAACTGGACATCCTCGGGGTGTCCTCACTCCACGGTCCCTGGCATCCTCCCTATTTATCCGGCAGCCCCAAGACCGGCATTTTCGGAAAGCCCATGAACAGGGCTTTCCAACCGTGTCAGATTTGTCAGTTTCCCGCCAATACTTTGGGAGATAAAGCCGTTGCTAAGTCTTGTTTTCTCTATGTTGCAGCTTCGTGTACAAAAGTGCCATAAGACAGGCGTTTGAAGCGCATTCGGAGCAGCCCCGCTCCCTGGTGATTTCAAGGCGGAAGATGGCCCTGGCTGGCCGGGAAAACCAGATTGTCGGATGCAGAACTATGGCAGCTAACTGCAGGTACGAGAAATTTCTCTCTAGCCCCAGTATTTCTGGAGTTATTGGTCTTGGCGCTGCCGACTTCTTTTTTCGGCGTTTTTTTTAGCTGGCTTCGGTCCAGCACACTCATAGCGGCCTTTGCTATTGTTGAGAGAAATTTCTCTCTAGTCCCATTATTTCTGGGGTTACTGGTCTTGGCGCTGACGACTTCTTTTTTCTAAGTTTTTTAAGCTGGCTTCGGTCCAGCACACTCATAGCGGCCTTTGCTATTGTTGACGTACACACAGCATGGCCGTATGAACTGGACATCCTCGGGGTGTCCTCACTCCACGGTCCCTGGCATCCTTCCTATTTATCCGGCAGCCCCAAGACCGGCATTTTCGGAAAGCCCATGAACAGGGCTTTCCAACCGTGTCCGATTTGTCAGTTTCCCGCCAATACTTTGGGAGATAAAGCCGTTGCTAAGTCTTGTTTTGTGTATGTTGCAGCTTCGTGTACAAAAGTGCCCTTAGACAGGCGTTTGAAGCGCATTCGGAGCAGCCCCGCTCCCTGGTGATTTCAAGGCGGAAGATGGCCCTGGCTGGCCGGGAAAACCAGATTTTCGGATGCAGGACTATGGCAGCTAACTGCAGGTACAAGAAATTTCTCTCTAGCCCCAGTATTTCTGGAGTTATTGGTCTTGGCGCTGACGACTTCTTTTTTCGGCGTTTTTTTTAGCTGGCTTCGGTCCAGCATACACATAGCGGCCTTGGCTATTGTTGACGTACACACAGCATGGCCGTATGAACTGGACATCCTCGGGGTGTCCTCACTCCACGGTCCCTGGCATCCTTCCTATTTATCCGGCAGCCCCAAGACCGGCATTTTCGGAATGCCCATGAACAGGGCTTTCCAACCGTGTCAGATTTGTCAGTTTCCCGCCAATACTTTGGGAGATAAAGCCGTTGCTAAGTCTTGTTTTCTCTATGTTGCAGCTTCGTGTACAAAAGTGCCATTGGACAGGCGTTTGAAGCGCATTCGGAGCAGCCCCGCTCCCTGGTGATTTCAAGGCGGAAGATGGCCCTGGCTGGCCGGGAAAACCAGATTGTCGGATGCAGGACTATGGCAGCTAACTGCAGGTACAAGAAATTTCTCTCTAGCCCCATTATTTCTGGAGTTATTGGTCTTGGCGCTGCCGACTTCTTTTTTCGGCGTTTTTTAGCTGGCTTCGGTCCAGCACACTCATAGCGGCCTTTGCTATTGTTGACGTACACACAGCATGGCCGTATGAACTGGACATCCTCGGGGTGTCCTCACTCCACGGTCCCTGGCATCCTTCCTATTTATCCGGCAGCCCCAAGACCGGCATTTTCGGAAAGCCCATGAACAGGGCTTTCCAACCGTGTCAGATTTGTCAGTATCCTGCCAATACTTTGGGAGATAAAGCCGTTGCTAAGTCTTGTTTTCTCTATGTTGCAGCTTCGTGTACAAAAGTGCCATAAGACAGGCGTTTGAAGCGCATTCGGAGCAGCCCCGCTCCCTGGTGATTTCAAGGCAGAAGATGGCCCTGGCTGGCCGGGAAAACCAGATTTTTGGATGCAGGACTATGGCAGCTAACTGCAGGTACAAGAAATTTCTCTCTAGCCCCAGTATTTCTGGAGTTATTGGTCTTGGCGCTGACGACTTCTTTTTTCGGCGGTTTTTTTTAGCTGGCTTCGGTCCAGCACACACATAGCAGCCTTGGCTATTGTTGACGTACACACAGCATGGCCTATGAACTGGACATCCTCGGGGTGTCCTCACTCCACGGTCCCTGGCATCCTTCCTGTTTATCCGGCAGCCCCAAGACCGGCATTTTCGGAAAGCCCATGAACAGGGCTTTCTAACCGTGTCAGATTTGTCAGTTTCCCGCCAATACTTTGGGAGATAAAGCCGTTGCTAAGTCTTGTTTTCTCTATGTTTCAGCTTCGTGTACAAAAGTGCCATAAGACAGGCGTTTGAAGCGCATTCGGAGCAGCCCCGCTCCCTGGTGATTTCAAGGCGGAAGATGGCCCTGGCTGGCCGGGAAAACCAGATTTTCGGATGCAGGACTATGGCAGCTAACTGCAGGTACGAGAAATTTCTCTCTAGCCCCATTATTTCTGGAGTTATTGGTCTTGGCGCTACCGACTTCTTTTTTCGGCGTTTTTTTTAGCTGGCTTCGGTCCAGCACACACATAGCGGCCTTGGCTACTGTTGACGTACACACAGCATGGCCGTATGAACTGGACATCCTCGGGGTGTCCTCACTCCACGGTCCCTGGCATCCTCCCTATTTATCCGGCAGCCCCAAGACCGGCATTTTCGGAAAGCCCATGAACAGGGCTTTCCAACCGTGTCAGATTTGTCAGTTTCCCGCCAATACTTTGGGAGATAAAGCCGTTGCTAAGTCTAGTTTTCTCTATGTTGCAGCTTCGTGTACAAAAGTGCCATAAGACAGGCGTTTGAAGCGCATTCGGAGCAGCCCCGCTCCCTGGTGATTTCAAGGCGGAAGATGGCCCTGGCTGGCCGGGAAAACCAGATTGTCGGATGCAGAACTATGGCAGCTAACTGCAGGTACGAGAAATTTCTCTCTAGCCCCAGTATTTCTGGAGTTATTGGTCTTGGCGCTGCCGACTTCTTTTTTCGGCGTTTTTTTTAGCTGGCTTCGGTCCAGCACACTCATAGCGGCCTTTGCTATTGTTGAGAGAAATTTCTCTCTAGTCCCATTATTTCTGGGGTTACTGGTCTTGGCGCTGACGACTTCTTTTTTCTAAGTTTTTTAAGCTGGCTTCGGTCCAGCACACTCATAGCGGCCTTTGCTATTGTTGACGTACACACAGCATGGCCGTATGAACTGGACATCCTCGGGGTGTCCTCACTCCACGGTCCCTGGCATCCTTCCTATTTATCCGGCAGCCCCAAGACCGGCATTTTCGGAAAGCCCATGAACAGGGCTTTCCAACCGTGTCCGATTTGTCAGTTTCCCGCCAATACTTTGGGAGATAAAGCCGTTGCTAAGTCTAGTTTTCTCTATGTTGCAGCTTCGTGTACAAAAGTGCCATAAGACAGGCGTTTGAAGCGCATTCGGAGCAGCCCCGCTCCCTGGTGATTTCAAGGCGGAAGATGGCCCTGGCTGGCCGGGAAAACCAGATTGTCGGATGCAGAACTATGGCAGCTAACTGCAGGTACGAGAAATTTCTCTCTAGCCCCAGTATTTCTGGAGTTATTGGTCTTGGCGCTGCCGACTTCTTTTTTCGGCGTTTTTTTTAGCTGGCTTCGGTCCAGCACACTCATAGCGGCCTTTGCTATTGTTGAGAGAAATTTCTCTCTAGTCCCATTATTTCTGGGGTTACTGGTCTTGGCGCTGACGACTTCTTTTTTCTAAGTTTTTTAAGCTGGCTTCGGTCCAGCACACTCATAGCGGCCTTTGCTATTGTTGACGTACACACAGCATGGCCGTATGAACTGGACATCCTCGGGGTGTCCTCACTCCACGGTCCCTGGCATCCTTCCTATTTATCCGGCAGCCCCAAGACCGGCATTTTCGGAAAGCCCATGAACAGGGCTTTCCAACCGTGTCCGATTTGTCAGTTTCCCGCCAATACTTTGGGAGATAAAGCCGTTGCTAAGTCTTGTTTTGTCTATGTTGCAGCTTCGTGTACAAAAGTGCCCTTAGACAGGCGTTTGAAGCGCATTCGGAGCAGCCCCGCTCCCTGGTGATTTCAAGGCGGAAGATGGCCCTGGCTGGCCGGGAAAACCAGATTGTCGGATGCAGGACTATGGCAGCTAACTGCAGGTACAAGAAATTTCTCTCTAGCCCCATTATTTCTGGAGTTATTGGTCTTGGCGCTGCCGACTTCTTTTTTCGGCGTTTTTTTAGCTGGCTTCGGTCCAGCACACTCATAGCGGCCTTTGCTATTGTTGACGTACACACAGCATGGCCGTATGAACTGGACATCCTCGGGGTGTCCTCACTCCACGGTCCCTGGCATCCTTCCTATTTATCCGGCAGCCCCAAGACCGGCATTTTCGGAATGCCCATGAACAGGGCTTTCCAACCGTGTCAGATTTGTCAGTTTCCCGCCAATACTTTGGGAGATAAAGCCGTTGCTAAGTCTTGTTTTCTCTATGTTGCAGCTTCGTGTACAAAAGTGCCTGTGGACAGGCGTTTGAAGCGCATTCGGAGCAGCCCCGCTCCCTGGTGATTTCAAGGCGGAAGATGGCACTGGCTGGCCGGGAAAACCAGATTGTCGGATGCAGGACTATGGCAGCTAACTGCAGGTACAAGAAATTTCTCTCTAGCCCCATTATTTCTGGAGTTATTGGTCTTGGCGCTGCCGACTTCTTTTTTCGGCGTTTTTTAGCTGGCTTCGGTCCAGCACACTCATAGCGGCCTTTGCTATTGTTGACGTACACACAGCATGGCCGTATGAACTGGACATCCTCGGGGTGTCCTCACTCCACGGTCCCTGGCATCCTTCCTATTTATCCGGCAGCCCCAAGACCGGCATTTTCGGAAAGCCCATGAACAGGGCTTTCCAACCGTGTCAGATTTGTCAGTATCCTGCCAATACTTTGGGAGATAAAGCCGTTGCTAAGTCTTGTTTTCTCTATGTTGCAGCTTCGTGTACAAAAGTGCCATAAGACAGGCGTTTGAAGCGCATTCGGAGCAGCCCCGCTCCCTGGTGATTTCAAGGCAGAAGATGGCCCTGGCTGGCCGGGAAAACCAGATTTTTGGATGCAGGACTATGGCAGCTAACTGCAGGTACAAGAAATTTCTCTCTAGCCCCAGTATTTCTGGAGTTATTGGTCTTGGCGCTGACGACTTCTTTTTTCGGCGGTTTTTTTAGCTGGCTTCGGTCCAGCACACACATAGCAGCCTTGGCTATTGTTGACGTACACACAGCATGGCATATGAACTGGACATCCTCGGGGTGTCCTCACTCCACGGTCCCTGGCATCCTTCCTGTTTATCCGGCAGCCCCAAGACCGGCATTTTCGGAAAGCCCATGAACAGGGCTTTCCAACCGTGTCAGACTTGTCAGTTTCCCGCCAATACTTTGGGAGATAAAGCCGTTGCTAAGTCTTGTTTTCTCTATGTTGCAGCTTCGTGTACAAAAGTGCCATAAGACAGGCGTTTGAAGCACATTCGGAGCAGCCCCGCTCCCTGGTAATTGCAAGGCGGAAGATGGCCCTGGCTGGCCGGGAAAACCAGATTTTCGGATGCAGGACTATGGCAGCTAACTGCAGGTACGAGAAATTTCTCTCTAGCCCCATTATTTCTGGAGTTATTGGTCTTGGCGCTGCCGACTTCTTTTTTCGGCGTTTTTTTTAGCTGGCTTCGGTCCAGCACACACATAGCGGCCTTGGCTACTGTTGACGTACACACAGCATGGCCGTATGAACTGGACATCCTCGGGGTGTCCTCACTCCACGGTCCCTGGCATCCTCCCTATTTATCCGGCAGCCCCAAGACCGGCATTTTCGGAAAGCCCATGAACAGGGCTTTCCAACCGTGTCAGATTTGTCAGTTTCCCGCCAATACTTTGGGAGATAAAGCCGTTGCTAAGTCTTGTTTTCTCTATGTTGCAGCTTCGTGTACAAAAGTGCCGTAAGACAGGCGTTTGAAGCGCATTCGGAGCAGCCCCGCTCCCTGGTGATTTCAAGGCGGAAGATGGCCCTGGCTGGCCGGGAAAACCAGATTGTCGGATGCAGAACTATGGCAGCTAACTGCAGGTACGAGAAATTTCTCTCTAGCCCCAGTATTTCTGGAGTTATTGGTCTTGGCGCTGCCGACTTCTTTTTTCGGCGTTTTTTTTAGCTGGCTTCGGTCCAGCACACTCATAGCGGCCTTTGCTATTGTTGAGAGAAATTTCTCTCTAGTCCCATTATTTCTGGGGTTACTGGTCTTGGCGCTGACGACTTCTTTTTTCTAAGTTTTTTAAGCTGGCTTCGGTCCAGCACACTCATAGCGGCCTTTGCTATTGTTGACGTACACACAGCATGGCCGTATGAACTGGACATCCTCGGGGTGTCCTCACTCCACGGTCCCTGGCATCCTTCCTATTTATCCGGCAGCCCCAAGACCGGCATTTTCGGAAAGCCCATGAACAGGGCTTTCCAACCGTGTCCGATTTGTCAGTTTCCCGCCAATACTTTGGGAGATAAAGCCGTTGCTAAGTCTTGTTTTGTCTATGTTGCAGCTTCGTGTACAAAAGTGCCCTTAGACAGGCGTTTGAAGCGCATTCGGAGCAGCCCCGCTCCCTGGTGATTTCAAGGCGGAAGATGGCCCTGGCTGGCCGGGAAAACCAGATTTTCGGATGCAGGACTATGGCAGCTAACTGCAGGTACAAGAAATTTCTCTCTAGCCCCAGTATTTCTGGAGTTATTGGTCTTGGCGCTGACGACTTCTTTTTTCGGCGTTTTTTTAGCTGGCTTCGGTCCAGCATACACATAGCGGCCTTGGCTATTGTTGACGTACACACAGCATGGCCGTATGAACTGGACATCCTCGGGGTGTCCTCACTCCACGGTCCCTGGCATCCTTCCTATTTATCCGGCAGCCCCAAGACCGGCATTTTCGGAATGCCCATGAACAGGGCTTTCCAACCGTGTCAGATTTGTCAGTTTCCCGCCAATACTTTGGGAGATAAAGCCGTTGCTAAGTCTTGTTTTCTCTATGTTGCAGCTTCGTGTACAAAAGTGCCATTGGACAGGCGTTTGAAGCGCATTCGGAGCAGCCCCGCTCCCTGGTGATTTCAAGGCGGAAGATGGCCCTGGCTGGCCGGGAAAACCAGATTGTCGGATGCAGGACTATGGCAGCTAACTGCAGGTACAAGAAATTTCTCTCTAGCCCCATTATTTCTGGAGTTATTGGTCTTGGCGCTGCCGACTTCTTTTTTCGGCGTTTTTATAGCTGGCTTCGGTCCAGCACACTCATAGCGGCCTTTGCTATTGTTGACGTACACACAGCATGGCCGTATGAACTGGACATCCTCGGGGTGTCCTCACTCCACGGTCCCTGGCATCCTTCCTATTTATCCGGCAGCCCCAAGACCGGCATTTTCGGAAAGCCCATGAACAGGGCTTTCCAACCGTGTCAGATTTGTCAGTTTCCCGCCAATACTTTGGGAGATAAAGCCGTTGCTAAGTCTTGTTTTCTCTATGTTGCAGCTTCGTGTACAAAAGTGCCATAAGACAGGCGTTTGAAGCGCATTCGGAGCAGCCCCGCTCCCTGGTGATTTCAAGGCGGAAGATGGCCCTGGCTGGCCGGGAAAACCAGATTTTCGAATGCAGGACTATGGCAGCTAACTGCAGGTACAAGAAATTTCTCTCTAGCCCCATTATTTCTGGAGTTATTGGTCTTGGCGCTGACGACTTCTTTTTTCGGCGTTTTTTTAGCTGGCTTCGGTCCAGCACACTCATAGCGGCCTTTGCTATTGTTGACGTACACACAGCATGGCCGTATGAACTGGACATCCTCGGGGTGTCCTCACTCCACGGTCCCTGGCATCCTTCCTATTTATCCGGCAGCCCCAAGACTGGCATTTTCGGAAAGCCCATGAACAGGGCTTTCCAACCGTGTCAGATTTGTCAGTATCCCGCCAATACTTTGGGAGATAAAGCCGTTGCTAAGTCTTGTTTTCTCTATGTTGCAGCTTCGTGTACAAAAGTGCCATAAGACAGGCGTTTGAAGCGCATTCGGAGCAGCCCCGCTCCCTGGTGATTTCAAGGCGGAAGATGGCCCTGGCTGGCCAGGAAAACCAGATTTTCGAATGCAGGACTATGGCAGCTAACTGTACGTACAAGAAATTTCTCCCTAGCCCCAGTATTTCTGGAGTTATTGGTCTTGGCGCTGACGACTTCTTTTTTCGGCGTTTTTTTAGCTGGCTTCGGTCCAGCACACTCATAGCGGCCTTTGCTATTATTGACGTACACACAGCATGGCCGTATGAACTGGACATCCTCGGGGTGTCCTCACTCCACGGTCCCTGGCATCCTTCCTATTTATCCGGCAGCCCCAAGACCGGCATTTTCGGAAAGCCCATGAACAGGGCTTTCCAACCGTGTCAGATTTGTCAGTTTCCCGCCAATACTTTGGGAGATAAAGCCGTTGCTAAGTCTTGTTTTCTCTATGTTGCAGCTTCGTGTACAAAAGTGCCATAAGACAGGCGTTTGAAGCGCATTCAGAGCAGCCCCGCTCCCTGGTGATTTCAAGGCGGAAGATGGCCCTGGCTGGCCGGGAAAACCAGATTGTCGGATGCAGGACTATGGCAGCTAACTGCAGGTACAAGAAATTTCTCTCTAGCCCCATTATTTCTGGAGTTATTGGTCTTGGCGCTGACGACTTCTTTTTTCGGCGGTTTTTTTTAGCTGGCTTCGGTCCAGCACACACATAGCGGCCTTGGCTATTGTTGACGTACACACAGCATGGCCGTATGAACTGGACATCCTCGGGGTGTCCTCACTCCACGGTCCCTGGCATCCTTCCTATTTATCCGGCAGCCCCAAGACCGGCATTTTCGGAAAGCCCATGAACAGGGCTTTCCAACCGTGTCAGATTTGTCAGTTTCCCGCCAATACTTTGGGAGATAAAGCTGTTGCTAAGTCTTGTTTTCTCTATGTTGCAGCTTCGTGTACAAAAGTGCCATTAGACAGGCGTTTGAAGCGCATTCGGAGCAGCCCCGCTCCCTGGTGATTTCAAGGCGGAAGATGGCCCTGGCTGGCCGGGAAAACCAGATTGTCGGATGCAGGACTATGGCAGCTAACTGCAGGTACGAGAAATTTCTCTCTAGCCCCATTATTTCTGGAGTTATTGGTCTTGGCGCTGCCGACTTCTTTTTTTGGCGTTTTTTAGCTGGCTTCGGTCCAGCACACTCATAGCGGCCTTGGCTATTGTTGACGTACACACAGCATGGCCGTATGAACTGGACATCCTCGGGGTGTCCTCACTCCACGGTCCCTGGCATCCTCCCTATTTATCCGGCAGCCCCAAGACCGGCTATTTCGGAAGCCCATGAACAGGGCTTTCCAACCGTGTCAGATTTGTCAGTTTCCCGCCAATACTTTGGGAGATAAAGCCGTTGCTAAGTCTTGTTTTCTCTATGTTGCAGCTTCGTGTTCAAAAGTGCCATAAGACAGGCGTTTGAAGCGCATTCGGAGCAGCCCCGCTCCCTGGTGATTTCAAGGCGGAAGATGGCCCTGGCTGGCCGGGAAAACCAGATTTTCGGATGCAGGACTATGGCAGCTAACTCCAGGTACAAGAAATTTCTCTGTAGCCCCAGTATTTCTGGAGTTATTGGTCTTGGCGCTGACGACTTCTTTTTTCGGCGGTTTTTTTAGCTGGCTTCGGTCCAGCACCCACAAAGCGGCTTGGCTATTGTTGACGTACACACAGCATGGCCGTATGAACTGGACATCCTTGGGGTGTCCTCACTCCACGGTCCCTGGCATCCTTCCTATTTATCTGGCAGCCCCAAGACTGGCATTTTCGGAAAGCCCATGAACAGGGCTTTCCAACCGTGTCAGATTTGTCAGTTTCCCGCCAATACTTTGGGAGATAAAGCCGTTGCTAAGTCTTGTTTTCTCTATGTTGCAGCTTCGTGTACAAAAGTGCCATTAGACAGGCGTTTGAAGCGCATTCGGAGCAGCCCCGCTCCCTGGTGATTTCAAGGCGGAAGATGGCCCTGGCTGGCCGGGAAAACCAGATTTTTGGATGCAGGACTATGGCAGCTAACTGCAGGTACGAGAAATTTCTCTCTAGCCCCATTATTTCTGGAGTTATTGGTCTTGGCGCTGCCGACTTCTTTTTTTGGCGTATTTTTAGCTGGCTTCGGTCCAGCACACTCATAGCGGCCTTGGCTATTGTTGACGTACACACAGCATGGCCGTATGAACTGGACATCCTCGGGGTGTCCTCACTCCACGGTCCCTGGCATCCTTCCTATTTATCCGGCAGCCCCAAGACCGGCATTTTCGGAAAGCCCATGAACAGGGCTTTCCAACCGTGTCAGATTTGTCAGTTTCCCGCCAATACTTTGGGAGATAAAGCTGTTGCTAAGTCTTGTTTTCTCTATGTTGCAGCTTCGTGAACAAAAGTGCCATTAGACAGGCGTTTGAAGCGCATTCGGAGCAGCCCCGCTCCCTGGTGATTTCAAGGCGGAAGATGGCCCTGGCTGGCCGGGAAAACCAGATTGTCGGATGCAGGACTATGGCAGCTAACTGCAGGTACGAGAAATTTCTCTCTAGCCCCATTATTTCTGGAGTTATTGGTCTTGGCGCTGCCGACTTCTTTTTTTGGCGTTTTTTTAGCTGGCTTCGGTCCAGCACACTCATAGCGGCCTTGGCTATTGTTGACGTACACACAGCATGGCCGTATGAACTGGACATCCTCGGGGTGTCCTCACTCCACGGTCCCTGGCATCCTCCCTATTTATCCGGCAGCCCCAAGACCGGCTATTTCGGAAGCCCATGAACAGGGCTTTCCAACCGTGTCAGATTTGTCAGTTTCCCGCCAATACTTTGGGAGATAAAGCCGTTGCTAAGTCTTGTTTTCTCTATGTTGCAGCTTCGTGTTCAAAAGTGCCATAAGACAGGCGTTTGAAGCGCATTCGGAGCAGCCCCGCTCCCTGTTGATTTCAAGGCGGAAGATGGCCCTGGCTGGCCGGGAAAACCAGATTTTCGGATGCAGGACTATGGCAGCTAACTCCAGGTACAAGAAATTTCTCTGTAGCCCCAGTATTTCTGGAGTTATTGGTCTTGGCGCTGACGACTTCTTTTTTCGGCGGTTTTTTTAGCTGGCTTCGGTCCAGCACCCACAAAGCGGCTTGGCTATTGTTGACGTACACACAGCATGGCCGTATGAACTGGACATCCTTGGGGTGTCCTCACTCCACGGTCCCTGGCATCCTTCCTATTTATCTGGCAGCCCCAAGACTGGCATTTTCGGAAAGCCCATGAACAGGGCTTTCCAACCGTGTCAGATTTGTCAGTTTCCCGCCAATACTTTGGGAGATAAAGCCGTTGCTAAGTCTTGTTTTCTCTATGTTGCAGCTTCGTGTACAAAAGTGCCATTAGACAGGCGTTTGAAGCGCATTCGGAGCAGCCCCGCTCCCTGGTGATTTCAAGGCGGAAGATGGCCCTGGCTGGCCGGGAAAACCAGATTTTTGGATGCAGGACTATGGCAGCTAACTGCAGGTACGAGAAATTTCTCTCTAGCCCCATTATTTCTGGAGTTATTGGTCTTGGCGCTGCCGACTTCTTTTTTTGGCGTATTTTTAGCTGGCTTCGGTCCAGCACACTCATAGCGGCCTTGGCTATTGTTGACGTACACACAGCATGGCCGTATGAACTGGACATCCTCGGGGTGTCCTCACTCCACGGTCCCTGGCATCCTTCCTATTTATCCGGCAGCCCCAAGACCGGCATTTTCGGAAAGCCCATGAACAGGGCTTTCCAACCGTGTCAGATTTGTCAGTTTCCCGCCAATACTTTGGGAGATAAAGCTGTTGCTAAGTCTTGTTTTCTCTATGTTGCAGCTTCGTGAACAAAAGTGCCATTAGACAGGCGTTTGAAGCGCATTCGGAGCAGCCCCGCTCCCTGGTGATTTCAAGGCGGAAGATGGCCCTGGCTGGCCGGGAAAACCAGATTGTCGGATGCAGGACTATGGCAGCTAACTGCAGGTACGAGAAATTTCTCTCTAGCCCCATTATTTCTGGAGTTATTGGTCTTGGCGCTGCCGACTTCTTTTTTTGGCGTTTTTTTAGCTGGCTTCGGTCCAGCACACTCATAGCGGCCTTGGCTATTGTTGACGTACACACAGCATGGCCGTATGAACTGGACATCCTCGGGGTGTCCTCACTCCACGGTCCCTGGCATCCTCCCTATTTATCCGGCAGCCCCAAGACCGGCTATTTCGGAAGCCCATGAACAGGGCTTTCCAACCGTGTCAGATTTGTCAGTTTCCCGCCAATACTTTGGGAGATAAAGCCGTTGCTAAGTCTTGTTTTCTCTATGTTGCAGCTTCGTGTTCAAAAGTGCCATAAGACAGGCGTTTGAAGCGCATTCGGAGCAGCCCCGCTCCCTGTTGATTTCAAGGCGGAAGATGGCCCTGGCTGGCCGGGAAAACCAGATTTTCGGATGCAGGACTATGGCAGCTAACTCCAGGTACAAGAAATTTCTCTGTAGCCCCAGTATTTCTGGAGTTATTGGTCTTGGCGCTGACGACTTCTTTTTTCGGCGGTTTTTTTAGCTGGCTTCGGTCCAGCACCCACAAAGCGGCTTGGCTATTGTTGACGTACACACAGCATGGCCGTATGAACTGGACATTCTTGGGGTGTCCTCACTCCACGGTCCCTGGCATCCTTCCTATTTATCTGGCAGCCCCAAGACTGGCATTTTCGGAAAGCCCATGAACAGGGCTTTCCAACCGTGTCAGATTTGTCAGTTTCCCGCCAATACTTTGGGAGATAAAGCCGTTGCTAAGTCTTGTTTTCTCTATGTTGCAGCTTCGTGTACAAAAGTGCCATTAGACAGGCGTTTGAAGCGCATTCGGAGCAGCCCCGCTCCCTGGTGATTTCAAGGCGGAAGATGGCCCTGGCTGGCCGGGAAAACCAGATTTTTGGATGCAGGACTATGGCAGCTAACTGCAGGTACGAGAAATTTCTCTCTAGCCCCATTATTTCTGGAGTTATTGGTCTTGGCGCTGCCGACTTCTTTTTTTGGCGTATTTTTAGCTGGCTTCGGTCCAGCACACTCATAGCGGCCTTGGCTATTGTTGACGTACACACAGCATGGCCGTATGAACTGGACATCCTCGGGGTGTCCTCACTCCACGGTCCCTGGCATCCTCCCTATTTATCTGGCAGCCCCAAGACCGGCATTTTCGGAAAGCCCATGAACAGGGCTTTCCAACCGTGTCAGATTTGTCAGTTTCCCGCCAATACTTTGGGAGATAAAGCCGTTGCTAAGTCTTGTTTTCTCTATGTTGCAGCTTCGTGTACAAAAGTGCCATAAGACAGGCGTTTGAAGTGCATTCGGAGCAGCCCCGCTCCCTGGTGATTTCAAGGCGGAAGATGGCCCTGGCTGGCCGGGAAAACCAGATTTTCGGATGCAGGACTATGGCAGCTAACTGCAGGTACAAAAAATTCCTCTCTAGTCCCAGTATTTCTGGAGTTATTGGTCTTGGCGCTGACGACTTCTTTTTTCGGCGGTTTTTTTTGCTGGCTTCGGTCCAGCACACACATAGCGGCCTTGGCTATTGTTGACGTACACACAGCATGGCCGTATGAACTGGACATCCTCGGGGTGTCCTCACTCCACGGTCCCTGGCATCCTTCCTATTTATCCGGCAGCCCCAAGACCGGCATTTTCGGAAAGCCCATGAACAGGGCTTTCCAACCGTGTCAGATTTGTCAGTTTCCCGCCAATACTTTGGGAGATAAAGCTGTTGCTAAGTCTTGTTTTCTCTATGTTGCAGCTTCGTGAACAAAAGTGCCATTAGACAGGCGTTTGAAGCGCATTCGGAGCAGCCCCGCTCCCTGGTGATTTCAAGGCGGAAGATGGCCCTGGCTGGCCGGGAAAACCAGATTGTCGGATGCAGGACTATGGCAGCTAACTGCAGGTACGAGAAATTTCTCTCTAGCCCCATTATTTCTGGAGTTATTGGTCTTGGCGCTGCCGACTTCTTTTTTTGGCGTTTTTTTAGCTGGCTTCGGTCCAGCACACTCATAGCGGCCTTGGCTATTGTTGACGTACACACAGCATGGCCGTATGAACTGGACATCCTCGGGGTGTCCTCACTCCACGGTCCCTGGCATCCTCCCTATTTATCCGGCAGCCCCAAGACCGGCTATTTCGGAAGCCCATGAACAGGGCTTTCCAACCGTGTCAGATTTGTCAGTTTCCCGCCAATACTTTGGGAGATAAAGCCGTTGCTAAGTCTTGTTTTCTCTATGTTGCAGCTTCGTGTTCAAAAGTGCCATAAGACAGGCGTTTGAAGCGCATTCGGAGCAGCCCCGCTCCCTGGTGATTTCAAGGCGGAAGATGGCCCTGGCTGGCCGGGAAAACCAGATTTTCGGATGCAGGACTATGGCAGCTAACTCCAGGTACAAGAAATTTCTCTGTAGCCCCAGTATTTCTGGAGTTATTGGTCTTGGCGCTGACGACTTCTTTTTTCGGCGGTTTTTTTAGCTGGCTTCGGTCCAGCACCCACAAAGCGGCTTGGCTATTGTTGACGTACACACAGCATGGCCGTATGAACTGGACATCCTTGGGGTGTCCTCACTCCACGGTCCCTGGCATTCTTTCATATGTATCTGGCAGCCCCAAGACTGGCATTTTCGGAAAGCCCATGAACAGGGCTTTCCAACCGTGTCAGATTTGTCAGTTTCCCGCCAATACTTTGGGAGATAAAGCCGTTGCTAAGTCTTGTTTTCTCTATGTTGCAGCTTCGTGTACAAAAGTGCCATTAGACAGGCGTTTGAAGCGCATTCGGAGCAGCCCCGCTCCCTGGTGATTTCAAGGCGGAAGATGGCCCTGGCTGGCCGGGAAAACCAGATTTTTGGATGCAGGACTATGGCAGCTAACTGCAGGTACGAGAAATTTCTCTCTAGCCCCATTATTTCTGGAGTTATTGGTCTTGGCGCTGCCGACTTCTTTTTTTGGCGTATTTTTAGCTGGCTTCGGTCCAGCACACTCATAGCGGCCTTGGCTATTGTTGACGTACACACAGCATGGCCGTATGAACTGGACATCCTCGGGGTGTCCTCACTCCACGGTCCCTGGCATCCTCCCTATTTATCCGGCAGCCCCAAGACCGGCATTTTCGGAAAGCCCATGAACAGGGCTTTCCAACCGTGTCAGATTTGTCAGTTTCCCGCCAATACTTTGGGAGATAAAGCCGTTGCTAAGTCTTGTTTTCTCTATGTTGCAGCTTCGTGTACAAAAGTGCCATAAGACAGGCGTTTGAAGTGCATTCGGAGCAGCCCCGCTCCTTGGTGATTTCAAGGCGGAAGATGGCCCTGGCTGGCCGGGAAAACCAGATTTTCGGATGCAGGACTATGGCAGCTAACTGCAGGTACAAAAAATTCCTCTCTAGTCCCAGTATTTCTGGAGTTATTGGTCTTGGCGCTGACGACTTCTTTTTTCGGCGGTTTTTTTTGCTGGCTTCGGTCCAGCACACACATAGCGGCCTTGGCTATTGTTGACGTACACACAGCATGGCCGTATGAACTGGACATCCTCGGGGTGTCCTCACTCCACGGTCCCTGGCATCCTCCCTATTTATCCGGCAGCCCCAAGACCGGCATTTTCGGAAAGCCCATGAACAGGGCTTTCCAACCGTGTCAGATTTGTCAGTTTCCCGCCAATACTTTGGGAGATAAAGCCGTTGCTAAGTCTTGTTTTCTCTATGTTGCAGCTTCGTGTACAAAAGTGCCATAAGACAGGCGTTTGAAGCGCATTCGGAGCAGCCCCGCTCCCTGGTGATTTCAAGGCGGAAGATGGCCCTGGCTGGCCGGGAAAACCAGATTTTCGGATGCAGGACTATGGCAGCTAACTGCAGGTACAAGAAATTTCTCTGTAGCCCCAGTATTTCTGGAGTTATTGGTCTTGGCGCTGACGACTTCTTTTTTCGGTGGTTTTTTTAGCTGGCTTCGGTCCAGCACACACATAGCGGCCTTGGCTATTGTTGACGTACACACAGCATGGCCGTATGAACTGGACATCCTCGGGGTGTCCTCACTCCACGGTCCCTGGCATCCTTCCTATTGATCCAGCAGCCCCAAGACCGGCATTTTCGGAAAGCCCATGAACAGGGCTTTCCAACCGTGTCAGATTTGTCAGTTTCCCGCCAATACTTTGGGAGATAAAGCCGTTGCTAAGTCTTGTTTTGTCTATGTTGCAGCTTCGTGTACAAAAGTGCCATGAGACAGCGTTTGAAGCGCATTCGGAGCAGCCCCGCTCCCTGGTGATTTCAAGGCGGAAGATGGCCCTGGCTGGCCGGGAAAACCAGATTTTTGGATGCAGGACTATGGCAGCTAACTGCAGGTACGAGAAATTTCTCTCTAGCCCCATTATTTCTGGAGTTATTGGTCTTGGCGCTGCCGACTTCTTTTTTTGGCGTATTTTTAGCTGGCTTCGGTCCAGCACACTCATAGCGGCCTTGGCTATTGTTGACGTACACACAGCATGGCCGTATGAACTGGACATCCTCGGGGTGTCCTCACTCCACGGTCCCTGGCATCCTCCCTATTTATCTGGCAGCCCCAAGACCGGCATTTTCGGAAAGCCCATGAACAGGGCTTTCCAACCGTGTCAGATTTGTCAGTTTCCCGCCAATACTTTGGGAGATAAAGCCGTTGCTAAGTCTTGTTTTGTCTATGTTGCAACTTCGTGTACAAAAGTGCCATAAGACAGGCGTTTGAAGTGCATTCGGAGCAGCCCCGCTCCCTGGTGATTTCAAGGCGGAAGATGGCCCTGGCTGGCCGAGAAAACCAGATTTTCGGATGCAGGACTATGGCAGCTAACTGCAGGTACAAAAAATTCCTCTCTAGTCCCAGTATTTCTGGAGTTATTGGTCTTGGCGCTGACGACTTCTTTTTTCGGCGGTTTTTTTTGCTGGCTTCGGTCCAGCACACACATAGCGGCCTTGGCTATTGTTGACGTACACACAGCATGGCCGTATGAACTGGACATCCTCGGGGTGTCCTCACTCCACGGTCCCTGGCATCCTCCCTATTTATCCGGCAGCCCCAAGACCGGCATTTTCGGAAAGCCCATGAACAGGGCTTTCCAACCGTGTCAGATTTGTCAGTTTCCCGCCAATACTTTGGGAGATAAAGCCGTTGCTAAGTCTTGTTTTCTCTATGTTGCAGCTTCGTGTACAAAAGTGCCATTAGACAGGCGTTTGAAGCGCATTCGGAGCAGCCCCGCTCCCTGGTGATTTCAAGGCGGAAGATGGCCCTGGCTGGCCGGGAAAACCAGATTTTCGGATGCAGGACTATGGCAGCTAACTCCAGGTACAAGAAATTTCTCTGTAGCCCCAGTATTTCTGGAGTTATTGGTCTTGGCGCTGACGACTTCTTTTTTCGGCGGTTTTTTTAGCTGGCTTCGGTCCAGCACACACATAGCGGCCTTGTCTATTGTTGACGTACACACAGCATGGCCGCATGAACTGGACATCCTCGGGGTGTCCTCACTCCACGGTCCCTGGCATCCTTCCTATTTATCCGGCAGCCCCAAGACCGGCATTTTCGGAAAGCCCATGAACAGGGCTTTCCAACCGTGTCAGATTTGTCAGTTTCCCGCCAATACTTTGGGAGATAAAGCCGTTGCTAAGTCTTGTTTTCTCTATGTTGCAGCTTCGTGTACAAAAGTGCCATTAGACAGGCGTTTGAAGCGCATTCGGAGCAGCCCCGCTCCCTGGTGATTTCAAGGCGGAAGATGGCCCTGGCTGGCCGGGAAAACCAGATTTTCGGATGCAGGACTATGGCAGCTAACTCCAGGTACAAGAAATTTCTCTGTAGCCCCAGTATTTCTGGAGTTATTGGTCTTGGCGCTGACGACTTCTTTTTTCGGCGGTTTTTTTAGCTGGCTTCGGTCCAGCACACACATAGCGGCCTTGGCTATTGTTGACGTACACACAGCATGGCCGTATGAACTGGACATCCTCGGGGTGTCCTCACTCCACGGCCCCTGGCATCCTTCCTATTTATCCGGCAGCCCCAAGACCGGCATTTTCGGAAAGCCCATGAACAGGGCTTTCCAACCGTGTCAGATTTGTCAGTTTCCCGCCAATACTTTGGGAGATAAAGCCGTTGCTAAGTCTTGTTTTCTCTATGTTGCAGCTTCGTGTACAAAAGTGCCATTAGACAGGCGTTTGAAGCGCATTCGGAGCAGCCCCGCTCCCTGGTGATTTCAAGGCGGAAGATGGCCCTGGCTGGCCGGGAAAACCAGATTTTTGGATGCAGGACTATGGCAGCTAACTGCAGGTACGAGAAATTTCTCTCTAGCCCCATTATTTCTGGAGTTATTGGTCTTGGCGCTGCCGACTTCTTTTTTTGGCGTATTTTTAGCTGGCTTCGGTCCAGCACACTCATAGCGGCCTTGGCTATTGTTGACGTACACACAGCATGGCCGTATGAACTGGACATCCTCGGGGTGTCCTCACTCCACGGTCCCTGGCATCCTCCCTATTTATCTGGCAGCCCCAAGACCGGCATTTTCGGAAAGCCCATGAACAGGGCTTTCCAACCGTGTCAGATTTGTCAGTTTCCCGCCAATACTTTGGGAGATAAAGCCGTTGCTAAGTCTTGTTTTGTCTATGTTGCAGCTTCGTGTACAAAAGTGCCATAAGACAGGCGTTTGAAGTGCATTCGGAGCAGCCCCGCTCCCTGGTGATTTCAAGGCGGAAGATGGCCCTGGCTGGCCGGGAAAACCAGATTTTCGGATGCAGGACTATGGCAGCTAACTGCAGGTACAAAAAAATCCTCTCTAGTCCCAGTATTTCTGGAGTTATTGGTCTTGGCGCTGACGACTTCTTTTTTCGGCGGTTTTTTTAGCTGGCTTCGGTCCAGCACACACATAGCGGCCTTGGCTATTGTTGACGTACACACAGCATGGCCGTATGAACTGGACATCCTCGGGGTGTCCTCACTCCACGGTCCCTGGCATCCTCCCTATTTATCCGGCAGCCCCAAGACCGGCATTTTCGGAAAGCCCATGAACAGGGCTTTCCAACCGTGTCAGATTTGTCAGTTTCCCGCCAATACTTTGGGAGATAAAGCCGTTGCTAAGTCTTGTTTTCTCTATGTTGCAGCTTCGTGTACAAAAGTGCCATTAGACAGGCGTTTGAAGCGCATTCGGAGCAGCCCCGCTCCCTGGTGATTTCAAGGCGGAAGATGGCCCTGGCTGGCCGGGAAAACCAGATTTTCGGATGCAGGACTATGGCAGCTAACTCCAGGTACAAGAAATTTCTCTGTAGCCCCAGTATTTCTGGAGTTATTGGTCTTGGCGCTGACGACTTCTTTTTTCGGCGGTTTTTTTAGCTGGCTTCGGTCCAGCACACACATAGCGGCCTTGTCTATTGTTGACGTACACACAGCATGGCCGCATGAACTGGACATCCTCGGGGTGTCCTCACTCCACGGTCCCTGGCATCCTTCCTATTTATCCGGCAGCCCCAAGACCGGCATTTTCGGAAAGCCCATGAACAGGGCTTTCCAACCGTGTCAGATTTGTCAGTTTCCCGCCAATACTTTGGGAGATAAAGCCGTTGCTAAGTCTTGTTTTCTCTATGTTGCAGCTTCGTGTACAAAAGTGCCATTAGACAGGCGTTTGAAGCGCATTCGGAGCAGCCCCGCTCCCTGGTGATTTCAAGGCGGAAGATGGCCCTGGCTGGCCGGGAAAACCAGATTTTCGGATGCAGGACTATGGCAGCTAACTCCAGGTACAAGAAATTTCTCTGTAGCCCCAGTATTTCTGGAGTTATTGGTCTTGGCGCTGACGACTTCTTTTTTCGGCGGTTTTTTTAGCTGGCTTCGGTCCAGCACACACATAGCGGCCTTGGCTATTGTTGACGTACACACAGCATGGCCGTATGAACTGGACATCCTCGGGGTGTCCTCACTCCACGGCCCCTGGCATCCTTCCTATTTATCCGGCAGCCCCAAGACCGGCATTTTCGGAAAGCCCATGAACAGGGCTTTCCAACCGTGTCAGATTTGTCAGTTTCCCGCCAATACTTTGGGAGATAAAGCCGTTGCTAAGTCTTGTTTTCTCTATGTTGCAGCTTCGTGTATAAAAGTGCCATTAGACAGGCGTTTGAAGCGCATTCGGAGCAGCCCCGCTCCCTTGTGATTTCAAGGCGGAAGATGGCCCTGGCTGGCCGGGAAAACCAGATTTTCGGATGCAGGACTATGGCAGCTAACTGCAGGTACAAGAAATTTCTCTCTAGCCCCATTATTTCAGGAGTTATTGGTTTTGGCGCTGCCGACTTCTTTTTTCTGCGTTTTTTTTAGCTGGCTTCGGTCCAGCGCACTCATAGCGGCCTTTGCTATTGTTGACGTACACACAGCATGGCCGTATGAACTGGACATCCTCGGGGTGTCCTCACTCCACGGTCCCTGGCATCCTCCCTGTTTATCCGGCAGCCCCAAGACCGGCATTTTCGGAAAGCCTATGAACAGGGCTTTCCAACCGTGTCAGATTTGTCAGTTTCCCGCCAATACTTTGGGAGATAAAGCCGTTGCTAAGTCTTGTTTTGTCTATTTTGCAGCTTCGTGTACAAAAGTGCCATAAGACAGGCGTTTGAAGTGCATTCGGAGCAGCCCCGCTCCCTGGTGATTTCAAGGCGGAAGATGGCCCTGGCTGGCCGGGAAAACCAGATTTTCGGATGCAGGACTATGGCAGCTAACTCCAGGTACAAGAAATTTCTCTGTAGCCCCAGTATTTCTGGAGTTATTGGTCTTGGCGCTGACGACTTCTTTTTTCGGCGGTTTTTTTTAGCTGGCTTCGTTCCAGCACACACATAGCGGCCTTGGCTATTGTTGACGTACACACAGCATGGCCGTATGAACTGGACATCCTCGGGGTGTCCTCACTCCACGGCCCCTGGCATCCTTCCTATTTATCCGGCAGCCCCAAGACCGGCATTTTCGGAAAGCCCATGAACAGGGCTTTCCAACCGTGTCAGATTTGTCAGTTTCCCGCCAATACTTTGGGAGATAAAGCCGTTGCTAAGTCTTGTTTTCTCTATGTTGCAGCTTCGTGTACAAAAGTGCCATTAGACAGGCGTTTGAAGCGCATTCGGAGCAGCCCCGCTCCCTGGTGATTTCAAGGCGGAAGATGGCCCTGGCTGGCCGGGAAAACCAGATTTTTGGATGCAGGACTATGGCAGCTAACTGCAGGTACGAGAAATTTCTCTCTAGCCCCATTATTTCTGGAGTTATTGGTCTTGGCGCAGCCGACTTCTTTTTTTGGCGTGTTTTTAGCTGGCTTCGGTCCAGCACACTCATAGCGGCCTTGGCTATTGTTGACGTACACACAGCATGGCCGTATGAACTGGACATCCTCGGGGTGTCCTCACTCCACGGTCCCTGGCATCCTCCCTGTTTATCCGGCAGCCCCAAGACCGGCATTTTCGGAAAGCCTATGAACAGGGCTTTCCAACCGTGTCAGATTTGTCAGTTTCCCGCCAATACTTTGGGAGATAAAGCCGTTGCTAAGTCTTGTTTTCTCTATGTTGCAGCTTCGTGTACAAAAGTGCCATTAGACAGGCGTTTGAAGCGCATTCGGAGCAGCCCCGCTCCCTGGTGATTTCAAGGCGGAAGATGGCCCTGGCTGGCCGGGAAAACCAGATTTTCGGATGCAGGACTATGGCAGCTAACTCCAGGTACAAAAAATTTCTCTGTAGCCCCAGTATTTCTGGAGTTATTGGTCTTGGCGCTGACGACTTCTTTTTTCGGCGTTTTTTTTAGCTGGCTTCGGTCCAGCACACACATAGCGGCCTTGGCTATTGTTGACGTACACACAGCATGGCCGCATGAACTGGACATCCTCGGGGTGTCCTCACTCCACGGTCCCTGGCATCCTTCCTATTTATCCGGCAGCCCCAAGACCGGCATTTTCGGAATGCCCATGAACAGGGCTTTCCAACCGTGTCAGATTTGTCAGTTTCCCGCCAATACTTTGGGAGATAAAGCCGTTGCTAAGTCTTGTTTTCTCTATGTTGCAGCTTCGTGTACAAAAGTGCCATTAGACAGGCGTTTGAAGCGCATTCGGAGCAGCCCCGCTCCCTGGTGATTTCAAGGCGGAAGATGGCCCTGGCTGGCCGGGAAAACCAGATTTTTGGATGCAGGACTATGGCAGCTAACTGCAGGTACGAGAAATTTCTCTCTAGCCCCATTATTTCTGGAGTTATTGGTCTTGGCGCTGCCGACTTCTTTTTTTGGCGTATTTTTAGCTGGCTTCGGTCCAGCACACACATAGCGGCCTTGGCTATTGTTGACGTACACACAGCATGGCCGTATGAACTGGACATCCTCGGGGTGTCCTCACTCCACGGTCCCTGGCATCCTCCCTGTTTATCCGGCAGCCCCAAGACCGACATTTTCGGAAAGCCTATGAACAGGGCTTTCCAACCGTGTCAGATTTGTCAGTTTCCCGCCAATACTTTGGGAGATAAAGCCGTTGCTAAGTCTTGTTTTCTCTATGTTGCAGCTTCGTGTACAAAAGTGCCATTAGACAGGCGTTTGAAGCGCATTCGGAGCAGCCCCGCTCCCTGGTGATTTCAAGGCGGAAGATGGCCCTGGCTGGCCGGGAAAACCAAATTTTCGGATGCAGGACTATGGCAGCTAACTGCAGGTACGAGAAATTTCTCTCTAGCCCCATTATTTCTGGAGTTATTGGTCTTGGCGCTGCCGACTTCTTTTTTCGGCGTTTTTTTAGCTGGCTTCGGTCCAGCACACTCATAGCGGTCCTTGCTATTGTTGACGTACACACAGCATGGCCGTATGAACTGGACATCCTCGGGGTGTCCTCACTCCACGGTCCCTGGCATCCTTCCTATTTATTCGGCAGCCCCAAGACCGGCATTTTCGGAAAGCCCATGAACAGGGCTTTCCAACCGTGTCAGACTTGTCAGTTTCCCGCCAATACTTTGAGAGATAAAGCCGTTGCTAAGTCTTGTTTTGTCTATGTTGCAGCTTCGTGTACAAAAGTGCCATTAGACAGGCGTTTGAAGCGCATTCGGAGCAGCCCCGCTCCCTGGTGATTTCAAGGCGGAAGATGGCCCTGGCTGGCCAGGAAAACCAGATTTTCGGATGCAGGACTATGGCAGCTAACTGCAGGTACAAGAAATTTCTCTCTAGCCCCATTATTTCTGGAGTTATTGGTTTTGGCGCTGCCGACTTCTTTTTTCGGCGTTTTTTTAGCTGGCTTCGGTCCAGCGCACTCATAGCGGCCTTTGCTATTGTTGACGTACACACAGCATGGCCGCATGAACTGGACATCCTCGGGGTGTCCTCACTCCACGGTCCCTGGCATCCTTCCTATTTATCCGGCAGCCCCAAGACCGGCATTTTCGGAAAGCCCATGAACAGGGCTTTCCAACCGTGTCAGATTTGTCAGTTTCCCGCCAATACTTTGGGAGATAAAGCCGTTGCTAAGTCTTGTTTTCTCTATGTTGCAGCTTCGTGTACAAAAGTGCCATTAGACAGGCGTTTGAAGCGCATTCGGAGCAGCCCCGCTCCCTGGTGATTTCAAGGCGGAAGATGGCCCTGGCTGGCCGGGAAAACCAGATTTTTGGATGCAGGACTATGGCAGCTAACTGCAGGTACGAGAAATTTCTCTCTAGCCCCATTATTTCTGGAGTTATTGGTCTTGGCGCTGCCGACTTCTTTTTTTGGCGTATTTTTAGCTGGCTTCGGTCCAGCACACACATAGCGGCCTTGGCTATTGTTGACGTACACACAGCATGGCCGTATGAACTGGACATCCTCGGGGTGTCCTCACTCCACGGTCCCTGGCATCCTCCCTGTTTATCCGGCAGCCCCAAGACCGACATTTTCGGAAAGCCTATGAACAGGGCTTTCCAACCGTGTCAGATTTGTCAGTTTCCCGCCAATACTTTGGGAGATAAAGCCGTTGCTAAGTCTTGTTTTCTCTATGTTGCAGCTTCGTGTACAAAAGTGCCATTAGACAGGCGTTTGAAGCGCATTCGGAGCAGCCCAGCTCCCTGGTGATTTCAAGGCGGAAGATGGCCCTGGCTGGCCGGGAAAACCAAATTTTCGGATGCAGGACTATGGCAGCTAACTCCAGGTACAAAAAATTTCTCTGTAGCCCCAGTATTTCTGGAGTTATTGGTCTTGGCGCTGCCGACTTCTTTTTTTCGGCGGTTTTTTTAGCTGGCTTCGGTCCAGCACACACATAGCGGCCTTGGCTATTGTTGACGTACACACAGCATGGCCGCATGAACTGGACATCCTCGGGGTGTCCTCACTCCACGGTCCCTGGCATCCTTCCTATTTATCCGGCAGCCCCAAGACCGGCATTTTCGGAAAGCCCATGAACAGGGCTTTCCAACCGTGTCAGATTTGTCAGTTTCCCGCCAATACTTTGGGAGATAAAGCCGTTGCTAAGTCTTGTTTTCTCTATGTTGCAGCTTCGTGTACAAAAGTGCCATTAGACAGGCGTTTGAAGCGCATTCGGAGCAGCCCCGCTCCCTGGTGATTTCAAGGCGGAAGATGGCCCTGGCTGGCCGGGAAAACCAGATTTTTGGATGCAGGACTATGGCAGCTAACTGCAGGTACGAGAAATTTCTCTCTAGCCCCATTATTTCTGGAGTTATTGGTCTTGGCGCTGCCGACTTCTTTTTTTGGCGTATTTTTAGCTGGCTTCGGTCCAGCACACACATAGCGGCCTTGGCTATTGTTGACGTACACACAGCATGGCCGTATGAACTGGACATCCTCGGGGTGTCCTCACTCCACGGTCCCTGGCATCCTCCCTGTTTATCCGGCAGCCCCAAGACCGACATTTTCGGAAAGCCTATGAACAGGGCTTTCCAACCGTGTCAGATTTGTCAGTTTCCCGCCAATACTTTGGGAGATAAAGCCGTTGCTAAGTCTTGTTTTCTCTATGTTGCAGCTTCGTGTACAAAAGTGCCATTAGACAGGCGTTTGAAGCGCATTCGGAGCAGCCCCGCTCCCTGGTGATTTCAAGGCGGAAGATGGCCCTGGCTGGCCGGGAAAACCAAATTTTCGGATGCAGGACTATGGCAGCTAACTGCAGGTACGAGAAATTTCTCTCTAGCCCCATTATTTCTGGAGTTATTGGTCTTGGCGCTGCCGACTTCTTTTTTTGGCGTATTTTTAGCTGGCTTCGGTCCAGCACACACATAGCGGCCTTGGCTATTGTTGACGTACACACAGCATGGCCGTATGAACTGGACATCCTCGGGGTGTCCTCACTCCACGGTCCCTGGCATCCTCCCTGTTTATCCGGCAGCCCCAAGACCGACATTTTCGGAAAGCCTATGAACAGGGCTTTCCAACCGTGTCAGATTTGTCAGTTTCCCGCCAATACTTTGGGAGATAAAGCCGTTGCTAAGTCTTGTTTTCTCTATGTTGCAGCTTCGTGTACAAAAGTGCCATTAGACAGGCGTTTGAAGCGCATTCGGAGCAGCCCCGCTCCCTGGTGATTTCAAGGCGGAAGATGGCCCTGGCTGGCCGGGAAAACCAAATTTTCGGATGCAGGACTATGGCAGCTAACTGCAGGTACGAGAAATTTCTCTCTAGCCCCATTATTTCTGGAGTTATTGGTCTTGGCGCTGCCGACTTCTTTTTTCGGCGTTTTTTTAGCTGGCTTCGGTCCAGCACACTCATAGCGGTCCTTGCTATTGTTGACGTACACACAGCATGGCCGTATGAACTGGACATCCTCGGGGTGTCCTCACTCCACGGTCCCTGGCATCCTTCCTATTTATTCGGCAGCCCCAAGACCGGCATTTTCGGAAAGCCCATGAACAGGGCTTTCCAACCGTGTCAGACTTGTCAGTTTCCCGCCAATACTTTGAGAGATAAAGCCGTTGCTAAGTCTTGTTTTGTCTATTTTGCAGCTTCGTGTACAAAAGTGCCATAAGACAGACGTTTGAAGTGCATTCGGAGCAGCCCCGCTCTCTGGTGATTTCAAGGCGGAAGATGGCCCTGGCTGGCCGGGAAAACCAGATTTTCGGATGCAGGACTATGGCAGCTAACTCCAGGTACAAGAAATTTCTCTGTAGCCCCAGTATTTCTGGAGTTATTGGTCTTGGCGCTGACGACTTCTTTTTTCGGCGGTTTTTTTAGCTGGCTTCGTTCCAGCACACACATAGCGGCCTTGGCTATTGTTGACGTACACACAGCATGGCCGTATGAACTGGACATCCTCGGGGTGTCCTCACTCCACGGCCCCTGGCATCCTTCCTATTTATCCGGCAGCCCCAAGACCGGCATTTTCGGAAAGCCCATGAACAGGGCTTTCCAACCGTGTCAGATTTGTCAGTTTCCCGCCAATACTTTGGGAGATAAAGCCGTTGCTAAGTCTTGTTTTCTCTATGTTGCAGCTTCGTGTATAAAAGTGCCATTAGACAGGCGTTTGAAGCGCATTCGGAGCAGCCCCGCTCCCTGGTGATTTCAAGGCGGAAGATGGCCCTGGCTGGCCGGGAAAACCAGATTTTCGGATGCAGGACTATGGCAGCTAACTGCAGGTACAAGAAATTTCTCTCTAGCCCCATTATTTCAGGAGTTATTGGTTTTGGCGCTGCCGACTTCTTTTTTCGGCGTTTTTTTAGCTGGCTTCGGTCCAGCGCACTCATAGCGGCCTTTGCTATTGTTGACGTACACACAGCATGGCCGTATGAACTGGACATCCTCGGGGTGTCCTCACTCCACGGTCCCTGGCATCCTCCCTGTTTATCCGGCAGCCCCAAGACCGGCATTTTCGGAAAGCCTATGAACAGGGCTTTCCAACCGTGTCAGATTTGTCAGTTTCCCGCCAATACTTTGGGAGATAAAGCCGTTGCTAAGTCTTGTTTTGTCTATTTTGCAGCTTCGTGTACAAAAGTGCCATTAGACAGGCGTTTGAAGCGCATTCGGAGCAGCCCCGCTCCCTGGTGATTTCAAGGCGGAAGATGGCCCTGGCTGGCCGGGAAAACCAGATTTTTGGATGCAGGACTATGGCAGCTAACTGCAGGTACGAGAAATTTCTCTCTAGCCCCATTATTTCTGGAGTTATTGGTCTTGGCGCTGCCGACTTCTTTTTTTGGCGTATTTTTAGCTGGCTTCGGTCCAGCACACTCATAGCGGCCTTGGCTATTGTTGACGTACACACAGCATGGCCGTATGAACTGGACATCCTCGGGGTGTCCTCACTCCACGGTCCCTGGCATCCTCCCTGTTTATCCGGCAGCCCCAAGACCGACATTTTCAGAAAGCCTATGAACAGGGCTTTCCAACCGTGTCAGATTTGTCAGTTTCCCGCCAATACTTTGGGAGATAAAGCCGTTGCTAAGTCTTGTTTTCTCTATGTTGCAGCTTCGTGTACAAAAGTGCCATTAGACAGGCGTTTGAAGCGCATTCGGAGCAGCCCCGCTCCCTGGTGATTTCAAGGCGGAAGATGGCCCTGGCTGGCCGGGAAAACCAAATTTTCGGATGCAGGACTATGGCAGCTAACTGCAGGTACGAGAAATTTCTCTCTAGCCCCATTATTTCTGGAGTTATTGGTCTTGGCGCTGCCGACTTCTTTTTTCGGCGTTTTTTTAGCTGGCTTCGGTCCAGCACACTCATAGCGGTCCTTGCTTTTGTTGACGTACACACAGCATGGCCGTATGAACTGGACATCCTCGGGGTGTCCTCACTCCACGGTCCCTGGCATCCTTCCTATTTATCCGGCAGCCCCAAGACCGGCATTTTCGGAAAGCCCATGAACAGGGCTTTCCAACGGTGTCAGACTTGTCAGTTTCCCGCCAATACTTTGGGAGATAAAGCCGTTGCTAAGTCTTGTTTTCTCTATGTTGCAGCTTCGTGTACAAAAGTGCCATTAGACAGGCGTTTGAAGCGCATTCGGAGCAGCCCCGCTCCCTGGTGATTTCAAGGCGGAAGATGGCCCTGGCTGGCCGGGAAAACCAGATTTTTGGATGCAGGACTATGGCAGCTAACTGCAGGTACGAGAAATTTCTCTCTAGCCCCATTATTTCTGGAGTTATTGGTCTTGGCGCTGCCGACTTCTTTTTTTGGCGTATTTTTAGCTGGCTTCGGTCCAGCACACTCATAGCGGCCTTGGCTATTGTTGACGTACACACAGCATGGCCGTATGAACTGGACATCCTCGGGGTGTCCTCACTCCACGGTCCCTGGCATCCTCCCTGTTTATCCGGCAGCCCCAAGACCAACATTTTCGGAAAGCCTATGAACAGGGCTTTCCAACCGTGTCAGATTTGTCAGTTTCCCGCCAATACTTTGAGAGATAAAGCCGTTGCTAAGTCTTGTTTTCTCTATGTTGCAGCTTCGTGTACAAAAGTGCCATTAGACAGGCGTTTGAAGCGCATTCGGAGCAGCCCCGCTCCCTGGTGATTTCAAGGCGGAAGATGGCCCTGGCTGGCCGGGAAAACCAAATTTTCGGATGCAGGACTATGGCAGCTAACTGCAGGTACGAGAAATTTCTCTCTAGCCCCATTATTTCTGGAGTTATTGGTCTTGGCGCTGCCGACTTCTTTTTTCGGCGT
Source organism: Marthasterias glacialis (assembly GCA_911728455.2). Lineage (NCBI taxonomy): Eukaryota > Metazoa > Echinodermata > Asteroidea > Forcipulatida > Asteriidae > Marthasterias > Marthasterias glacialis. The sequence continues at coordinate 9,503,355 of OU452233.1, read as the reverse complement.
TTTTTTAGCTGGCTTCGGTCCAGCACACTCATAGCGGTCCTTGCTTTTGTTGACGTACACACAGCATGGCCGTATGAACTGGACATCCTCGGGGTGTCCTCACTCCACGGTCCCTGGCATCCTCCCTGTTTATCCGGCAGCCCCAAGACCGACATTTTCGGAAAGCCTATGAACAGGGCTTTCCAACCGTGTCAGATTTGTCAGTTTCCCGCCAATACTTTGGGAGATAAGCCGTTGCTAAGTCTTGTTTTCTCTATGTTGCAGCTTCGTGTACAAAAGTGCCATTAGACAGGCGTTTGAAGCGCATTCGGAGCAGCCCCGCTCCCTGGTGATTTCAAGGCGGAAGATGGCCCTGGCTGGCCGGGAAAACCAAATTTTCGGATGCAGGACTATGGCAGCTAACTGCAGGTACGAGAAATTTCTCTCTAGCCCCATTATTTCTGGAGTTATTGGTCTTGGCGCTGCCGACTTCTTTTTTCGGCGTTTTTTTAGCTGGCTTCGGTCCAGCACACTCATAGCGGTCCTTGCTTTTGTTGACGTACACACAGCATGGCCGTATGAACTGGACATCCTCGGGGTGTCCTCACTCCACGGTCCCTGGCATTCTTCCTATTTATTCGGCAGCCCCAAGACCGGCATTTTCGGAAAGCCCATGAACAGGGCTTTCCAACCGTGTCAGACTTGTCAGTTTCCCGCCAATACTTTGAGAGATAAAGCCGTTGCTAAGTCTTGTTTTGTCTATGTTGCAGCTTCGTGTACAAAAGTGCCATTAGACAGGCGTTTGAAGCGCATTCGGAACAGCCCCGCTCCCTGGTGATTTCAAGGCGGAAGATGGCCCTGGCTGGCCGGGAAAACCAAATTTTCGGATGCAGGACTATGGCAGCTAACTGCAGGTACGAGAAATTTCTCTCTAGCCCCATTATTTCTGGAGTTATTGGTCTTGGCGCTGCCGACTTCTTTTTTCGGCGTTTTTTTAGCTGGCTTCGGTCCAGCACACTCATAGCGGTCCTTGCTTTTGTTGACGTACACACAGCATGGCCGTATGAACTGGACATCCTCGGGGTGTCCTCACTCCACGGTCCCTGGCATTCTTCCTATTTATTCGGCAGCCCCAAGACCGGCATTTTCGGAAAGCCCATGAACAGGGCTTTCCAACCGTGTCAGACTTGTCAGTTTCCCGCCAATACTTTGAGAGATAACGCCGTTGCTAAGTCTTGTTTTGTCTATGTTGCAGCTTCGTGTACAAAAGTGCCATTAGACAGGCGTTTGAAGCGCATTCGGAACAGCCCCGCTCCCTGGTGATTTCAAGGCGGAAGATGGCCCTGGCTGGCCGGGAAAACCAGATTTTCGGATGCAGGACTATGGCAGCTAACTGCAGGTACAAGAAATTTCTCTCTAGCCCCATTATTTCTGGAGTTATTGGTCTTGGCGCTGCCGACTTCTTTTTTCGGCGTTTTTTAAGCTGGCTTCGGTCCAGCGCACTCATAGCGGCCTTTGCTATTGTTGACGTACACACAGCATGGCCGTATGAACTGGACATCCTCGGGGTGTCCTCACTCCACGGTCCCTGGCATCCTCCCTATTTATCTGGCAGCCCCAAGACCGGCATTTTCGGAAAGCCTATGAACAGGGCTTTCCAACCGTGTCAGATTTGTCAGTTTCCCGCCAATACTTTGGGAGATAAAGCCGTTGCTAAGTCTTGTTTTGTCTATTTTGCAGCTTCGTGTACAAAAGTGCCATAAGACAGGCGTTTGAAGTGCATTCGGAGCAGCCCCGCTCCCTGGTGATTTCAAGGCGGAAGATGGCCCTGGCTGGCCGGGAAAACCAGATTTTCGGATGCAGGACTATGGCAGCTAACTGCAGGTACTTCTTTTTTTGGCGTTTTTTTAGCTGGCTTCGGTCCAGCGCACTCATTGCGGCCTTTGCTATTGTTGACGTACACACAGCATGGCCGTATGAACTGGACATCCTCGGGGTGTCCTCACTCCACGGTCCCTGGCATCCTCCCTATTTATCCGGCAGCCCCAAGACCGGCATTTTCGGAAAGCCTATGAACAGGGCTTTCCAACCGTGTCAGATTTGTCAGTTTCCCGCCAATACTTTGGGAGATAAAGCCGTTGCTAAGTCTTGTTTTGTCTATTTTGCAGCTTCGTGTACAAAAGTGCCATAAGACAGGCGTTTGAAGTGCATTCGGAGCAGCCCCGCTCCCTGGTGATTTCAAGGCGGAAGATGGCCCTGGCTGGCCGGGAAAACCAGATTTTCGGATGCAGGAATATGGCAGCTAACTGCAGGTACAAGAAATTCCTCTCTAGTCCCAGTATTTCTGGAGTTATTTGTCTTGGCGCTGACGACTTCTTTTTTCGGCGGTTTTTTTAGCTGGCTTCGGTCCAGCACACACATAGCGGCCTTGGCTATTGTTGACGTACACACAGCATGGCCGTATGAACTGGACATCCTCGGGGTGTCCTCACTCCACGGTCCCTGGCATCCTCCCTGTTTATCCGGCAGCCCCAAGACCGACATTTTCGGAAAGCCTATGAACAGGGCTTTCCAACCGTGTCAGATTTGTCAGTTTCCCGCCAATACTTTGGGAGATAAAGCCGTTGCTAAGTCTTGTTTTCTCTATGTTGCAGCTTCGTGTACAAAAGTGCCATTAGACAGGCGTTTGAAGCGCATTCGGAACAGCCCCGCTCCCTGGTGATTTCAAGGCGGAAGATGGCCCTGGCTGGCCGGGAAAACCAGATTTTCGGATGCAGGACTATGGCAGCTAACTGCAGGTACAAGAAATTTCTCTCTAGCCCCATTATTTCTGGAGTTATTGGTCTTGGCGCTGCCGACTTCTTTTTTCGGTGTTTTTTTAGCTGGCTTCGGTCCAGCGCACTCATAGCGGCCTTTGCTATTGTTGACGTACACACAGCATGGCCGTATGAACTGGACATCCTCGGGGTGTCCTCACTCCACGGTCCCTGGCATCCTCCCTATTTATCCGGCAGCCCCAAGACCGGCATTTTCGGAAAGCCTATGAACAGGGCTTTCCAACCGTGTCAGATTTGTCAGTTTCCCGCCAATACTTTGGGAGATAAAGCCGTTGCTAAGTCTTGTTTTGTCTATTTTGCAGCTTCGTGTACAAAAGTGCCATAAGACAGGCGTTTGAAGTGCATTCGGAGCAGCCCCGCTCCCTGGTGATTTCAAGGCGGAAGATGGCCCTGGCTGGCCGGGAAAACCAGATTTTCGGATGCAGGACTATGGCAGCTAACTGCAGGTACTTCTTTTTTTGGCGTTTTTTTAGCTGGCTTCGGTCCAGCGCACTCATTGCGGCCTTTGCTATTGTTGACGTACACACAGCATGGCCGTATGAACTGGACATCCTCGGGGTGTCCTCACTCCACGGTCCCTGGCATCCTCCCTATTTATCCGGCAGCCCCAAGACCGGCATTTTCGGAAAGCCTATGAACAGGGCTTTCCAACCGTGTCAGATTTGTCAGTTTCCCGCCAATACTTTGGGAGATAAAGCCGTTGCTAAGTCTTGTTTTGTCTATTTTGCAGCTTCGTGTACAAAAGTGCCATAAGACAGGCGTTTGAAGTGCATTCGGAGCAGCCCCGCTCCCTGGTGATTTCAAGGCGGAAGATGGCCCTGGCTGGCCGGGAAAACCAGATTTTCGGATGCAGGAATATGGCAGCTAACTGCAGGTACAAGAAATTCCTCTCTAGTCCCAGTATTTCTGGAGTTATTTGTCTTGGCGCTGACGACTTCTTTTTTCGGCGGTTTTTTTAGCTGGCTTCGGTCCAGCACACACATAGCGGCCTTGGCTATTGTTGACGTACACACAGCATGGCCGTATGAACTGGACATCCTCGGGGTGTCCTCACTCCACGGTCCCTGGCATCCTCCCTGTTTATCCGGCAGCCCCAAGACCGACATTTTCGGAAAGCCTATGAACAGGGCTTTCCAACCGTGTCAGATTTGTCAGTTTCCCGCCAATACTTTGGGAGATAAAGCCGTTGCTAAGTCTTGTTTTCTCTATGTTGCAGCTTCGTGTACAAAAGTGCCATTAGACAGGCGTTTGAAGCGCATTCGGAGCAGCCCCGCTCCCTGGTGATTTCAAGGCGGAAGATGGCCCTGGCTGGCCGGGAAAACCAAATTTTCGGATGCAGGACTATGGCAGCTAACTGCAGGTACGAGAAATTTCTTTCTAGCCCCATTATTTCTGGAGTTATTGGTCTTGGCGCTGCCGACTTCTTTTTTCGGCGTTTTTTTAGCTGGCTTCGGTCCAGCACACTCATAGCGGTCCTTGCTTTTGTTGACGTACACACAGCATGGCCGTATGAACTGGACATCCTCGGGGTGTCCTCACTCCACGGTCCCTGGCATCCTCCCTGTTTATTCGGCAGCCCCAAGACCGGCATTTTCGGAAAGCCCATGAACAGGGCTTTCCAACCGTGTCAGACTTGTCAGTTTCCCGCCAATACTTTGAGAGATAAAGCCGTTGCTAAGTCTTGTTTTGTCTATGTTGCAGCTTCGTGTACAAAAGTGCCATTAGACAGGCGTTTGAAGCGCATTCGGAGCAGCCCCGCTCCCTGGTGATTTCAAGGCGAAAGATGGCCCTGGCTGGCCGGGAAAACCAGATTTTCGGATGCAGGACTATGGCAGCTAACTGCAGGTACAAGAAATTTCTCTCTAGCCCCATTATTTCTGGAGTTATTGGTCTTGGCGCTGCCGACTTCTTTTTTCGGCGTTTTTTTAGCTGGCTTCGGTCCAGCGCACTCATAGCGGCCTTTGCTATTGTTGACGTACACAGCATGGCCGTATGAACTGGACATCCTCGGGGTGTCCTCACTCCACGGTCCCTGGCATCCTCCCTATTTATCCGGCAGCCCCAAGACCGGCATTTTCGGAAAGCCTATGAACAGGGCTTTCCAACCGTGTCAGATTTGTCAGTTTCCCGCCAATACTTTGGGAGATAAAGCCGTTGCTAAGTCTTGTTTTGTCTATTTTGCAGCTTCGTGTACAAAAGTGCCATAAGACAGGCGTTTGAAGTGCATTCGGAGCAGCCCCGCTCCCTGGTGATTTCAAGGCGGAAGATGGCCCTGGCTGGCCGGGAAAACCAGATTTTCGGATGCAGGACTATGGCAGCTAACTGCAGGTACAAAAAATTCCTCTCTAGTCCCAGTATTTCTGGAGTTATTTGTCTTGGCGCTGACGACTTCTTTTTTCGGCGGTTTTTTTAGCTGGCTTCGGTCCAGCACACACATAGCGGCCTTGGCTATTGTTGACGTACACACAGCATGGCCGTATGAACTGGACATCCTCGGGGTGTCCTCACTCCACGGTCCCTGGCATCCTTCCTATTTATCCGGCAGCCCCAAAACCGGCATTTTCGGAAAGCCCATGAACAGGGCTTTCCAACCGTGTCAGACTTGTCAGTTTCCCGCCAATACTTTGGGAGATAAAGCCGTTGCTAAGTCTTGTTTTCTCTATGTTGCAGCTTCTTGTAAAAAAGTGCCATAAGACAGGCGTTTGAAGCGCATTCGGAGCAGCCCCGCTCCCTGGTGATTTCAAGGCGGAAGATGGCCCTGGCTGGCCGGGAAAACCAGGTTTTCGGATGCAGGACTATGGCAGCTAACTCCAGGTACAAGAAATTTCTCTGTAGCCCCAGTATTTCTGGAGTTATTGGTCTTGGCGCTGACGACTTCTTTTTTCGGCGGTTTTTTTATTGGCTTCGGTCCAGCACCCACAAAGCGGCCTTGGCTATTGTTGACGTACACACAGCATGGCCGTATGAACTGGACATCCATTGGGTGTCCTCACTCCACGGTCCCTGGCATCCTTCCTATTTATCTGGCAGCCCCAAGACTGGCATTTTCGGAAAGCCCATGAACAGGGCTTTCCAACCGTGTCAGATTTGTCAGTTTCCCGCCAATACTTTGGGAGATAAAGCCGTTGCTAAGTCTTGTTTTCTCTATGTTGCAGCTTCGTGTACAAAAGTGCCATTAGACAGGCGTTTGAAGCGCATTCGGAGCAGCCCCGCTCCCTGGTGATTTCAAGGCGGAAGATGGCCCTGGCTGGCCGGGAAAACCAAATTTTCGGATGCAGGACTATGGCAGCTAACTGCAGGTACGAGAAATTTCTTTCTAGCCCCATTATTTCTGGAGTTATTGGTCTTGGCGCTGCCGACTTCTTTTTTCGGCGTTTTTTTAGCTGGCTTCGGTCCAGCACACTCATAGCGGTCCTTGCTTTTGTTGACGTACACACAGCATGGCCGTATGAACTGGACATCCTCGGGGTGTCCTCACTCCACGGTCCCTGGCATCCTCCCTGTTTATTCGGCAGCCCCAAGACCGGCATTTTCGGAAAGCCCATGAACAGGGCTTTCCAACCGTGTCAGACTTGTCAGTTTCCCGCCAATACTTTGAGAGATAAAGCCGTTGCTAAGTCTTGTTTTGTCTATGTTGCAGCTTCGTGTACAAAAGTGCCATTAGACAGGCGTTTGAAGCGCATTCGGAGCAGCCCCGCTCCCTGGTGATTTCAAGGCGAAAGATGGCCCTGGCTGGCCGGGAAAACCAGATTTTCGGATGCAGGACTATGGCAGCTAACTGCAGGTACAAGAAATTTCTCTCTAGCCCCATTATTTCTGGAGTTATTGGTCTTGGCGCTGCCGACTTCTTTTTTCGGCGTTTTTTTAGCTGGCTTCGGTCCAGCGCACTCATAGCGGCCTTTGCTATTGTTGACGTACACAGCATGGCCGTATGAACTGGACATCCTCGGGGTGTCCTCACTCCACGGTCCCTGGCATCCTCCCTATTTATTCGGCAGCCCCAAGACCGGCATTTTCGGAAAGCCCATGAACAGGGCTTTCCAACCGTGTCAGATTTGTCAGTTTCCCGCCAATACTTTGGGAGATAAAGCCGTTGCTAAGTCTTGTTTTGTCTATTTTGCAGCTTCTTGTAAAAAAGTGCCATAAGACAGGCGTTTGAAGCGCATTCGGAGCAGCCCCGCTCCCTGGTGATTTCAAGGCGGAAGATGGCCCTGGCTGGCCGGGAAAACCAGGTTTTCGGATGCAGGACTATGGCAGCTAACTCCAGGTACAAGAAATTTCTCTGTAGCCCCAGTATTTCTGGAGTTATTGGTCTTGGCGCTGACGACTTCTTTTTTCGGCGGTTTTTTTAGCTGGCTTCGGTCCAGCACCCACAAAGCGGCCTTGGCTATTGTTGACGTACACACAGCATGGCCGTATGAACTGGACATCCATTGGGTGTCCTCACTCCACGGTCCCTGGCATCCTTCCTATTTATCTGGCAGCCCCAAGACTGGCATTTTCGGAAAGCCCATGAACAGGGCTTTCCAACCGTGTCAGATTTGTCAGTTTCCCGCCAATACTTTGGGAGATAAAGCCGTTGCTAAGTCTTGTTTTCTCTATGTTGCAGCTTCGTGTACAAAAGTGCCATTAGACAGGCGTTTGAAGCGCATTCGGAGCAGCCCCGCTCCCTGGTGATTTCAAGGCGGAAGATGGCCCTGGCTGGCCGGGAAAACCAGATTTTTGGATGCAGGACTATGTCAGCTAACTGCAGGTACGAGAAATTTCTCTCTAGCCCCATTATTTCTGGAGTTATTGGTCTTGGCGCTGCCGACTTCTTTTTTTGGCGTATTTTTAGCTGGCTTCGGTCCAGCACACTCATAGCGGCCTTTGCTATTGTTGACGTACACACAGCATGGCCGTATGAATTATACATCCTCGGGGTGTCCTCACTCCACGGTCCCTGGCATCCTCCCTATTTATCCGGCAGCCCCAAGACCGGCATTTTCGGAAAGCCCATGAACAGGGCTTTCCAACCGTGTCAGATTTGTCGGTTTCCCGCCAACACTTTGGGAGATAAAGCCGTTGCTAAGTCTTGTTTTCTCTATGTTGCAGCTTCGTGTACAAAAGTGCCACAAGACAGGCGTTTGAAGCGCATTCGGAGCAGCCCCGCTCCCTGGTGATTTCAAGGCGGAAGATGGCCCTGGCTGGCCGGGAAAACCAGATTTGTGGATGCAGGACTATGGCAGCTAACTGCAGGTACGAGAAATTTCTCTCTAGCCCCATTATTTCTGGAGTTATTGGTCTTGGCGCTGCCGACTTCTTTTTTCGGCGTTTTTTTTAGCTGGCTTCGGTCCAGCACACTCATAGCGGCCTTTGCTATTGTTGACGTACACACAGCATGGCCGTATGAACTGGACATTCTCGGGGTGTCCTCACTCCACGGTCCCTGGCATCCTCCCTATTTACCTGGTAGCCCTAAGACCGGCATTTTCGGAAAGCCTATGAACAGGGCTTTCCAGCCGTGTCAGATTTGTCAGTTTCCCGCCAATACTTTGGGAGATAAAGCCGTTGCTAAGTCTTGTTTTGTCTATGTTGCAGATACGTGTACAAAAGTGCCATTAGACAGGCTTTTGAAGCGCATTCGGAGCAGCCCCGCTCCCTGGTGATTTCAAGGCGGAAGATGGCCCTGGCTGGCCGGGAAAACCAGATTTTCGGATGCAGGACTATGGCAGCTAACTGCAGGTAGGAGAAATTTCTCTCTAGCCCCATTATTTCTGGAGTTATTGGTCTTGGCGCTGCCGACTTCTTTTTTCGGCGTTTTTTTAGCTGGCTTCGGTCCAGCACACTCATAGCGGCCTTGGCTGTTGTTGACGTACACACAGCATGGCCGTATGAACTGGACATCCTCGGGGTGTCCTCACTCCACGGTCCCTGGCATCCTTCCTATTTATCCGGCAGCCCCAAGACCGTCATTTTCGGAAAGCCCATGAACAGGGCTTTCCAACCGTGTCAGACTTGTCAGTTTCCCGCCAATACTTTGGGAGATAAAGCCGTTGCTAAGTCTTGTTTTCTCTATGTTGCAGCTTCGTGTACAAAAGTACCATAAGACAGGCGTTTGAAGTGCATTCGGAGCAGCCCCGCTCCCTGGTGATTTCAAGGCGGAAGATGGCCCTGGCTGGCCGGGAAAACCAGATTTTCGAATGCAGGACTATGGCAGCTAACTGTAGGTACAAGAAATTTCTCTGTAGCCCCAGTATTTCTGGAGTTATTGGTCTTGGCGCTGACGACTTCTTTTTTCGGCGGTTTTTTTAGCTGGCTTCGGTCCAGCACACACAGAGCGGCCTTGGCTATTGTTGACGTACACACAGCATGGCCGTATGAACTGGACATCCTCGGGGTGTCCTCACTCCACGGTCCCTGGCATCCTCCCTGTTTATCCGGCAGCCCCAAGACCGACATTTTCGGAAAGCCTATGAACAGGGCTTTCCAACCGTGTCAGATTTGTCAGTTTCCCGCCAATACTTTGGGAGATAAAGCCGTTGCTAAGTCTTGTTTTCTCTATGTTGCAGCTTCGTGTACAAAAGTGCCATTAGACAGGCGTTTGAAGCGCATTCGGAGCAGCCCCGCTCCCTGGTGATTTCAAGGCGGAAGATGGCCCTGGCTGGCCGGGAAAACCAAATTTTCGGATGCAGGACTATGGCAGCTAACTGCAGGTACGAGAATTTTCTCTCTAGCCCCATTATTTCTGGAGTTATTGGTCTTGGCGCTGCCGACTTCTTTTTTCGGCGTTTTTTTAGCTGGCTTCGGTCCAGCACACTCATAGCGGTCCTTGCTTTTGTTGACGTACACACAGCATGGCCGTATGAACTGGACATCCTCGGGGTGTCCTCACTCCACGGTCCCTGGCATCCTCCCTATTTATTCGGCAGCCCCAAGACCGGCATTTTCGGAAAGCCCATGAACAGGGCTTTCCAACCGTGTCAGACTTGTCAGTTTCCCGCCAATACTTTGAGAGATAAAGCCGTTGCTAAGTCTTGTTTTGTCTATGTTGCAGCTTCGTGTACAAAAGTGCCATTAGACAGGCGTTTGAAGCGCATTCGGGGCAGCCCCGCTCCCTGGTGATTTCAAGGCGAAAGATGGCCCTGGCTGGCCGGGAAAACCAGATTTTCGGATGCAGGACTATGGCAGCTAACTGCAGGTACAAGAAATTTCTCTCTAGCCCCATTATTTCTGGAGTTATTGGTCTTGGCGCTGCCGACTTCTTTTTTCGGCGTTTTTTTAGCTGGCTTCGGTCCAGCGCACTCATAGCGGCCTTTGCTATTGTTGACGTACACACAGCATGGCCGTATGAACTGGACATCCTCGGGGTGTCCTCACTCCACGGTCCCTGGCATCCTCCCTATTTATCCGGCAGCCCCAAGACCGGCATTTTCGGAAAGCCTATGAACAGGGCTTTCCAACCGTGTCAGATTTGTCAGTTTCCCGCCAATACTTTGGGAGATAAAGCCGTTGCTAAGTCTTGTTTTGTCTATTTTGCAGCTTCGTGTACAAAAGTGCCATAAGACAGGCGTTTGAAGTGCATTCGGAGCAGCCCCGCTCCCTGGTGATTTCAAGGCGGAAGATGGCCCTGGCTGGCCGGGAAAACCAGATTTTCGGATGCAGGAATATGGCAGCTAACTGCAGGTACAAAAAATTCCTCTCTAGTCCCAGTATTTCTGGAGTTATTTGTCTTGGCGCTGACGACTTCTTTTTTCGGCGGTTTTTTTTAGCTGGCTTCGGTCCAGCACACACATAGCGGCCTTTGCTATTGTTGACGTACACACAGCATGGCCGTATGAACTGGACATCCTCGGGGTGTCCTCACTCCACGGTCCCTGGCATCCTTCCTATTTATCCGGCAGCCCCAAAACCGGCATTTTCGGAAAGCCCATGAACAGGGCTTTCCAACCGTGTCAGACTTGTCAGTTTCCCGCCAATACTTTGGGAGATAAAGCCGTTGCTAAGTCTTGTTTTCTCTATGTTGCAGCTTCGTGTAAAATAGTGCCATAAGACAGGCGTTTGAAGCGCATTCGGAGCAGCCCCGCTCCCTGGTGATTTCAAGGCGGAAGATGGCCCTGGCTGGCCGGGAAAACCAGGTTTTCGGATGCAGGACTATGGCAGCTAACTCCAGGTACAAGAAATTTCTCTGTAGCCCCAGTATTTCTGGAGTTATTGGTCTTGGCGCTGACGACTTCTTTTTTCGGCGGTTTTTTTAGCTGGCTTCGGTCCAGCACCCACAAAGCGGCCTTGGCTATTGTTGACGTACACACAGCATGGCCGTATGAACTGGACATCCATTGGGTGTCCTCACTCCACGGTCCCTGGCATCCTTCCTATTTATCTGGCAGCCCCAAGACTGGCATTTTCGGAAAGCCCATGAACAGGGCTTTCCAACCGTGTCAGATGTGTCAGTTTCCCGCCAATACTTTGGGAGATAAAGCCGTTGCTAAGTCTTGTTTTCTCTATGTTGCAGCTTCGTGTACAAAAGTGCCATTAGACAGGCGTTTGAAGCGCATTCGGAGCAGCCCCGCTCCCTGGTGATTTCAAGGCGGAAGATGGCCCTGGCTGGCCGGGAAAACCAGATTTTTGGATGCAGGACTATGTCAGCTAACTGCAGGTACGAGAAATTTCTCTCTAGCCCCATTATTTCTGGAGTTATTGGTCTTGGCGCTGCCGACTTCTTTTTTTGGCGTATTTTTAGCTGGCTTCGGTCCAGCACACTCATAGCGGCCTTGGCTATTGTTGACGTACACACAGCATGGCCGTATGAATTGGACATCCTCGGGGTGTCCTCACTCCACGGTCCCTGGCATCCTCCCTATTTATCCGGCAGCCCCAAGACCGGCATTTTCGGAAAGCCCATGAACAGGGCTTTCCAACCGTGTCAGATTTGTCAGTTTCCCGCCAATACTTTGGGAGATAAAGCCGTTGCTAAGTCTTGTTTTCTCTATGTTGCAGCTTCGTGTACAAAAGTGCCATAAGACAGGCGTTAGAAGCGCATTCGGAGCAGCCCCGCTCCCTGGTGATTTCAAGGCGGAAGATGGCCCTGGCTGGCCGGGAAAACCAGATTTTCGGATGCAGGACTATGGCAGCTAACTGCAGGTACGAGAAATTTCTCTGTAGCCCCAGTATTTCTGGAGTTATTGGTCTTGGCGCTGACGACTTCTTTTTTCGGCGGTTTTTTTAGCTGGCTTCGGTCCAGCACACACATAGCGGCCTTGGCTATTATTGACGTACACACAGCATGGCCGTATGAACTGGACATCCTCGGGGTGTCCTCACTCCACGGTCCCTGGCATCCTTCCTATTTATCCGGCAGCCCCAAGACCGGCATTTTCGGAAAGCCCATGAACAGGGCTTTCCAACCGTGTCAGATTTGTCAGTTTCCCGCCAATACTTTGGGAGATAAAGCCATTGCTAAATCTTGTTTTCTCTATGTTGCAGCTTCGTGTACAAAAGTGCCATAAGACAGGCGTTTGAAGTGCATTCGGAGCAGCCCCGCTCCCTGGTGATTTCAAGGCGGAAGATGGCCCTGGCTGGCCGGGAAAACCAGATTTTCGGATGCAGGAATATGGCAGCTAACTGCAGGTACAAAAAATTCCTCTCTAGTCCCAGTATTTCTGGAGTTATTTGTCTTGGCGCTGACGACTTCTTTTTTCGGCGGTTTTTTTTAGCTGGCTTCGGTCCAGCACACACATAGCGGCCTTTGCTATTGTTGACGTACACACAGCATGGCCGTATGAACTGGACATCCTCGGGGTGTCCTCACTCCACGGTCCCTGGCATCCTTCCTATTTATCCGGCAGCCCCAAAACCGGCATTTTCGGAAAGCCCATGAACAGGGCTTTCCAACCGTGTCAGACTTGTCAGTTTCCCGCCAATACTTTGGGAGATAAAGCCGTTGCTAAGTCTTGTTTTCTCTATGTTGCAGCTTCGTGTAAAATAGTGCCATAAGACAGGCGTTTGAAGCGCATTCGGAGCAGCCCCGCTCCCTGGTGATTTCAAGGCGGAAGATGGCCCTGGCTGGCCGGGAAAACCAGGTTTTCGGATGCAGGACTATGGCAGCTAACTCCAGGTACAAGAAATTTCTCTGTAGCCCCAGTATTTCTGGAGTTATTGGTCTTGGCGCTGACGACTTCTTTTTTCGGCGGTTTTTTTAGCTGGCTTCGGTCCAGCACCCACAAAGCGGCCTTGGCTATTGTTGACGTACACACAGCATGGCCGTATGAACTGGACATCCATTGGGTGTCCTCACTCCACGGTCCCTGGCATCCTTCCTATTTATCTGGCAGCCCCAAGACTGGCATTTTCGGAAAGCCCATGAACAGGGCTTTCCAACCGTGTCAGATGTGTCAGTTTCCCGCCAATACTTTGGGAGATAAAGCCGTTGCTAAGTCTTGTTTTCTCTATGTTGCAGCTTCGTGTACAAAAGTGCCATTAGACAGGCGTTTGAAGCGCATTCGGAGCAGCCCCGCTCCCTGGTGATTTCAAGGCGGAAGATGGCCCTGGCTGGCCGGGAAAACCAGATTTTTGGATGCAGGACTATGTCAGCTAACTGCAGGTACGAGAAATTTCTCTCTAGCCCCATTATTTCTGGAGTTATTGGTCTTGGCGCTGCCGACTTCTTTTTTTGGCGTATTTTTAGCTGGCTTCGGTCCAGCACACTCATAGCGGCCTTGGCTATTGTTGACGTACACACAGCATGGCCGTATGAATTGGACATCCTCGGGGTGTCCTCACTCCACGGTCCCTGGCATCCTCCCTATTTATCCGGCAGCCCCAAGACCGGCATTTTCGGAAAGCCCATGAACAGGGCTTTCCAACCGTGTCAGATTTGTCAGTTTCCCGCCAATACTTTGGGAGATAAAGCCGTTGCTAAGTCTTGTTTTCTCTATGTTGCAGCTTCGTGTACAAAAGTGCCATAAGACAGGCGTTAGAAGCGCATTCGGAGCAGCCCCGCTCCCTGGTGATTTCAAGGCGGAAGATGGCCCTGGCTGGCCGGGAAAACCAGATTTTCGGATGCAGGACTATGGCAGCTAACTGCAGGTACGAGAAATTTCTCTGTAGCCCCAGTATTTCTGGAGTTATTGGTCTTGGCGCTGACGACTTCTTTTTTCGGCGGTTTTTTTAGCTGGCTTCGGTCCAGCACACACATAGCGGCCTTGGCTATTATTGACGTACACACAGCATGGCCGTATGAACTGGACATCCTCGGGGTGTCCTCACTCCACGGTCCCTGGCATCCTTCCTATTTATCCGGCAGCCCCAAGACCGGCATTTTCGGAAAGCCCATGAACAGGGCTTTCCAACCGTGTCAGATTTGTCAGTTTCCCGCCAATACTTTGGGAGATAAAGCCGTTGCTAAGTCTTGTTTTCTCTATGTTGCAGCTTCGTGTACAAAAGTGCCATAAGACAGGCGTTAGAAGCGCATTCGGAGCAGCCCCGCTCCCTGGTGATTTCAAGGCGGAAGATGGCCCTGGCTGGCCGGGAAAACCAGATTTTCGGATGCAGGACTATGGCAGCTAACTGCAGGTACAAGAAATTTCTCTGTAGCCCCAGTATTTCTGGAGTTATTGGTCTTGGCGCTGACGACTTCTTTTTTCGGCGGTTTTTTTAGCTGGCTTCGGTCCAGCACACACATAGCGGCCTTGGCTATTATTGACGTACACACAGCATGGCCGTATGAACTGGACATCCTCGGGGTGTCCTCACTCCACGGTCCCTGGCATCCTTCCTATTTATCCGGCAGCCCCAAGACCGGCATTTTCGGAAAGCCCATGAACAGGGCTTTCCAACCGTGTCAGATTTGTCAGTTTCCCGCCAATACTTTGGGAGATAAAGCCGTTGCTAAGTCTTGTTTTCTCTATGTTGCAGCTTCGTGTACAAAAGTGCCATTAGACAGGCGTTTGAAGTGCATTCGGAGCAGCCCCGCTCCCTGGTGATTTCAAGGCGGAAGATGGCCCTGGCTGGCCGGGAAAACCAGATTTTCGGATGCAGGACTATGGCAGCTAACTCCAGGTACAAGAAATTTCTCTGTAGCCCCAGTATTTCTGGAGTTATTGGTCTTGGCGCTGACGACTTCTTTTTTCGGCGGTTTTTTTAGCTGGCTTCGGTCCAGCACACACATAGCGGCCTTGGCTATTGTTGACGTACACACAGCATGGCCGTATGAACTGGACATCCTCGGGGTGTCCTCACTCCACGGTCCCTGGCATCCTTCCTATTTATCCGGCAGCCCCAAAACCGGCATTTTCGGAAAGCCCATGAACAGGGCTTTCCAACCGTGTCAGACTTGTCAGTTTCCCGCCAATACTTTGGGAGATAAAGCCGTTGCTAAGTCTTGTTTTCTCTATGTTGCAGCTTCGTGTACAAAAGTGCCATAAGACAGGCGTTAGAAGCGCATTCGGAGCAGCCCCGCTCCCTGGTGATTTCAAGGCGGAAGATGGCCCTGGCTGGCCGGGAAAACCAGATTTTCGGATGCAGGACTATGGCAGCTAACTGCAGGTACAAGAAATTTCTCTGTAGCCCCAGTATTTCTGGAGTTATTGGTCTTGGCGCTGACGACTTCTTTTTTCGGCGGTTTTTTTAGCTGGCTTCGGTCCAGCACACACACATAGCGGCCTTGGCTATTATTGACGTACACACAGCATGGCCGTATGAACTGGACATCCTCGGGGTTTCCTCACTCCACGGTCCCTGGCATCCTCCCTATTTATCCGGTAGCCCCAAGACCGGCATTTTCGGAAAGCCTATGAACAGGGCTTTCCAACCGTGTCAGATTTGTCAGTTTCCCGCCAATACTTTGGGAGATAAAGCCGTTGCTAAGTCTTGTTTTCTCTATGTTGCAGCTTCGTGTACAAAAGTGCCATTAGACAGGCTTTTGAAGCGCATTCGGAGCAGCCCCGCTCCCTGGTGATTTCAAGGCGGAAGATGGCCCTGGCTGGCCGGGAAAACCAGATTTTCTGATGCAGGACTATGGCAGCTAACTGCAGGTACGAGAAATTTCTCTCTAGCCCCATTATTTCTGGAGTTATTGGTCTTGGCGCTGCCGACTTCTTTTTTCGGCGTTTTTTTAGCTGGCTTCGGTCCAGCACACTCATAGCGGCCTTTGCTATTGTTGACGTACACACAGCATGGCCGTATGAACTGGACATCCTCGGGGTGTCCTCACTCCACGGTCCCTGGCATCCTTCCTATTTATCCGGCAGCCCCAAGACCGGCATTTTCGGAAAGCCTATGAACAGGGCTTTCCAACCGTGTCAGATTTGTCAGTTTCCCGCCAATACTTTGGGAGATAAAGCCGTTGCTAAGTCTTGTTTTCTCTATGTTGCAGCTTCGTGTACAAAAGTGCCATTAGACAGGCTTTTGAAGCGCATTCGGAGCAGCCCCGCTCCTTGGTGATTTCAAGGCGGAAGATGGCCCTGGCTGGCCGGGAAAACCAGATTTTCGGATGCAGGACTATGGCAGCTAACTGCAGGTAGGAGAAATTTCTCTCTAGCCCCATTATTTCTGGAGTTATTGGTCTTGGCGCTGCCGACTTCTTTTTTCGGCGTCTTTTTAGCTGGCTTCGGTCCAGCACACTCATAGCGGCCTTGGCTGTTGTTGACGTACACACAGCATGGCCGTATGAACTGGACATCCTCGGTGTTTCCTCACTCCACGGTCCCTGGCATCCTTCCTATTTATCCGGCAGCCCCAAGACCGTCATTTTCGGAAAGCCCAGGAACAGGGCTTTCCAACCGTGTCAGACTTGTCAGTTTCCCGCCAATACTTTGGGAGATAAAGCCGTTGCTAAGTCTTGTTTTCTCTATGTTGCAGCTTCGTGTTCAAAAGTGCCATAAGACAGGCGTTTGAAGCGCATTCGGAGCAGCCCCGCTCCCTGGTGATTTCAAGGCGGAAGATGGCCCTGGCTGGCCGGGAAAACCAGATTTTCGGATGCAGGACTATGGCAGCTAACTGCAGGTACAAGAATATTCTCTCTAGCCCCATTACTTCTGGAGTTATTGGTCTTGGTGCTGACGACTTCTTTTTTCGGCGTTTTTTTTAGCTGGCTTCGGTCCAGCACACTCATAGCGGCCTTTGCTATTGTTGACGTACGCACAGCATGGCCGTATGAACTGGACATCCTCGGGGTGTCCTCACTCCACGGTCCCTGGCATCCTCCCTATTTATCCGGCAGCCCCAAGACCGGCATTTTCGGAAAGCCCATGAACAGGGCTTTCCAACCGTGTCAGACTTGTCATTTTCCCGCCAATACTTTGGGAGATGAAGCCGTTGCTAAGTCTTGTTTTCTCTATGTTGCAGCTTCGTGTACAAAAGTACCATAAGACAGGCGTTTGAAGCGCATTCGGAGCAGCCCCGCTCCCTGGTGATTTCAAGGCGGAAGATGGCCCTGGCTGGCCGGGAAAACCAAATTTTCGGATGCAGGACTATGGCAGCTAACTGCAGGTACAAGAATATTTTCTCCAGCCCCAGTATTTCTGGAGTTATTGGTCTTGGCGCTGACGACTTCTTTTTTCGGCGGTTTTTTTAGCCTGCTTCGGTCCAGCACACACATAGCTGGCTTGGCTGTTGTTGACGTACACACAGCATGGCCGTATGAACTGGACATCCTCGGGGTGTCCTCACTCCACGGTCCCTGGCATCCTTCCTATTTATCCGGCAGCCCCAAGACCGGCATTTTCGGAAAGCCCATGAACAGGGCTTTCCAACCGTGTCAGACTTGTCAGTTTCCCGCCAATACTTTGGGAGATAAAGCCGTTGCTAAGTCTTATTTTCTCTATAGTGCAGCTTCGTGTACAAAAGTGCCATTAGACAGGCGTTTGAAGCGCATTCGGAGCAGCCCCGCTCCCTGGTGATTTCAAGGCGGAAGATGGCCCTGGCTGGCCGGGAAAACCAGATTTTCGGATGCAGGCCTATGGCAGCTAACTGCAGGTACAAGAATTTTCTCTCTAGCCCCATTATTTCTGGAGTTATTGGTCTTGGCGCTGACGACTTCTTTTTTCGGCGTTTTTTTTAGCTGGCTTCGGTCCAGCACACTCATAGCGGCCTTTGCTATTGTTGACGTACACACAGCATGGCCGTATGAACTGGACATCCTCGGGGTGTCCTCACTCCACGGTCCCTGGCATCCTCTCTATTTAACCGGCAGCCCCAAGACCGGTATTTTCGGAAAGCCCATGAACAGGGCTTTCCAACCGTGTCAGACTTGTCAGTTTCCCGCCAATACTTTGGGAGATAAAGCCGTTGCTAAGTCTTGTTTTCTCTATGTTGCAGCTTCGTGTACAAAAGTGCCATAAGACAGGCGTTTGAAGCGCATTCGGAGCAGCCCCGCTCCCTGGTGATTTCAAGGCGGAAGATGGCCCTGGCTGGCCGGGAAAACCAGATTTTCGGATGCAGGACTATGGCAGCTAACTGCAGGTACGAGAAATTTCTCTCTAGCCCCAATATTTCTGGAGTTATTGGTCTTGGCGCTGCCGACTTCTTTTTTCGGCGTTTTTTTAGCTGGCTTCGGTCCAGCACACTCATAGCGGCCTTTGCTATTGTTGACGTACACACAGCATGGCCGTATGAACTGGACATCCTCGGGGTGTCCTCACTCCACAGTCCCTGGCATCCTCCCTATTTACCTGGTAGCCCCAAGACCGGCATTTTCAAAAAAACGCCTCTGAACAGGGCTTTCCAACCGTGTCAGATTTGTCAGTTTCCCGCCAATACTTTGGGAGATAAAGCCGTTGCTAAGTCTTGTTTTCTCTATGTTGCAGCTACGTGTACAAAAGTGCCATAAGACAGGCGTTTGAAGCGCATTCGGAGCAGCCCCGCTCCCTGGTAATTTCAAGGCGGAAGATGGCCCTGGCTGGCCGGGAAAACCAGATTTTCGGATGCAGGACTATGGCAGCTAACTGCAGGTACGAGAAATTTCTCTCTAGCCCCATTATTTCTGGAGTTATTGGTCTTGGCGCTGACGACTTCTTTTTTCGGCGGTTTTTTTAGCTGGCTTCGGTCCAGCACACACAGAGCGGTCTTGGCTATTGTTGACGTACACACAGCATGGCCGTATATGAACTGGACATCCTCGGGGTGTCCTCATCCCACGGTCCCTGGCATCCTCCCTGTTTATCCGGCAGCCCCAAGACCGACATTTTCGGAAAGCCTATGAACAGGGCTTTCCAACCGTGTCAGATTTGTCAGTTTCCCGCCAATACTTTGGGAGATAAAGCCGTTGCTAAGTCTTGTTTTGTCTATGTTGCAGCTTCGTGTACAAAAGTGCCATTAGACAGGCGTTTGAAGCGCATTCGGAGCAGCCCCGCTCCCTGGTGATTTCAAGGTGGAAGATGGCCCTGGCTGGCCGGGAAAACCAGATTTTCGGATGCAGGACTATGGCAGCTAACTGCAGGTACAAGAAATTTCTCTCTAGCCCCATTATTTCTGGAGTTATTGGTCTTGGCGCTGCCGACTTCTTTTTTCGGCGTTTTTTTAGCTGGCTTCGGTCCAGCGCACTCATAGCGGCCTTTGCTATTGTTGACGTACACACAGCATGGCCGTATGAACTGGACATCCTCGGGGTGTCCTCACTCCACGGTCCCTGGCATCCTCCCTATTTATCCGGCAGCCCCAAGACCGGCATTTTCGGAAAGCCTATGAACAGGGCTTTCCAACCGTGTCAGATTTGTCAGTTTCCCGCCAATACTTTGGGAGATAAAGCCGTTGCTAAGTCTTGTTTTGTCTATTTTGCAGCTTCGTGTACAAAAGTGCCATAAGACAGGCGTTTGAAGTGCATTCGGAGCAGCCCCGCTCCCTGGTGATTTCAAGGCGGAAGATGGCCCTGGCTGGCCGGGAAAACCAGATTTTCGGATGCAGGAATATGGCAGCTAACTGCAGGTACAAAAAATTCCTCTCTAGTCCCAGTATTTCTGGAGTTATTTGTCTTGGCGCTGACGACTTCTTTTTTCGGCGGTTTTTTTAGCTGGCTTCGGTCCAGCACACACATAGCGGCCTTGGCTATTGTTGACGTACACACAGCATGGCCGTATGAACTGGACATCCTCGGGGTGTCCTCACTCCACGGTCCCTGGCATCCTTCCTATTTATCCGGCAGCCCCAAAACCGGCATTTTCGGAAAGCCCATGAACAGGGCTTTCCAACCGTGTCAGACTTGTCAGTTTCCCGCCAATACTTTGGGAGATAAAGCCGTTGCTAAGTCTTGTTTTCTCTATGTTGCAGCTTCGTGTAAAAAAGTGCCATAAGACAGGCGTTTGAAGCGCATTCGGAGCAGCCCCGCTCCCTGGTGATTTCAAGGCGGAAGATGGCCCTGGCTGGCCGGGAAAACCAGGTTTTCGGATGCAGGACTATGGCAGCTAACTCCAGGTACAAGAAATTTCTCTGTAGCCCCAGTATTTCTGGAGTTATTGGTCTTGGCGCTGACGACTTCTTTTTTCGGCGGTTTTTTTAGCTGGCTTCGGTCCAGCACCCACAAAGCGGCCTTGGCTATTGTTGACGTACACACAGCATGGCCGTATGAACTGGACATCCATTGGGTGTCCTCACTCCACGGTCCCTGGCATCCTTCCTATTTATCTGGCAGCCCCAAGACCGGCATTTTCGGAAAGCCCATGAACAGGGCTTTCCAACCGTGTCAGATTTGTCAGTTTCCCGCCAATACTTTGGGAGATAAAGCCGTTGCTAAGTCTTGTTTTCTCTATGTTGCAGCTTCGTGTACAAAAGTGCCATTAGACAGGCGTTTGAAGCGCATTCGGAGCAGCCCCGCTCCCTGGTGATTTCAAGGCGGAAGATGGCCCTGGCTGGCCGGGAAAACCAGATTTTCGGATGCAGGACTATGGCAGCTAACTGCAGGTACAAGAAATTTCTCTGTAGCCCCAGTATTTCTGGAGTTATTGGTCTTGGCGCTGACGACTTCTTTTTTCGGCGGTTTTTTTAGCTGGCTTCGGTCCAGCACACACATAGCGGCCTTGGCTATTGTTGACGTACACACAGCATGGCCGTATGAACTGGACATCCTCGGGGTGTCCTCACTCCACGGTCCCTGGCATCCTTCCTATTTATCCGGCAGCCCCAAGACCGGCATTTTCGGAAAGCCCATGAACAGGGCTTTCCAACCGTGTCAGACTTGTCAGTTTCCCGCCAATACTTTGGGAGATAAAGCCGTTGCTAAGTCTTGTTTTCTCTATGTTGCAGCTTCGTGTACAAAAGTGCCCTTAGACAGGCGTTTGAAGCGCATTCGGAGCAGCCCCGCTCCCTGGTGATTTCAAGGCGGAAGATGGCCCTGGCTGGCCGGGAAAACCAGATTTTCGGATGCAGGACTATGGCAGCTAACTCCAGGTACAAGAAATTTCTCTGTAGCCCCATTATTTCTGGAGTTTTTGGTCTTGGCGCTGACGACTTCTTTTTTCGGCGGTTTTTTTAGCTGGCTTCGGTCCAGCACACACATAGCGGCCTTGGCTATTGTTGACGTACACACAGCATGGCCGTATGAACTGGACATCCTCGGGGTGTCCTCACTCCACGGTCCCTGCCATCCTCCCTATCTATCCGGCAGCCCCAAGACCGTCATTTTCGGAAAGCCCATGAACAGGGCTTTCCAACCGTGTCAGACTTGTCAGTTTCCCGCCAATACTTTGGGAGATAAAGCCGTTGCTAAGTCTTGTTTTCTCTATGTTGCAGCTTCGTGTACAAAAGTGCCATTAGACAGGCGTTTGAAGCGCATTCGGAGCAGCCCCGCTCCCTGGTGATTTCAAGGCGGAAGATGGCCCTGGCTGGCCGGGAAAACCAGATTTTTGGATGCAGGACTATGGCAGCTAACTGCAGGTACGTGAAATTTCTCTCTAGCCCCATTATTTCTGGAGTTATTGGTCTTGGCGCTGCCGACTTCTTTTTTCTAAGTTTTTTAAGCTGGCTTCGGTCCAGCACACTCATAGCGGCCTTTGCTATTGTTGACGTACACACAGCATGGCCGTATGAACTGGACATCCTCGGGTTGTCCTCACTCCACGGTCCCTGGCATCCTCCCTATTTATCCAGCAGCCCCAAGATTGGCATTTTCGGAAAGCCCATGAACAGGGCTTTCCAACCGTGTCAGACTTGTCAGTTTCCCGCCAATACTTTGGGAGATAAAGCCGTTGCTAAGTCTTGTTTTCTCTATGTTGCAGCTTCGTGTACAAAAGTGCCATTAGACAGGCGTTTGAAGCGCATTCGGAGCAGCCCCGCTCCCTGGTGATTTCAAGGCGGAAGATGGCCCTGGCTGGCCGGGAATTCCAGATTTTCGGATGCAGGACTATGGCAGCTAACTGCAGGTACACAAAATTTCTCTCTAGTCCCAGTATGTCTGGAGTTATTAGTCTTGGCGCTGACGACTTCTTTTTTCGGCGGTTTTTTTAGCTGGCTTCGGTCCAGCACACACATAGCGGCCTTGGCTATTGTTGACGTACACACAGCATGGCCGTATGAACTGGACATCCTCGGGGTGTCCTCACTCCGCGGTCCCTGGCATCCTCCCTATTTATCCGGCAGCCCCAAGATTGGCATTTTCGGAAAGCCCATGAACAGGGCTTTCCAACCGTGTCAGACTTGTCAGTTTCCCGCCAATACTTTGGGAGATAGAGCCGTTGCTAAGTCTTGTTTTCTCTATGTTGCAGCTTCGTGTACAAAAGTGCCATAAGACAGGCGTTTGAAGCGCATTTGGAGCAGCCCCGCTCCCTGGTGATTAGAAGGCGGAAGATGGCCCTGGCTGGCCGGGAAAACCAGATTTTCGGATGCAGGACTATGGCAGCTAACTGCAGGTACAAGAAATTTCTCTCTAGCCCCAGTATTTCTGGAGTTATTGGTCTTGGCGCTGACGACTTCTTTTTTCGGCGGTTTTTTTAGCTGGCTTCGGTCCAGCACACACATTGCGGCCTTGGCTATTGTTGACGTACACACAGCATGGCCGTATGAACTGGACATCCTCGGGGTGTCCTCACTCCACGGTCCCTGGCATCCTCCCTATTTATCCGGTAGCCCCAAGACCGGCATTTTCGGAAAGCCTATGAACAGGGCTTTCCAACCGTGTCAGATTTGTCAGTTTCCTGCCAATACTTTGGGAGATAAAGCCGTTGCTAAGTCTTGTTTTCTCTATGTTGCAGCTTCGTGTACAAAAGTGCCATTAGACAGGCGTTTGAAGCGCATTCGGAGCAGCCCCGCTCCCTGGTGATTTCAAGGCGGAAGATGGCCCTGGCTGGCCGGGAAAACCAGATTTTCTGATGCAGGACTATGGCAGCTAACTGCAGGTACGAGAAATTTCTCTCTAGCCCCATTATTTCTGGAGTTATTGGTCTTGGCGCTGCCGACTTCTTTTTTCGGCGTTTTTTTAGCTGGCTTCGGTCCAGCACACTCATAGCGGCCTTTGCTATTGTTGACGTACACACAGCATGGCCGTATGAACTGGACATCCTCGGGGTGTCCTCACTCCACGGTCCCTGGCATCGTTCCTATTTATCCGGCAGCCCCAAGACCGGCATTTTCGGAAAGCCCATGAACAGGGCTTTCCAACCGTGTCAGACTTGTCATTTTCCCGCCAATACTTTGGGAGATAAAGCCGTTGCTAAGTCTTGTTTCTCTATGTTGCAGCTTCGTGTACAAAAGTGCCATAAGACAGGCGTTTGAAGCGCATTCGGAGCAGCCCCGCTCCCTGGTAATTTCAAGGCGGAAGATGGCCCTGGATGGCCGGGAAAACCAAATTTTCGGATGCAGGACTATGGCAGCTAACTGCAGGTACAAGAATATTCTCTCTAGCCCCATTATTTCTGGAGTTATTGGTCTTGGCGCTGACGACTTCTTTTTTCGGCGTTTTTTTTAGCTGGCTTCGGTCCAGCACACTCATAGCGGCCTTTGCTATTGTTGACGTACACACAGCATGGCCGTATGAACTGGACATCCTCGGGGTGTCCTCACTCCACGGTCCCTGGCATCCTCCCTATTTATCCGGTAGCCCCAAGACCGGCATTTTCGGAAAGCCTATGAACAGGGCTTTCCAACCGTGTCAGATTTGTCAGTTTCCCGCCAATACTTTGGGAGATAAAGCCGTTGCTAAGTCTTGTTTTCTCTATGTTGCAGCTTCGTGTACAAAAGTGCCATTAGACAGGCTTTTGAAGCGCATTCGGAGCAGCCCCGCTCCCTGGTGATTTCAAGGCGGAAGATGGCCCTGGCTGGCCGGGAAAACCAGATTTTCGGATGCAGGACTATGGCAGCTAACTGCAGGTAGGAGAAATTTCTCTCTAGCCCCATTATTTCTGGAGTTATTGGTCTTGGCGCTGCCGACTTCTTTTTTCGGCGTCTTTTTAGCTGGCTTCGGTCCAGCACACTCATAGCGGCCTTGGCTGTTGTTGACGTACACACAGCATGGCCGTATGAACTGGACATCCTCGGTGTTTCCTCACTCCACGGTCCCTGGCATCCTTCCTATTTATCCGGCAGCCCCAAGACCGGCATTTTCGGAAAGCCCATGAACAGGGCTTTCCAACCGTGTCAGACTTGTCATTTTCCCGCCAATACTTTGGGAGATAAAGCCGTTGCTAAGTCTTGTTTCTCTATGTTGCAGCTTCGTGTACAAAAGTGCCATAAGACAGGCGTTTGAAGCGCATTCGGAGCAGCCCCGCTCCCTGGTAATTTCAAGGCGGAAGATGGCCCTGGATGGCCGGGAAAACCAAAATTTTGGATGCAGGACTATGGCAGCTAACTGCAGGTACGAGAAATTTCTCTCTAGCCCCATTATTTCTGGAGTTATTGGTCTTGGCGCTGCCGACTTCTTTTTTCGGCGTTTTTTTAGCTGGCTTCGGTCCAGCACACTCATAGCGGCCTTTGCTATTGTTGACGTACACACAGCATGGCCGTATGAACTGGACATCCTCGGGGTGTCCTCACTCCACGGTCCCTGGCATCGTTCCTATTTATCCGGCAGCCCCAAGACCGGCATTTTCGGAAAGCCCATGAACAGGGCTTTCCAACCGTGTCAGACTTGTCATTTTCCCGCCAATACTTTGGGAGATAAAGCCGTTGCTAAGTCTTGTTTCTCTATGTTGCAGCTTCGTGTACAAAAGTGCCATAAGACAGGCGTTTGAAGCGCATTCGGAGCAGCCCCGCTCCCTGGTAATTTCAAGGCGGAAGATGGCCCTGGATGGCCGGGAAAACCAAATTTTCGGATGCAGGACTATGGCAGCTAACTGCAGGTACAAGAATATTCTCTCTAGCCCCATTATTTCTGGAGTTATTGGTCTTGGCGCTGACGACTTCTTTTTTCGGCGTTTTTTTTAGCTGGCTTCGGTCCAGCACACTCATAGCGGCCTTTGCTATTGTTGACGTACACACAGCATGGCCGTATGAACTGGACATCCTCGGGGTGTCCTCACTCCACGGTCCCTGGCATCCTCCCTATTTATCCGGTAGCCCCAAGACCGGCATTTTCGGAAAGCCTATGAACAGGGCTTTCCAACCGTGTCAGATTTGTCAGTTTCCTGCCAATACTTTGGGAGATAAAGCCGTTGCTAAGTCTTGTTTTCTCTATGTTGCAGCTTCGTGTACAAAAGTGCCATTAGACAGGCGTTTGAAGCGCATTCGGAGCAGCCCCGCTCCCTGGTGATTTCAAGGCGGAAGATGGCCCTGGCTGGCCGGGAAAACCAGATTTTCTGATGCAGGACTATGGCAGCTAACTGCAGGTACGAGAAATTTCTCTCTAGCCCCATTATTTCTGGAGTTATTGGTCTTGGCGCTGCCGACTTCTTTTTTCGGCGTTTTTTTAGCTGGCTTCGGTCCAGCACACTCATAGCGGCCTTTGCTATTGTTGACGTACACACAGCATGGCCGTATGAACTGGACATCCTCGGGGTGTCCTCACTCCACGGTCCCTGGCATCGTTCCTATTTATCCGGCAGCCCCAAGACCGGCATTTTCGGAAAGCCCATGAACAGGGCTTTCCAACCGTGTCAGACTTGTCATTTTCCCGCCAATACTTTGGGAGATAAAGCCGTTGCTAAGTCTTGTTTCTCTATGTTGCAGCTTCGTGTACAAAAGTGCCATAAGACAGGCGTTTGAAGCGCATTCGGAGCAGCCCCGCTCCCTGGTAATTTCAAGGCGGAAGATGGCCCTGGATGGCCGGGAAAACCAAATTTTCGGATGCAGGACTATGGCAGCTAACTGCAGGTACAAGAATATTCTCTCTAGCCCCATTATTTCTGGAGTTATTGGTCTTGGCGCTGACGACTTCTTTTTTCGGCGTTTTTTTTAGCTGGCTTCGGTCCAGCACACTCATAGCGGCCTTTGCTATTGTTGACGTACACACAGCATGGCCGTATGAACTGGACATCCTCGGGGTGTCCTCACTCCACGGTCCCTGGCATCCTCCCTATTTATCCGGTAGCCCCAAGACCGGCATTTTCGGAAAGCCTATGAACAGGGCTTTCCAACCGTGTCAGATTTGTCAGTTTCCCGCCAATACTTTGGGAGATAAAGCCGTTGCTAAGTCTTGTTTTCTCTATGTTGCAGCTTCGTGTACAAAAGTGCCATTAGACAGGCTTTTGAAGCGCATTCGGAGCAGCCCCGCTCCCTGGTGATTTCAAGGCGGAAGATGGCCCTGGCTGGCCGGGAAAACCAGATTTTCGGATGCAGGACTATGGCAGCTAACTGCAGGTAGGAGAAATTTCTCTCTAGCCCCATTATTTCTGGAGTTATTGGTCTTGGCGCTGCCGACTTCTTTTTTCGGCGTCTTTTTAGCTGGCTTCGGTCCAGCACACTCATAGCGGCCTTGGCTGTTGTTGACGTACACACAGCATGGCCGTATGAACTGGACATCCTCGGTGTTTCCTCACTCCACGGTCCCTGGCATCCTTCCTATTTATCCGGCAGCCCCAAGACCGTCATTTTCGGAAAGCCCAGGAACAGGGCTTTCCAACCGTGTCAGACTTGTCAGTTTCCCGCCAATACTTTGGGAGATAAAGCCGTTGCTAAGTCTTGTTTTCTCTATGTTGCAGCTTCGTGTACAAAAGTGCCATTAGACAGGCTTTTGAAGCGCATTCGGAGCAGCCCCGCTCCCTGGTGATTTCAAGGCGGAAGATGGCCCTGGCTGGCCGGGAAAACCAGATTTTCGGATGCAGGACTATTGCAGCTAACTGCAGGTAGGAGAAATTTCACTCTAGCCCCATTATTTCTGGAGTTATTGGTCTTGGCGCTGACGACTTCTTTTTTCGGCGTGTTTTTAGCTGGCTTCGGTCCAGCACACTCATAGCGGCCTTTGCTATTGTTGACGTACACACAGCATGGCCGTATGAACTGGACATCCTCGGGGTGTCCTCACTCCACGGTCCCTGGCATCCTTCCTATTTATCCGGCAGCCCCAAGACCGGCATTTTCGGAAAGCCCATGAACAGGGCTTTCCAACCGTGTCAGACTTGTCATTTTCCCGCCAATACTTTGGGAGATAGAGCCGTTGCTAAGTCTTGTTTCTCTATGTTGCAGCTTCGTGTACAAAAGTGCCATAAGACAGGCGTTTGAAGCGCATTCGGAGCAGCCCCGCTCCCTGGTAATTTCAAGGCGGAAGATGGCCCTGGCTGGCCGGGAAAACCAGATTTTCGGATGCAGGACTATGGCAGCTAACTGCAGGTACGAGAAATTTCTCTCTAGCCCCATTATTTCTGGAGTTATTGGTCTTGGCGCTGCCGACTTCTTTTTTCGGCGTTTTTTTAGCTGGCTTCGGTCCAGCACACTCATAGCGGCCTTTGCTATTGTTGACGTACACACAGCATGGCCGTATGAACTGGACATCCTCGGGGTGTCCTCACTCCACGGTCCCTGGCATCGTTCCTATTTATCCGGCAGCCCCAAGACCGGCATTTTCGGAAAGCCCATGAACAGGGCTTTCCAACCGTGTCAGACTTGTCATTTTCCCGCCAATACTTTGGGAGATAAAGCCGTTGCTAAGTCTTGTTTCTCTATGTTGCAGCTTCGTGTACAAAAGTGCCATAAGACAGGCGTTTGAAGCGCATTCGGAGCAGCCCCGCTCCCTGGTAATTTCAAGGCGGAAGATGGCCCTGGATGGCCGGGAAAACCAAATTTTCGGATGCAGGACTATGGCAGCTAACTGCAGGTACAAGAATATTCTCTCTAGCCCCATTATTTCTGGAGTTATTGGTCTT
Source organism: Marthasterias glacialis (assembly GCA_911728455.2). NCBI lineage: Eukaryota > Metazoa > Echinodermata > Asteroidea > Forcipulatida > Asteriidae > Marthasterias > Marthasterias glacialis. The sequence goes on along the minus strand of OU452233.1, from coordinate 9,475,340 downwards.
GGCGCTGACGACTTCTTTTTTCGGCGTTTTTTTTAGCTGGCTTCGGTCCAGCACACTCATAGCGGCCTTTGCTATTGTTGACTTACACACAGCATGGCCGTATGAACTGGACATCCTCGGGGTGTCCTCACTCCACGGTCCCTGGCATCCTCCCTATTTATCCGGTAGCCCCAAGACCGGCATTTTCGGAAAGCCTATGAACAGGGCTTTCCAACCGTGTCAGATTTGTCAGTTTCCCGCCAATACTTTGGGAGATAAAGCCGTTGCTAAGTCTTGTTTTCTCTATGTTGCAGCTTCGTGTACAAAAGTGCCATTAGACAGGCTTTTGAAGCGCATTCGGAGCAGCCCCGCTCCCTGGTGATTTCAAGGCGGAAGATGGCCCTGGCTGGCCGGGAAAACCAGATTTTCGGATGCAGGACTATGGCAGCTAACTGCAGGTAGGAGAAATTTCTCTCTAGCCCCATTATTTCTGGAGTTATTGGTCTTGGCGCTGCCGACTTCTTTTTTCGGCGTCTTTTTAGCTGGCTTCGGTCCAGCACACTCATAGCGGCCTTGGCTGTTGTTGACGTACACACAGCATGGCCGTGTGAACTGGACATCCTCGGTGTTTCCTCACTCCACGGTCCCTGGCATCCTTCCTATTTATCCGGCAGCCCCAAGACCGTCATTTTCGGAAAGCCCAGGAACAGGGCTTTCCAACCGTGTCAGACTTGTCAGTTTCCCGCCAATACTTTGGGAGATAAAGCCGTTGCTAAGTCTTGTTTTCTCTATGTTGCAGCTTCGTGTTCAAAAGTGCCATAAGACAGGCGTTTGAAGCGCATTCGGAGCAGCCCCGCTCCCTGGTGATTTCAAGGCGGAAGATGGCCCTGGCTGGCCGGGAAAACCAGATTTTCGGATGCAGGACTATGGCAGCTAACTGCAGGTACAAGAATATTCTCTCTAGCCCCATTATTTCTGGAGTTATTGGTCTTGGTGCTGACGACTTCTTTTTTCGGCGTTTTTTTTAGCTGGCTTCGGTCCAGCACACTCATAGCGGCCTTTGCTATTGTTGACGTACACACAGCATGGCCGTATGAACTGGACATCCTCGGGGTGTCCTCACTCCACGGTCCCTGGCATCCTCTCTATTTATCCGGCAGCCCCAAGACCGGCATTTTCGGAAAGCCCATGAACAGGGCTTTCCAACCGTGTCAGACTTGTCATTTTCCCGCCAATACTTTGGGAGATAAAGCCGTTGCTAAGTCTTGTTTTCTCTATGTTGCAGCTTCGTGTACAAAAGTACCATAAGACAGGCGTTTGAAGCGCATTCGGAGCAGCCCCGCTCCCTGGTGATTTCAAGGCGGAAGATGGCCCTGGCTGGCCGGGAAAACCAGATTTTCGGATGCAAGACTATGGCAGCTAACTGCAGGTACAAGAATATTTTCTCCAGCCCCAGTATTTCTGGAGTTATTGGTCTTGGCGCTGACGACTTCTTTTTTCGGCGGTTTTTTTAGCCTGCTTCGGTCCAGCACACACATAGCGGCCTTGGCTGTTGTTGACGTACACACAGCATGGCCGTATGAACTGGACATCCTCGGGGTGTCCTCACTCCACGGTCCCTGGCATCCTTCCTATTTATCCGGCAGCCCCAAGACCGGCATTTTCGGAAAGCCCATGAACAGGGCTTTCCAACCGTGTCGGATTTGTCAGTTTCCCGCCAATACTTTGGGAGATAAAGCCGTTGCTAAGTCTTGTTTTCTCTATAGTGCAGCTTCGTGTACAAAAGTGCCATTAGACAGGCGTTTGAAGCGCATTCGGAGCAGCCCCGCTCCCTGCTGATTTCAAGGCGGAAGATGGCCCTGGCTGGCCGGGAAAACCAGATTTTCGGATGCAGGACTATGGCAGCTAACTGCAGGTACAAGAATATTCTCTCTAGCCCCATTATTTCTGGAGTTATTGGTCTTGGCGCTGCCGACTTCTTTTTTCGGCGTTTTTTTTAGCTGGCTTCGGTCCAGCACACTCATAGCGGCCTTTGCTATTGTTGACGTACACACAGCATGGCCGTATGAACTGGACATCCTCGGGGTGTCCTCACTCCACGGTCCCTGGCATCCTCTCTATTTAACCGGCAGCCCCAAGACCGGTATTTTCGGAAAGCCCATGAACAGGGCTTTCCAACCGTGTCAGACTTGTCAGTTTCCCGCCAATACTTTGGGAGATAAAGCCGTTGCTAAGTCTTGTTTTCTCTATGTTGCAGCTTCGTGTACAAAAGTGCCATAAGACAGGCGTTTGAAGCGCATTCGGAGCAGCCCCGCTCCCTGGTGATTTCAAGGCGGAAGATGGCCCTGGCTGGCCGGGAAAACCAGATTTTCGGATGCAGGACTATGGCAGCTAACTGCAGGTACAAGAATATTCTCTCTAGCCCCATTATTTCTGGAGTTATTGGTCTTGGCGCTGCCGACTTCTTTTTTCGGCGTTTTTTTTAGCTGGCTTCGGTCCAGCACACTCATAGCGGCCTTTGCTATTGTTGACGTACACACAGCATGGCCGTATGAACTGGACATCCTCGGGGTGTCCTCACTCCACGGTCCCTGGCATCCTCCCTATTTATCCGGTAGCCCCAAGACCGGCATTTTCGGAAAGCCTATGAACAGGGCTTTCCAACCGTGTCAGATTTGTCAGTTTCCTGCCAATACTTTGGGAGATAAAGCCGTTGCTAAGTCTTGTTTTCTCTATGTTGCAGCTTCGTGTACAAAAGTGCCATTAGACAGGCGTTTGAAGCGCATTCGGAGCAGTCCCGCTCCCTGGTGATTTCAAGGCGGAAGATGGCCCTGGCTGGCCGGGAAAACCAGATTTTCTGATGCAGGACTATGGCAGCTAACTGCAGGTACGAGAAATTTCTCTCTAGCCCCATTATTTCTGGAGTTATTGGTCTTGGCGCTGCCGACTTCTTTTTTCGGCGTTTTTTTAGCTGGCTTCGGTCCAGCACACTCATAGCGGCCTTTGCTATTGTTGACGTACACACAGCATGGCCGTATGAACTGGACATCCTCGGGGTGTCCTCACTCCACGGTCCCTGGCATCGTTCCTATTTATCCGGCAGCCCCAAGACCGGCATTTTCGGAAAGCCCATGAACAGGGCTTTCCAACCGTGTCAGACTTGTCATTTTCCCGCCAATACTTTGGGAGATAAAGCCGTTGCTAAGTCTTGTTTCTCTATGTTGCAGCTTCGTGTACAAAAGTGCCATAAGACAGGCGTTTGAAGCGCATTCGGAGCAGCCCCGCTCCCTGGTAATTTCAAGGCGGAAGATGGCCCTGGATGGCCGGGAAAACCAAATTTTCGGATGCAGGACTATGGCAGCTAACTGCAGGTACAAGAATATTCTCTCTAGCCCCATTATTTCTGGAGTTATTGGTCTTGGCGCTGACGACTTCTTTTTTCGGCGTTTTTTTTAGCTGGCTTCGGTCCAGCACACTCATAGCGGCCTTGGCTATTGTTGACGTACACACAGCATGGCCGTATGAACTGGACATCCTCGGGGTGTCCTCACTCCACGGTCCCTGGCATCCTCCCTATTTATCCGGTAGCCCCAAGACCGGCATTTTCGGAAAGCCTATGAACAGGGCTTTCCAACCGTGTCAGATTTGTCAGTTTCCCGCCAATACTTTGGGAGATAAAGCCGTTGCTAAGTCTTGTTTTCTCTATGTTGCAGCTTCGTGTACAAAAGTGCCATTAGACAGGCTTTTGAAGCGCATTCGGAGCAGCCCCGCTCCCTGGTGATTTCAAGGCGGAAGATGGCCCTGGCTGGCCGGGAAAACCAGATTTTCGGATGCAGGACTATGGCAGCTAACTGCAGGTAGGAGAAATTTCTCTCTAGCCCCATTATTTCTGGAGTTATTGGTCTTGGCGCTGCCGACTTCTTTTTTCGGCGTCTTTTTAGCTGGCTTCGGTCCAGCACACTCATAGCGGCCTTGGCTGTTGTTGACGTACACACAGCATGGCCGTATGAACTGGACATCCTCGGTGTTTCCTCACTCCACGGTCCCTGGCATCCTTCCTATTTATCCGGCAGCCCCAAGACCGTCATTTTCGGAAAGCCCAGGAACAGGGCTTTCCAACCGTGTCAGACTTGTCAGTTTCCCGCCAATACTTTGGGAGATAAAGCCGTTGCTAAGTCTTGTTTTCTCTATGTTGCAGCTTCGTGTACAAAAGTGCCATTAGACAGGCTTTTGAAGCGCATTCGGAGCAGCCCCGCTCCCTGGTGATTTCAAGGCGGAAGATGGCCCTGGCTGGCCGGGAAAACCAGATTTTCGGATGCAGGACTATTGCAGCTAACTGCAGGTAGGAGAAATTTCACTCTAGCCCCATTATTTCTGGAGTTATTGGTCTTGGCGCTGACGACTTCTTTTTTCGGCGTGTTTTTAGCTGGCTTCGGTCCAGCACACTCATAGCGGCCTTTGCTATTGTTGACGTACACACAGCATGGCCGTATGAACTGGACATCCTCGGGGTGTCCTCACTCCACGGTCCCTGGCATCCTTCCTATTTATCCGGCAGCCCCAAGACCGGCATTTTCGGAAAGCCCATGAACAGGGCTTTCCAACCGTGTCAGACTTGTCATTTTCCCGCCAATACTTTGGGAGATAGAGCCGTTGCTAAGTCTTGTTTCTCTATGTTGCAGCTTCGTGTACAAAAGTGCCATAAGACAGGCGTTTGAAGCGCATTCGGAGCAGCCCCGCTCCCTGGTAATTTCAAGGCGGAAGATGGCCCTGGCTGGCCGGGAAAACCAGATTTTCGGATGCAGGACTATGGCAGCTAACTGCAGGTACGAGAAATTTCTCTCTAGCCCCATTATTTCTGGAGTTATTGGTCTTGGCGCTGCCGACTTCTTTTTTCGGCGTTTTTTTAGCTGGCTTCGGTCCAGCACACTCATAGCGGCCTTTGCTATTGTTGACGTACACACAGCATGGCCGTATGAACTGGACATCCTCGGGGTGTCCTCACTCCACGGTCCCTGGCATCGTTCCTATTTATCCGGCAGCCCCAAGACCGGCATTTTCGGAAAGCCCATGAACAGGGCTTTCCAACCGTGTCAGACTTGTCATTTTCCCGCCAATACTTTGGGAGATAAAGCCGTTGCTAAGTCTTGTTTCTCTATGTTGCAGCTTCGTGTACAAAAGTGCCATAAGACAGGCGTTTGAAGCGCATTCGGAGCAGCCCCGCTCCCTGGTAATTTCAAGGCGGAAGATGGCCCTGGATGGCCGGGAAAACCAAATTTTCGGATGCAGGACTATGGCAGCTAACTGCAGGTACAAGAATATTCTCTCTAGCCCCATTATTTCTGGAGTTATTGGTCTTGGCGCTGACGACTTCTTTTTTCGGCGTTTTTTTTAGCTGGCTTCGGTCCAGCACACTCATAGCGGCCTTTGCTATTGTTGACGTACACACAGCATGGCCGTATGAACTGGACATCCTCGGGGTGTCCTCACTCCACGGTCCCTGGCATCCTCCCTATTTATCCGGTAGCCCCAAGACCGGCATTTTCGGAAAGCCTATGAACAGGGCTTTCCAACCGTGTCAGATTTGTCAGTTTCCCGCCAATACTTTGGGAGATAAAGCCGTTGCTAAGTCTTGTTTTCTCTATGTTGCAGCTTCGTGTACAAAAGTGCCATTAGACAGGCTTTTGAAGCGCATTCGGAGCAGCCCCGCTCCCTGGTGATTTCAAGGCGGAAGATGGCCCTGGCTGGCCGGGAAAACCAGATTTTCGGATGCAGGACTATGGCAGCTAACTGCAGGTAGGAGAAATTTCTCTCTAGCCCCATTATTTCTGGAGTTATTGGTCTTGGCGCTGCCGACTTCTTTTTTCGGCGTCTTTTTAGCTGGCTTCGGTCCAGCACACTCATAGCGGCCTTGGCTGTTGTTGACGTACACACAGCATGGCCGTGTGAACTGGACATCCTCGGTGTTTCCTCACTCCACGGTCCCTGGCATCCTTCCTATTTATCCGGCAGCCCCAAGACCGTCATTTTCGGAAAGCCCAGGAACAGGGCTTTCCAACCGTGTCAGACTTGTCAGTTTCCCGCCAATACTTTGGGAGATAAAGCCGTTGCTAAGTCTTGTTTTCTCTATGTTGCAGCTTCGTGTTCAAAAGTGCCATAAGACAGGCGTTTGAAGCGCATTCGGAGCAGCCCCGCTCCCTGGTGATTTCAAGGCGGAAGATGGCCCTGGCTGGCCGGGAAAACCAGATTTTCGGATGCAGGACTATGGCAGCTAACTGCAGGTACAAGAATATTCTCTCTAGCCCCATTATTTCTGGAGTTATTGGTCTTGGTGCTGACGACTTCTTTTTTCGGCGTTTTTTTTAGCTGGCTTCGGTCCAGCACACTCATAGCGGCCTTTGCTATTGTTGACGTACACACAGCATGGCCGTATGAACTGGACATCCTCGGGGTGTCCTCACTCCACGGTCCCTGGCATCCTCTCTATTTATCCGGCAGCCCCAAGACCGGCATTTTCGGAAAGCCCATGAACAGGGCTTTCCAACCGTGTCAGACTTGTCATTTTCCCGCCAATACTTTGGGAGATAAAGCCGTTGCTAAGTCTTGTTTTCTCTATGTTGCAGCTTCGTGTACAAAAGTACCATAAGACAGGCGTTTGAAGCGCATTCGGAGCAGCCCCGCTCCCTGGTGATTTC